>CM028132.1:489882500-491082500 GCA_016271365.2 Neoceratodus forsteri | reverse complement strand
TAACTGGAGTTTCACAAGCTGCTTTCCCTGCCTACCACTAGGTCTTACTGGGATTCTAGTAACCCCGGTAACAAGGTGTACAGGTGGAAGAAATGTCATTATTTTTTTGTTTCATTGTTTGTGTTATTTCAAATGTGTTGTAACACAGTTAATGTGTCATTGTTTGTGTTATTTCAAATGTGCTGTAACAGTTAATGTGGGTACATGCCCAAGTTTACCACTGTGCATAAAACTGAGTCAGCTAGCACTTCAGTAAATGTCACAACTATTACAATGCCTATCCACAATAAATAAAATGAATAAA
This sequence comes from Neoceratodus forsteri, assembly GCA_016271365.2. Taxonomy (NCBI): domain Eukaryota; kingdom Metazoa; phylum Chordata; order Ceratodontiformes; family Ceratodontidae; genus Neoceratodus; species Neoceratodus forsteri. Next base: position 491,082,196 of record CM028132.1, on the reverse strand, counting down.
TAACCAAAGCACACAATACTCATCTTCTAGTGCATAACCGATTGTACTTTACCAACACATTTATGAATGAGTCACTTAATTTGTGGCTACTCATCCACATTTTTTTTGGTGTAATACGCTGTTACTGTGGTGAAGAGACCAGGTGAAGAGGTGTTTTAGGCATGTATAACTTCACATTGCACAAATAACCCACATAAATTTCTACATTAGGACATATCTAAGTATGAAAACTGCCAACTCAAAACATAGAGTAATCCATTCCTGCAATGAAACAAAAGTCTATGGTCCGGATATTCAAACTAAGCCCAAAAGTGTGCAATAGCAGGAGCAAGCACATGTCTGTGCGTACATGTGCAAGAGACATGATGTTCAAAGGAGCAGGCCAAATTGTGCCTGCAGGCAATGACTGAATATCAATCACCTGCGCAGTATAGCGCAACTAGGGAGGGAAGCTGAGCAGATCTGATGCAACTATAGCGCAATAAGGGATGTTCAGCTGAGCAGTCCAGAGGTGCCATAGCGCAACCAAGGAGCCCCAGCTGCAGAGCAATGTAACTGCACAATCAGGGAGGTAGGGGCCCACCACCCATGCCACAGATGGGCACAGGAACACGCAGCAATACAGACATTGTCCCCCACACCCCAAGCACAGCTCAACTGGGAGGTCTGGAATAACCACTGGTCCATGGAGACAAGCAACCAACCCACAGCCTGGCCATGGTGCCCCATCACACCTACCGGCAAGCTGTGACTGGCACACAAGGAGGCAGACCACCCTGTGCCACACCATCCCCCAAGTGCACAGCACACCCTGCACCGTGACCCCAGACACCCCCCATGAGCAGTAACCACCACTGCAGGAAACCCCATGCATGCCACCACCCCACTGTGTCAATGCAACCCTGTGCACCACAGAACCATGCAAGCCAGACCCACCACGAGCACCCATCAGCAGGTTGCAGCACCGGCAATGCAACAGCGGCAGACACAGTGCTACCACGCACAGTCCCCCAGTACTGCTGAGAGACCCGACCATGCGTTGGCACAAGAGGTACCCATATGGGACGGCCAGTCCTTGACACCACCACCAGTGGTACAGCGCCTGCACAGTATTCCAGTGACACACCCCAGCCCACCACTGGCCACAACAGCCAGCACAGACACCCACAGTAGTGCGTGGAAGCATGCACCACACGGATGCCACACAGGGTATGGACAGACACCCACCCATACCCAAGGGCACAACAACACAGGGACGCAGTGGTGGGCAACCAAGCCCCATTGTGGGCCTACAGCTGGTACACACAACCCACAGTCCACCATGGCACTGGAGTACCAGCCACTCATGAGGCACCGTGGACCCATACACCACCAGTAGTCACCCAGAGCACAAGCCACAGACAGTGGGGCACATCCCCTGCAACACACACAAGCCACAGCTTGAGGTGGGACAATGACCATGTCGGTCCACAGTGCCACCTGAGCCAGGCATGCACCACACCAGTGACATGGGCAACCCAGCAAAGTGACAGTTACAGTGTCCGCCCTGCAGGAATGCCACCACTGACATGCCAGCAGACTGTGCAGATCACAGACAGGCATGTGTGTCGGCTGCACAGGCCATGGACGGGCCGATGGGTGCGCCATGGACACACAGCATGCACTATGGACCACTGCACACAGTCATCCAGTGCAGAGAACAACACACACAACATAGACACTGACTGATATCTACCCCACACCATAGTCACCTCCACACGGACACACACACATACCATGACTGCACCACCCCGATGCCATGCACACACTACTGCAGCTGAGCACCTATAGCCAGCTGCAAATCAGAGCACCACAGTATTCATATAAAATTCAAATGTATTGTAAAAATATAAAACTTAACTATGTACAATAATAATAACTATTTACAAGCTTGGGGTGGGGACACAAACAAGGTGGGGGTGGGCAGGGGAAGGGTGGACAAATGGGATGGGATAGGTGGGGTGTGAGGTGGGAGGGTGGTTCAGGGGGAAGTCAGAGACCAAGGGACTGTCAACGTGACTGCGTTTCTGGCTCTGTGGTGCTGCAGCACCTCGTTGCATCCAGCCTCCTAAGGATTGCCACCGACTCCCGGCCAGATTGAGGAGCCCCTCATGGTGTCCCGTATCTCCCTGAGATGTCTTGTACCTAGGATAAGGGAGCACAATCAATAGGGTGTGAATGCACAACCCCATACAGCCCGCCCACTCTGCATGGCATACGGCCATGGGACATACCACTGTGATGGTGTGTGACCACCGCAGTGATCATCTCCACAGGACCTGCCACCCAGGTGCATACAGCCATGCGGAACGCTGCACACAGCCACCAGCCAAGTCACGCACAGCACCACCGTGGCTGTTTAGTGACATGGCTGTGTGGTGCAAACGCAGTGGCACAGCCATGCACCTGGTGCACGATGGACCACCAGTGATACACACCCAGACATCTATTGCCACTGGACAGTGTTGACTGTAACAGTGGCGTGCATGGCAGTGATGTCAATGAATGGTGGCCATGCCCGCTGCCCACCTTGTCTACACACAGCATGCAATACTAATCATGGAGGTCTGGCACTCACCTCATCGGGCCGGTCAGGTGGGTGTTGCTGGTCCTCGCCCACCTGGCTGCGGTTTCAACACCTCCGCTGCTCTGCCCGCACCCTGCATAGTTCTTCCAGGCCTGTGGGGAAAAAAGGAGAGAAGAACATCAATACATTCCTCAAGCAAAGTTCCCCTGCCTCAAGGTGTGTGCCTCCACCCAGCCAGACCCATCCACCCCACACCCTGTGAACACAGCCACGGCCAACTCCATACGGTCCCTCCCTATGTGCTGGACATACAAACACTGTGACTATATGGACGATAAAATGTGTTGATGGAACCTCTACCTGGACGTGCAGCATGCCCTCCTGGCATGTGACCGCAGTCGGGCCAGTAGCTCCATCTCCCTCCTGCGCAGGTCACCATAGCGGTGCCTGCACTGCTCAGCCAACGCCCCTGGCCTGTTGCCTCATCCAGGACAGTGCCCACCTCCTGCCACACCTGGGTCCTTGCCCTGTCTAGGGAGGCCTCCCAAAGAGAGGCCCATGGTGTGGCTCAACTATAACCACCAGATTGGCCAGCTCAATGGCCATCCATGGAGCAGCTTGTCTACTCGCCATTCAATCGCTATAGTGGGCAATATGGCGCTCTGCAGCACAGCTCCCACATGCAGATGCTGGCGCTGTACAGGCGCTGCTCATTCCCTATCGTGCTGTTACTGAACAGCGTGATAGAGGTGCACCTATGCCTGACGCATGGCGCCAAGGGAGCAAGGTTGGGCACAGGGTCAAGGGTCTCTGGCGCAAGGCCATGCACAGTGCCATCAGATGACAATGCATGTGACGATTGGCTGCCTGTGTGCCAGCGCCACAGTGGACTATCGGGCAGTTGGGCCATTGCGCTATGAAGGCCCAGTGCCACAGCGCCATGTAGTGACCATCACTATAGTGCCACTGGCACAATGGTGGCTGTGCCCCGCATTGCCTACTGCACACAGCACGTCATCAGTGTGGTAGACGCCTGCATCGGCAACCCGGGCATGTGCAGTGAAGTGTACTACACCTGCCACAGAACTGCGCCATTGGCTCAGCACGTTTAACACAATTGCGCCAACAGTGCGAGAGGTCAGTCATTACATGCAAACCATCCAATCAGCCATTCAATGGCTAGCACTGCAATTTGCATCTAATTAAAGTTGCTCTCACTCATTTGCATGGATTGTGCTATAAAGGTGCAACGTGCTGCAGTGGCCATAGTCAGTTACTGCAGTTTATTGGTGAGTTGCATGCTGTTTGGGGAATGTGGACTGTGGATTCAGGGACATGCATGGGACTGCACAGTCACAGGTAACAACTGCCATTCTACAGGCTACATAATGACCGAGCACGCTGCTGGAGAGGAGGACAACAGTGGTGGGAGGAGGAGGCTGAATTTACTAAGGCCAAAACCGAGGCCCTTTTGAGGCCTACCTGATCAGGAGCCACTGCTCAGTGGACGGTGAAGCACCCCTCAGGCCTGTGCTGCTGCATGGGAGGAAGTGGCACGTGCCGTGAACCTGCATGGCAGCCACCAGCACTCTGTGCAGGGTGTAAGAAGAAGATGGGTACAGACAGGGGAGGAGGGTAAAGGAGAAGGTGGCATCGTGCTGCCCTTTGGAACTCCTGTATGTTTGCTGTGCGCTCGCGCTGTGCTGGGGAAATGGATGTACTCCTTAGCATGTGGCAACAGTGCGCTGAGGAATTGGGTGAGGTGGCATGACGTGGCCGACTGGGTTATGCCTGTGGTGTCCCCAGTTGGTCTCTGGAAGGTACCCATGGTGAAGCACATGCAGGCAGTTACCTTGGTCTCCACTGACAGAGCATGGCTCCAGCGTGTGCCTGCATCACATCACTGCACAGCTCACAGAGCTGCCTCAGAATTGCCCTGTTCAGGCAGTACCAGCCCACAATCTCAGTATTTGTGTACAGCTCAAAGCTGGTGTGGGCTCGGTACTGCCTGCTGAGGCATACTGCCGACCGGCCCTTCCACGGCCATGCCCCCTGCCACCCACCTTCTCACCCCTCATTATGGCCTCCATGGAAGGTGGCACTGGCCATGTCCCTGGCTTCATGCTCACCCCCTGGCAGCTGTTACTGTATTCCCCTGCTGTCCTGGCTGCTACCTCCCTGCACTGGGTACACCTGCTGTGCTGGCTTCTGTGCTGTGTGGCTCCCCACACCTTCCTGTGCCTGGCTGTTCACTGTGGCCTTTCCCTGGCCTGCCCTGTTAGTGCCACCTGCCCTGTCTGTCAGCCTCTGCCTCTGCCTCATGTGGCTTCCTGTAGCGTTCTTGCGCCTCTTCCTTGCTCCTTTTTATTTTGGCTCATTTCACTATGGGCGCAACTTCTGCTTGCTCCACTGTTGTGCATTGCGCAAGTCTTTGAATATCACACTGCGCCATTTATGCATGGTTCCTCCCCTTATATTGGCATGCCTTCATTATCATTGTGCTGTTGCTCAGCATGATTTCGGGGCGCAACTGCCTCCTGCTGAATATGGCAGAGTGGCGCATTTCGACTGCGAGGCGCAACCCTATTGCGCATGGCTCAACTTTTGAATATCTAGCTTATACCTCTATCGCCAAATGGCTGTACAGGGCAATAAAAGGTGCACTCAGACAGAACATATTTTAAACCCCTCCATCTCCCGCTTAACCTTGAGCTGAGAGCACCACAATAAAACAACAGGGCTTAGAAGACAGCTGTAACTGATTTTGCAATCAAAAAGGAGTCTTTTATTAAGAAAAGACAAAGGATGATATCATACATTAAAGACGATAGCAAACTAAGGGAAATCAAGTGAGGCATATTTATTCATACAAGAAACAGAAACAAAAGCATTTGCAGCTGAACATTTTTCCTTTATTCAGTAAGATTCTACATGTTAGAAAAAAGAAAAGATTCAAGTAGTGGTCACAAAACACATTTCATCTGTAAGCAACCACAAGCCTTTGTAAATCAATCTCATCAGTTGGTTTAGCTGTCAATCACTTCTCCTGATCATGAATATACATATGCAAATGCACAAGACCTGAAGTCATAACATCGGGTCTGATGGCGGTATCTTCATTTATTGTGGGCGACATCTTTGGTGACTTGAGTCGTTTATTATTTAAAACAAATAAAAAGTTTGCTGTACATGGGAGAGAGGAGGATCCTCTGCTAGAGGGAGACCCAAGATGGCAGAGTGAAGCTGTGCTGGCAGTGTGACTACCTGAGCTCCCTCAGAAAATCTTTGAAGTTTGGGCTTACATTTATGTCTAAGCATTTCTTGTGAATTATTTGTTATTACTGTCGAACACCAGCAAATAGCAAACTGAAGTACCAGCAACGAGGGAAAACAGCAGTAGCTGTTACCTGAAAATACCTTACCTGAATGGCACAAAACTATTAGACTGCATTAACACACAGGAGTATGTCCCAGAGTGGTCGATGTTTTATTGACCAGTCAGAACATGGCCAACTAAAGAAGCGTAAGAAAAGATCAGACGGTGACCCAGAACTAACCTCCAGGGAAACAGCACTTAGCTCAACTGCCTCAGGACACACATGACTGCAGCAGCAAAACTTAACTTCACATTTCAACAAAACAATATTTTCAGCAGACCAGTTTCCCTCCTCCCAACAACACCTGTAGAAAAGGCTTCAGGACAACAAAGTGCTACGAAGAAACTTCAAGAGCCGGACGCTGAAGATCAACAATACACAATGACCGACGAGTAGGATGATGAGATTAACACCAGATTAAACAGAATGGATGCGGCAACAGGACCAAGCGGGCTGTAGTAAATCGGAACTATTAATTCTAACTCATTGCCAGACAGTGTGTCTAATATACTTGTCAAGCTGTAGCTTCTGAACCTGGCCTGGCTAACGTAGTAACGGATAATTTATTACAGGAAGACCTTCAAAATGTGCAAACTGCTACTGGTAACATCACCTTAGACTCTTTTAAAAGTTCCAAGAAGAAATTGAAGTGAAATAAAATTGGGATTTAACACTGTAACCTCAGCTCTGGCAGACTTAACAAAACCTTTACAGAGCTGAGCAATACAATGCAATCACTTCCATTGGCAGAGTTCAGGCTAGGAAGAGGAACTAGGCAGGGTGCCCTCTCTCCTCTGATGTTTGCCATAGCAATAGAACTGTTGGCCATTAAGATACATAATGAACCATTGATATCGGGGTTAAGGGAGAGAAAGGGGACAACACACCATCATGTTGTATGCAGATGATGTCCTGCTGTTTCTTATGAAACAGAGCAGTCGGCCCCAGCCCTGTTACACATCATGAAACAGTTTGCTAGGTTCTCAGGATATAAGTTAAACTTACATAAATCAGAAATAATGTTTTTGGGGGAATGGGGGCAGGAAGGATGCATGGGGACTCAAGGTGGTAAATAAGACATTTACCTACTTGGAATGAAAGTGGGAAAAGACCTAGGCAGCCTGTATGATCAGATCTATACACACCTATTTAGAACCATCTTAAGAGACCTCAGTGGTGGAAGGCATTACCGACCTCATGGATGGGTAGGATTAATCTCTCAAAATGAATGTGCTACCTAGAATATTACACACTATGCAGATGATGCCCTTCTGCCCTACAAATGGGATATCAAAAAATGGAGAGGGGCTTTACTGACTTTGTATGGCAAGGAAAGAAGCTGAGAATGAGCCCAGCATCTCAAAGCCTCAGGGGAAGAGGGTGGCCTAAATGTCCCAGATATAAGGATACTACCTCACAATATAAATACCTTTCAGCTGGTCAATGGGAAAAGGCAGCTAATTGGCTGGATCTAGAGAAGGAAAAGTGCCCCAGGGAGAATTTAGTCTTATCTTGGAGCTGAAGGTGTACAGATATACAAAAGACTAAAATATCCCAATCCCATGGTGATCTCAAGTCTAGAAGCATGGAGCACCATCAAAAGAAGGTGAGGGGCAACACAAGAGAACACTATTCTTGTCCCAGTGGCGGGAACTCAGATTTCCCACCAGGGCTAAAGGATGAAGGCTTTAAATGTAGCAAGAGCAGGAAGTAAGATGTGTTGGGGACCCCTTACTAGATCAGGGATACACTCCTTCAGGACATGCAGATGGGGATGGGCTTCCTGCCACGCACCTCTTCAGATATTTCCAGATCAGGGATTATTGTGGGTGACTAGGAAGGGCCCAAGAGGGAGACTCCTAATCTTAGAAGTTGAAAGAGAAATGTTGGGGGTAGCTAGAAATGAGAAATGACTAATGGGTATGGTGGTAAGATTAGACAGACTGTTCTTTCAAGGAGAGACACATAAAGTTAAGAGATGATGGAGCAGGACCTTGGGATGGACAAGTTTAAGGAGGCACAGTATAAATTCTTACACCGACTGTACTACCCACCCAGCATGGTTCATAGGTTCTGCCCAGGTGTCTCATCAATTTGTGGAAAGTGTGGAGTAGCATAGGGCACTTTCATGCACTACTACTGGAATGTTCAAGCTTGGGAAAATATTATTGGAAGAGGTGCTTGTGAACTATCAGGAATGATGGACAGCCAATAGAGGTATCCCCAAGGTCACTGTTGCTTGGGGTAGAGGTGGAGGACAATGAAGATTGGTGCGATATCCCCATTGGCTCAGGGAACTCTTGGTGGTAGCTAGGCTATGGATACAAAAACCTATGGACTACAAGTTCTGTGCCAACAGTAGAACAATGGAAAAGATTAGCTGTTAAAGTCTTGACAGTAGACAGGTTAACTTACATCCTGAAGGGTAAGGAGGACAAGTTTCCAGGGTATGGGGACACCTTTTGAACACCCTCAACCTGAGTGCTACACTACTTCGTGATGGGGGAATGGTATAGATAATATATAAAAACAAAGATAAAAGGACAGAACATAATTCAGAGCCATAAGCTGAGATAGTCTAGTATATAGTGAATAAACTTAGTACCGTGAGCAATATACTTGTGTATCCTAACACTAGGATTATAGATTCAGACCATGTGGTTTTAGTTCTAGTTCTAGTCAGATAGTTTTAGTTTGTTTTATTGAAGCTATAATAGAATGTGCCATAGAATAAAGACAAGCATGGAAGGGATAGGTTGATTTACACTGTTTCGTATAAACAGATTGTTTGATATAAATGAAAGATTAATTTCAAAATGTATAAAATGATCAGATAAAGTTGAATGTAAATGAATAATAACATGATCAACCAGCATATAGTCACAATGTAAGGTCAACGTATTGTTCTTATCTATGTCATGCTGATGTTTTTTCTATAGAAAACAACAACTTTTCTTTGATAATAAAATATTATACAGAAAATGCAATCGCTGTCTATTAGAACTGATGAGAAAGAACAGCATATCAGCTCTCTGGAAGATAAAGTAACATCAGTATTGATAAAACAAAAAGAATAGGATGGGGCTATAAATGAATTAAGACTGAAATCAATGACCTGGAGGATTGCCTCAGGTGAAATAATGTTAAACTGGTAGGAGTACCAGAAGGATCAGAAGGGAAGGGGATCTGATCCCTTATTTTGAAAAATTGGTTACTCTGGCTGTTACAACATAAATATCCAGAAGAAAAAAATCACCCTTGATAGAGCCCACAGGGTGGGGGGAGGGAACCAATGAATTTTCTGGAAGGTCCCAGTCAAAGGCGATGGTCAAGACCTGTATTTCTTAAACCCCATTATTTCCAGGACAGGGAGGCTATATCCTCAGAACAGCCCAAATCAACAGGGTCTCTTGAGAAAATTTTAAATTTTCTGCTTTTCCTGACTTTTCTTTAAACACATCACAATCAGAAAACTTTTGATCAGACAACTGAATACTTTGCCAGAAAGAATTCTCATTGTTATCCCCAGCACGCTTAAGTGGAATTTTACAGATGCTTGTTTGTTTAGGGTTATGAAGGTCATAATTGTTAAAATTATTGTTATAAAAAAACTATCCTTAAAAGGAAAATTGGTGAAAGCATAAAACAATGGTATTCCATAGAAAGGATTGATTGTCTTCATGTTGGAACATGTTATAGATACAGATGGATAATTAGAATATGAACTTAAAATGCCACTTTGAGATAAAGTAGAAATAAATGGTAGGGAGAAAAGTTTGTGCTAAGATGGATGGTGGCACTAGATCAGCTAAACAAATTGGATGCGGCAACATGATTACTTTTAGATTCAAGTTAGTTTACGCACCTAAAGAAGATGAATTAATACTGAACGCCTGGTTTTTGATTTACTGTGTTTGCTAAACATTTTAAACATGGATGATAAAATGACATACATTAAAAAGAAAAAGTTCTTGAAATTAGAAAAATTACTTATCATAATAATCTTGTTTCTTCCATGGGAATCTTGTATTCTGACAAATGCAGTATGGTCTCACCATAGGACTGCCCAGAGCTGAAATGGTTAATAGAACCTATGCAAACAGTGGAATGCTAGGCTCAAGCTCGGTTTTCAAACCACTGTCCTGGTTGCACTTCCTGCAAATGTCGGATTCTTTCAAAGCATGCATGAAACTAAACTAAATTAACTATGCTATCCTAATTTACCCCCACCAAAGACCAACCCTCTTTTAAACAACAGGGCATCCTTAAGACTCAAGTCACAGATGCACATGAAAACAAACAATCATACCAACAGGTTTGCAGTAGGATATGGACAGCTGGAATGCAGTGCCCATTAGGTTCTAGTGGGGAGGTAGGGTGGGAGCTTAGAATACAATTCAACGTGTAGTACAGCTTGCTGCTTGTGTATACTTATGAACTGACTGGTATTTGCTTGGTGTTTATAACATAAGCTTTGGCACTTCTGCATCCCCCTCTGTAGGATAATGAGTAGGTGTAGACTTAAGGCCCCGGCTAAGAGGGTGAGGACAGAGGCCGGAGAAGGAGGAGGCAGAGGAGGCAGGAGGTTGGCATCAGCTGAAATGCTCAAAGCAGAGTGGGAGGTGGCCTGCTGTTTAAGTTGGGGATGGGAGGAGTCCCATTGAACAGCAGGCTAAAAGCCTTTTCAATTTTTTTTAGATTTTGGTAACGGGTAAGGCCCACTAGGCACACGTGTCTCGTTTCAGGGGTGACCTGAGAGCAATGGGCAGAGTAAGTGACTTGGCTCAGAGTCACACAGTATGCAAGTGGAGGTTGTGAGAATCAAACTCAGGTCTGGTCTGTTGGATGTACCAAGCTTGTTCACACTTTGTTCCTCTAACCTTTAGGCTATACTGCAATGTGTGGTACATAGCTTGGTGCTTGTGTATACTTATGAGCTGACTGGTATGCTTGGTGTTTATAACATGAGCTTTGGTGCATTTCCACATCCCACCCTCTGTAGGATAGCGGTAGGTGTAGACTTAAGACCCAAAAAGAACTAGTGAAGTGACTACCTCCTCCAGCTCTGGAGAGTGTGATCTGTAGCATGCAGGAGAGGAAAACACCTTTAGGCGGAAACCTCTGAGGACTCATGGTTATTGACCTGCTCGCCTCTGGGCATACTAAGAGGAGAATAATCCTAAATGTGCTTAGGTTTAGGCATGGTTATGTCCAGGAGAACGGTCTGATGTTGCTGGTGGAAGAGTCCAGTTTGTGGTCGAGATGAGCAGGCAGTCGATGTTGCAAATGAGTGTCCAAGCAGATGGAATATACAACTTGGAATGATGTCTGGATGTTGTGACAATGGTTAATCTGAGTCTGAGATAGATGACTGTTGTACATCCATAGCATGGCCTTTGAATACTAGATAGAGCTCCATAGTGGGTCTGTTTGTTGGGATGGCTGGAACCTGTAGCAGGTTTGCCACTGCTGTATTATGACATAATCTGAGACAGAAAGGAGATAGCTTTTAGGAATGGCAGGACCACATGTGGTCTGCCATTGCAGTAATATGGAATAATGCAAGATATGAAGGATGAGAGTCGCATGAGACTGATTGAAATGACATGAAAGTACCAGATAAGGCTCATCATGGGGCATGCATAAATGGGATGGCGGGACCACATGGTAAGCTATCACCACAGAGATGTTAGATATTGAAACTGTAACAGAAGATGGTGGATTGTACCAGAAGAAATTAATTAATTGATGATGATAGTAGGCTCAGAGGTAGGCTAGCTGGGGAATGATATTCCCATGGAGGTCCTGATGTATGAAGTAGTTGTGTTTGAGCAACTGAAAGTGTCAGGTGGTCAATATTGGGAAGGCAAGACCCGCGAGGATCTCCCATAGTGCAAGAAGAAGTCCGTTTGAGTAGAGAGGATAACCCTGTTTGAGGAGCAATATGAACTGGTGGGATGGTGAGACCCCACGTGGGTTCATAATTACCATATAGATCGAGTGACTGAGGGAGAGGGGCAAAAGTCTGCGAAACCTGTAATATGATAGATGCAGTTCAGGAAGAAGGGCCCATGAGGGCACGTTGAGAAGGATAGAGGCAGGTACCTGCATGTCCTGAAACTCATGATTAAAACATGGCTCCGAGATAAGTCCATCATTGCTGTCCTATTGCTTAGTTCAAGGTAAAGCGAGGGTCACAGAAGTTGGATTGGAAGACAGGGAATATGAGGAAGGCCTTTGAAGGGCACGTAGAGAGGGATGGCGGGACCCCATGTGGTCCGCCATCGCCATAGTATAGAATGATCCATGTGGTAAGGGGCACCCTCATGAGCCAGAGTCTGTTGCAGTCCAAATTAAGAAGGTGCTACCCCCTTATGTACTCCTGAAGTGAATAGGAAATACTTTTGAGCTATGGTAAGGCCTTTTCTCAGGGCATATATGTTTGGGATGGTGGGACCCCTCATGGTCCACCATCATTGTATGATTGAGTAGTGGATGACTGGGATGGCGAGACCCTCATGGTTTGCCATCGCCATGGAATGAAGTAGAGTATAAGGGATGGCAGGACCCCATGTGGTCTGCCATCACTGTAAAATAGGCTGAATAAGGAACGGATGCAGGACTCCACTGTCTGTTGTCATGGTAGTAGCATATTCCCCAAGTAAGGTGGATGAGATCTGAAGTAAGTCAATCTGCAGTACGGGACTTGATGGCTCAATGAGTTGAATCCCTTGGAGTAGATGTAGAGTGGGATGGTGGGACCCTCCATGGTCCATCATCGCTGTAGCAGAAGTTGTCCATGAAATGAAAGGCTGGATCCCTTGTCCCATGGAATAGTGCAGGATAGGGATAGTGGGACCCCATGAGGTCTGCTATCACTGTATTGACTGAGTAGTGTGATTGGAAAGGCGAGCCTCAACGTGGTTCGCCTCACCATGGTAAACAATAGTGCATGATGGGGACTGGGACTTGACGTGGTCCGCCATCGCCATATCTGAGTAATGCGATGCCTTCCATTGAGTAGTACGTGATAGAGATGGTGGGACCCCACATGATCTGCCATCACCTTATCACTAAGTAGTACATGATGGGGAAGGTGAGACCCCATATGGTTCACATTTGCCATAGTTAGAGTGCGAGATTTGAGGAGTCCACCGGAAATTAAAACAGTGAGAGCGAGCCTTGGCAAATGCCTTCTTCATTGACACACACGGGTTGGGATGGCAGGACCGGCGCGTCCACCATTGCCGGCGATGAATGGTCCAAGGAAAGGAGAGGGACACTCGGGGCGGAGTGCAAGAGTAGAAAGCAGTTACGCTTATGAGAGGCCCCTTGGTGGGGCATGTCAGTATGGGATGGGGACCCACTAGGTCAGGCATAGCCGGGTTATACGGTACTTAGAGCTGCTTAGTGAGGAACATGAATACATTGTGGTATTCTGGCCATCTGATCCTGGAGAAGTATTAGATTTTTAAAGCTGGTAATAGGTTAGGCATATTCTGGGAACTAACGCAGTACTGTGACTTTACCAAGCCTAGCAAGATCTGGCTGGACTGAAATGTATCCCTGAATGTGATGGGCAGTAGCTGCTAAAGCAGGAGACACACTAATTATTCTAAGCAACAAATGCAGCTCTGCACCTTAAGGAAACAGTAAATTATGTAGCAAGGAAGTAATGGTGGTGAAGGCAACTAATAGGTATAGGTCTGGGTTGTCAAATTAATGTGAAGGGACAACAGAATATAGAAGCATGGGGACTCTGTTAGACTGCCAGTGGTACTCTGCATGTGTTTGTATACACGAATAAAATGCAGGTGAAAATGGAGAACTAGCTAGCTCGGACTTTTCTCAGTTAGGGTTGATAGGAGAAAAGAATTACTTTCAAATCAGCACAAGGTCCTGTAAAGATGGTGAGTGGGAAACCGACCTGTTGAGCTGTATGCAGAGTGCCAACAGGAAAAGATCGGAGATCGCAGTGCAGGTGAAGGAGGGAGACCATATTTCCAGTGTGGATAGCTGACATGGGAAACTTGAAGAAGGCAGCCTTCTGTCCTGGCCGGTCAGAAATATCGAAAGAAACTGGTACCAAATAGATAGACCACGAGGAAGCAGTAATCCATCTGAAGGTGGAGATCCTGGCATAAAAGATGTATGGTCGGGGAAAGGAGGGGCAGGAATTCTGAGATAGCTGGCGGACAGGCAATGCAGCTGGAGGAAATGAAGCAAAGAACACAGGGCAGGAGCAGCAAGGAGCGATGGGGCGAAGGCTGGGCTATAGAACTGCAGGAGTGGCGAGCGATTCAGTAGAAGAGCCGTGGGGAGCAGCGGCAGCAATGAAACTGCAGCAATCCGGAGGGCATGTGGAGGTGGCGTGGTGACAAACAATGAGGAAAGCCACAAAGAGAAACAGAGAAAACACAGGAAAAGGTAGGAGGCGGGGGGCAGAACACTGGGAGCACAGAAGGGGAAAACGCAAGAGCAGGGAGGAAAGGCCACCACACCAACCAACCATGCAGCCGCCAGAGAGCGGGAGGTGGCCTGCTGTTTAAATAGGGATGGGGAGGAACTATTTCCCCAGTGAACAGCAGGCTAACAACCTTCAATAAGATTCTATTGAAGAAGCAAGATTACTATGGTAGGTAATTTTCTTCAAAAACCCCAGGAAATCTTACTGTATTCTGACAAATGCAGACTACCCAAGCAGTACCTTTGGAGGTGGAAGAGAACCTATTTAAGGAACAGACTCTGCAGTACTGCTGTGCCAAACCTGGCATCACTTCTGGCCTGGCTATCCATCCAGTAGTGCTTGGTAAATGTGTGAGGTTTTCCAGGCAGCTGCTTAGGATCTCCAGCAGAGGAATATCTCTTGCAGTTGCTATGGAAGCAGCTGTTCCCTGGTGGAGTGGGCCTGAGACCCACAGCAGGCTGTTTGCCCACCTTGCTATAGCAGAACTGAATGCAGGCAACAATCCAGCATGCAATAGACCTTTTGTGGCTGGTTTGCCTTTTCGCACTTCCCCATAGGTAAGGAAGAGTTGAGCATTGTCCTGCCTATGGCACTTTGTGTGTTCAGGTAGTAGCTGAAATCTCTTTAACATCTAGGCTATGCAGTCTATGTTCCCTGAAGTGCAATGGTCAGTGAAAAGACTGGCAGTATAATGGACTGATTGAGGTGGAAATCAGATATCACCTTAGGAAGAAACTTCCCATTAGTCCTGAGGACGACCTTGTCCCTATGGAATGCCATGTAGTTAGGCTCTGTGGACAAGGCCTGGAGCTCACTAATTCTCCTAGCAGATGTGACTGCCATGAAGAACACTGATTTCCAGGTCACATACTTGAGATCTGCTGGGGACATGGGCTCAAAAAGAGGCTGCAGGAGCTGGGCAATACATATATTAAGATCCCAGACTGGTGTAGGATCGCTATGTGGAGGATGCAGGCAGCAGCCCCTGAAGAACTTTTGAATACTGGGTTCAAAGCCAGGGATAAGACTCTGCATGCTGATAAGTAAGCAGAGACAGCTGCCAGGTGCACCTTAAGAGTGGATGGTCTTAGACCAAGGGAATGAAGGTGGGTCAAGTAATCCAGAACAGCTGGCAAGCCCACCTGGTTGTGATCTATGTCTTTGTCTGACACCAGATGGAAAACCTTTACACTTAGATATGTAAGTTTTCCTTGTGGAATGCTTTCTAGAGACCCTGAGGACCTCCATGACTCCTGAGAGATGCAAGTTGATATACTCTTAAGTTCTCAAGAGCCAGGCTTTGAGATGAGGAACTGGAAGTTGGGATATAAGATCCTCCCCTGAGAGGATGTCAGTAGGTTGTGCTTCCTGGGAGGCTGATTGGGTTGGCTACTGACAGGAGAGAATCAGGGAATACCAGGCTGCCTGGCCCAGTCTGGGGCAATGAGGATCATTGTTGCTGGTTGAGATCTGAGCTTGTTCAGTACCCTTAGCAACAATGGAAGGGGAGGGAAGGCATGCAGGAACTTCCCTGTCCAATCCAGCAGAAGTGCATGCCGCAGAACTCAGGTATTTGATTGTTGTCTGGGGCTGCAAAGAGATCTACTTCTGGAGTGCCTCATCTCTTGAAAACAATCTGCAGTACCTGCTTGTTGAGTGACCACTCATGGTGGTTCTGGTTGATTTTGCTGAGATCATCTGCCAGGACATTGTCCATCCCTGGAAGGTGGACTGCGGAGAGAGAGCTCCAAATTTTCATGGCCTCTGTGCACAGTGGATTTGACTTTGTGCCTCCCTGTTTGTTTATGTAGTAATAGTGGTTGTGTTGTCTGTCCTGACCTGCACTACCTGTCCCTGCAGCATGTTGGTGAAGGACTGGATGCCCAGGAAGACTGCCCTGATTTCCAGCAGATTTATGTGAGCAATGACTCCTACTTGAGCCATGTGCCATGAGCAGTGTGCTCCCCAGGTGTACCTCCATATCACAGGAGGGAGGCATCTGTGGCTAGCACAAATGAGGGGTTTTCCTGCAAGAATAGTATTCCTGTCTAAGGTTGTCCCTCTCCTGCCACCACTGTAGTGCCTGAAGAAGAGTTCCTGTAACTCCCACTAGCTTTGACAATGAATCTCTTTTGATGCCAGTGTGACCTGAGATGTAACTGAATGTCTCTCATTTGAAATTTGGCCCTGACACTGTTGAAGCTGCTATATGGCACAGCAACTGTAGAAAATGCCTTGCTGGCCTTGAGGTGTGCAGCTTGAAGGAGCTGGCTAGCTGCACCAGACTGTCCACTCTTCCCTGCGGAAGGAATGCCCTTCCTTTACAGTATCCAACTTGGCTCCTATGAACTCCAAGAACTGAACTGGCTCTAGCACTGACTTTTCAGGTTCACTAGGAACCCTAAGGATTGCAGAGTATCCTGTGTAACTGCCAGAGCATCCTTGACCTGATGAGGTGATTGACCTACGACTAGCCAGTCATCCAGGTGGGGACACACTGCCACTCTCTGCCTCCTTAGGTGTGCTACGATCACAGCCAAGCACTTTGTGAACGCCTTGGAGCAGAGTCAGTCCAAAGGGCATTGCCCTGAACTGATAATGGCCTGATGGCAATCTGAATCTGAGATACTTTCTGTGGGATTGCCTAATGGGGATGTGGAAATAAGCAACCTTTAGGTCCAGAGATGCTAACCAATCTCCCTGCCTTATTGTTGGGAGGATGGTTGAGTCACCATCTTGAACTTTGGTTTTGATAGATGTCTGTTTAGATGTCTGAGATCCAGTATGGGTCGCCACTCCTCAGTTTTCTTTGTTATGAGGAAGTATCTTGAGTACAGGCCTTTTTCTCTTTGTGCCAAGGGAACTGGCTCTGCTGCCTTTGTGACCGGGTTGGATACTTCATCCTCTAACAGAGCTGTTTCTGATGGGGTAGAAGGTCTGAAGACCCTTACCCTCAGCTTTGGCATGAACTTGAAGCTCAGAAGAGCAAGACCCTGGCCCACTACCTCCAGGATCCACTTGTCTTGGTGATGGCTTGCCATTCCTGGAGATAGTGGGTCAGCCTGCCCCCTACTGGGGTTGGGGAGGTGACCCAGACATGCACCTCAGGGTATCTGCTTGGTTTGATCTGCTGTCTGTGTGCTGAGGCTAGTACTGTCACTGCCTCTTCTGCCCCTGAATCTAAAATACCCCTCTGCTGCTGATATTATGGAAAAGCTTGAGGCTGGAAAAGAATGGCCTATAATGGGTCCTGCCCCTACAACCTCTAGCTTGGTGCTTCTGGGATGTGGATGCCCTCTTTTGGCAACAGAACTCTTGTAAGCAGTTTGTAATCATCCATTTCTTTATGTAAGCCTTTATTTGCTCTCTGAACAGAGATGTGGGTTCACATGGAAACTCCAAAGCCTTTGTTTGTGTGTCCTGGGTCAGGTTAGTAGTCCTGAACCAAGCAAACCTTCTGAAAGACACTGATGTTGCCAACTGCCTGGCTGCAGTGCCATTGGCATCAACTATAGAAACATAGAAACATAGACTTTGACGGCAGATAAGGACTGCTTGGCCCACCTAGTCTGCTCATTTCGCTACCTATTGGATAGGCTGCAGATCCTAATTAACCCTCAACCTACTTTCTCCTGCACCCACTATAATTGTCTTATGTTTGTCCCATGCATTCTTGAATTCCCCACTGTTTTTGACCCCACAGCCTCCCTAGGAAGGCTGTTCCATGTGTCCACCACCCTCTCCATGAAACAATACTTCCCAATGTTGCCCTGAGCCATCCCCATTATCTTCAAACTGTGCCCTTGTTCTTACACATCTTTTTCTGAAAGATGCTGCCCTCTTGGACTCTGTTGGTTCCCTTGAGGTACTTGAAAGTTTCCATCATGTCCCCGATCCCTCCTTTCCTCGAGAGTATACATATTGAGCTCCTTTAGTCTCTCTTCATATGATTTCTGGTGCAGACCCTGCACCATTTTAGTTGCCCTCCCTGGACTGCCTCCATCCTGTCTATGTCCTTGCTGAGATGGGGTTTCCAGAACTGCACGCAGTACTCAGATGGGGTCTCACCAACTGTCTGTACAGAGGATGACAACTTCTGTTTTCTACTTGTGATGCCTCTCCTCTGCATCCAAGCATCCCCCAGCCCTCCTTACTGCCTTTTCACATTGCTTGCCTAACTTTAGGTCATCTGATATGATTATCCACAGGTTACTTTCCATTTTTATGTTTGCTTGCACGCATGTGCAAGAAACATAGTGCCACCATATGAGAATTCAGAGGTGTGCCTCCCCACTTCCAATGCCCTGGTCCCTTTTGCAGGGCAGCTGCATAAATGCCAATGAATGTCTGAGCTGTCTATGACAGCATTCAGATACAGTGGCGTGCAGTTCTGAGAAAATATCATGCACAATCAGTGGTGAGTAGCGATGTAGGCAATTTGCATACTGCCGATGGCAGTATGCAGATTACTCACACGCACGCTCACTGCATCTGAACTGTCATAGACAGTTCATTGTGGCCCCCTACTTACGTGAGCACACTGGGAGCCCACTCAGCATGCTGATGTGCTCTCCATCCATGTACACTGTATGGCTGACGGGGTGCCCAACTCGCTGGCTCCACTGCCCCCAAACAGACCTCTAGCTGCCACACTGGGAGCCTGCACCTCAGCTTGGCAAAATGTCAGTATGGCCGATCGGACCCACTCCCAGGCTGGCTAGCTTGTTTATTAATATTTTGTGTGGAATTGTGTCAAATGCCTTGCTAAAGTCTAGGTAGGCCACGTCCACAGCCCCTCCCTGGTCCACTACTTTGGTCAACCAGTCAAGAAATCTATTAGATTTGTCTGACATGACCTTCCCCGCTGGAATCCATGCTGCCTTGGGTTCTGTGCCCTGCTGGCCTCTAGGTACTCAACAATTCTTTCTTTTAGAAGTGATTCCATCATTTTCCCCACCTCTGAGGTCAAACTAACAGGCCTGTACTTACCTGCCTCTGCCTTGCTCCCACTTTTGTGAAGGGGAATCGTATCTGCCCTCCTCCAGTTCTCAGGCACTACACCATCCTCCCATGATTTATTAAAAAGGGTAGTCAGTGGTGCCACTAGTTCTCCCCTAAGTTCTTTTAGGGATTCTGGGTGAATCCCATCAGACCCCATTGCCTTGCCACCTTGAGTTTTAGGAGTTCTTCAGGACTCTTTATTCTGTGAATGGACTGGTATTGACTCCTCTATTCAGAGTACCTCTTTTGTTTGGTTTAGGTACTGCCCTATCCTCTTCTTTTGTGAATACTGAACAAAGCATTCATTCAGTATCTCTGCGTTTTCATTGTCACCCTCTGCCCACCCCCCACCTTTATTAAGCCTCAGAATTCATCCCTTAGTTTTCTTCACTCCTAATGAACCTATAAAGGTTTTATCCCCTTCTTAACTGAGTTGGCTAACCTTTCCTCAGTTTGGGCCTTTGCTATTCTGACTGCCTTCCTGCTTCCTACTGCTTTAACTGATACAGTTCTCTGTCCTGCTCCTTTTGTGATTTCTTACTTCCTGAATGCTATATTTTTCTTCCTAACCTTCCTCCACCTCTTTCAAGAACCATAGTGGCTTTTTCCTTCATTTTGTTTTGTCTATTTGCTTCACACAGTGGCTTGTTGCTTCTTGGATGGCATTTTTGATTCTTCCCATTATTCCTCCACCCCTCTTTCCTGCCTGTTTGCTAGTGCATTCCTTAGGTGTTCTCCCATTTTGCCAAAATCAGCCCTCTTAAAGTCCAGCACCCTCACTTTTGTATGGCTTGACTCCTGTCTGTATTTATTGTGAACCACACTGTTTGGTGGTCACTTCTTCCTCAATGGCTACCACTTCTAAATCCAAGATCCTCTCACTGTCCTCGCTTTGAGAGTACTAGGTCTAAGACTTCACCTCCTGAGAGAGGTTCCAACACTAGCTATCTGAGGCATGCACCCTGTAGGCATTGAGAATGACCTTGCTCTTGGTTGTGGCTGCAGCAAATGTGCTCCAGTTAACATCTGGCATATTTAGGTCCCCATCAGCAATAATTCCCATTTTTCTGCCATTCTAAGTATTTCCTCCTATCATTTCCCTTTCCATTTCCTCCCCTGAGATGGGATTCTGTATACAACCCCATGTGGATTGTGGTGCCATTTCTATCTCCAGGGTGACCCACAGCGCCTCCACTCCTCCTTGTTTACCCTTTAGTTCTGTTGCCTTGATCCCTCCCCTTCGTAGAGGCTACACCTTCTCTGCTTTTATCCTCCCTGTCCTTTCTGTAGACTGTGTGCCTGGTATGTTGACATCCCAGTCATGGTTCTCTGTGTACCATGTTTCTGTGACTGCCACAATATCCAGGCATCCTCCTCCATCAAGACCACTACTTCAGGAAGTACCAAGACTACGGGTACTGGTACTGATCGCCTCCATCTGTTGGTGGTCTTGCCCTTTAGCCCCATCCCTGTACTTACTGCCTTTGCTTCTTCCCTCCATTTTCCTGCTCTGTTCCCTGTTGACCCTCTACCTTGTTGCTTCCTCGCTAACTACACTGTTTTGTGGGGAGGCTGGAGTTCCCTGCTCTTTTCAGTGCCTCCCACTGGATAGTTTAAAACTTGCCAATGAAGCACTTAAACCTATCATCTCCTAGGATCCTGGTTCCCTGCTGGACAGATGCAGACCATCTCACCAGTATAGGCCTGTATCCTCCAGGTGGACCCCAGTCCCAATAATGCCAAAACCCTGTTGTTTGGCACAAGCTTTCAACCATTCATTGAATCCCAAGGTGGAGTACCCTTACTCACCCATGCCAAAGACAGGCAGCACCCTAAGAAGGATACCATGCATGCTACTTTGTCTAAGGTCTCTCCCAACTCCACAAACTCCTCCTTTACTGCTCTGATCCCATTTCCAGCTAGGTCATTTGTACCTAGGTGTACAATGATGTCTAGCCCCTCTCCCTCTCAGTTGCTGCCATGATCCGGAGGAGTCACTTCCTGACCCTCAAGCCATGGTGCCAGGCAGGCACCTTACCTCCTCTCCTCCCTCCCCACTTCCTACCTCCCTTACAGTGGAGTTCCCCACCAGGAGTTGTTTCCTTCCCTTCGGGGTCCTGTGTTACCCTCCCTGGGGTCTCTTGTGGAGGTTTCCAGTATCCGCCTTAGAGGAACCACACTCTGCCAGAATGGCGATGAACTGTGGAGAGGTACGACTGAGGGATGCACCTCTGTTCCACCATTCTCACCTTTCTGAACCCACCGTAGTCCAACCGATCCTTTTCTTGGCAACCTCTGAGGCAGTGGCAGGGGCCCTTGTGGTCCCTGGGTGGGGGAGGTTTCTCAACTCCCAGACCAGCCCTGGGTGGGGAAGACACTCCTACTCCTTGCCAGGTTGACCTGGAGACAGGCAACCTCCTCCTCATAGAGCAGAGAGGTGCCTGCAAATAGGGCAACATTGCAGCCTCCAGAATGTCTCTTGAAGACTGCCGCCCCACAGCCAACTAGGCTTTAGAAGCTTCTATGCTCCTTTTGCAGCCTCCTCTAAATCAGCTTCCATGGGAGTTGGGACAGCCTTTGTTATCTCAGGACAGTATTCCAGGGTGTTTTATGATGCCTGGGAGACATAGGCCATATAAGAGGCTTGTCTACGAGCCAGAGAAGACTCCAGGTAAGTTTTCTTAGCCATGAGTCTATTTTTCTGGAGTCCTCATCAAGGGATGTGATAACAGTGGGATGCCAGCTTTGTCAAGTTAGCGGCCTGTAAGCCCCGCCCCATGGCTAGGGTGCCCAAAAAGGAATTCTGCCCCTCCTTTGGCTACCCAATACTTTTTGTCCAGCTTTTCTCCACTGATGGCACAGAATTGGGTGTCCATAATATTTTATTGACTTGCTTCTTCAGGGACTTATGGAAGGGCAACAGTAGTCTTTTGAGACTGGGTTTGAACGGTGTCTGTGCCTGCAGTCGCTTTTCAGCAGAACCAGAGTCCCAGGTTGTGGTGACTGTATGATACTGATTGCATTCGCTATCTCCCTCAGTGGTTGGAACCGAGGTTTTCTTAGTTGTGGTTCCTGCACTGTATGTTTTCCTTCTTCTTCTTTTCCCTGTGGTAGCTGTTTCAGCAGCTGTGACTGCAACATGTTTTCTTCCTGAAAACTCACTCTTGTCAGAGATCTGTTCCTTCAGTTCCTTTTGAGGAGGAGCCAGTTTGTCTGAGGCCTGGGCAGCAGCCTTTTCAACATCTTTTCCTGCGTCTTTAAGTCACCTCTCTCTGCCGTAGACTGTGGAACATTTTACAAATCACACAATCTGCCTTCAGGTGGTCAAACCCAGGCGAAATATACAAATTAAATGAGGATCAGCTTTTAGCAAATGGTTCCCCACACTGCACAATGCTGAAACCTTGCAGGCCCAGTTTTTCTTGGTTTTCGTGACATTAAGCCAAGAAAAACTCTCTTGTTTTTTTTCCTGTTGGTTTTAAAGCTGAAAGAACTGAGCGTTACCCGGTTAAATAATATTCAAATCAACGTGACTTACAGGATAAGCTGAATTAGACAAAACTACTGAAATTCACTTCAGAAAAAGTATAGATATCGGTTCCTCCTATAGAGAACCAAAAGGAACCGAGGACTTACCCAATAAACACTAAATCTAGACTAAGTCTACCTGTGTACCAAGGACAGTGCTTCAAAAATCAAAAGTAATAAATGATACTATTGATGAAAATAAGTTTACTATAAGGGCAACCTCTTTGCATCAAAGGAAAATGATCAGATACCAAGGTTCTTCAACTGGTACCAGTATCCTTGGGTAGAGGTAGTGGATGTGCTCTCCTACACATAGGATTTTTTAGAGTTTACTTGTTTGCTGTGCTACTATAACTTCCCAAGGTTAATTCTCAAGATAAGGTGATCAAGAGGAAGTTTCCTTCTGATAGTCCCAGAGCAGCCAAGAAAGCTGTGTTTTTGACCTTGTGAATCTGGCTCAGCAGGCCCCATGTCGACTCTCACTTTGGGGTACATTCTCTCTGAAGTCCTATTCTGCATCGAAATCCAGAGGTGATGCAGTTGGTTGCCTGGCTTCTAGGAGATTCAGGCAGGGTTTCTCCAAGAAGTGGATACCTTAATGGCCTCAAGGAAGGTTTCATCTGTAGCTTACAACTGTTTGTGCAGGTACCTTCTGGGGTTGGGCCAGAAAGGTGTCAGACCTTCTAAAGCTATGGTCTCTCAGATATTTGATTTTTGCAGAACAGGGTAGAAAGAGGTTTCTTACTGAGCATTCTGTGATTCCAGGTGTCGGGCAGATCTGAGAACTTCCATGGGCTCATCTCTGGGAATCAATTTGGAATTTATCTGTTTTCTTCGGCAGGCAGCAGAAGCAGATCATTTTGATCACTATTTCCTCCATGGGACTTGAACCTGGTGTTGAATGCTTTGTAGGGCACCTTTCAAACCTATTTCTTCAGTGCTTTTGGACATCCTGTCCTACAAGGTGTTTCTAAATTGCAGTCTGATCAGCCAGCAGGATTTGTGAACATCAGGCACTGTCCCATAAAGAACCTTACCTTGTCATACATAAAGAAAAAGGTGGTATTCAGGATGGTCCTGTCCTTTGTGCCTAAGGCCCCTACAGCCTTCCATGTAAATCAGGAATCTGTCTACAGTCCTGTCCCTAGCCAGCAAACCCAAAAGAGAATGAATTGCACAAGTTACATTTGCACAGCGTAGTTAGGACTTGCCTGAAGAGGACAGATTTCAGAAAGTCAGTTGTTCTTTTCGAGCAGCTGAAAAGGGTCAGAAAGCTTCCAGGCCACTTTGGCTAGGTGGGTGAGAGCCTGCATTGCCAAGGTGTATGTAGCTGAGAAACAGAAGGTCCTGCTCTCATCAAGGCTCACTCCAGAGGGCAGTTGCTACATCCTGGGTGGAGAGAGGGAGTCCTCTGTGGAGCTGTGCAAAGTGGCAACATGGTCCTCAGTTCATATATTTGCTAAGCACACTACAAATTGGATGTTCAAAGCTCTGATGATCCGGCCTTCAGTCACAGAGGCTTACAGGTGGTGGTTAGCAGATATGGTCGCCATGTGGATTATATGTGGACAATATTAAGCCGCACAATTTGGGAAAAGGTACTGCTTTTAAGAACCCATATGTATTGACTCTATTGAAGACTTGGAGCAATACAGAAAGGAGAAATTCCTTCATAGTTACCATAATTTCATTTTGTGTTAGCCCCAGTGTTGTTAGTGGGACCTTTCCTGAAGCCCCTGGCTCTTGTTAAAGAATATTGTCTGATATATCTAAGAACTTTGGATTTCAGCAAAAATAATTTGTATGTGATTATTGCTGGGTTATTTGGGTTGTCTGCTAAGAATGGAAGCGTCTATATTTTTATTGAACTTACAGGCATGCAGGTTAACAGGTTGTGATTTTCTGATCATTGTGCGGTGCTTCACCATTACAGGTTAGTTCTGTTTATATGCACTATTAAAACTTGCTAACAAAGTGTACACAGTAAGATTAGTAACATACCAACATGTCAAAGGATTAGTGGACAGACATTTAAAGCATGACAAATGAATTGGTCAACAGGACTCCCTCATCCAGATCTCAGGAAGGGTTGTGCTATTCATTTATCCTAAAATATCATAAATTAATGTTGGTCTTAAGAGAGAGTTCATTGATCTTGGCAACATGGAGATTACTGGTTACATAGACTACTAGAGGTACTGTGTGAACAGAGGTGACTGAGTAATTAGATATCTAGGAATGTTCATGTGCCCAAGATTCTATGCTGATTGACAGCTTTGGTCTGTGCCACCACCCAACTAAGGGTGTTAATTACTTATATGTACTTGCTCCTACGTTTTCAGTAGGAGTTAACAGAAAAGGAAATTATGGTAAGTACTGTATGAAGGAGCATATATCTGAGCATCAATATAGTTCTGATCTGCAAGTCACTTTTAAGAAGTCTTTGGTTTTACTTGTTGCATATCTGCCAATACATTTTACGTTTCTGAGTGGTAATGTTAAATGTGCCACAAAGATTGTCTCCCAGGGCTCCTTATGAATAACTTCTTTATGTTTCTTCATAGAGTCATTTTCAAATAATCCAGATACCCAAAAATATGGGAGAAGGTGAAAATGGATATATTCAAAAGTCAAACAAAACAACACCTTCTCAACCTCAAAGAAATAACTCCAAACAATAAATTGACATTCTCATACAACTCATATTTCTTTTTATTGTGTTCATGCTTTCTTTAAATATTTCTTTCAATTTCTTGCTCCAAGTAAATATTCTCTATATTTGTGTAAACTCTCGCTCCTAAAGAATTTCTCTGTAACGTTTCAGAACAAAAGTTCCTTCATCAGACTCTGGAGCTTTTCTATAATTCTGCATAACATAAACATAAATAAACCTTGTTTGGAAATTAATTTTCTAGGCATTGGATCCAAACTCATCAAAAGAATTCTAAATAAATAAACTTCTGCACAGGTGGAACTAACCTGTAAATACAAAAACAATGCCTCAAAAGTGTGTCTGCCATGAGGGGTGGACAAACATATACTTTCAACAGGATTTCTCAGTATCTGTTTAAAAAATTAACTCATGTTAATATTAAAGAACAAATCGTTGAGAAACTACTAAATTCAAAAAATATTTTTTCAATTATAATTACTTTCAGATGTCTGTAGTCCTTAAAGTCCAATTGATGTTACACACACTTTACCATCTAAAAGCCAAGGGAGAAACATCTGTACTACAGAGTAATTGAGTTTTTCAAAGAATACTTTCATCAAACCAATTAAAGTAAACTAGTCAAACAGAGGGATATTTCCTACCTCCTAACACTCTGTGGGTAAAAAGCAATCAGCTTCAGCATTTAAATCCCACACTTGGTAAGTTTCCTTGTGACTGTTTACATGCCCGCTGCCATTAGTAGACCACGCTGTAAAAACATGTAGAACCTCTTCACCTTGCCAGGTGATAAGAGAAGGGCAGGTCACTGAGGTGTACACGCTGAAAGCACGCTAATGTCACTCAGTGACTACACCTCCTATGCCCAGTCAATACTGAAGCTCCCCAGTGGAAACACCAGGAAGTTCCCCAATACTCTAAGGAATTCTCTGAGTCCAGTTCCAGCCTAAAACAAAATAAACTATAAGGTCACATATTATATTTTTCTTTACTTGAACCAGGATTTTTCTTCACACTCAACAAACCATTTGAATATAATAATATTCAATTTATCATCACGACTATTAACACCAATAGAAACTAGAATATTAAGTAATGGCTTATCTTTCAGTCTCACTGAAAAACTAAATACATTTGAATTAAAACTGGATTTAGAATTTTTTCAAAAGATCAGATTAAATATATTTTTTTGGGACTAATATACAGACTATGGAAATGAGACAGAAAGAGAAAAATACATATCTTTAACAAGCCTTAGGCACCAAATCATATTTTGATCCCATCAGTTTTATATCAGCTAATATTACTAGTTACATTGAAAAAGTGATTATGGAAATAGAGAAAGTTATCACTGAAAATAAAAATAAAATACCTAAATATAACTTAACAAAATAGAGAAAGAAGCTTTAGATACTCTTAGTGGAGATGAAAGTATTATAATAAAGCCAGCAGACAAGGGAGGGGCATTGTGATTATGGACAGAGAGGACTACAGGAAAGAATGTTTGAGACAATTGGTAGATGCAACAACATATGAGAAAATAAGAAATGTTCATTTTCGGATTTAAAAACTAAAATTAGGAAGTAGTTACAGAAGCTAGTGATAGAGGCATCATTGAACAATGGACACTGGAAGAACTAATAAATAAAGCACCAAGGATTCCCATTTTTACTGTTTACCCAAATTACATAAGCGTATGGAACAGTCACCAGGCAGACCAATCATATCTGGGATTTGTTCAATAACAGAACCTCTGTCAATTTTCGAGATCATTATTGTAAACATCTGGTAATAAATAGTTGGTCTCACCTTAAGGACAGTAAGCACTGCATCCAGATATTAGAAGAGTTAAACAGTTCAACAAGGACTTAAATCATACCCTATTGATAACTTTGGATGTGAAAAGCCTCTACACTAGTATCCCTCATGATGAAGGTTTACAAGCATTGGAGTTTTTCTAACTACAAGGATAGTAATAAACCAGATAAAGGCTTTTTATTACAACTAATCCAAATAGTACTGGAAAATAATTATTTTACATTTGAAGACCAGAAGTACTTACAAAAGACTAGGACTGCTATGGGAACTACTTTGTTCTACCTATGAATCCTTTATATGGCTTATTTTGAGAGATTACACATAGAAACAGAAAATAATCCTTTTAGACCATACATCATTTTGTTCAAAAGATTTATTGATGATATATTGATTATCTGGGATGGAACAGAACAAGAGGCAACAATTTGAAGACTACTTGAAACAGCAAATAGAAATGTGTTGTTCACAATGGTCTGTGACCCGAAGAAATCCTTTCTAGATCTCAAAATTTTAAAAAGAATGGCAAAATCTTCACAGATCTCTATAGGAAAGAAACAACTAGAAACACAGTCCTTCACGCAAAAAGTTTTCATCCCAACAATCTAAAACGAATATCCCATTTAATGAAATGTTAAGAATGAAAAGAAATAGTGGCATTGAGGACAGATGTGAAGCTAATCTGGAACATTTATTGCAAATATTTTTGACAAGAGGGTATACAGAAAAAGTGGTGAATGAGGCTAGAAAGAAAGTAAATGAAAAAGAATGTAATAGTCTGATGGAAAATAAGGACACAGGTTCGAGTTCCTCCAGAAAATATAACGATGTCCACTAATACTCAGAAAGTTTTGGTAAAATCAAACATATTTTACTCTTGAATTGGAATATATTACAAACTAGTGAGATGGGACTTAAAATCTTTGAACAAAAACTGTAGGTCAACAGTAAACTACCACTATTCAAATAAAATTAAGACACAGCACTGAAATAGGAAACCAGGGGAACAAGTTGGTTGAAAAGTGACATCAAGGGATTCTTTCCACCTGGCAACTGTGTTTAGTGCAACAGTGGAAAGAAAAGCAAAATAATAAGAAGCACATGGGACGATAAGGAATATACAATAAAGGACTTTATAACATGTAACATAGAATATGTGGTATATTGCATATATTGTCCCTGTAGATTATATTACATTGGGGAAACAACAAGAGCATTAAATCTACGAATCACAGAACATAAAAGTAACATTAGGAGAGGGACTTAAGATCCTGTTAGCTAGACACTTCATTGAAAGGCAGCATCAGATTTCCAGTTAAAAATATTTTGGAATCGAAAGGTATATGAATCACCAAAGGAGGTAACAGAGAAGCTATTCTATTGATTTTCACTTTAAGAACACATTTGCACAGATATGGATTGAACGAGAATTTGAGCTGGACCAATTTTGAATAGAGACTTAATATCCTAGGTGTCCCCCTTATTTCAAGAGTTTCAGTATATTTTATTCAGTTGTTTAAAATGTCCCATCTTCTCTGAAACACCTTTCTGGTGCCCTTTAGTTAATCTTTTATGTCTTAGAATAATGGTGTCTCCTCTAACCTCTACTTCTGTGTATTTTCTCACTCCTGCTTTATTTCCCAGTTAGTTTCCCATCTTTCCTTCATTTTTAGTATGCCTCTTTCAGCTTAATATTAAATTCAAATGATTTGTTGAGAGTGTGAAGAAAAGCACTGGGTCAAGTAAAGAAAAATATAATATGTGACCTTGTAATTTATTTTGTTTTTAGGCTGGATTTGGACTCAGAGAATTCCTTAGAGTATTGGGAACTTCCCTGGTGTTTTCACTGGGGAAGTTTCAGTATTGACTGCCTCAGGAGGTGTAGTCACTGAGGATATTAGCACGCCTTCAGCGTGCACACCTCAGTGGCTCCAGCCCTTCTCTTCTCACCTGGCAAGGAGAAGAGGTTCTACGTGCTTTCCAGCATGGTCTGCTAATGGCAGCGGGCGTAAACAGTCACAAGGAAACTTACCAAGTGTGGGATTTAAATGCTGAAGCTGATTGCTTTTTTACTCACAGAGTGTTAGGAGGTAGGAAATATCCCTCTGTTTGACTAGTTTACTTTAATTGGTTTGCTGAAAGTATTCTTTTAAAATTCAATTACTCTGTAAGTAAAGATGTTTCCCTTGGCTTTCAGACAGTAAAGTATGTGTTAACATCAATTGGACTTTAAGGACTACAGACATCTGAGAAAGTAATTATAATCAAAAAGATTCTTTGAATTTAGTAGTTTTCTAACGATTTGTTCTTTAGTATTAACATGAGTTAATTTTTAAACAGATACTGATAAATCATGTTGAAAGTATATGTTTGCCCACCCCGCTCCATGGCAGACACTTTTGAGGCATTGTTTTGATATTTACGGGTTAGTTCCACCTGTGCAGTTTATTTATTTAGAATTCTTTTAATGATTTTGAATCCGATGCCTAGGAAAATAATTTCTAAACAAGGTTTATTTATATTTCTATGTTATGCAGAATTATAGAAAGCTCCAGAGTCTGATGAAGGAACTATTGTTCTGAAAGGTTACAGAGAAATTCTATAGGAGCAAGAGTTTATACAAATATAGAGAATATTTACTTGAAGCAAGACATTGAAAGAAACATTTAAAAGCATGAACACAATAAAAGAAATACTTATTGTATGAGAATGTCAATTTATTGTTTGGATTTACTTCTTTGAGGCTGAGAAGGTGTTGTTTTGTTTGACTTTTAGGTGGTAATGTTACCAGCTGTGGAATGTTCCTTAACTATAATGCCTCCAATAAAGGTATTAGCCTCCAGCAGAATTGAGTAACCTTCATGGTCGCAAACCTTTGTTTGAAGAGTTTACCAATGCGGTGATCCTTGGGGTTGATGAAGATGGTGGCTATGCTGGGCTGACCTTTGGGAGAGCAGAGCCACAGCAAAGCGAGAGTAGCTTTTAATTTGTTTTACATGTTTTATTCTAATTAGCATTTGTAAAGTAAATTAGTAATTTAGCATCAGTAGTAACGACAGTAGTAGTAGTAGTTGTATTATCTTTGTCATTCGATTGTTTGTTTGCAGTCTGCTACCGCCAGTTTTTGGACTGAACCCAGTGTTTGGAGCTGACTGAAATCAGCATTACAAGCATAAACAGAAGCTGCCTGCTTATAGTTTCTTTTGTCAAATTACTTGACCACCTGCCTACTCTATAGAACTATCATCATTTTGAACTGCTACTTGCTTACATAAGGAACCAAGGAAGAGTCCAATCTCTGGAGTTCTTTGGACTGAATCAGGAGGTTGGAGCCTGCAGCTGGAAACTGAAGACAGAGGACTGGAGATCAAATATGGAGACTGGGTCGCAAGTTCTTTTGGTTGAGGAGTGGTTTGAGGATCTTGTTCCTGGTTCTGGCACTTGTGCTCTGTAGTGTGGCTGCCGGAGGGCATCTGCGATGGCATTGCTCCATTCCACTGTGTGGTGATCGGTAGGCAGCTGCGACAATGGTCGGGTCTGAGATAGAGCTGGGTTCTGAGTGGTCTTCCTCTGTTTGAGGTGGTTAAAAGAGCTTTGAGGGAAAACTACTGGTCATTGGTTTGGTGATCCTGCAGGGTCAAGTGGGTGAGTTACCTCTGTGCTCTTGGCTTTGGTCGGACTGCCGGGACTCAGTTTGACCTGGCCGGGCTCTGTGGGGTAAAAAGAAGGATCAGGTCTGAATGCTTCGTGAATACTCTACAGAATTTGGACTCACCACAGACTGCCTAATCTGGTAAATCCTCTTTAACATTCTGCAAGTAACTGTAGTTGGCATTTGTGTCAAAATTAAAAAGTAATAAATCAGTTAATTTCTAATCGGGGGCAGTGCTAAAATCTACCTTGAACTTTATGGAGTGAGAGTCCTTAAAGAATTGGAGACTAACATCTATAAGCCCCTGGAGGTGGGAGCATCTAGATTCAGCTGTTAAGTTTTTGTTTGCTTATAAGTAACTGAATTCTTGAACATTTGTGGAGTGAGAGTCCTGAAAAACTGGATATGGACATTTATTAGCCCAAGGAGGTGGGAGCTCCAAGGTCTATTCTCTGAAAAGTATTTGTGGGCTGGGTTCAATCCAAATATATTCCTTTCAGTTTCAGATTTGTTTGTGTTGATGCTGCTATAAACAATTGTCATTTTATATTGCTAATTGTGGGTAGCAGGGATTAGTATTGTCTTTTTAGTATTGATTATTTTGATGTATGGTGAGTAATTGTGTTGTCTGAGAGTATTTAAGAATGTGTTTGGGAATTGTGAGTGTTAGTGGTTATTGGTTGTTTTTGATGGTGTAAGGATTGAGTGGATGAGTGATTATAGTGCTGGAGTATTGTTTGAATGTGTGTGATTCTGAGTGATTGTTTTACTGTCTCTGCTATATGAAATGTGTTGAGAGGGTAGTAAAATGGTCAGGTACTATTCCACTCCAGACTCAAGACTTTCACCCCTTGACTAATGCCCTTTTGTCCCCACTACCTCTATCCGACTGCTCCTCTCCATCCCCCAGGCCCAGCTCCCCTCCCTCCCTTCTCCTAACTATCCCCAGGGCACAACATCTACTGTATGCCTACAGTAGATGTCATGCCCTGGGGATAGTAGGAGAAGGAGAAGGAGGAGGGAGCTGGGCCTGGGGGAGAGATGGAGGGGGATGGAGAGAAGCAGTTGGATAGAGGTAGTGGGTACAAGGAGACACCCAGGGGTGAAATGGGATCAGAATAGGGGCCCTCCCTGTCTGATTCCCATACCCAAGGGTTTTGTTGAATGCAGGCAGGTGGCACGGTTTCTCAACTTCTCATCCTACTCAGATGGTGTTATGTAACACCAGGTCCATTCAAAACAAAACTGCTATTATAGCAGATCTTGTTGAGAAATCTGACCTGGCATGCATCACCGAGACCTGGCTGGATGAGAATGCTGGCCAAGTATGGCCTCAGCCATTCTGGCGGATTGATTCGTGATACACTGTCCGAGAATGGATCGTAGGGGCGGGAGTGGGCCATCTGTTTTATGGAGGTGCCAGTGAGGTCCACCAGATAATTTGAGTATATCGTGGTGCGGGTGTGAGGTGCAGGATACTCATCTACCATTCACCTGGAGATGGGAAAGAGTTACTGCAGGAAGTTGCAGACTTCATTGTTGATGTTGTAATGGGATCCCCAGATGGTTGATTCTGGGAGATTTCAATGCCTGGTCGACATTGAACCTCCTAGTTTGTTGTGACTTCCTCCAACTAACTTAATTGGTCCTCATACAGGTTATTACCTCCATTACCCATGTTAGCGATCACTCATTGGACCTTGTGTTCCTCCTGGGATGGAGATATCTGACTTGGTGGTGGAGCCAGTCGGATGGTCTGACCATCACACCGTAGGTTCATTTTGTGGCTCCCCAATAGGCCTGCCTCTATGGAGATGGTCCAGTACCGCCTTCGATGTGTGTGACCCCAGATAGCCTAATGGTGGTGCTAGACCTATTGAGCATGTCGAGGGAGTGCATGGATCCAGGGACCTGGTGCTTGCCTATTATATGGCGGTAATGGGGCCCTGGATTCTATTCTTCTGCTCGTGTTTGCCCCCTCACCCCTCTGTCCAAGGTCTCCATGGTTTGATGGGACCTTGAAGGAGTTAAGGGGAGGGGCAGAGGTTGGAGAGGGCCTTGCAGAAATTGGGCCTGGAGGGCGACAGACTTAGATTGATGTAACATTATACAATCTGTCAATCAACAATCAGCCATAAGAAGGCAGAATTCCTGTCCATGGAGATTGCCGCTGCCCAAAATTGACCAGCACAGCTCTTTTGAACTGTGGACAGATTGTGCAATCCAATCTGTCTCCAGTCTGTTGGAGCTTTTCACAACAGAAGTGTGATGAGTTTGCTCAATTTTTGCAGATAAGGTTGCGCCATCAGGTTCGAGATCAGTCAGACCACCTCTAAGGGTGTTGCAGTGGTTGGAAGGGGTCACAAGGCCCAGTTTGTTTGGATGGACTTTAGCTGGCTGGAATTCACTGACATCATGAGGGTTATCCAGACTCTGCTGCCAACCAGCTGTAGTTTGGATCTGGGCTCAAGCAACTCCTAGTGGGTTGTGTGGATGAGATCAGTCTGATCCTTGCAGAGATAGTCTAGAGTTCATTGGAGAGGGATCTTTCCAGATCCCCTAAAGGAGGCGGTTGTGTGACTGTTCCTGAGAAAACCTCCCTTGACCCAGATTGTCCTGCTAACTACAGACCTGTCTCTAACCTGCCCTTTGTGGGTAAGGTTATTAAGAAGGTGGTTGCTCTGCAGCTGGATGACCATCTTACCACCCACGATGTCTATGAGTCTCTCCAGTCTGGATTTGGGAAAAGACATAGTACTGAGATGGCTCTTGTCTGGGTGCTAAATGATCTCCTAATAGTGAGAGATGGGAGGACTCGTTCCATCTTGGTCCTCCTTGATCTCTCTGCGGCATTTGACATTGTAGACCATGGTGTGCTATTGGAGTGCCTGCAGTTCATCTGTGGACTATCTGGCATGGTACCCAGATGGTTTAGATCTTTCCTCCAGGGTAGGACTCAGAGTGGTCACTGGGATTTATTCCTCTGACGTACTCCCTATCATGTGGAGTTCCACAGGGGTCCATTTGGCACCCATGTTGTTTGCAGTGTATATGCTGCCGTTGGGAGACATCATTGGCGTAGTGGCGAGTTTTCACTGCTAT
Organism: Neoceratodus forsteri; assembly: GCA_016271365.2. NCBI lineage: Eukaryota > Metazoa > Chordata > Ceratodontiformes > Ceratodontidae > Neoceratodus > Neoceratodus forsteri. The sequence goes on along the minus strand of CM028132.1, from coordinate 491,048,017 downwards.
GCAGATGATACTCAGCTATACCTGTTCTTTGTACCGGGCAGGAGGATGCTATCTCAGTATTTTACAACTGTCTCTCGAGATTCAGGACTGGATGAATACCAGCTGGCTGAGGCTTAATCCAGATAAGACTGAGGCATTGGTGGTGGACCCAGATCATCGGGTGGCAGGTATGTTGGCTGGACAGTCATCAGGGCTTTGGCTTGGGGATGCTCAGCTGGCTGCCTCACATCAGGTGTGTAACTTGGGTGTTATTTTTGACAATGAGCTGACCCTGAAATCTCAGGTGTTGGCAGTTGTCAAGACCTCATTTTTTATCTGAGGAATATCGCCCAGGTGAAGCACCTGGTTTCTCCGATGATCTTCCTACCTTGGCCCACGCCTTGTGACCACCCGCCATGACTACTGCAATGCCCTGTACCTAGGGCTATCGAGGTTGATATCTGCCACTTGTAGCTGGTGCAGAATGCAGCAGCCAGGCTTGTAACTGGTACTTCCAGGACCAGTCACATTACACCTGTGCTCACAGACTGCACTGGCTGCCTGTACAGTGGTGGATCACCTTCAGGGTCAGTTTGCTGATCTATAAAGCCCTACATGTACAAGGACCCTGCTACCTGAAAGATCTCCTTTGCCCTACTGCCCCATCCGACCACTTGATCCACTGATGAGGGATTGCTAGAGATTCCCAGGTGCATTTGAAGATATCTGGGGCTTGTTCCTTGCTTACGTAGCCCCTACCCTGTGGAATTCTCTACCTCATCGGTTGAGGGAGTGCCTGATCATCCAAAGTTTTAAGTTGGCACTCAAGACTTATTTATTTAGGTTATCTTTCCCTGACAGTGCCAGCTGATAGTTTTAGTTATTAATGTTATGCTGCTGTTGGAAATTACATTATGGGAATAACTTATTTTAACTCGATTTAATGAAATGTTTATAAGGTGTTATTTTGTATGTGTTTTATATTTTATGTTCTGTGCTTTGATCTCCTGGAAAGGTGCTATACAAATAAAGTTTATTATTATTATTTCTTATTATTTTAGAAAATGGGTACCAAGGTCTTAAACCACAATTTCAAACAACATGAAGTCTTGCTGTATTCTGACATATTGCAGTGATGTCCAACCTTTGAACTACCCGGAGATGAAAGAGTTAACTTTCCATGCCAGGCATGGAGCAGCTGAGCTCGAGCTCGGTTGAGACTCTGTCTGTTGCTGTTTGAAGTCAAACCATCAGATTCTTTACTCCGCCTCACTGAACAGTCGCTCGGAGATTTCTCCTTTGCTTGGTTCAAGTTTGTCGGTTAAAGTACCGTTTTCTCAGTTTTCGACCAAATTTAATCCGTTAACCTGTCGGTTCAGTCTCTGTCTGTGGTATCGTGAGTACTAGATTGGTTTATTTTCCTGTTCTTCTGTGTGGAACTTGTAAACATGGGATTGGCTCGGTTTGAACCGATCAGGTTGTTAAAAAAGTTTATTCTTCTTTTAGAGTGTAGTAACCGATCCTTATCGGTTCTAAAAAAGCAGTTTCATTCGTTTTTCCATGACCCGTAACACGGTCAGGAACCGATAAGGTGTCTTGCCTGACGGATTGCCGAAAAAGGGTAAGTTTTGTTAGGACTGGCCATGTCTGAGAAACCCAAAAGAAAAACGGGCCCACTGGGTTTCAGCACAGTGTGTGTGTGGGGAAGCCTTTGCTAAGGCTGATCCCACACCACCTGTGTTTATTGTCTGGGGTTTGACCACCTCGATTCAGACTGCCAGATTTGCAAGAATTTTCCTGCAGCTACCCTGGAAAAGAGTTGGCAGGCCCAGGAAAGGGAGGCCAAGAAATCTGCTGACGGCCAGCCGGTTCGGTTCCAACCGAACCAGAAGGAGTGCCCTCTGACCAGGGCGAAACTCTTCGGGCAAAGGAGAACTGACCTGCGAGTCGGTTCCTGTTAAAAGAAAAAGAAGGATAAATCAGCGCAGTGCGGATCCAAATTCTTTCTCCGACTACTGATGAAATAGCCAAAGCGATAAGGATTGTTCAGTCGCTAACCTGGTTCCGACCGAACCGGCACCATCTGGAAGGGCTCGGTTGGTCTGTTCCAGTTCCAGATTATAATTTGGAGGATTTTTTATGAACCGGAGGAGGAAGAAGGAGAGTATGAGGATAGTGATGGTGATTACGAAGTCTGGATGTGCCTATTGACCCGGACATCTCCCCAGACAGACCTTCAGGGTTTCTCCCCCAGGCTTTCTGAGTCCCTTCCCATTTTATGTTCTACAAAAAGTGGCTGAAACTCTTCAGCTTCCTATGGAAGAAGCTGTGGATGACCAGGAGGAGCCTGACTATGTTGAAATGATGGATATCCCAGAGTTCAGGAGGCTGTCTATTCCCTTCATAAGTCCTTTGGGAAACAGACAATAAAAATTTTAAAGACTCCTAATTCTATACCTCCTGTGGACAAGAGAATGGACAAGAGGTATACTCTCTCGAGCTCAGATATGGAGTTCCTTACCCAGCAATGCAGCCATGTTGGGGTAGTGCAGGCTGCTGCCTGTGATAAGGCAAATATACCCTTGGCTTCACACCCCCAGATAGGGACTCCAGGAGGATTGATGCCATGGCTAATTATATAGCCTATACAGCTAGATATCAGAAATCTAGATGGGACACTGTAATGGCTTTAGCTAAACAGGTCCCTGGAGCAGGTGGCTGCGGATGGTATTGAGGCATTCAAGGTGCAATTCCATTCTGCAGTGGACTCCAATGATGTTTCATCTAGAGTCATGGCTACATCTGTGGCTCTTCGTAGGATGGCTTGGCTCAGATGTACTAGCCTGTCTCAGGATACCCAGACTAAGGCCATGGATTTTCCTTGTGGTAATTCTCTGTTTGGGGAGCAAACAGAGAACTACATGAAAAAATGGATGAATACAGGACCACCTATAGGAGTGCTCAGGCCAAGGAAAGGTAAGCCACTCCCCAGGCAGCATTCAGGGCAGGGGCCTTTCATAGCCTTTCCACCAAGCCCAGGCCTCCTCTTCTGCTTATGCTCATAGGGGGTTCTTCAGAGGGAGAGGCAGATGGGGTACAAGCAGGCCTGCTTCCACCCCTCAGCCTAAAGCCCCTGCCAAACAGGCACCCTGATGGGTTTGCCAGGGCTGATTCTCCACCACCTGTAGGGGCAGACTGGCTTACTTTGTCCAGGACTGGATGTCTTTAACATCAGACAAATGGGTCCTGGAAGTAGTAAGCCAGGGACTATTCTCAGCTTCAAAAATTTCCAAAGATGCGAACCAGATCCTTTCCACCTGCAAATCCTTCAGAGGCACTTGCCCTAGAGGCAGAGGTCTCTTCCCTCTTGGCTCTCAGAGCCATAGAGAGTCCCACCCTACACAAGGGAAAGGATTGTACTCCAGGTACTTTCCTAACCCCAAAAGACAGGAGAATGGCGGCCCATCCTGGATCTCAGATATTTAAACAAGCACCTTTTAAAGCCAAAGTTCAAAATGGTGACTCTGGGAATAATTCTACCCTCTCTAAGGCCAGGGGACTGGCTAGTCTCCCTGGACCTCAAGGATGCTATTTCCATATTCTCATCAAAGCTCCCACGAAAGTACATCAGGTTTGAGCTGCCCTCAGGCCATTACCAATTCAGAGCAATGCCCTCGCCTAACTTCTGCTCCAATGGTGTTCACCAAATGCCTGGCAGTAGTAGTTGCCTTCCTAAGGAGAAAAAGGATCTCCATCTTTCCATACCTGGATGACTGGCTCATAGTAGGCCAGTCTCCAGACCAAGTCAAGTTACACCTACAGATAACTCAGCAACTGCTCACTTCTCTAGGTTTTCTTCTGAATCTTTCAAAGTCAGTTCTAGAGCCTGTGCAGCTCCTCACCTTCATAGGGGCAGAGCTGGATACAGTAAAGCAGAGCCTTCCTTCCCTGGACAGGGCAAGGACCCTTATCTCACTGGCCTCTTCATTTCACCCTCCAGGTGTCTCGACCAGCAAGGCATTTTCTGCAGCTCCTGGGACACATGGCTGCCTCTACAGCAGTGGTGCAGGGAACAAGATTTCAAATGAGGATATTCAGTTCCACTTGAGAGCCTTCTATCCTCAGAAAGGGACCCTCTGACCAAACTAATTCTAGTGACTCAGACCTGATCCAGGCGTTACAGTGGTGGCAGGATCAGGACAATCTAAGACAGGGAGTTCCTTTTGTCACTCAGTCTCATTCTCTAATCCTTATTACAGATGTCTCCCTCTTGGGGTGGGAGCCCACTTGGGAGACCTGACCAGCAAGGGTTGTGGTCTCCTCAGGAATCTCTGCTTCACATCAATCTATTAGAACTCAGAGCAGTGTTTCTAGCACTTCAAGCTTTTTCAAGTCTGTTCAGAACAAAGAAGTTCAGATCAGGACAGAAAATACCACCACAATGTGGTATATCAACAAGCAAAGGGGCACTCGGTCTCGCCTTGTGCACAGATGCAATGAAGTTATGGTCTCTGGCCTATTCCCTGAACACCTCTCTTACAGCAGTACACCTCCCAGGCAAGGACAATGTCCTGGCAGATGCTCTCAGCAGGATGTCTCAGGGCCATCACGAATGGTCACTGGATCCCCTGGTTTTGAAGGTGATCTTCTTCAGATGGGGCACCCCACAGATAGATCTTTTGCAGCCCCAGACAATCACCAACTTCCTCTCTTTTGCTGCAGGCCCCAGTGTTGGGCTCAGTCCCCTGGATGCCCTAGTTCTCAATTGGGAAGGAAAGTTCCTATATGCTTTCCCCTTCCCTCTCCTGTTCAAGGTGTTAGTCAAAATCAGGTCTCAACCCTGCAAGGTGATTCGGATTGCTCCAGACTGGACCAGACAGCCCTGGTATCCTCTCTTGTTGTCCTTAGCAGTCCACCTTCCCTGTCTCTTCCAGGAATTACAACCTGTTAACATGTGCTCAGGGGAGGTTTGGTATCTGAATCTCAAATTCTCATTCTCAAGGCCTGGCTCTTGAAGAGTTAGAGTTTGCTGATTTGCACCTTTCTCAAGGTGTTCTGGATATCTTAAAGGCTTCTCGGAAGCCTTCCACGAGAAACCTACAACTCCAAGTGGAAAAGATTTTCTATATGGTGCTCTGGGAAGCATATTTCTCCATAGTCTGCTGGCCTGCCCACAGTCCTTGACTATGTGGTTCATCTTAATAGCTTGGGACTCAGACCAGCTACACTAAGAGTGCATCTGGCAGCTGTCTCTGCCTTCCTTTCAGCAGGCAGCACTCTTCCCTTTCAGCTCATCCTGTATTTTCTAAATTTTTCAAGGGATTGCTTCATGCCAATCCTCCATTCAGGGACCCTGCCCTGCTTGGGACCTTAATGTTTGCATTGCTCAGCTTATGCAACCCCTTTTGAGCCTTTGTCCTCAGCAGAGCTTAAATACTTGACTTGGAAAACTGTTTTCTTGGTGGCCATCACTTCTGCCAGACGATAAGTGAGTTACAGGCCCTGTCAGTGGAGCCTGATTTTATCTCTTTCCATAGAGATAAGGTGGTCCTCAGGACTAATAGGAAGTTTTTGCCTAAGGTGGTTTCAGATTTCCACCTTAACCAGTCTATGTCTCTTCCTGTTTCTTCACTGACCATTCCTGCTCTGGTGAGAGGAGGCTGCACAGTTTGGATGTGAAAGGGCCCTTAGCTAACATAGGAGCGCATCAAGGGTCACAGGTTTGACTCCCTCAACTGTTCCTCACTTATGGTGAGGTTGGTAAGGAAAACCTGCCACTAAGAGATCTATTGCCAGGTGGATTGTCTCTTGCATTCAATTTTGCTATGAAAAACTAAGTAGGATTCCACCCTCAGGCCTGAGGGCTCACTCTACCAGAGGTACAGCTGCTTCCCTGGCTGCTGCCAGGATATTACTATCTTAGAGATTTGTCAAGCAGCCACCTGGAAAACAGTACACACTTTTACCAAACATTACTCTCTGGATATCCAGGCTAGGAGTGATGCTCGGTTTGGCACAGCAGTGCTTCAGAGCCTATTTCCTAGTAAGTTCTGTCCCTCCTCCATGGAGGTACTGCTTGGTAGTCTGCAATATGTCAGAATACAGCAAGACTTCATGTTGTTTGAAGAAAAATTACTCACCTTAGTAATGTTGTTTCTTCTAATGGAGTCTTGCTGTATTCTGATCTCCCTGCCTCCTCTCAGAACCTTGGTTTTGGGATGTGGGTGGGCAGTAGCAGTGTTGGCACTCGGGAGGTGCCCCACCCTTATTTTCTCACCCCTTTAGTTTGGGTGTGTGGGTGTTATGTTTTGTTTTATTTTTTGGTTTCCTGACTTGAGTCTTTGTTTTGGGACCAAAAATCTGTTATTATATTTAGTAGCCAGTTGGCTAGTGTAAGTTACAGTTCCACACAGGACACCCAGTGAGTATAGCTCAGAAAGATCTGACGGTTTGACTTCAAACAGCAACAGACAGAGTCTCAACCGAGCTCAAGCTCAGTGTTCTATGCCTGGCATGGAAAGTTAACTCTTTCATCTCCAGGGCAGTTCAAAGGTTGAACATCACTGCAATATGTCAGAATACAGCAAGACTCCATTAGAAGAAACAACATTACTAAGGTGAGTAATTTTTTCTTCTCATTGATAGTCTGAAATTTTGAAAGTGTACTACCCAGTGCAGTTCCACAGTATTATGGAAGTAATGAGCCTCACTCCCTTTAGTAGAGAAGAATTGGCATGAAAGGGACAGGCTCTAAAAATTAAAATACAAAGAGTTGAGAGGCCTGAGAATACAACACGAATCACTGCATTCACCCACTGTATCACCAGTGATTTCTAGTATCTCACTATACCATGGCAGCCCTACTTCAAATTTTCCTGGAAAGTTTTCTATCTTACATATTCATGGACTAGAGTAAATTGGTACCCTCCACATGTTCAAACAGTGCATTTTTATGTTTGCTTGCATGCATGTGCAAGAAACATAATGCCATCATCCGAGTTTGGAGGTGTGCCACCCTCTTCCAATTCAGTCAGTGTATTTGCAGGCACAGCCCAGTTCTCCAATGAAGGCTGCAGCTGTCTATGACAGCTGAAAATGCAGTGCTGTACAGTTGAAATGGAGAGCTCCGCTTCAGTGAGCAGTGCTCCCCACACACACAGCACGCATTACGCATATTAATGTGGAATGTGCACAGAAAACAGATCAAAGAGCTCCCCATGCTCATCCTCGATAGTCAATTTACATTTCTACTATATATTTATAAAATATTTATATTTCACTGAGTGAAAGGGAGCAGCTGCCATACTGCTACATGCAGGAAGAGACAGAGACAGCAGTTAATGTGTGGCAGGATGTAACCCGCCTCTGTGTGTCATCTCTCCAGGAGTTACAGTGCCATCTCCCTGTAATCCTTCTGTGTCGAGAAAGCTGCCCATGTTTGATCCCGTCCATCATCTGCCAAATCTGTGTGCTACGAGGTCCCATCTCCTCCCCCCACCCAGCTGAACTAGTTGTCTCCAGAGGTGTACTGCCATCAGAAACAAAAGTATGTCCTGAGGGACATTCACACAGTGGTTGTGTTATTGCTGTGCAGTAGCACTATGTATATTCCCAACTGTGCTCCAGGGAAGTGGTTTCACCCGTATGCCTAGAGAGACTGCTCACTGGAGAGGGAGAGAGAGAGAGAGAGAGAGAGAGAGAGAGAGCAAGCGAGCGAGCATGGGACAGAGAAAGGCTGTATTCTTGTCCCCATCCCTGATACTCCATGCAGAGTGAGCCACTACACAGCCACTAGAGAGATGTGTCACTGATCCTGTGTGAGGCCACAGCACAGAATGGCAACTGCCAATGATGGGCATAGCTTTGGATTCTTTTCAAATACACAGTGAGTTTTAGGGAAGATTTGTCAGGATTTTGGTTGGCAGTTAAATAGACCCGACAGTGAGCCGCAAGTCCGGTCGAATAGATGTCGGACAATCATACCAGTCGATGGTGGGATGAGAACCAGAGTAATGATCTGCATTAGAAAAAAGACATTCAGTGGACAGAGGTAATATATAATCATTACTCTGGTTCTCATCCCACCATTGCTCTGCTCTTCTTTTGGGGCTTCTATATTGCTCATCTTTCCTTTCCTTTTCACCCCACCATATTTAGTCTCTCGTACAAACACATGTTCAATAATTTTCCACTCTATATTAACCTTACAATCACTCTCCATTTACCTTCTTTCCCTCTGTTGGTTATAGCTTGTATCTTAATAAACTTATCTAACTTCTACTGTTCACGTAAGGTCCCGCTGTCTATTTCTCCATCTGATCGCCTTATCCTCGAATTTTGAAGATTATAGAATATAAGATGGCATAAATATTTGATCTGATCATATATCTTTAAAAACACATTCATATATATTGCTTTTGTTAAATAACCAAAAGTTCATTTTGTTGATTTATATTTCCTTTATTAATATGGGTCTCTGTTTTATATTCTTGTGAATGAGATTACCTCATAACGAAGATATTTCAAACATATTAGGAGCTGGGGACTTTCTGATAGCTTTGCATGCATCAGAATAGTTTATTGACCAGGCCGCCTGGTGATGTCTTGTCTGGCGTTGGCACGCTACCTGGCATGCAGCCAAGCGGCCCGCCCCTCTCCTTCACCTTGCAGGGTGCTCAGCCTAGTTACACTTTGGAAACAGCATCTCATTTAATGATGACGGGTTGTTTGCGTTTTCTCGGTTTTATTGAGTTTCTCAAAATAAATTTACATCGAGCTCCCAGTGAGAGGTAAGGGAGTATTTTCTTTGAATGAATACAGAAATATTTATAAGCTCACATTTTATTTTGAGCCATATATGAGGTTTTGTTTCCTCTTTTCATTCAGAATCATCGCAAACTGATAATCAGAACAAATGAATCCCTTTGTTTGAAATAATTTGTATCTTCAAGTTAAAGTAAGAAATTTGGACCATAAACCAGAGCTTTTGTTTCAACTAAAACACTCAGGTTGTAAATTAAATCTTTTTCATTTTCTAATTTAGATGGGGTTATTATGTGAGGAGCTTTAGAACTGAAGTCTGAAATTGCCCCCTCGCCCAAAGCATTAAACCAATGCTGTTTCCTACTAAGTATTCATTTTTGAAGCAAATACAGGTCAGTTCCACCTGAATTATATATTTGGAGAAAACCTGAAAATTATTTAATCAATTATTATAACTCTAATAATTTTGTCCTTCTAATACATTTAAAATATTTCTCCTTTTGTTTCTTTATATCTATTTTAGATTTATTGAGAGCTCCATGTCTGAAGAAGGAACCAGTGTGTGCTGAAATGTTACAAAATAAATAAAAAATATCAGGAGCATATTATAACTTTTGGAACTTTTGAAAGAAAGAATCTTTTATAAGGAGAAACCCATTATAAGAGTTACAGCTTGATAGAAAATAAAATAATAGCTTTATAAACTACTTTGGACCATCTATTTTTGAAGGGGTTGAGTGATACTTCCACTTGTTTTTGTTGTTGCATGTATCCGCTTAGTCTCACTTCCTATTTTCCTATAAACCTACTATATAAAAGGAACCCAGGAAGACAAGATTTGTAGATTTACATTAGGGTTTCTGACCATAACACCATACCCTGTAAGGACTGACAGGCATCAGGGTGTAACTTGGGATACCAACCATAATGCTCACACCATTAAACCCCACCCCACCCTGCAGCCAGTGACAGGAATGAGGTGTACCTTGGACTCTTTGGCACCAATGTTCATCCCATTCTCCTATACTACACCCACTTCAGTGTATTTTCTTATGGAATGGGGTGAGTGCAAAGCCTGAACACTCCAAGGCACACCTTAACACTTTGTAGGTGTCTGCAGGATAGGTTGAGGTGAAATGGCATAAGCATTATGGCCCATGCTCAAAGGCACACCCAATGCCTGTCCATCTCTGTAGGGTAGGGTGGGTTGGTGTCAGTTGAATACTTCACTGCCATTCCTATTTTGCATCTGTCAAACCTCTGCACTTTCAATGCTAATGCCAGCAAGCAAACATTCAGCATTGACAAATGCTTATTATGCCTGTCATGAACATTTAATGACTGACAGTACATCCCATACCATGTGTGAAATTCAGGCTTGTGAACCATCATACAGTAGTGGGTAAGTTACTTCTGAATGGCAAAAAAAAAAAAGGTAAACATTGTAATGCAACCAGCTTAGAACTACATTTGATTTGACCCACATTGCTCTGGTTGCATATAAGCTACTTGAACTGGAGAGTTCCAGCAGCCAAGAATTGAGCCAGACTCTGATAATTCACTTTGGCTGATGGAAAGTGGAAACCTTTTATTGTACTTGAATGTTCCAAAAGAATCTGTCTTCTGGAAAATATCTTGTCTGAAGCTTGAACATTGAATGTTGATAAAACAAAGCAACACACTTTGATAGCTGTGCATACTGGTACAGCAAATATTTGCGGAAATAGCTATTTTCGTGACTTCTGAGGTAATAAAAGTTAATGTAACAAGCATCCTCGTTTTGAGTTTTCATTATGGAGACCCTGCTACAAGTTTAGATTCATTTTCTGTCTATGGAAGTGTTGCACTGAGTCTGTATTGCTGTGCTGGTAACTGTATTTGAAATTATAGTAGAAGTTTCTGAATTTTGGTCTTCCAGGAATTTAAATAAGCATATCCAATCTGATTCTCCTTTTGTAGGTTTCCCAGTATTAGCTGTGGAGAGCTCATAGTGATATTTTCAGTTCTGCATCCCCAGAAACTGCCAGTTTTGCACTATCGTTTGGAGGCTGTGGGATAGATTTTTGTATGGCAAAAAATGGAACTTTGAAGTGAAAATTAATTGGATATTAACGGCATTTTTAATAGTACCCCATTTACTAGGCTCAAGATGCTTTACAGAAATAAGGTTATTACAACAAAACAGTAAAGCAGATACTGTATAACTGAAAGAAAAGTATGGGCTGCAGTGTTATGAGATATTTATATCCTGGTGTGGTATTATGCAAACCTAACTGATTTACAAAGTACCACACATAGAGGGGTATTAATAAACACTGCTGTCATCCTTCCATTTGTTCACTTCTTATAAATGTGTTGAAGATGTTCTGGTAAATGTTGAAATGTGTATCATGGAGTCTGACAGCAGTTTTTAGGTATATATCAACTTTAACCAGTAATTGTTCTGAAAAAGAATAGAAGAAAAAAGGAGACTTACTACTTTTACACGGGTTACTAAAAGATCATGAATTAAGCACACATTGTGGTTGTGTTTATAAATGTAGATCTGTGAACCTTAGCTCGCATAGTAGCCAACTAAGAATACTAAGGGCAAATACCAACAGGAGAAACCATTGCTTTACTAAAAGGGCACTAAAAGCTTGAACTCCTTGCCTTGTATTTGGCAGAGATTGATAAATCTGATAAATACAAATGGGAGCTGGACATGTTATTTATTTTTCATTTATTTCAATCTAGATTAAAATACCTTTAAGCCAAGGCTCTTTTACAAAGGTTCCACGTCAGCATGTGCAACAGTCATCATTTTAGTTACAAACATATATCATTGACTTACAGACAAGTAATAACCAGTACAAAGACTTGAGCTATGAGCAAGACAAGGGAAGGGGGATGGGTGGTGGGGAAGTGAGGGTAGGAGTTCGGGGGAAGGAGGTGCAGGGAGAGTATGGGAGGTGGTTGGGGCAGGGGTAGGAGTGGAGATACAGGGGAGGTGGGCCAGGGTAGGGAGACAGTGCAGCTAGGGGCCTTGTCGAGGGAATATGACAGGTAAGGTGCTGGGGTGCAAAGACTGATTGTAAGTGCTGGGTTCTGGGTATTTGCAGCTAGAATGGTGGAAATGTTAAGATGGGCAATCGCAGGATACAAGCAGGAGAGGTGCAGCTTGGACTTGAAGAGGCTGAGTGTTGGAGCAGTCGCTATATTGCTGCCAAGAGAGTTAAGCCAGTTGGATGCCCGATGAGCAAATGATCTTTGTCCTTGGGTCGGGTGACATCATGGGATATGTAGTAGATGGAATTGGATCTCCTTGTAGTGACGCTCCTATGTCTAGGCTTAAGGAGGGCACAGGTACCAGGTGGGGCCAGACCTATTATAATTTTCATGGCCGTGATGCAGGTTTGGTATTTTAAGCATTTGTCCAGTTGAAGCCATCCAGATTGGGACTAAAGGTCACATGTGGGTATGGCAATGTGAGCCAGTGATGAGACGACAGGCCTTATTCAGAGAGGTTGCAATCGCTTTGAGAGAGGTACAGTAGTTGCAGACCCACAGATGATAAGACCATAGTCTATGATGCTGATGATGGAGCTTTGGATGGCCACTTCCAGTGCTTCTTGGGTTAGGTGTTTCCTGCCAGAATAATATGCCTAATCTCGCATTGGCAGACTTTGCAACATTGCTGATATGGACAGCGTATGAGGAGTGGGGATCAAGGGTGATGCCGAGTACTGGAATGATTGTGTTTGTTCTAGGGTGGCTCCTTGTTTGGTTGCAATGGAGAGGTGGGTTGTTTGTTTTTGTTGTGGGGGCTGCAGAAGACCATAGACTTGTTTTTCTGATTGAGAAGCAGTTTATGATTTAGAAACCAGGATTCAATGGAGGAGGAGGCTGCAAGTTTATTATGTAATTTGATTGGATCAGGGTCCGAGGTGAGGATCACAGCATCGTCAGCGTAGAGAATTATTTGTTCTGGGCAGCTGTCCGTAGTGAGTTTAAGAATAGGCTGAAGAGGAGGGGTCCTAGAATGGAGCCCTGGGGACTCCAGTGGACCGGTTTAGGGTCTGAGAGTGTATCAGCGATTCTTACTGTTTGGGACCGTTCTTCAAGGTAGCTCTTAAACCAGCCAATGGAGTCAGTTGACAGCCCAGTGTTCTGAAGCTGGACAAGCAGGAGGCGGTGATTGTGGTGTAAGGCTTTAGTTAAGTCAATGTAGATTGAGCCTATTAGTTCACTGGAGTCAAGTACTCTGTGGATTGCGCGGTGAATTCAAGTAGAGCTGTGGAGGTGCTGTGACCTTTGTGGAACCGTGTTGTTGCTTGACAGGATGTTGTATGTATCCAGGTATTCTGTGAGCTGGTCCGAGGCGATGCGTTGTAGTGCCTTGGAGAGTGGGGGTAGTAGGGAGATAGGTCTGTAGTTATAGTGGGCAGTTTTGTCAACACTTTTATGGATTGGGGTGACAGTGGCAGATTTCCATCTGTCCAGGAACTGGCTAAGGCTGAGGAGAGGTTGAAATTCTGGTCAGAGGACTAAGCACTTCATCAAGTGTGAGAGACAGGATTTTGAGATCTAGGAGTCATTACTGAATCTTGATTTACCAAGGGCTTTGGTTACATTTTGTGCACTTGGTGAGCCTTGACTGCTTTGAAGTAGAAGCAGGGGAGCTGGTGGGAGTAGTGTTCATTGTGGACAGAGGGGTTCACCATCTTTGAAGTAGTCCTGGGGTAGGACAGTGAGGTCGGAAAGGCTTTGTTAAAGGTATCTGCAATGGTTTTGGGTTGAGGTTGTGGTTCCGTTGATGTTGAGTATTGATGGGGTGGGGTTGGGTGGATTCCCAGTGAGTTCCTTTATGTTCTTCCAGAATTCCCACCATTGCCCCAGGAGTTTGTGAGGGCATGCTTATAGTAGGCGGACTTCATTTACTGGATGGTTTTGGTGCAGTCATTGTGGGCATGTTTGTAGTTTTGGATTTTGTTTGCCTTCCAGAGTTTCTGGCCAACTCCATAGGTGGTCTCTTGTTTTAGCATCCTGAGGAGGTCACCTGTGAGCCAAGGGTTACTGAGTGATTTGACTTTGCATTTCTTAATAGCAGCATCGTGTCACAGGCCACAGTGAAGATGTTTATGAAGTGGTCAAGGGCAGTGTTTATGTTGGTTGCATTGAAGATAGAGGACCAGTCTTCATGGAGGAGGTGGGATTTGAGTCGAGGAAGGTGACCACTGGGTAGAACCTTGCTGGTGACAGTTTTTGGTGGTTGTTTGATGAATTTATTTGACCAGGTGCAGCTAACAGGGAGTGGTCGCTGAGAGTCAGGAGGACATTAGTGTTAGATATCCACGATGGGTGACTGGTAAGGATCCAGTCCAAGAGTGTGCTGGTGCGGTCCTGTAATTTCTCCTAGTTGGTGAGTCAACCATTTGTGTGAGGTTCGCCGCGGCAATGGTATCCCTGTGTGCACAGCATCGGCCGCGCAAGCCGAGTTGATGTATCTAGCAAACTGTTGTGCTAGTAACATGTACGCCACTGAGGTGGAAGACAGTCTAGATGGGCTAGACCCTTCTTTTGCATCACTAACCAAGTAATATCAAGGAAAGTCAATGCATGTAAGTAAGTATATATGGATTGGATTTGTACAATATTTAGCACACCTGTTATGGTTCTTTTGCATTCCTCCATTCATGGCATGCATGGAGCTGGGCAGTAGTTCTGCATGTGTTATGTACGGAGAAATAGAAACCTTGGTGCTATGGTCTTTGGTACCAGTGAGTCCAGATCTCCTAGTCCTAGTCTCAGTTTCTGAGACAGTACTTTCTGCAAACCTCTTGCCTGTTTTAGTCTTTTATCAATGCAGTCTGTAGACTTGCTGCAGTGCTGTCCTGTATCTTACTTGCCTGGTTTTGAAATTATTATAGAAACACAGAAACATAGACGTTGACAACAGATAAGGACTGCAAGGCCCATCCAGTCTGCTCATTTTTTCTACCTTATGAATGTGCCATAGGTCTTTACTTTGTCAATGGCCTATCTATTTATACTCATCTGTATTGCTCCTTTATGCCCATACCATGCCTGTCTGAAGCCCTGCACTGTATTCATATCCACCACTTCCTGAGGTAGGCCATTCCATGCATCCGCCACCCTTTCTGTGAAAAAGAACTTCCTCACATTACCCTTAATTGGCCTCCTCTAATCTCATGCTATGTCCTCTTGTTCTGCTGTTTTCTTATATTGAAACATGTTAGACTCTTTCACCTTGTTAATGCCCTTAAGATGTTTGAATGTTTCAATCATATCACCTCTTTCCTCCTTTGCTATAGGGTATACATATTGAGCTCTGTTAATCTGTCCTCATATGTTTTCTGATGCAGTCCCTACACCATTTTGGTTGCCGTTCTCTGAACTGCCTCCATTTTGTTAATGTCCTTGTGCAGGTGAGCCCTCCAGTACTGCACACAGTGCTCAGATAGTGCCTAACCTGTGTCTTGCAAAGAGGAGTATTACCTCCTCTAATGACTTGTGATAACCCTACTAATACACCCCAACATCCCTTTAGCCTTACCTAGTGCTTCAATGGTCTGCTTGGATGATTTCAGGTCATCTGTGATGATGATGCCCAAGTCTCTTTCTTCCCTTGTGATTGCCAGCAACTCCCTCCAATCTATAAGTGGCTTCAGGGTTTCTCTTCCCTATGTGCATGATCTTGCACTTCTTTACGTTAAACCTCAGTTGCCACTCTTCTGACCATTTTGCCAGTTTATCCAGATCTCTTCTCATTCTGCCCAGTTCATCTAGATCATCTACTCTATTTCAGATCTTGGTGCCATCTGCAAACAGACAAACCTGACCCTCCAGTCCATCTGCAATGTCACTGATGAAGATATTGAAGAGGACTGGCCCCAGGACTGATCCTGAAGTACCCCACTTGTGACTTGCATCTCTTCTGACTGTATACGTTACCACCACTCTCTGTTTTCTGCCCCAACCAGTTTGCCACCCAGTTGACCTACTTCTGACCCACCCTGAGCCTACCTAGCTTATTAATCAATCTTCTATGTGGAACAGTATCGAAAGCTTTGCTGAAGTCAAGGAAGGTGACATCAACTGCACTGCCTTGGTCCACCACTCTGGTTACCCAGTCAAAGAAATCTATAAGATCAGTTTGATAGGACCTTCCTGTTGTAAACCCATGTTGTCTTGGATCCTGTGCTCCTATGGATTCCAGGTGTTGTACTATCATTTCCTCAAGAGTGCCTCCATAATCTTGCCCACTACTGAGGTAAGACTGACTGGTCTATAGTTCCCTGCCTCCTCCCAGCTACCACTCATGTGGAGCGGGATCATATGAGCCCTTCTCCAGTCTGCTGGGACCTCTCCTGTACTCAGAGACTCACTAAACAGTTCTGCTAATGGCTCTGCTAGTTCCACCCTTAGCTTCTTTAGTACCCTGGGATGTATGCCATCAGGTCCTACTGCCTTGTCCACCTTGAGCTTAGCGAGCTCTTGTAGAACCCTTTCTTTTTGTGAAGGGACTTCTGCACACCTCCCCCCTGTGTCCATGGTGCTGAGCTGTGGGCCCTGCTCCTACCTTCTCCTCAGTAAATACTGAGCAGAAATATCTATTTAGGATAGATGCCTTTCCTTGGTCCTCCTCCACACACTCCCCTTATCCCCTTTGATCTTAGCAATACCCTCTCTGGACTTTCTCCTTTCACTAAGGTAGCTATTGAAAGTCTTGTCCCCCTTTTTACTGTTCATGCTAGTGTTTCCTTGGTTTGGGCCTTTGACTGCCCTTACTGCCTTCCATGCTTAACTCAGGGAAGTTTAGTATGCCTTCCTATCTTCGTCCTGCTGAGTTCCCTTATTTCCTGAAGGCCAACCTTTTGGCTCTGACCTTTTCTGCTACTGTTTTTGAGAACCAAAGTGGTTTTCTCCGTTTGCTCTAGCTTTTCTCCCTAACACAATGGGATGTTGCTTCAAGTATTGCATCCTTACGAAATACCATCTTCCAGTTTAGAAGTTGGAAACCAAGAACCAGCTTTTCTGTAACTAAAGATGGTGTAAAGTTGTTGTAGATACCAGTTTTGCAGTAGTGCAAACTATGGTACCCTGTTAAGCTGTGCTTTACAGGAGACTACACCATTTCTGTCCACCACAAATTCCTTTGCAGGTGTATGGGAAAAGATGCAGGAGTAGCTGAGTGACCCTCCACTGGTTGGCACGCTACAGAGATTGGTAACAAGAAGGAGTACTAGTACCTTTGATAAGCCAGTTGGGGTGTGCTCCAGAAAATTGTTGCTCACAGCAGGCAAGAGCGCAAATGAAATGGCACTGGAAATGATTGAAATGCCATGGGGCTGTGGGGTCACTGCATTCAGGGACTGATTATAACAAGAGGTATGGGTGGGGAACCACTGGATGGCAAAGTGCTGTGGAACTTTGAGCACTGAGACATATGCCTTGAGCATGTGGCAGTCCCACATACCATTAATGCTGACATGTTAGGCATAACTGCAGAGTATGCCCACCGACTGCTAATGGGAATAGCAATTAGAATTGCCATGCAGTCACAAATGAACTTTTATTCAAAACATCTTAAACCCAAAATGCAGCATAGATGAGACAACCTAAAACAAGGAAAAGGTATAGGATGATACAACATCATATTCCAGGAAAAAACAATAAAACATTTACAACTTTTGTATCATTGTTTATCAGCAGTTTATTGCCATGGAACTAAAAGACAGCAGGGTTAATAACCAACCTCATGTGGTACATACCCAGCATAAGTACCCAGTATCTCCATATCTCCAGATAATCAGGGCAGTTCTGACATTTGGTCTAAAACTGTTTGCTGTGTGAGGATTTCTTGACAGGAAAGAAAGGCAGCCACTTGGCTTTCCATTGTTTTATGGAGTGTTGGAGTTTGACTGTCCTGTACTCCATTGGGAGGATAACTTTGCAATTGTCCAGCCAGTTGTCTCTTGTTGAGGGAGAAGCTGTCAACCATTTGAAGAGGGAGTTCTAGCTGAAAATCTTCCCAAACTATGTGCTACATCCTCCATTAGCTAGTCAATTTGTGGCATTCCTAAAATGCATGGGAATTTCAGGCAGCAGTCTCTACATTTACCTGAGAAGGTTGGCACCAAAATGGCAGGTGTCCTGTAATAATGATTTAATACTTTTTTTTATGTATATTTTATGGATTTTTGTGCCGTGTTTCACCTGTCCTCAAGCCTCGGCCACGCATGCATGTGAAGGCATGTGCACATGGAGGCATGTGCATGCCACAGCTTGTGGTGTCCTCCTGTGACTCACCACCCCTTCCCTGCCTATGCTAGCCACTGGACCTCCACCCAGTGGCAGTGGAACTATGAGGGGATGACCACCATCCTGAGAGAGGAGAGCTGCCTGTTGGCTGCTCAGTTCTCTCATCCTCCCCCAGTGCCGGCTCCCAAATGACCCAAGTCCATTCCTGAACCCGGGTTGCTGATGTGGCGTGAGGTAAGGCATCTAGCACCTCAGCCCTTTGTGCCACTGGACCAGCCATGACTTAATATTCTATGTTCCGCCATCCATTAGATGCAGTGGTGTGTTGTGCTTTTGCCAGCAGCACTTACACTCTTGTCCCCAGTGTCACCCCTGATTCTGCCTCCTTCTTTTCTGGCTCTCCAATTTTAGTTGTACTGACCCATTTGGACATGTTTTATATAACATGGATACCAAATGCTTTTCCAATCCGACATCATCCCCACCCCCACCACCATTTGCTGGAGTGGCCTGTTGCTAAGGAGACTTGATTTTACTGCCCTGTTTGACACAATGTCTGATTTGAAAATAACAGTAGAAGTCTTTGTCTAGCAGGCCAAATTTACTTTAATTGTAGCAAAGATTTAACCATCTCCCCTCATGATTTGTCCTGAATGTGTGAGCCATTTATATGCCCATCTCTTATGTCAGGTCTGTTTGTCCAGGAATAAATCCTCAGCATGGCATAGGGAGTGTGGCTGTAGACTGCACAGAGTCCCTGCCTGTCTTCAACATTTGTTGCCAGGCTAGCATTGTGGCTTGCATCCAGGAATTAGAGATATTTTAATCACGATTTTGTCCAGCTTCTTAAAATTAGCTGCTTTGACTGTAGCTGGATTTTCTATTGTGACACAGCTCTGGGTGTCTTCCTTCTCCAGAATGGCATGTAAGTGTTGTACTTCACAGACTTTATAATAAAGTTCTGCATCAGGCATACCAAAGCCCCTTCCTGTTCATCTAAAAGTAGAAGCCTCTGGGGAGTCTTGTCCTCTTCCCTGCCCAAACAAAGGAGGCCCATTGTTTTTATTTGTCTCCAAATATTTGCAGGAATCTGGATGGGCAGAGATGCAAACCGCACAGCAGCCATGGGAGGATGTTTATCTGCAGGACCTCTGATCTTCCTGTAATGGATAGGGGAAGGGCATCCCATCTTTTGAGATCTTCCCAGGGTTTTATTATCTGCCCACTGAGCAACATCATTTCGGTTTTGTCAATGGGGTCTATGCTCCAATGGGTGGGAATTGCGCAATGTGTGTAGCCCACCTGCAGAGCTCTGCACCGGCGGACATATGCACACCGGCAGCATTCATGACCATCGGCAACCTGTCTACAGCAAGCCCCCAGCACACGGGTACACGGAGGTCTGAGTGGGGCGGCAATAGGCAGAGCCACTCACTGGTGGGCATCCAATGGGATGCCTATCCCAGATCCTTCAGTGGATCCCTTACATGGTGGTGGGGGGTGCATTGGCTGTGCTCTCCTGTGGATATCTGCATGGCGGCAGCT
Source organism: Neoceratodus forsteri (assembly GCA_016271365.2). Lineage (NCBI taxonomy): Eukaryota > Metazoa > Chordata > Ceratodontiformes > Ceratodontidae > Neoceratodus > Neoceratodus forsteri. Next base: position 491,028,466 of record CM028132.1, on the reverse strand, counting down.
GTGGAGTAGAGGTGGGTTGTGCCACTGGCCGTGCCATGTCCCTGAACAGATGGGGAGATCTGGAGTTGGTATCACATGGGAGTGTGTTTGGGGGGTTCACACTGCCCACCACATGGACCCACCACACCAGAGGGGCCGTGATGGACAGCAATGGGACATGGGAGGTGCTTAAGCCTTATGGGGGTGCAGTCCAGAGGTCGGTGCTCCCCATGTATGTGTGTGTGTTGGGGAGGTTGGCATGCACAGGGATGGGGACACAGCTAGTAGCAGGGATGGGTGGCCTGGGCAGCCTGGCACTTGTTTGTTGGTGGAGTCCCATTTCTGCGGGATGGAGTGCGGGATGCATAGTGGCTTATGTCAAGTTCTCCCTGGTGTATCGGCTGCCCTCCTGTGCCCGGTGCACAGTTCTGCAGTAACTGTGCATACCATGTAGTGCTGGCATGCCCCCTGTGTTGTGGTCTGCGGTGGGTGGGATCAGGTACTGTATGTGGGGCTGTGATGCCTCCTTAGTTCTTCCCATGGCTGAAGTGCAATGGGTGAAGTGTCTCCGTGCCCTCACATATGTGGTTTGAGGCACTCCATTCCTTCGAGCATAGGCCCCTCAGTTAACTCTTTAAAATTAGACACTACAACATACTCTTCCAAAATTTTAAGCAAATTGGTGATCCTTACTGGATTATTCATGAAGCTGAGCACATCATTTGCATATAGTGCAGTTCTGATTCTCCTCCCCCACTCTAATTTCCTTTTACATCGTGGGGTTCTGGATATCTATTGCTAGGGGTTCTGTGCTGAGGGTGAAGAAGAGGGGTGACAGAGGGCATCCTGGATTTCTTAAACTGGTTGGAAAATGCTCTGTTAACTGCCCTCTAAATGGTCCCCTGTGCCAGAGGCCAGAAAAGAATCTGCCTAAGAACACCAATCTAAGCAGTCAAATGTGCATCAGTAGTGATGATGACTGCTGTAGTGTCTTTCTCTTTTCTGCCCCACCATACATTCAGTAATTTCTAACATTATCCTGGATGTGACTGCTAGGAATGAATCCCACCTGGTCCAGGTGGATTATTTATTTATTTCAGATGTTTCACCAGGAAAGGCATACTGAGCTGGGTTGCAGCTCATCTCCAGATACATGAGGGTGGGGGCAAGGAGAAAACAATTCCAGTAGAAAAATAGGATTAATCAGGAACATAGTTAAAAGTCACAGCATGTATGCGGGTGAGTCAGCAGCAGGCTGAGTAATGACCCTTCTGTTTGAACTTTATTTCACTCAGAGACCACACAATCAAAATTGGAGTAAGACTGTTTGGGACCTGGGCGTTTTTGTGGTGGTGGCCTGGTTTGGGCCTTTTCCTGGGGACAGTCACAGGGTTCTTCACCGTAGGGTGTGGTGTTCTGTGTTCTGCTAAGGGTGCCTGGAGTGTGGGCATCAGAGGGAAACTAGACATCGGGGACTCTAATCTTAGGGCAGCCTGAGTGGGTTAGCCACCGCCTCTTTAACGTTCGGTCCCGACTGAAGTTACATCAGACTGTTTTCATCTGTTCAAGCAGATGCATGATTGTTGACTTGGGGTTGGCTGCCTGGGGCTGACATCTTGTGGAGGGCTTCGAGGTTTGTTTGCTGGAGTGCGCATAGCCTTGAGGCCGGGAGTTCAGGTGAGGGCTGGTGGGCCTGTATCTTGGGACCCTATTCCAGGGTACATCTTGCTCAGGGGCTAACTCTGGGGCAGCATGTTTCGTGGTGAAGAATCGAGAAGGAGAAGGATTTCGATTGTTGTGGTCTTGTGAGGACTTTTTGGTTATTGCCAGTGAACTGTTCTGGGATCCCATGGTTGTTGTCATGGCTCAAGTGGTGAAGGACTGTAATTTGAACCGGGAGGTGGTGAGAGTGCCTCAGATTCTTAACATTGCATTTTATTTCTGATATACTGTGGCAGTGGGAGTGCTGCAATTTGGACAGTGGTCTGTTGGATGGGTGGGTGGAGTGAGAGACCCATCCTTCCCAGACTCGAACTTGGAAGCCCTGGTGTGCTTAATTTTACTGCTGGACATTATACATAAAAGATTAAGGATCTGGATTATACTTTCTACGTTAAAGGACTTTTTTTTTTGTAGGGGTAATGGAATTATTTTATTGTATTTATGTCTGGTTTTATTGGGGGTTTGTATTTGTTTTTGTTTTATGTTTAACTGTTTTATTGGGTGGGCAGACATGTGTTGGCAGAGAGCTCTCCAGCCAGGTACTACTCTTCCTCCTGAGCTCAGGTCTCTGTTCCTTTAATTGCCCCCCCGCCCGTTGAGGTATACAGGTAATGTCGGGCCTTTGGTATAATGTGAAGGAGGTGTAGGGTTGGGGGCACTGGACTTGGAGGGAGAGTGAAGTTGGGCGGGCGAATTGGGGTAGTGGAGTCCAGAAGACACCCTGGGGTGAAATGGGTTCCAGATAGTAATCCTCCTTGTCTGGTACCCATACCCAAGGCTCCACTTTGGGTGGGCAGATGACACGGCCGGCCTTGATGTCCCATCCTACTAGGATGATGTTATGCAATGCCAGGTCCATGAAAAATAAGACCGTGGGGCCGGCCCAGTGGTGCTGAGGTTGAGGCGCTGGACGCCACACCTTGCTTCACGCCCGGCGACCGGGTTCAGGAGTGGACTTGGGTCACTGGTGGGTCAGCCAGGAGAGATAGGCTTGAGTGTCCGATGACAGCTCGCCTTCTCCGGGGAGGTTCTTGACCATAACCGTGCACTTGTCTGAATCTGAGCAGAGGCTGGGAGTACTGCAAGCCCCAATTACAGTGGAACAGGCGGCCGCCTCACAATAGTGGACATCGGTGCGTAAGTACCATGACATTAGGGGTTACACTGAAGGAGGGAATGAAATGGAAAACACCTGCTGGCTCCGGCAAGACGGGTTTCCCCAGAGCGTGCCTCGATGTGCCTCCTGGGACCACCACCGACCACCTGACGAGATGAAGGATTACGGGTGAAAGTCCTCCGCCTCGTCCCTGCTCGGGGGAACTGAAGCTCCATGGAGGAATAAGGGGTGAGTCCTGGTGGGTGCGTGGTGGGAGGATGACTCTTGGATGACCCAAGGCTTGGGGCCAAGCAGGCAGTAGGGAGGGGATAAACAGAAGGGGAAAAAACAAAAAAACTCCCCAAGACCGCAATAATTATGATTTTGTGGGTCATCGGACCTGGATTGCATCACTGAGATTGGATGGATGATAACTCTGGCACTGTTTTGGAGTCAGCTGTTCCAGCCAGGTTCTCGGTGATACACTGCCAAGGATGGATCATAGGGGTGGGGTGTAGCCATTTGTTTTAGATCGAATTGAGCCTTGTAGATGTCCCAGTTGGAGACCAGATCCTTCAAATGTATCATTGGTGCAGGCATGGGGTGCAGGATTCTCCTGGTCTACTGTCCACCCAGGGATGAAACAATTACTGCAGGAAGTCCCGGACTTCATTATCGACATGGTGTTGGAGTCTCCTGGATGGATGGTTCTTGGGGATTTCAATGCCTGGGTCGATTATGAACTCTTGCAATTTGAGAAGGACTTCCTCCAGCTTATGAATTCTCTGGGCTTCACACAGGTGATTACCTCTGTGACCCATAAGCTTGGTAGTCGCTGGACCTGGTCTTTCTACTGGTGATGGAGACCTCCATCCTGGAGGTGGAGCTGGTTGGTTGGTCTGACCATCACACTATAAGGTTCAATTTCCAGGCTCCCCTATAGGCCTGCCCCTGGAGATGGTCCAGTACTGCCCTTTAAGGGGTTTGACCACAGATGGCCTGATGGCGGTGCTGGACCTATTGGGTCTTTGGTGCAAGCGGATCCAGACAATCTGTTACTGGCATATAATAAGGCTGTGATGGAGGCTCTGGATTCCATAGCTCCTGTCCAGGTTCGTCCTCTCACCTTCACCCTCAGTCCCTTGGTTTATTTATTTATTTAAACATTTTACCAGGAAGGCACACTGAGCAGAATACTGCTCAATTCCAGGTGCGTTCTGGGGAGGGACATGGAAAATACATAGAGAACAATGTTACAACATGACTATTTATTTATTTATTTAGTCAATCATAGGAATTACAACCTTTTAGTCATAGACTCATTTACAAAGGCTCAGCGTCAGCATAGTCATACATTCAGAAATAGTACATTAGTGGGACATCACATTTCAAGTAATTACAAATAATAGCCAAGGTGGCTGAAAGTCTATACATGTAGTAGTTAGGGTATTGATATTATTACAGTGGAACAATTATAATAGAAGTGCAGCCTTTGGGGCATTGTCGTATAGTAGTAACAGTGATCTATACAATAGTGAGACAACACAGTTTTAAGGAAGTATTTACATATAGTAGCCTGGGTGGCTGTTGACCTATACATTTAGTAGCTAGGGTATTAGTATTAGTACAGGAGGTATAGTTACAGTGTAGGTGCAGCCTCTAGGGCATTGTCATATAGCAGAGACAGAGATCAGCAGCCGAGAGGTATACAGAGGTATGTGATGAGAGACCATAACAATTAAGTAATTACATATCACTCCATGAGGTAAGGCATTTGAAGTAACACAAGCATCAAAAATCAGTGTCAATACCAGCTAGAGGATTGTGAACTGGACCATTTGATCAGTTAGCAACTTGACTTACCCACAGGAGCAGGTTGAGGAGAAATGCTCATTGATGAGGTAACTTAGGTGCTGTGTTGGGGCATTTGCCGAATGCTTATAGGGAGAAAGTTCCATAATTTAGGCTTGCAATGTCTGAAAGCTGCTTGGCCAACCGAGGTGGACATGCATGGTACAGCCAGAAGGCAGGTGTCAGAATTCTGAGGGAGTAGACCTGGGGGACAGGGCAGCTAGTACAGAGCCAAGGTATGGAGGCAATTAGTGGGACCAGAACATAGCCATGAGCTTGGCGCGAGTGAGACTGGCGATGGTCATGGAGTGAGGAAGATTTAGAGTGCGATATGCGTGCAGTGATGAGAGGAGGTGGGCAATCAAGGGCAAAATGTCAGAAAGAGTGGAAAAGGGGTCCAGTCTGGCCAGGGTGGACTTAGGTGCGGCACTGTAGACTACATCTCCATAGTCAAAATAGGAGAATCATTTCTGCCCAACAGCACAGTGGACTGGCAGTGGGATGCACCCACAATTGTGACAGAGGGCCCCCAGTTTTGGGTGGAGCTTTCTGTGGATGGCAATGACATGTATGGAAAAGTCGAGGTGCTGGTTCAGCCAGACCCTGAGATATCTAAATGATGGGCAAGCCTCCAGAGTGGACCCATTCAGGGGTGTGGAAGGAGGGTGGTGGTGAGCCGAGAGTCTTTACCTTGTGCGAAGGTCATGGAGACAGTCTTCTTGGCATTGAAAAAAGCTGGTTTATGCGAAACCAGAGCTGGACATCATTGAAGTCCTGCTGCAACCTGGTCACTACATCAGCAGTCGAAGGGCCTGAAGCATACAGAACCATGTCGCCTGCATAAATGTGTAATGGATGTATATGGGCAGGCGGTGGGTAGGTTATTAGGAAAATGGAGAAAGGAGCATCCCAAGGACAGAGCCTTGGGGACTTTTGAGGTAACTGGAAGGGGAAGAGGTGGATCCTCCGATTCTAACAGATTTGGATCATCTTACCAGATAGGAGCAGAACCAGCTGTTGGCCTTGTTAGAGAACCCTGCAAGGAGAGCTTGTCTAGTAGGAGAGCATGGAGACCATGTCGAAAGCCTTGGCTAGGTTGACAAATATAGCAGAGGTGATATGGCTCTTGTCCATGCCATCAAGGATGGCATCAGTGAGCCGAGGAGTGAGGTGGCAGTGGAGGGACTTCCTGAAGCCAGACTGATAAGGTGAGAAAAGGATGAGAATTTGAGAAGGGTGGAAAGTTGAGCGAGGACTAGGTGTTCCTGAAGCTTAGCCAGAATAGGGAGGAGGAATAGGATGGTAGTTTCCATGGGATGGAGATCACCTCCCTTAGGGAGGCGGGACAATAGTATCATGCTTCCGTTTCAAGTGAATTGAAGCTAGGAGAAGGAGAGGTTGAAGAGATCAGCCAGTGGGGCAGCGATGGCAGGAGTAGCCAGGTGGAGCATCTTTGAGTCCAGCCCAGAGGAGCATTTGCTTTGTTTGGGTTTAGGAGATCAAGGCATTGAGAACTTTTGAAGCTGTGACCTGACAGAAGGAGAAGAATAGGGCAGAGGAAGGAGGTGCCTGAGCAGGGGGCAGTGGGAGAGGGATTGGGCTGGAATGTGGAAAACAGACAGCAGTGCCGAGGTGCAGTTGTAAAATAGGAGTTAAATTCAGAGGCTACTGCTATAGGGTCCAATATGATAATACCTCCTACATTTAACGAGGTGTTGGGGCTGAGCAGGTGGGGAGAAGAGGGATTTTACCACTTTCCAGAATTTAGCAGGTTGGTTTAGGTTGGACTGGAAGGAGGTTTTGAAGTAATTTGCCTTGGCCTTCCTGATTAGCCTAGTGCAGGTGCTGTGCATGGAGCAGTACTTTGCATGGTCAGCAGCGGACCTGGAGGCTTTGAAAGCCTTCAAGCCTGGTCTCTGGCTCTGATGAGGACATGATGTCTGCAGAGATCCAGGGCAAGTGGGCGCCCTCACCCAGGTATGTCTAAGTGGGGCATGTGGGTCCCATACTGCTAGGAATTTGAACTTGAAATACTTCAATGCAGCGTCAATAGAGGTTGCCAGGGGATGAAGGACCAGTCAGTGGCTGTTAGGTCATTTAAGAGCATGGTAAGGTCCAGAGATTTGTAAGACCTTGTGAGAATTGTTTGGGGGCTTTGGGTCGGAAAAATTTTGCTGATCGAGTAGATCATGCAGTGATCATAGTGAGTTAAGCAAGATGCCTGAGGCGATTATATGATGCTGGTGGGAGGTAAGGCCCAGTTCAGCAGAGAGTGGTTATTTGATTTTGTGTTCAGTCGTGTGGGTTCTGAGATCAGTTGGGTCAGGTTTAGGGATGCTACCTGGTTGCGGGTCTTGGAGGTAGTGCTGACAAGCCAGTTTATGTTGAAATTACCCAGGATATGGAGCTCCCCACTTTGGCACAAGATTTTGGGGTACCTAGGTGTTCCAGGAAAGATGGTGTAGAGGAGATGGGGGCCAGTATGATCCAGCTATGAATACGGGGTAATATGGGGAGGACAGTTTGATCAGTAAGGCATCGATCGGGTGTGAGAGCTTTGGTAAAATGACTGGAGTGAACTGAATGGAGGAAGAGGCATACATAGCTAATCTGCCACCTTTTATTTCCTGCGGTCTTGTCTGATAACAGAATAGCCTGGGATAGTGATTTCAAAGTCATTATTGTGTGGCTTAAGCCAGGTTTCAGAAATAATCAGTATGTCAGGCCTTAGGAGATGACAGTTGGCTGCAGCAAGGTTATTTTATGCAGTAGGCTGCAGATATTTAAGTGCATCAGTGTCAGGCTGTGCGGTAGTCTAAGAGGGGTGGTGGTTGGCCCAGGATTTGGCTCGACATCCCCAAGAAAGTAACAGCAGCAGTGACACCAGAAGTTTAGTATATGGCATGGGGTGCTGTTGTTTGCAGTTGGTGGACCTGGCTGGCAGCCATCCATGGGGGGCTTCAGGGCAGTAGAATTCAGGACTATGAGGCCAGCATGGAAAGGAGGGTGGTAGGATTGTGGGATCGACCAGCCATAAGAGTAGCCGATGCAGGATGAGGGCTCAGCTGAAGGGGTGTTAGAGGTTGGCGGCAGAGTGGTCAGGGTGTGGGGTGCTAAACTACCCTCCTGCTCTACTGCAGGGTGGGTGGAGGCAGGGAGTGATGCCAATGGGAACAGGAAGCAAATAGAGCTAGGTAGAGAAGTGCATGGTGATTTCCTGTGTGAGACAGCCTACGTGTTGAGGGTTATTTATTTATTTTATTTACTTTTGTAAAAGGGGTCTCTAGTGGTGTAAGTAGATAGGCTGCTAGTGGGAATGTTGGCTGACTATAGTAGCGGCCTCTAGTGGTATAAGTAGATAGGCTGCTAGTGGGAAAGTTGGCTGACTGTTTTTAGTAGCACATGACCAGAGCTGTATAATACCTAGTTCAACAAGGATGGTGGTGGGGCAGTGGGGCTGCAAGCAACAGAGAAGCTGAGCAGTCCTTAATAAAATTGAGCTTTAAATTGTGAAATGGCACAACCCACAGGATGGATGCCACGGTTATAACGCTGTCCAGGACACCGCTGTACCTTGAAATTCGGAGGAGGGCTGCTTGGCAGGGGCCCTATGGATGTCTCTTGGGCCATGGAGTGAGCTTGAAATCAGAGGAGGGCTGCTCCGCAGGGGCCCTCATGACCTCCTCTTGGGCCATGGAGAGAGGGATGGGATGCCACGGTTCACCAATGCCATCCAGGACACTGCCATACCTTGAAAAATTGTGGGAGGGCTGCTTTGGCAGGGGCCCTCATGACCTCCTCTTGAGCCATGGAGTGAGCTTGAAAATTTGAGGAGGCTGCTTTGGCTGGGGAACTCATGACCTCCTCGTGGGCCATGGAGTGAGCTTGAATACTTGGGGGGGGCTGCTTCAGCAGGGCCTCTCAACATCATCTTGAGCCACAGAGCGAGCTTGAAAATTCAGGGAAGGCTGCTTTGGCAGTGGCCCTCACAATCTCCTCTTGGGCCACTGAGCGAGTATGAAAATTGGTGGGAGGGCTGCTTCGCAGGGGCCCTCATGACCTCCTCTTGGGCCATGGAGCAAGCTGGTTTGATCAGACCTTGAGGAAGTTGAGGAGAGTGGGCGAAGGTTGGAACAGTGTTGGTGGAAATTGGGCCTCCAAATTCAACAGGTTTAGATTGATGGTCCATTATAAGGACTACTAATCAGGCATCTCCTGTCAGAAGGCAGAGTTCCTGTCAAGGAGATCGCTGCTGCACAGAACTGACCAGCCCAGCTCTTTCAGAACCATGGACAGACTGTGCAATCCAGTCTGTCTGCAATCTCAGAGTGCGTGTCACAGGAGAAGTATGATGAGTTTGCCAGTTCTTTGCAGATAAGGTTGCCAACATCAGGTCGCAGATCCGATTAACATGTTCTAGTGGGCATAGCGGAGGTTGGTGGGAGGTTAGGAGGCCTCAATGTGTCTGGTCTGACTTTGACTGGTTGGAGATCAATGGTATTGTGAGGATCATCTAGAGCATGCAGCCGTCCTACTGTAATTTGGACTTGGGCTCAATATGCCTCCTTGTGGGGTGTGTTGAGGCCATCAACCTGGTCCTAGCCAAGATAGTCTGGAGCTCCTTAGAGACAGGTGTGTTTCAGACACCCTGAAGGAGGCAGTTGCTATAGCTCTCTTTAGGACGTCTTCTCTGGACCCGGACTGTCTCACTAAATACAGACTAGTCTCTAACCTTCCTTTTGTGAGTAAGGTTATTGAGAAGGTGGTCGCACAGCAGCTGGAGGATTATCTTACCATCCACAATATCTATGATCCTCTCCATCCCAGATTTTGGAAGAGACATAGTACCAAGACAGCCCTTGTTATATTTGGTGGACGAAAATAAGTATCTTAAACACAGAAGACACCAGGAGAAAAGACTGCTGTGTGACTGGACTACTCTACTGGAACTAAAGAAGTAGAACTCTTGTACTTGGACCTTTAATTTAGGGTAAAACTAACAAACAAAACAAAATAAAAAGTTTGTGTTTGTCTGAGTTAACTGAACTGAATGGTTATCTGAACAGTTATCTAGGTGTAAATCTCAGGTGACTGAAAGGACTTGATAGCTGTGAGGTTTAAATTACTTGTAGAAAGATCTAGTAAGTAGGGGGTGGCTTAGCTAGAAGGAAGCTACATTTAAAGACTGCCTTGAAAGATTCTGCTAGTAGCTTGGCAGAAGACACCAGGAGAAAGGACTGCTGTGTGACTGGACTTCTCTACTGGGACTATATTGCCCTCCTTCCCACCCAAATCTAGTTCTACTTTTATAGGCACAGGATTTGACTGACAATGAGCTTCCTGTTTGGGAGTAGGAAGTGAGTGATCATAGAGCCACCAAAGACCCACCATCCTAGAAGGCAAGAGTAGCCCCGGCCCCTCTAGCTGCTGGAGGTCTGCCTCTGAGCAAGTAAGGGGTCTACTGAGAAATATTGGATATTCTTGTCTCAGAACATGACAATCAGGAACTTAAAGGGCACACAGGCAGAAAGTAAGGAGAGAGAGAAAAACAGAGGAAAGAGTAACGATTGCAAACAGTTGAGGGGCCAGAAATAAGACATGATGGGAGTGGTGCAGTGCAGTGGCTGTGGAGCAGCAGTCTTCTGGGAGACATTCTGGAGGATGCGGTGTGGTCCCATCTGCAGGCACCTCTGGGCTGAGGGAGGAGGTTGCTCATCTCCATGCTGAGTTGGCCAGGATTTGTGGGACCTCCTCTTCCATCCATGGACCACCAGAGCCACTGCTGTTGCCTCAGAGGTTGCCAAGAAGAGGCGGTTGGACCACAGTGGGCTCAGGGAGGGTGAGGGTGGTGGAACAGAGGTGCATCCTCCAGTTGTACCTCTCCACAATTCCCTATGCCATTTTGGCAAAGTGTGGTTCCTCCCCATGAGGCACCCGCAGTGGAGACCAAGAGGATGCTGGGAACCTCCACAAAGGAGACCCACAGAGCATGGCAGGGGACCCCACAGGGGAAGAAAACAACTCTGGTGGGGACTCCATTGTTAGGAAGGTAGAACTGGGGAGGAAGGGGAGAGGGAGGGGTGCCTGCCTGACACCATGGGTTGGAGGGACAAGGAGAGAATCCTCAGAATTGCCGGAGCAGTTGCACAGGGAGGGAGCTGGATGTCATGGTCCACCTAGGGATGAATGACCTGGTTAAGAAAGGGATAAGAGAAGTGCAGGAAGAATTTGTGGAATTGGGGAGGGCCTTAGACAAGTAGCACGCACGGTAACCTTCTCGGAGGTGCTGCCCATCTATGGCATAGGAAAGGCTAGGGTGTTCTGCACCATGGGATTCAATCAGTGGTTGAAAAACTGGTGTGGAGCTCAGGGATTTGGCTTCACTGGGGACTGGGGTCCACCTGGAGTGATGCATGCCTATACTGGCATGATGGGCTGTATCTGTTCAGGAGGGAACCAGGATCCTGGGTGATAAGGTTTAAATGCTTCATTGACAAGCGATTAAACTAGCCAAGGGGAGGCACTGAAAGGAGTAGGGAAATCCTAGCCTCCCAAAATCACGTAGTAAGTGTGGTAAATGCCAACATAGAGGTGTTGATAGGGAGAAGGGCAGGGATAAATGGAGAAAATGACAAAGGCAAGAAGGACAGGGATGGGGAAAAAGGAGTAAGGCCATCAGGAAATGGAGGTAATGAGTACCAATGCCGTAGTCTGGGCAACAAGCTCCCTGAGCTGGTGGCCTTGATGGAAGAGGGATGCCTGGATATCGTAGCAGTCACAGAAACATGGTACACAGAGACCCATGACTGGGATGTTAACATACCAGGGTACATAACCTACAGGAGAGACAGGCAGGGAGAAGAGGGGAGGAGTAGCTCTCTATGTAAAGGAAGGGATAAAAGCAACTGAACAAAAGAGTAAACAGGGAGAGAGGAGGCACTGTGGGTCACCTTGGAGACTGGAAAGGCACCACAATCCGCACAGGAGTTGTGTACAGACCCCCATGTCAGGAGGAGGGAATGGACAAGGATATGATAGAAGGCATTCTTGGAATGGTAGAAAAGGAAGATACTGTTGATGGGAGACCTGAATATGCCAGATGTTAACTGGAGCACATTGCTGCAGCCACATCCAAGAGCAGGGCCATTCTTGATGCCCTACAGGTGGCAGGCCTCAGACAGCTAGTTTGGAACCACTCATGAGGAGCAATCTTAGACCGCATACTTCAAATGGGGGCAGTGAGGATCTCAGATCTAGAAGTGGGTTGCCATCTGGGAACAAGTTACCATCAAACAGTGTGGTTCACGTTAAACTCAGCTACAGAGTCAAGCCATACAAAGTGAGGGTACTGGACTTTAGGAGGGCTGACTTTGGCAAGATGGGAGGTGCCTCAGAAAAGCACTAGCAAACAGGCTAGAAGGAGGTGTGGAGCAACAATGGGGAATCATCAAACTGCCATCACAGAGGCAACAAGCCTTTGTGTGAAGCAAATAAATCAAAACAAAAGAAAAAGCCACTATGGTTCTCAAAAGAGGTGGCTGTGAAAGTCAGGAAGAAAAGGTAGCATTCCGAAGTATAAGGAAACACAGAAGGAGCAGAACAGAGAGCTGTACCAGTTAAGGCAGAAGGAAGCAGGGAGGAAGTCAGACCAAAGGCCCAAACTGAGGAAAAGATAGCCAACTCGGTTAAGAAGGGATAAAACCTTTTATAGGTACATCAGCGAGCGTAGAAAGACAAAGGGAGGGATAGTGAAGCTGAATAGAATGAACGGTGGGTGGGCAGAGGGGACAGTGAAAAGCAGAGATACTGAATGAATATTTCTGCTCAGTATTCACAAAAGAGGAGGAAGTGCCTATCCAATTAACAGAAGCACTCTTGATAGGGGGTCGATCCCAGTCCTTTCACAGAAGAAAGGGTTGTGCAAGAACTCCTAAAACTGAAGGTGGACAAAGCAATGGGGCCTGATGGAATTCACCCCAGAATTCTAAAAGAATTAAGGGGGAACTAGTGAAACCACTGGCTACTCTTTTAATAAATCATGGGAGGATGGTGTGGTACCCGAGGACTGGAGGAAGGCGGATGTGATTCCCTTCACAAAAGTGGGACCAAGACAGAGGCAGGAAACTACAGACCTGTCAGTCTGACCTCTGTGGTAGGGAAAGTGATGGAGTCACTTCTGAAGGAAAGAATAGTTGAGTACCTAGAGGCCAGTGGGGCACAGGACCCAAGGCAGCATGGGTTCACAGCGGAAGGTCATGTCAGACAAATCTAATAGATCTCTTTGACTGGGTGACCAAAGTAGTAGATCCGGGAGGGGCTGTGGACATGGCCTACCTAGACTTTAGTAAGGCATTTGACACAGTCCCACAAAAGATTAATAGTCAAATTAATCAGCCTGGGAGTAGGTCACAGGGTGGGAGCCTGGGTAAAACATTGGCTGGACAACAGGACACAGAAGGTAATTGTAAATGGAGTCCACTCTGAAGAAAGAGGGGTTACTAGTGGGGTACTGCAGGGTTCAGTATGGGTCCAGTCCTTTTAATGTCTTCATAAGTCACATTGCAGAGGACTGGAAGGAAAAGTATGCCTCTTTGCAGATGACACAAAGATCTGCAACAGGGTTGATACAAAAGAAGGCATGGAAAGGATGAGAAGGACTTGGCAAGGTTGGAGGAATGGTCAGAAGTATGGCAGCTAGGATTCAATGCAAAGATGTGCAAATAATGCACCTGGGAAACAGGAACCCAGGGAAGAATACACAATGGGGGTAGTAACAACAACAAAAAGGAAAGGGACCTGGGGTAATCATATCAGATGACCTTAAGGTTAGCAAGCAATGTGAGAAGGCAGTAGAGGGCTGGGGTATACTGGGATGCATAGGGAGAGGCATCAGCAGCAAAAACAGGAAGTTGTTATCCCTCTGTACAGACAGTTGGTGAGACCCCATCTGGAGTACTGCGTCCAGTTCTCGAGACCCCATCTCCTGCAAGGACATAGACAGGATAGAGGCAGTCCAGAGGAGGGTGACTAAAATGGCAGGGTCTGCAAGACAAGCTACTATGAGGAGAGACTACAGGAGCTTAATATGTATACCCTTGAGGAAAGAAGGGAGAGGGGACATGATAGAAACTTTTAAGTACCTCAGTGGAATCAACAAAGTCCAAGAGGGTAGCATCTTTCAGAAAAGAGATGTGCAAGAACAAGGGACACAATTTAAAGATGGAGGGGTGGTTCAGGGCAATGTGAGGAAGTATTATTTCACAGAGAGGGTGGATGCATGGAACAGCCTTCCTGAGGAGGTTGTGGGGTCTAAAACTGTGGCAGAATCTAAGAATGCATGGGACAGACATAAGGCAATTCTTGTGGGTGGGAAGAAATAGGCTGTTGGTTAACTAGGATCTGTGGTCTATCCTGTAGGTAGGAAAATGGGCAGACTAGATGGGCAAAGAGGTCCTTATCTGCCGCAAAGTCATGTTTCTATGTTTCTAAGGGTCTTAGTAGTAAGAAAACCACGCCACACTGAAATCTAAGCTCTCTTTTACTTCCATTCAGCAGCACATGCAAGAGGAGACTGGTCAAACACAGGCACACTTACAGGAAGTGCACATTCTCTTAAAGCTGTACCATCTCTAACATTTCTTAAAGCTATACTACACATAACAACTCCTCCTGATTTAGCTAGAAGTACTTAAATCAATAATTCAGAAGTAATATGAAACTATTACAGTTATTATTGCAATGTCCCTTTAGTTAGTCTGTGTCATTAGGCTATATCTCTACATGTCCATTGTCTTTGGTGGATGTCTTATATGTCCTGACCGATGTAGTAGGACTTGAGGCTGTTACACTGGAATCTGATTAGCATCAGCCACATCTTGTCTCAAACACTGTGGTTCCACTACCTCCTCCTGTTCTTGTTCTGGAACAAATAATGCTAGATAACTACCCCGACTCTGAGTATCCCTTTTCTGTTCTGTCTCAATTGTAGTCCACATGTTTTTCACTCTCCTCTGGTTAGTCAGTTGAACACTATAGACAACATTTCCAACTTTTTCCACCACGCCTTCTAGCCATCTCCTTCAGGCCTGCATACATCCTGACCCACACAAGATCATTGGGTTTGAAGGATCTGGCCTTAGGAAGCATTTCAGTTATTGACTTATAGCCTAGAGAGCAAAAGAAGATCCAATTGAGTTAGAATCTGACGTCCAAACAACAATTCTGCAGGGATATTCCCATGACACAATGAGGTGTTGTTTGATTAATCGCAAGAAAGTCCTAAAGGGCTATTTGCATTGCCGTTGGTGTAATAGGATTAGCTTTGTCCATACTCTTTGTATAAGTCTGAACTGGGCATTCCACTTCACCATTTGAACTTGGATGGTAGGAGGTGAGAAAAGATGGTGGATGCCACGTTGTTGGCAAAATGCTTGGAATTCAGCAGACGTGAACTGTGGTCCATTATCCGAGACAATCACTAGTGGAAACCATGGGTAGCAAAGATAGATTTCAACACTCTGATGGTACTCTCAGTAGTTGTCGAAGACATTTGATGAATTTCTGGCCATTTATTACAAGCATCAGTTAAGAGTAACCACATGGAATTTAAGTAGGGTCCAGCGAAATCAATATGCAACCTTTATAAGGGTTTGTCAGGTTGTTCCCAGTGGTGAACTGGAGCTCTTACCAGATTTCCCATTGATACAGCACAATCTTGCATCTTTGCACAACCTGGTATATGTCTCTGTCAACGAAGGCCACTATATGTGAAGTCTGGCCTGGGAGTTCATTTTAGCAATGCCTGGGTGGCCCGCATGCAAAAGAGTCAACACACTTGAGCGATAACATTGGGTTACTATGACACATATCCCGTAATAGACACCCCTCAGCAATGGACAACTGCTATCTCTTTGTATGGTAGAGTTGTAGTGCAGCCAAACAAGCAGTGCCTTGTGACAACCTCAAGTGTATACTGATATACTTGTTTCAAAATTACATCTTGACTAGTCACTTTTGCAATGTCCTTGGCTAGTACTGGAAGCTGATCTAACTGTTGTAGCTCCATTGCACACACAACAATAGAGTCCTCTATATCTTTGAATTGCACTGGAAAACTATCTGGCCCCACCTGGCATACTAATGGCTCCTAAGTCCCACAGTGAACTCCATTTCTCTAGATATTGGTAACCTCGACAAGGCATCTGCATTTCCATGCTGATCTGTTGGTTGGTATGTAACCTTGAAATTATAGGCAGACAAAATGAATGCCCATCATTGAAGTCTGCTAGCGGCTGTCTCTGGAATTCCTTTTCCTGGACTGAAAATTGTCACTAGTGGCTTGTGATCCATCTTCAGGTGAAACCTGCGACCTAGCAAGTATTGACAACATTTCTGGACTCCAAACACAATTGCTAATGCCTCTCTGAATCTGGGCATAATTTCTTTCAGCTGCAGTGAGTTTGTGTGAAGCATGGGCTATCAGCTTCTCCACTTCTTCTGGATCTGTATGGAAAAGGACAGCTCCTATACACACAGGACTAGCATCACAGGCCAATGTGATAGGTAAGTTAGGGTTATAATGAGTTAAATTATTCACATCAGTGACAGAAAG
Organism: Neoceratodus forsteri; assembly: GCA_016271365.2. Lineage (NCBI taxonomy): Eukaryota > Metazoa > Chordata > Ceratodontiformes > Ceratodontidae > Neoceratodus > Neoceratodus forsteri. The sequence continues at coordinate 491,012,207 of CM028132.1, read as the reverse complement.
CTTTGTGGCTTGAACTGCCTTACTGTGGCCCTGCTCTTGGTCCACTTCACAGAGTATCCTTATGTAACAGTTCATTTAGGATAGTGCATTTAGTGGCTAGCTCAGGTATGAAACGGTCATAGTAGCGCACCATACCCAGAATGGCGCAACTGTGAAAACATTCTGTGGTTCAGGCATGTGCCGATGGCTTCCACCTTTTCGATCATTCGGACGAGTTATGTCTTTGTAAATAATGTAACCTAAGTACGTGACACTTGGTTGACAAAATTGGCATTTTCTTTCCCAAGTCTGAATCCACTCTGTTGTAATCTCTAAAGTCTTTTGTAAGTTAAGTGAATGTTCTGCTTCTGTCTTGCCGTGACAATGATGTACTCCAAATAACAAACAACACCTGGTATATCACCCACTGTTTGCTCAATCACTTTTGAAAAATAGCAGGTGCGAACTAAGTCCAAAACATAATCATCTGTACTTGTACAGTCCTTGTGTGTATTAATCACTACCAGTTTCTGAGAGTCTGTATCCAACTCCACTTGAAGGTATGCATCAGCGAGGTGCAGTTTAGAGAACTCCACACCACCATTCAGTCTATGAAAAGTTCCTCTGGTAAAGGTAAAGGAAATACGTCTATGCTAAGTACTGGATTAAGTACACCTTAAAATCTCCACATATCCGAACCTTACCACCTGGTTTAGATACCACCACAATTGGAGTGGCTCAATCTGAACTTGAAACCTTTCCAGCACACCTGCTTCTTCCAGTCTGTCCAATTCTGCCCCAATGACCAGTTTAAAGGCAAAGGAGTTTTCGTGGTTTACAAAACTTAGGGACTGCATTAGGCTTTGTAACTAGCTTGGCTTTAGCTGTTGTGCAACATCCCAGGCCTTTCCACAACTCTGGATACATGTGTAAATCTCCCAAGCTTGGGCTTGGGTGGATTACTGCTTTGTGGTACCTGGACAGCAGCAAGTAGGCCAAAATCTGCTGGATCAACATGAATGTTTAGAAGAACCTGAGCATCTCTGCCCAAAATGTTGACACCCTTTTTAGACACCAGAAAAGTTAAAGGTATACCAGTCTTGTGAGAAATCAGTCCTGCATACCAATGTGGTAAATGAGCCCAGTGGCTGAATTAGTTGCCCTTCAAATGCATGCAGCAACTTATTACAAGGAGACAATGGTGGCTTATCCAGATCAGACCATGTCTGATGGTTAATAAAAGTTGCTAGAGAAGCAGAGTCTATGATTAAATGCAACTTATGCCTCAGTTGTGGCAATTGAAGTAACACACAGAAAGGAAGAACTTCTTTAGTCAGCCTTTGTGGTGCAATAGAAACCACCACACTGTATGGGCTCTCTGAACCGACTACTGCAGTTCTACTGCTCCTGTAAACCTTAGCAATATGCCCTTGACGTTTACATGCATGACACTGAACGCTCTCTGAATTTGCACTGGTCCCTGCTATGCTGAGATGACCCACATGATGCACATTTGTACTGGCCATGCAGTTTGGGTGAAGTGGTTGAATGTTCTTTGAAAACAGTGGCTTAGACTTAGGTTTGGGCTGTTTTAATTTGGGGTTTACTGCAGCTACCTGTACCTCATTTTAGTGTCCATCTTAGCATGTGTTTCATTTTCTGCAGCCTCATACATTTGTGCCAACTGTAAACGTCTCCTCAGTAGACTTCTTGACACTTAAGGAAAGTAATTGCTAAATACGATGTTCATTATTCAACCCCATAATAAACTTATCAGCTGTATTAGATTCAAGATGCTCCTGCTCCACTCACACGTGAGAGCTAAGCATTTGATCTCAGCCAAATACGATTGTAATGACTGACATGTTTTCTGGTGGTAACTGTAGAATTTATAATGTTCAGCCCTTGGAAAAGTTGTTAAACTTTATTAGCATTCAATTTAGCCTTTAGCTCTTGATATGACAAATCCTCCGTCCGGTCCGGTGCACACAGACTGCATACAAGTGTGAAGATTTAATTCCCCAAGAAAGTACAAAAGCAGCTTGAATATGCTTATCTTGTTGCTCATCATTAGCAGCTTGTATGGCAGGATTAAGTAATAACCACTGATCAAACGGTCGGGACCATGTATCTCAGTCCGTTCCTATAAAATTTCAAAGCTGGCTGAAGTTGCCATGATATTGTGCAATTCCAAATTGCTTGCTTGCCTCCAATGCAGAAAGTCACAAAATGGTGTAATTCAGTAAGCTGGAGCTATTAAAATGTCCACCATCCGTCATTGCCAGTCAGTTGTGTTTGGTGGCGAAAATAAGTACCTTAAACACACAAGAGTCTTGGTAGTAAGAAAACCATGCCACATTGAAATCTAGGCATTCTCTTTTACTTCCATTCAGCAGCACATACAAGAGGAGACTGGCTCCAGACACAGGCACACTTACAGGAAATACACATTCTCTTAAAGCTGTAATGTCTCTAACATTTCTTAAAGCTATACTACACATAACAGCCCTAGTATGGGTACTCAATGATCTCCTGATAGTGATAGATTGGAAGAGATGTTCCATCTTGGTTCTTCTTGATCTCCTTGTAGTATTTGACACCGTGGACCATGGTGTGTTATTGGAGTGCCTTCAGTTGATCTATGGACTATCTGGCATGGTCTTCAGATTGTTTCAGACCTTCCTCACAGGCAGGTTTCATAGAGTGGCATCAGGGATGTATTCCTCTGGTGCCTTCTCCTGCCTTGTGGGTACCGCAGGGCTCCATTTATCACTCATGTTGTTCGTGGTGTATATGCTGCCTTTAGGAAACATTGTAGGAGCAATGTACGGGCTGAGTTTTCACTGTTATGCAGATGATACTCAGCTGTACATGTCCTTTGTGCCCGAGCTGGATGATGCTGTCTCGGTTTTAACAACTGTCTCTCTGAGATCCAGAATTGGATGAGTTCCAACTGGCTGAGGTTGAATTTGGACAAAATTGAGGTTTTGTTGTGGACCCGTGTTGTTGGGCTGAAGGGTTGAAGGGATTTGGGCTGGGTGGCCTTCAGATCTTTGTCTGGGTGGCTGCCAGCTGATGGCCTCTAACCAGGTGCGGAGTCTGGGCATTATTTTTATTTATTTATTTATTTATTTATTTATTTATTTGTACAATCGGATTTGCAACCTTTGAGCCAGAGGCTTGTTTACAAAGGTACCTCATCACAGAGAGGACAACAGTGTTACAATATTACAGTAGATTGACACACAGATTTACACAGATTTTACACAGTAGTATACAGACATTGTTACATATATTTTGTACATTTCTAAAACAGTAGTTATATAAATACAGAAATCTAGCGGGGAATGAAGGAAACCAGGTGGGAGGAGGGGTGGAGGGGGTGGAGGAGGCAGTCCGGAGGACTTTGTCAAAGTGCACTTAGTGATAGCGAGCAGCCTGTTAGTGACAGGAAAAGCAGCGGGTGTTGGACAGGTGGTTCTGAAGAGCAGTTTTGAAGGAGGCAATTTGGGAATGTTAGTGATGGTTATAGGAGACTGTTAAACTAGGAAGAAGCCCTGTAGCAAAGGATCTCTGAGCTTGGGAGGTCCTAGTTCTGGGTACCAGTAGGGTGGCCTTGTCCTAGCTGGGGTGGAGACTGTGGGGAGGTATGTTGGAGGAGGCAGATACCGGGGGGTAGGAGAGCTCGAGCAGAATTTTCTTGGCTAGGAGGCAGGTATGGAGACGTTCTTCCAGGTTGAGGAGATTAGCAGTGGAATATAGATGGACGGGTGTGGGTGAGCCTGGGAGCACTGGTCAGTAGTCTACAGCCTTATTCAGAGTGAGTCAGATCTTATTAGTGCCATGTAATCAGCGGCTCCGTATACTGGTAGGCCATAATCACTAGGGACAGTACTGAGGATGTGATGGCCAGTCAGAGAGCATCGGGTGGAAGGCAGTCCCTATGGCGGTATGAGGCCAATCCGGTGTTGGTGGCAGATGTGAGGCATTAATGTGGGGCGAAAGTGAGGGCAGTGTCAAAGTAATCTCAAGATATTTTAGGTGCACTTGCTCAAGCGGGTGTCGAGTGCTCGGTGGATAAGGAGGAGTTGTTTCTGTTTTGTTTTGATGGTGGGAGAAGAGCATCAACTTGGTCTTTTTGAGATTAATGACAAGTCTGTGCTCCTTGAACCAGCTTTCTGGTTAGTTGAAGGTGTGTTGGAGAGAGTCCTAGAGGAGGCAGAATTTTGGTGAGAAGCATAAGGACAGCATCATCTGCTACAGAGAATTTTGCCAGAGCAGGCACTGGGCAAGGTGTTTAGACAGAGACTAACAAGTAGGGGGGCCCAGGATGGAGCCCTGGGGGACCCTGGAGCGGACAGGGTGGGTCTCTGAGAGTGTCCCATTGATTTTGACGCACCTGGAATGGGCTGATAGGTAGCTAGAGCACCAGGCGGGGATCAGTAGAGAAATCGATATGGTAGAGGCGTCAAGTAGAAGGGGATGGCAGACAGTGTCAAAGGCCTTTGAGAGGTCAATGAACACTGCTCCAGCAAGGTTGCCAGAGTCAAGAGAGGAGTGCGGATAGTTGGAGAATTCCAGTAAGGCTGTACCAGTGCTATGGCCTGCATCGAAACCATGCTGCTCTGGGCACAGAACAGCATATTTAGTCAGATAGTCGGTGAGCTGTGAGCCACCACTTTTCTATGGCTTTGGAGAGTGGGGAATGATGGAAATTGGCCTATAGTTGCTGGGGGTGGACCTGTCTCCACCTTTATGAATAGGTGTGACAACAGCCGTTCTCAAAACACTGGGAAACTGACCCAGGCAGAGGGATCGGTTTAGTAAGCTCGTAAGTGGGACTAGGATGTTATCCAGGACCAGTCGTAGTATTTTGGGATCCAAGGAGTCGTTGTTTGAGTTGTTGCTGCCTAATGCTTTTAGAAGGAATGGTCTGGCTTCTTGGGTAGATATTTTGCACAAGTAGAAATGGGATGTTGAAGGACAGGGGCTGTGAATCAGGAGCTGGGTCGAAGGAATTACTGGGACAGAGCTAAGGTCCATGAAGGAAGTGTTAGAGCAGTTAGCTGTGTTAAGCGGGTCAGTGGTAACAGAACCATCAATAGTAAGCTGGGGCGTGGGAGGAGAGTGAGATTTCCCATTCAGTTCTTTAATATTGTCCCAAAGGTCCAGGCAGACCCCCATGAGGAGGTGAGGGTGGTCTGGTAGTGAGCAGCCTTGGCCTTATGGATGACCCGTGCACCTGTTCCATGCAGCATTGTAGGCTTGTCTGTCTGCTGTCCTGCCAATCTCAGTTGCTAGGTGCCAGAGGTTATCCCTTTCCCTGAGTTTTGGAGTAGGGCGGGTGACCCATGGTGCATTTGCTTTTGGTGTGGAGTCTGGTAAGCGGTGCGTAGAGATCATAGGCCTTGTTAAAAGTCTGTGTGAAAAGGTTGAGGGCAGAGTCAATGCTGGGTGTCTGGTTGATGGGGGACCAGTCGATCTGGGTAAGGAATTGCTTGAGTTTATTCAGGCCACCTGGGCAGAAGCACCTGTGGAGGGTGGTTTGAGCTACAGGTTTGGGGGTAGAGGTGGACCAGAGGAATAGGGTAGGGGAGTGGTCACTAAAGAGTCAGGGAGGATGTGTATGTCCTGGATTTTGTGGGAGTGGTTGGTGACTATGACATCCAGGAGGGTGCTGGTTCCACTGGAGGGATTGAGTCTAGTGGGCTGGGAGACTAGTTGGGCAGGTCAGGGCAGTGAAGGTGTCCCTTGCTTGGGAGGCAGAGGACTAAACCAATTGACATTGTGGTCCCCAACAAGGACTTGTTCTGCTTTTGGGGGAAGGTGGTGAGATAATCTGTAAGAGATGAGATTGCCAGGTTCTGGTTTCTTGGGAGAACACAGGAGACTGTGAGGTAGAAACGGTCCCTAGAGGATCAGGAATGACTTTGAGGGCGAGGGCTCGGGCACCATTATTGAGCTTGGGGGCAGGGGCACATGACCAACAATAGTGTCATGTATGAAACAGCACAACCACCCCGTTGCTGCCCTGGATCCTCCCGGTAGAGAGTGTACCCAGGGAGTGAGACAAAGGAGTCGGGGTGGATTTGGAAAGCAGGTCTCCACAAGGGCAATGATGTCAGGCTGGTATAGAATGACCCACCACTGGAGTGCAGCATATTTTTTCTGCAAGCTGCAGATATTCAGGGATGCAATGCAGAGTCCTGAGGACAATGTCTTGGGTGGGCTGGTGGGAGTAGGGCCTGGTTTGGGGTGGACATTTCAGAGAATAGCAGTAGCAGAGTAATAATTCTAACCAGGGGCGGTATCCATGAACATCCTTAGCTGGATCATCGAGATAAGGAGTGAGGCATAATGGTACAGGGAAGGGTAGGGCATGAAATGTAGGAATGGTGGTGAGGAGGTGGGTCCAGGGAGGGCTCTGGTAGGCAGAGGGGTTGGGAGGGCTGCCAGGAGGTGGGTGCTGGGCCTAGGGTGTGAGGTAAGAGTGGGGGGTCGAGATAAGATAGGGTGGTCTAGGGGTGCTGCCCTCTGAGGGCTGGGATTGTGATCTGGCTGGAGAAAGGCGAGCACCAGGATGGCTAAAATAATGAGGCGCTGTAGATGGGGATGTGTATCATGATGCCTGTACTTATAATAGTGGTGGACTGTATAAGGATCTTGGCTGTGCTTCTAAGAGGGTGACTGCCACTTTGGAGTAGTGGTAGGGCTGGGACTTTGGTGCACAGGATACCAGGTTCAAGATCCCTGGGGCGAGTGTCCTTGGGCCAGGATAAAGGTAAATCCAGGTATTTGGGGGGCTGGAGTAGGCTAGGTCTGAAGCTGGGTGGAGGGTGAAATAACGACTCCTAGTGGTCACAGGGTGAGCGGAAAGTTGGGCTGGGAGATGGACAGCAGGGGCAAGGTGTATAGTAGCAGCGTAGTGGCCCAGGTTAAGGATAGGGGTATGGAGCAATGATAGGGACTAAGCAGGGAGGGATGAGAGTGAAGGAATGGAGTAGCAGGGGTGGATAGAAGGGCTCAAGGGTTAGAAGAGGAAGTGAGAATTCAAAGTAAACAGGAAAATACCCTCTAGTGGCTGGTGAGCATAACCTGCTAATGGAGAAGTGGGGACTTAGAAAAAATGGTACTTAGAAAAATGGTACCAAGAAGTGATGTCATAAGACAGGGACAATAAATTGAGGGCTCGACTTTGGGTGGAGGGTGACAAGGACTGACACTTAAATCACAGGTGTCATCCATTGTTAAGTCCTCTTTTACCATCTGAGGAATATTGCCTGGATTAAGCACCTGGTTCTGCCTGATGACTTTCCAACGCTGGTCCACGCCTTTGAGATCACTCACATTGACTACTGCAACTCCCTGTACCTAGTGCTACTGGAGGTGGATATCTGCCGCTGCAGCTGGTGCAAAACGTGGCACCCAGGCTGTTGACTGGTCTGTCTCGATCTAGCCATGTCACGCCTGTGCTGTGTGATTTGCATTGGCTGCCTGTTCAGTGGCGGATCACCTTCAAGCTTGGCTTGCTGAGCTATAAAGCCCTACACAGACAGGGACCATGTTATCTGCAAGAGCTTCTGTGGCCCTACTGCCCCTCCACTTCATTGAAGAGATTGTTAGAGGTTCCTAGGGTATGTTTGAAAACCTCTGGGGACGGGGCATTTGTATTTGTGGCCCCGACCCTGTGGAACTTTCTACCTCATCGGATAAGGGAGTGCCAGACTGTGGAGAGCTTTAAATCTGCACTGAAAACTCACCTTTTCCTTCTGGCTTTTCCAGAGTTTGTATGAATGAATAGAAGAATGTTCCTGTATTTTATCTATTTATGACTGTTTTAATTTAGTATTGTACAAGTGTTATGATAATTTGAATATCGCTTTTAAAAATAAATTGGATTGGATTGAGTTTGTACCATAGCAGGGACATGCAAGATAAAGTGCTTCATGGTTACATTTGAAAGGTGAGAGGGAGGAGGGGATTTGAAGCTAAGGTTTAGAGACTGAGAGAGGGAGGCAAGATGAAGGAGGGTAGTAGGTGGTCCAGTAGAGTATGTTAACTGGAAACAGCAATGAGTGTAATGAGGTAGAACGAAGGGTGAGGTCGAGATAAGTGTGGAGAAGATGGGTATAGGAGGATGGTGAAGGGCAGGGAGATGAAAACAGTGGGAGAAATGGGAGGAGATAAGTGTAGGAGAGATAGGTATAAGAGGAAGCTGAAGGGAGGGGAGAAGGGAAGGGGTTAGTTAGGGAGAGGAAGGGATGGGGAGAGGACTGAGGGAGAAAGGAGAGGAGTTGAGCATGGGACTGAGTAGAGAAGCTGAGGGGATAAAAGGGGGATAAGAGCCATTGAAGGGTGGTGCTGAGGTGCACTTGCAGGAAGGGGAGATAAAGTCAAGAGGATAGAAATCTGAGAGAGGGAGCAGAGCAGATATGTAGGGGAAGGGAATTACAGAGTTTAGGAAATGAAAGGCGAAAGCAGCCCAAGCGGCAGTGGTGGATCTGGCAGGAGAGCACGGGACTGGAAACCAGAGTTGCAGAGGGTGTAGGTGGGGTGGTGGTGGTGGTGGCAGTGGAGAGAAGAGTGGTGAGGTTAGAGGAGAGAACGCAACCAGTATTTCCCTACAAATGAGCAATGAACATGTCATCTGGCATCAAGGGGGGAGAGGTATAAAGGTCTTTAGTAGTGGGTGTGGAGTGGACAGTCTAGTGCAAAATGGCAGACTGAGTGAAAGAGGGTATCCAGCCTGGCTAAGGTTGACTGGGGACTGCACTGTAGACCATGTCACCATAGTCAAAATTGGCAGGACCATTTTCTGTACTATTTCACGATGGGCCGTCAAAGGAATGCAGCCACGGTTTCTCTACAATGCATCTAGCATGGGTGCAGTTATTTGTGGATGGCATCCACCTGACCAGAGAAGTCAAGATGCCGACAGTTAGGCCCCGAGGTATTTGAAGGAGTCAACATCCTTGAACGTGCCGCTTCAAGGGAGTGGAGCAAGGAGGGGCAGTAAACCTTGAGAGTCTTTGTCTGGTGTCAAAGGTCATTGAGACCGTCTTTTGGCATTGAGGGACAGCTGATTGGAGCAGAGCCAGAGCAGAACTTTGTTGAAGCCCAGCTAGAGTCTGTTTGTTCATCACATCAGTGGGGGAGGAGCAAGAGACAAAGAGAACAGTGTCGTCTGCATACATTTGTATAAACTCAGTGGAACTGGCAGGTTGTACAGGAATTCCGAAAAAGCAATGGTCCCAGACTAGAGCCTTGAGGGTTGCCAGTGCAGATGGGAGAGGAGGGATAGGTACTTACTTATTCTAGCTGACTGGGTCCTACCCACAAGATTGGATCAGAACCAGGTAGTGGTAGGGACAGATAGTCCTGTTGCAGCAAGCTTGTCTATGAGAAGTGGGTGGGCTACAGTGTCAAGGCTTTGGCCAAATCGCCAAAATGGCAGATGTTATATGGCCCCGATCCATGTTAGATATAATGGAGTCAGTAAGTTGGAGGAAGGAGGCTGAGGTGGGATGGGACTTATGAAAGTCAGACTGGAATGGAGTGAAAAAGAGGAAGAGTGGAGGAATGGGGAAAGCTGCGACAGAACAAGGTGCTCATGAAGCTTTGCATGGATTGGGAGCAAGGAGATGGGGCGGTAGATTATAGTGCCAATTACCCCTTGCAATCTATTGACCAAAACTTTTGTGAAAATCTTGGCATCTTGATTTAACAGGAAATCGGTTTATAGGATCTGCACATAGTGGGTTCTTTTCCTGGCAGGTAAGACTGCGATGAGTGCATCCTGGAATATTCCCTTCTGCTGCACCTTATTGAACACATGATGCATTAAGGAACCAGTTCCTAAGCATAGGTCTTATAAAAGTCCCCAGTGCATCCATCCATCCATGTCCAGCGATTTATTAGTGGGCAGTTGTGCTATAACTGACCCTCAGTCTCTAGCACTGAAATAGGAGCATTCAGGGCTGCTTTATCTTCTGCTGATTGCAGATAATTTCTCTAGATGCCTACAGACCCATTCCTTGTGCCCTGCCCTTATTCCTCTGAGACTAGTTTTGTATAGAATTTTTCAAAACTGGGATGCAGCCTTTTGGGTGCAACTCAAGACTTGCCCCTGCCCTTCCTAATTTGTGGACATATCTATCGGCCTGAGCCTTTCTTAGATGGAATGTCAGCAGTGTTCCCTGCTCTTTCTCCATGCTTGTATTTTTAGTTAATGAAACATCACTGAGTTTCTTTTTTTTTTAGTTGGTGATGTTTCTCTCCTTGGCTTCTGGTTGGCTGAATCTACCAGGGCAATCTTTGTCCTCTGACGCCAACCCGACCGTCTCAGGACCTCCACATTATGGGCCATCACTGTTTTACCCCACAGCTAGCCCCTGTGGTGGAGTGGCGGAGCCCCCATCTTCCTCACCAGGACTGGATCCAGTATGTGCGGCGATGCCCACTGGACGCACGTGATTGGATGAATGGCCATCAAGCCACGCAACCAGGGCCTTTTTCCTTGCTTTTCTCCCTTTTGCTGAGAGGGGCATGCAGGATGCCAACAGAGGAGTGTGCATATGTCCCACGTGCTTCTCCAGGTGTCTGCCCTCTCTGCACCCCTTCTAACCACAGTTTTCTGTGCACCACCCCCAGCCACCAGGGGCCAGTCTATGTCGAACACTGGCAGCCCCTCCCTGGAGAAGGAGGCAGTCCTTGGATGCTCGATCCTTCTCCTTCTCGATAACCCCGGCAACCCATGCTTATTCCCGAACACGGGTTGCTAGTGTGGTGCGAGGTAAGGCAGCCAGTGCCTCAGCCCTCAGCTCCACCAGGGTCCAACATCATTGAGGTTCCATCTTCCTTAGGCTGACATGGTTGAGCTCCTCTTTTTAACTTAAATCTGCAAGAATCTCATGACTTAAATGGTTTCTGCTGCAGTTCAAGCTCTGACAGTTGTTTATGTTGATATTCAGTCTGCTGCTTCTTTATGTAGGCACCACAGGTGATGAGCTGCCCGCTCAACACAGCTTTCAGACTATCTTGCAACATATGGGGTGGGAATCCCATTCTGTGTTAAATTTTAGGTATTCTGCTGTACCTTCTTTAATTCTATTCCAAAATATTTAATCAATAAGGTAACCTGGGTTAAATCTTCCCAGCAGTCTCTTTGTGATAACCTGTCCTTACTCTCAAATGTACAAGGACGTGGCCTGAAATAGTGACGGGCCTATCTCCCAACTGCCTGGCTGCAGTCAGTGTTCTGAGATATAAAGTCTGTCTAACCTTGAGTAACTGTTATTTGGGACTGGGTAAGAAAATGTAATTTCTGTCACTGTGGTGGCTATCCTTCCATAGATCTGTGAGCACAAATTCTGTTCTAAGGGCTATAAAAGTTTTAGCTGCCATCTGGTGTGTATTATGGGCCCTATAGGTCTGTCTAGGGACTGTTCATCTGAGTTCCAGTCCCCCATTATAATTTTGCTGCCGGCAGTGCTGTCAGCTTATCAAAGAGTTTTGAGAAAAAGCCAGGCTCTGCTGGTGTGGGACTATAAACATTGATGATATGCAATACTTGGTCCTTTGTACCAGTAAGACTATTGTAGTTCTCCCATCTTTATCCACTACTGTGATCTGTACCTGCCATGGGATGCCCCTGTGCAAGGGAATTGCCACATCTGCCTTCTTACTCCTAGGATGTGAAGATGGTCACCTCACTCACCCAGCTGCCTCTGAGCTTCAGATGTCCTAGGGGTGGGGTGGGGAGGGGTGGGAAGTCTGGTGTCTTGGAGGAGGAGCCGACATCACAGCCCTGCACTCTTAATTCCCTCAGAATCTGGGCTAATTTAACTACTGAACCTGGGCCCGTCACATTATATATAATAGACACTCTTAGATCTGCCATTTAAGAGTCATGTTAGAGAACTGAGACGTTTTCAAATTAACCCTTTGATAACTTTGCTCCACCTTTAGACATGGCTCAGGGCATGGGTGTAGGCAGACATACTCCAAGCACTCCATGGCATGCAATTTTATTTAAAGGGGGTAGCAACTAGGCTCTGAACTGCTTCCTTTTTCCATGAAAACTATTTTCTGTACCTTCCTTTCTGTAATTTTATTCATAGGAGTCAAAACTAGAAGGACTGGTCACTAATACTCTCTTGCATCCCAAGGACAATACAACTTTATAGGCTCTGGGCTGGTATGTGGTGTCTTAGGGAACAATGCATGGCATTTGTATTTATCCATGCATGGCAAAAACCACTGTCATGAGATACAAAAGTTGTATTTATTGTGCCAAATGAGGCAACAAACATGGTCTGGTGTACATTTGTATATTGCCTGGCTACACCCGGGGGTAGCTCACTAACAAGGGGTGGGGTAGCAGTGAGTCCACTTGGTGTGCAGATCAGAAATCCGTGGCTACATCTCTGGCTCAGGGAGAAAATATGGGGGTGGAGGTAGGGTACCTTAAAGAAATCCTCGCTGTCCAACTAATCGGTCATCCTTCTTGGTGAATGACCCCGATGCTGACCAACTGCCTACTCAATAAATAGCCAGCACTGCATCTTTCTGTTCCTTATGACCATGTACCATTGCTAGATAAACACATAGAGTAACGAATAACCAGTAAACAGTAGCCATGACAATGATCAACCTTGTAAGGTGGTCACTGGGATCCTCCTCTGGGTGGTGGAAGAGCTAAGACCACTACGTGTGATCACAAGGGTTCTGAAGAACCATGGAGGAATCCCTCCTCTTTGGAGTATATCACATAGGTGCTTTTCCTAGCTGGCAAACAGCCAGTCAGTCAACAGATGCCCTCTGGAGGACCCCTGGACATCTGAGCAGATCAGCCCTAGGATATACTGACTCCACCATGTGGAATTCCATGTGGTTAACCAAGTTGGCAAAGTTGGAAGGTGTAGATTAAAATGTTATTTTTTTTTTAATGTGTTTTGTTTTCTCACCTGCTCCTGCAATGCCTCCAGTCCCCCTTCCTCCCGTGTATTCTAATCTCTACCTGTTGGCTCTAGCCACACCCCTACCTGTCCTCCATATCTCTAACCCTCCCATTCTTACCCTCCTAGTCAGCCTGATAATCAGGACATAATATCTTTTTTACTGTCCTCGACATGAACGTTGCTAATGCAGAGTTTTGCGAGGACAGGCCACCTCCATTCCAAGCAACCCTCCCTGCAAGGCTGTCCCTGCCGTTCTCCACCCTTGAGCAGTTCTGGCAAATTAATGCCAGATTTCTGTGAGTAGGCAGTCATTTAAGGACCTGAGAGTTTTATTTAGTTAATGAAGGGCAGGCACTCTGTAATGCAGTCACAAACAGTTTTCCTGGTCACTCCCAGTCCTTAGGTTAATGCAAGAGTCTGTAATGTCCCCTGCCTCCAGAGTACCCTTGACCCCATCGACGTCTACCTGCATGACCAGTTTAAGTTTAGGAGGACCGGCAGTATGGGGATTCCCCAAGTCCAGTAAGTGAACCCAAATACTCCGTCAGTGGTGCTATATTGTGTAGAGTGATCTTCTCGTCAGCTATGTGGTATCTTATGTGGAGGCGCCTGTGGGAATTGCAGTCTAGGGAGATGAGGAGGTATGATGATAAATGAATGTACCTTGCTCCTAAGTATCTGTCTGCCTTCAACTCCTCCCATGCTGTCAAAACTACAGAAGAGAAGGCCATTTCGAGCCCAAGCAGTCCTTGCCTTTTTCAGAGACAGCCAGTGAGGGGTGGGAAAACCAGCTTCAAAACATGGGTGAAGTATATCACATAGGTGCTTTTCTTAGCACGCCCATGGTCTAAAGGAGCACATATTTCATGGTACAGTTCAGTCAAGTGTGCTCCTCTATTTCACAGGAGCACACCACGCTAAATCCTAAACACTATCCCTGGCACCTCTTCAGTAATACATTTATCCCCAAGCAACCTAATCTAATGGTTTTGTCAGTCTCTGTCAGCTCTTTTGGCTTGGATTTCCTGCTTTCTGTGTCAGGTACCTGAGGCACAGTTTGAGCCTTGCAGTGAGGGCTAACAGTGGATGTTCTTTGGTCCGGGAACCTGTAATATCAATATCCTCTATCACCCACTAGATGGAGACAGAGGATTAAAACATCAGCTAATGCAGTTGATAGCACATCTCCAGGTTAGTAAGTCTCACACATTGATACCTTTTATTGGTTCAACATAAATATTGTACTTAGAATCAATGAAGATTAATGCAGAAATAGATTATTAGTCTGTTAGGCTTGCCTGGATCCCCTCGATGTATTCTTCTGAATTAGTTTTCCTCTCAGAATCTTCTCTGTTTCCTCCCACCTGCTTGTTCCTAACCCCTTTAAAGATATCATGGATGTTAAGTCTTCAGGGTCACTCAATCCCTTTGTCTGTAAGCTGTCCCTTCCGCTGTTGGTGTTTTTCAGTTCTGAGCAGGGTTAGTGTGGACAGCTGGTTGTTCACATGTACCATAGTAACATAGTTCTCACTTTAAACTGGCCCTACTGATGCACTGCCATAACTTGACCACCTACCTGTACACTAACATACTAACATATTATTTGCCAGCAGATTAGGCCTTACGGTCTCTCGAGTCTGCTCGAACCTCAGATCCTAGTTGGGTGCGAGGCCCCCCTTGTGTTCAGAAACCCCATCATCTGATACATCCACTTTCTGTGTCTGTCCCACCCTCTCTTGAAGCCCTCCACTGTGGATCTCTGAACCAGCTCACCAGGCAGTGCATTCCAAGGGTCCACCACCCTCTCAGTGAAAACCTCCTCCTCTTTTCCCCTCCCTTCCACCTTCCAACTTCAAACCATGCCCTCTGGTGATACCTTCCGCTTTAGTCTAAAGATCCCTCCATGTTTACCCTATTTATTCCCTTGAGGTGCTTGAAGACCTCAATCATGTCCCCCTGCCTCCTCTCCTCCAATGAAAACAGGCAGAGCTCCTCAAGTCTGTCCTCATTAGTCAAATCCCCAGCCCTCGTATCATCTTAGTTGCCCTCCTCTGTACCCTCTCCAGGAGCTGTATTCTCTCTTCAAGTGTGGTCTCAGTACTGTACACAGTACTCAAGGTGTAGTCTAACCAGTCCATTGTACAGTGGCAGAATCACTTCCTTGCTCCTAGAGTGATCCCTTCTGATGCATCCCAACATCCTGTTTGCCTTGCTAGCCGCTCTCCCTGCACTGCTCAGAGTTATTCATACAGTACATGCATCCACCATGACCCCTAGGTCTTTTCCCTACTAGGCCTTCAGCCTCCCTTCCCAAGGGTGTACCTGTGTTTAGGGTTGCCTCTTACTTGCCTCTTAAGTTACTGTGTTACTTGCTCGAATGCCGTACTGCACTGGTAATGTATTGTTTATGTAAACACTTTGTGTATATAATTAGTTTGCCTGTTGGTTTGCTCTGCAACTCCAGGCCATTCCTGAAAATAGACACCTTATCTGCCTATCTGCCTAGTATACTTACCTACTGTGGTTACCAAAAATGAAAATAGATAGTATTTTTAAACTTTTATTTACCAATTTTCTAAACAAACAGACGATCAATAGCTCTTTCGATTATGCCAGCTTAATCTTTTGGCTCCCATTATTGTAGTAAGGGCTAACTGTTACAGAGTTATTATATATTAAAAAGATATATTCTACGCTGCTGTACCCATATCTGCTTTTCCTTCAAGTCTTAGTATGACACCAATAGCCTAGACTAGGCAATGCATATGCTGGATATTGAGATTTTTGGACTTTTAGATTAAGTAGCCCAGTCATACTGCTCATGGTCTTGTCAAACAGCAGATTCAGTTAAATACTTTAGAAATACCTTTTGTTTTACCTCCCAATGTGGTATCAATATATCTAAGATACATCTTTCTCTATGAATAAGGGGCTGCGCCCCCATCTCTACATATTGTACTATGGTTTGTCTTGGATGAGGAAACTGAATAACTATGTCAAATAGTAATGAAACAATCAAAATAAAGTAAAAAAATATAGCTCTTTGCTCATACAAGGTAGAAGGAAATGGACGTAATAAAACAAAATACATTCACAAACTGTGAACTAACACATGAGGGTACCATATAATCTTGTACGATAGGAGTAGGGGAATCCTAATGAGAGTCTATGATTTGCATCAACTTCAGTACAGGTCCAAGAAGTGCCAGCCTCTTTAACAGCTATACTGTAGGTGTGTCCGGTAGGGAGAAATAGCAGGAAGAAATAAAAACACAGTCTAAGTAGATTGTTATTTAAACCTGATATTAGCAAGAAGAATAACAAATATATACCCTGACTAATTATTCCTGTGAGGCATGTACAAAGTGTCAAAGCACCATTAAATTAAGGAAACAATGAATAAAGGAAGGAGGAAATGTTGAGCTAGCAGAGTGTATAACATAACAGTGCAGTGTGAACGTTTCAGGATAATGGCATGAGAACAGAACTCTAAAGTTCTCTCCCTTCCGGAGGCAATATAGTGCAGTGGGTTAAGGCTCTGAGCTGCAGATCTGGAGACCTGGGTTTGAATCCCACAGCCACATACATACTGTGTGATCCTGAGCAACACTTAACTTCCTTGTGCTCCCAGGTCGCATCTGGAAACAAGCTTTGGCTTAGTGGGCTCTAGTTCTTGAAAAAGAAAACAACAAGACAATCAGATGACACACTTTTAGATTAGGCTGTTGTTGCAGGGAGCTACCCTGATGATTACTCCCGCGATACCCAAGACTGGACACAGGCTGGGCGAAAAGCAAGACAGCAGGTGGTTAATCTGGAGTGCCAGGAGAAGCATGGCCCACACATTTGCCGAGGCAGCGTTCCTGTTCAAGCATGGAGCAGGAGGCTGATTCCCAGGCAGGTCTCTCATTGGTGACTTCTCTGTGCAGTGGGGTAGTCTGGCAGGGCCAGCGTGGCATGGCCCAGGCCAAATGGAGATGAACACGTTCAGTCTGATTAGGCTGGATACAGCTTCCAGCAAGCAGAACACAGTTCACAGTAGGGAACCAAATCACACCATTTTCAATACACAGCACATTTACATGTAAAGGATTCTATAGTACCAGCAAGCAGAACACAGTTAACACAGTGGGGAACCAAATCACGGCCCACTTTCAATACACAACCATTTACATGTAAGGAAATTCTACTGTACCAGGCAAACCGTTCTTTGATCATGATCGCTAATCTCTGCACAATCCGGAGTTCAAAAGCAGCTGGAAATCCTGACAGGCTGATCGCATACAGCAAAATCTTTGGTCTTCTCCAGGTATGTGCCTGGTAAAAATCAGTGGCTTACTTCGTTCTCACAAACTTGGATTTAGTCTGAAATAATTATCTTCTCTCCCTCTCAGGGGCAGCAGGCAGACATGCAGGCCACAACTTAGGCCTTTCCACAGTTCTCCACACGAAACTACTCAGACGGCTGCTTGACTGTCTCAAGCTCTTGCTTCTTCAGCTCCCAACTGAGATCTGATTTAACTGCCAGCAAGTCTGGTACTTTCCCAGAATCCAAAAGATTTGGTTGGCTGATCTGTCTGTCAGTCACAACAAAGCTCCCCTTCAGGTGCAAAAGGCACCAAAAGCCGAAAACTACAATTCCTACAGATTTTGACTCTAGACATCTCCTGTAGTCCGGCTCCATTTTAGGTCCCTCAGAACTGATTGGTTCAATTCGAGTCCAGGACCAAGATAGTGGAGATAAACAAAACAGTCCTTGCTGCAAAGAAGGCAGGTTAGACAAACTACATTATCATTATCACTCTAAATGATTTTCAGCAAATAGTTACATCTTTCAACAGAGCTCCCACTCAGATTACTTATGACTGCAATCCAGGCAGCTCTTAAAGAGGCACAGAGGCTATACAGGCACTCTCTGGCAATCACATTTAAACTGCTGAAAGGTGGGACACCAGCCTGGCAGTGAGCATTTAGGCAAGCTCGAGGAAGACTTTTCGGAACCCCCTATTGGTAGAGGGGTTAAATGTACATAGGCAAAAGGAGTCTTTTAGTGGGTGTCAGCCCCATAAGCTCCATATATTGTGCCTCTTCCTCGTCCTGGATCTCTTCAGCTGTTTGCAGATCCAAGGTTTCTACCATTTTTTAACAAAAGAAAACTGGGATGAGAAATCCTCTGTGGGTCCGGGAGGAGACCCAAAATCTTGCTCTGTGAGACTTTGGGTTCAATACCCTCTTCATCCTGATCATATGCCACTGTAGTAGTGGGGAAGAGAGGTAAAACAGTAGCTTTTCAGCAGTAAAAGGCACAGGCTGCTGGGGGTATTAAGCCCTGCAGCACCTGTAGTAAGGCTAAGGCCTGAGACAAATCAACAGGAGAAGGAGCAGGAATGGGCACATGAGGGACCCCTGAGACTTTTCAGCTGGGGTTTCTGTGTGCTTTTTTTTCTTCAATTTTTGGCAGGCACGGGGAGTCAGCCGGTTCTTTGCCTCTCTTGCCAGAGCCCTCCCCATATCAGGGGTGGATTTGAAGGCTCTGGAAGGAACAACCACAGTCTTAGAGGGCTGGACTGGTTAGAGCCCATGGACCCCTCCTCTAGTCTCCTTTTAGCCTTTCCTGTGTTTTCCACTGTCTTGTCAGGAAAGACTTACAAATGTTGCAATTTTCAGTGAAGTGCTGCTGCCAAGGCAGATCAAGCAAGATCATGCTTATCTGCCTTGGCAAATGCCTCTCTCACACTTCAAGCAATTCTTAAACTTAATAAAATTAAAGAATAAAATAACTGGAACCCTCTAAAAGGTTCCGATTTAATCTGAGAAGGGATCGGTTGTCCCTCAGTTCATAGGAACCGTGAGGAACTGATAAATAAACTTAAAATTAAAACTAAGAGGTAAAAGCACTAAAGAACAATGACACTAGGCAGTAATGAAAAAAATACTTAAGGTTTTTGTTCTATGCACTGCAGGAATCTGTCTTGATTGAGAGAGATCTCCAGGGCATCTGAACTTTGCATCAGGGAAAAGAAATCTGAGGTAGAATGTAGGCAGTTTGACACTGGGCAGTTTGAAAACAGATGCATGAGCTAAACATTCCATGATTAGCATAGCATTCTGTTTTCTCTGGGGCAGTCCTGCCTTAAGAGAGCACTGCAAGAGTAATAATTTGGTGGATTCCCGGGGTTAGAAGGCAGTGTTGCAGCAGGTGGCCAGTGTGGATGAGAGCACTGAAGTGGTGCACAGCAACTGCAAACAACATTACAGGCCACACACTGCAGAAATGTGCTATGTTTTGAGAGGTTTGCCTGGTGCTAACTCATTTGCACGATTCTAACACATTAGCCTAGGGCAAAAGTGTGCTATATTCAAAGCCCCTATGCAAATGAACCTACTCAGGTAATCTGTGAGCAAACAGCCACATTAGCACCTCATTTTGGCCTGCTTTGCATGCACTCCCATGAGTTTACCCAACACTATTGCATGGAGCACAGCTCCACCTGTAGGTCAGACTGGACTACAGTTTGGTAGCCACAGGCTGGAAGGTGCACGCAGCCCTCTGTATGCCAGACCTGAGCAACAGTTTGGTAGCTGTAGGCCATGGGTGTCAGCAGGCATACTCAGTGCATACCCTCTCTACAGTCTCCACTGAACTGAGGGACATAGACACTCACAATACAGGACAATGAGGGACACTGATCCACATAATGAGGGACACATATCCAAACATGGAGATACAGGCTCAGAACACAGTGGAAAACATTATGGTAACCTGAGTAAAGTTCATGTTTGAGTTAGAATCGTAGAATATTATACATATATGCACTTAAGTTAGAATGTACAGCACATTCTCTGTGTGAACAATACCTTGTTCTCGAGTGACATATGAGATACAGAGCAATTTTGAGGGTAAAATGTTGGACATCCCTCCTAATCAGGGACAGTTGAGAGGTATGACTGAGGGTACCCTGCCGACAACAGTAAACTCTGGAAAATCCAGAGGTAACATGAACCCCAGGCCAGGGCAACAAACAGAAACAGAGCCTGATATACTTGAAGAACTGTTTCCTCCTCCTTGGATGCTTTGTAGTGGGTTTGTGGGTGGCCTCTGGAGATGTGTAGTGCTACACTTAGAGGCCATGACTGCATGAGTGACCTGATCTGGTCTGCATGCACTAATGCTGGTGTTCATGTACATCGTAAGGTGGTCCAGTGCTCCCTACAATTCCGATAGCGAAACATGTAATATTCAAATCATTCCCTTCCCTGGTAGTCTAGTGGCCCCCAGCCATGATCCCCGAAACATGTAATATACAAATCATTCACTTCCTCTGGTAGTATATTGGCCCCCATAGCCATGATCCCTGAAACATGTAATATAAAATACATTCTCTTCTCTGGTAGTCTAGTGGTAACCCCAACCCTGAGCGCTGATCACCGACACATGTAGGTAGTAAAATCCCACATATGGTAGTGTAGTCTACCCCATCCCAGCCTGATCCCCTACAAGAATAAGTCACTTTTCCTGGTGGTCCACTGGACTGCTCCAGCCCGATCCCGTAAATTGCATGTCCGAATACCTGGTGGTCTAGTGGACCCTCACCCTGCAGTGCCCATCACCCCACTCTCCCCATCTTGTAACCGAGGCCAGTGACTGGCTCAGCCCACTGCTTACCTCCATGGTAGCCACGACTGGCGCTGAATGAGCACATACTGTATACTGAGAAATGGTCCAGTGGCAATGGTTTAAGCGAAGAAGTGCAAGATCATGCATGTTGGGAACATAAACTCTGGGGGAGCTACATGTTGTGGGGTGAGTTGTTGATGGTTACCAGGAGAAGAAGGATTTTGGGGTCATTATATCAGATAGCCTAAAATCTACCAAACAGACCACAAAAGCAGTTGGGAGGGCTAGTGGGATGTTAGGGTGTATAGGGAGGGGTATTACAAGCCGTAGGAGGGAGGTGGTGATCTCACTGTACAAAATGCTGCTTAGGCTTCACCTAGAGTACTGTGTGCCATTTTGAGGCTGCATATGCATAAGGATATTGACAGGGTGGAAAAGTACAGAGGAGGGCAACTAAAAGGTGCAGGGTCTGCACAACAAGGCATATAAGGATAGACTTAGGGACCTCAATATGTACACAGTGGAACAGAGACAGGAGAGGGGGACATACTAAAATGCCAGCAGAATAGGCCTAACGGTCTTTCGAGTCTGCTCGATTGGTCAGCCCCACCCTGGAGTTGTGCTTGCTGCCCTCACCTTCTCTGGCTTCTCCTTCCCAGTTCTGGATGTTCTTGCTGCATTGGATTTTGCTTCCAGAACCTTCCTGTACCTGTCCCAGCCCCTCTTGAACCCCTCCACCGTCTCTGCCTCCACCAGCCCCTAGGCAGTGCATTCCATGGCTCCAACACCCTCTCAGTGAAGTAGCACCTCCTCCTTTCTCCCTGAATCTTCCCCCTCCAGCTTCCACCCATGCCCTGTAGTGGCCCCTCCTCCTTCTTCCTTGAAGCACCCTGACTGTTCTTCCCCTATTTACCCTCTTCATGTGCTTGAAGACCTCTATCATGTCCCCGGTCCCTCTCTCTTCCAATGTGTACATATTTAGCTCTTGAGCCTCTCCTCATAGGTCCTGTCCCCAAGCCCCAAATCATTTTGGTTGCCCTCCTCTGGACCCTCTCAGGAGTTTAATGTCCCTCTTTAAATGTGGCCTCCAAAACTGCACGCAGTACTCAAGGTGTGTCCTCACCAAGCAGTTATACAGAGGAGTATCACTTCCCTCCTTCTGGAGGTGATCCCCTAGCGATGCATCCCAGCATCCTGTTGGCCTTGGCTGCTGCCCTCCTACAAGTCTCTGAGTTGTTCATCTTGACATCCATCACCACCCCCCAGGTCCCTCTCAGCCATCGAGACTGTAGCATCCCCAGGGTGTACACTTGGCCCGGGTTTCTGGCCCCAGGTGGAGTACCTTGCATTGAACCTCAGCTTCACTTTCTAGACCATCTTTCCAGAGCCTCCAGGTCTCCTGTAGGGGCCACCCTCCCTCCTCCCCATCCACCCACCGCCCCAGTTCTGAGTCATCGCAAAGAGACTCATCTCACTCCTGATTCCTGTCCTTATGTCAGAGGCGTAGGCATTGAACAGGAGGGGCCCAGGACTGATCCTGTGGGACCCCACTAATGACCCTCTTTGGGGATGAGACTATCCCACCAACTACGACCCTCTGGGCAGTCCTGGAGCCAATTGCCTATCCATCTGATCATGGTTCCCCACCCCATTTCTCCCAGCTTATCCAACAGGCCCACATGAGGGACAGAGTCAAATGCCTTGCTGAAGTCTAGAAAGAGGACGTCCACTGGTCTACCCAGGTCCAAGGCACTCGTCACCCAGTCATAGAACTCCACAAGGTTTGTCTTACACGATTTTCCTGGACGATCCATGCTGTCTCATCGTCCAGGCACCTTGACTTTTCAGGTCCCCCTAGCCTCTCCTTGACAATGCCCTCCATCACCTTGCCCACCACCGATGTCAGGCTGATAGGCCTGTAGTTCCCTGCCACCTCCCTTGATCCCCTTGTGGATAGGCACTATGTGCCACCTTCCAGTCCTGGGGCACCCACCCTGTCCTCAGAGAGATGGTGAAAAGCTCCGCCAGGGTTTCGCGGACATCCATAAGTTCCTTCAGCACTCTGGGATGTAATTTATCCGGCCCGGTGCTTTCTCCGTCTTAAGGGCTGAGTGCTTCCTTCACTCTCTGCTGTGATTTCCACTTCCAGTACCTCTTCTCCCTGCTTAGCTCTCCCCTCCTGCCAGTGATGCCTCCCCTCTCCCCAGACCCGCCGATCAGTAGGGCCCCCCCCTCAGTATCTCTGTCTCCTCCGTGTATGATGCAGCACCCCATTTTCCTTGGTGAAAACTGAGGTGAAGTACTCATTTAGTACCTCAGCCTGCTCCCCGGGTCTTGTGCCCATCTCTCCCTGATTTAATCCTGCTAATCTGCCCCTTCACCCTTCGTTTTTCCCAATGTATCTAAAGAACCCCTTGTTCCCTCTCCTAATTTCCCTGGCCAGGTTTTGCTCCTTCCTTGCCTTGGCAGCCCTCACCACCCTAGTGGCCCTTCTGGCCATCAGCTCATACTCCCCTCGATCCCTTTTCCTCCTTGAGCACTTGAATTGCCTATAGGCTGCCTTCTTTCCCGCACACCTCCTGGACCTCCCTGGTCCACCAGCAGGGTTTTCAGGCCCTACCGCATTTTCGTCTTACTCTTGCACAGGTGCTGGTAGCATCTTGCACCTCTCCTGATGATTTCCACCTACTATCAGCGTCCATGTCTGACCCAATCACATCCAAATGCTCCTTAAGAATCCTTCCCATTTCTTAAAATCCATTCCCTGAAGTCAGTTACCTCTGTCTTTGTGCAGCCTTCTAGCCCTCCTAGGTCCAGGCAGAACCAGACCATGGCATGGTCACTCCCCACCAACGGGTCCCTTACCTCCAGGCCCCTAATCTGGTCACTGTCTGCCAGGACCACATCCAGTTCTCGCGCCTCCTGGTCGGTTCCCCACCTGCTGAGTAAGGAAGCGTCCTGAAAGACATCCAACAACCTCTGTTCCCTGGTCACGGAAGATGTCATAGTCTCCCTGTCTGTTCCTGGCATGTTTAAGTCCCCAACACCACCACCATTCCTTTGCCCAGTCTGCAGTGTCTCCCAACATCTGTCACCAGACTCTCTTCCAGCTCCTCCACCAGGGCAGGGGTCTATACACCACTCCTATTTTACTCTCTTGCCCCCCTGTTATCAAGGTGACCCAAATCGCTTCCACGGTTCCCTCTGCCTCCTCTACTCCCCTATGCCAATGCAGTTTTGACTATCATTGCTACCCCTCCTCCCCTTCCCTCCCCTGTCCTTCCTGAACATAGTGTAACCCTCCAGGTTCAGGTCCCAGTCGTGTCCTGCAGTGGCCCAGGTCTCAGTGACCACTGCCACATCCACTGCTCCCTCAGTTAGCATCACCTGGAGCTCAGGCATTTTATTTCCCAAGCTTCTGGCATTTAGCAGGACTACCTTCCACCCTTTCCCTATACTTCCATTTCTCCTGCTCGTGTTCCCATGGGATTCTGTTTTCCCCTGGTCTGCACTTTACCAGTTGGCCTTTTCCTGCAATCCTCCAGCTCCCAGGGGTGGAGACAGAATCCCTCCTTTATCAGCACCCCTTGACAGCCTTTTCTCCCATCCCTCCCCTTCACAAGTTTAAATCCCCTTTTCACCAATGAACCCCTCTATTTTCAACTGAAGGATTCCCCTCCCCAAATTGAGATGGAGTCTATCTCTAGCATACAGCCCTTATCCTCCCATGTCTCCCCAATCCCCATCAACCCATACCTCTGGCCTCCACCACTCCCTGAGCCACTGGTTTATCTCCTAATCTTCCTTTGTGTTCCCCACTAACCCTTGGCACGGCAGGATTTCTGAGAAGGAAACTGTGCATCCTATGTCATGACAGACCCTGGCAAGCTCCTGAATCTTGCCTGTATCTCTAGCTCGCTATTTCCCTCAATGTCATTTGTACCCAGGTGGACCAGTATGTCAGTGAACCCCACAATCCTTTGCCAGCTGATACACCTCATGCTTAGCTCTGTGCACCGTTAGTGCAGAAGCATTTTGTTCTAATTGGCAGGCTTCTCCCTCCCATCCCATTTGATATCCCTGATCATAGAATCCCCAACAGGAGCACTCTGACTGCTTCTTTTCCTCCATTTCCCCCCTTCCTGTCCCTCATCCTTTCTACCGGCCCCTCCACCCAGCCGGCTCCTTGTTCCTCCTCTATCTGGGTGCCACATGCCACCCCTCCTTATTTACCCTGGCCACCCCTCCCTCAATCCTATGCCTGTCCTCCTCCTGAGTATCCTTCTGTACCTTCTAACTCCCCCTCACTGCTCGCAACTGGTCCTTCTCCCACATCTGCTAAACTAGCCTGGCTCATCCTCCCTTCCTTGCTGTCTCCATTTAGTCCCTCCTTGCTTGTTGTGCTCCCCTGGCCTAAACCCTCAGCTCCCTTTACTGAATCCTCCTTGTACTTCTGGTCCTTCTCCTTTACCTTTCCTCCCAAATGGTCCTTCTCCTTGCGCTTTCCTCCCTCTTCCCCTGCCCCTCCTGCTCTGATTCACTGCTCCCCATTTTCCTGCATTCCAGGTTCCCCCTGTTCTTCCTGCTATCTGGCCCTGCCTCTGCCCCCCCACTCCCTTTCCGTCTCTAACCACCCTGTCATGGCTACATCACCCCCTCATCCTCGAGCAGAAGAAGAGAATTGAAGGTTACTGGAGTGTAGGTCTGATCCACCTCCCGCCTTGCTTCCTTCTGTCCAGCCCTGGCCATCTGCCTACTTCCCTGAGAATGTTGTCCCTCCTTTGTGAGGTCCCCAGTTACCTGCCTGCTTCCTTGGTAGTGTCCTTTTGGACCTCCTCTGCCAGGGTCCCTATGTGACCCCTGAGTATTCTCCTGCACTCCTTTCCCTATGCCACTACCCCCAGCAATTGGTGCAACCCTGTGGGAGATCCCTGCCCCTTCCCCAACCATACCTCCCTTCCCCAGCTGTCTCCTAATCCCAACCTCCTCCTAAGCTGTGCCAGCTGGTAGCACACTGGGCAACCACCAAACTTCCAAGCCCAGTCCAGTATCATGGCTGCTCCACACCCTGTGCACCCCACCACTCTCCCAAAGATGCCGCCCTAATGCCATGTGGTTCCATACCCTTCCAAGTAGGTTTCCTTGGGTGAGCCACCAGGATCCCCCAGTCCAAGATACACCCTACTGCCTAATCAGGTCACCCACTAATCTTAGATACAGTCCCACAGTACACGGTAACCCTGTTACTAGGTGCAGTACAACACAGTAAACTTATAAGGGAAATGAACAACTCCTAAGCTCCTCTCCCAGCCTTTAAATCCAACTCCCAGCGGCTAGAACTACATGAGCTGCACCTGCAGCCTTTTCCTCCAATTGCAGGGCAGGTGTTCCCTATAAATTAGCAGAACTCTGGGGAGGGAGGGGTGGGGAGGTGGGTCTTGGGCAGACACCCGACTCAAGAGAGAGTATCAGCCCTGTGTCTCCCTCCAAGCCCAGCAGCCAAATACCCAGGCCCAAGCAAATCCCACCAAATAGGTTTTAAATCAGAAGAAATAGGCCTCCACCAGCGCAGCCTGTTACACAGTGAAACATCCAACAAATGAGCCCACTTACAGCCACCAAACTAGTTTTCAAACTTCCAACAGCCCCCAAAACAATACCCTGCTAGCCCCTTAGAAGTAAGAAAGAAAAGAAATAACCTTCTACCAAGTAAAATCCACAAGAACCCTGTGAAAACAACACAAAGCAGCTACTGTCCTGGAACACAACTGATCCTGTCCCCTTCCAGTTCCTTCTGACATGATTGAGACATTCAAATATCCCATGGGCACAAATAAGGTGGAAAGGGATAGCATCTTCCAGTATAAAAGGTACAACAGAACTAGTGGGCATGACATGAAATTGGAGGAGGGTGTCACAAAGGGATAACATGAGAAAATTTGTTTTTTATAGACAGGGTGGTGGATGCGTGGAATGCCCTGCCTCAAGAGAGCGATGGGAGCACATGCAGTGGAGAGATTCAAGAGGGCATGGGATAGGCACAAGGAATCATATCATATGAGGGGCATAGCTGAGGTCACTGACCTAGTAGAGGTAGGAGAGCAAATTGGTAAAATGGACAGACTGGATGGGCCTTGGGGTCCTTTTCTGCCATCAGCTTCTATGTTTCTATGTAATTGCCACATGCAAAGGTTCCTCAGGGATGTGAGGGCCACCATTTTCCTGGTTTGTCAGAGATTAAGGATTGTATTCTTTACTTATTTATTGAATTCTCGGAATTATAAACCTTTGAGTCAGAGACTTCTTTACAAAGGCTCCACGTCAGACAACAAATGGTTACAGACAGGTTGAAATAACACAAATTAGATAGATTTCTATACATAATCACATAACATAATAACATAAATTGGAGTAGAAAATACAGTTTGTAAATTACAGGCAAGTTCACCAGGTACTATAGTAGGCAAGAGAAATCATTCAATAGTGAAGGAGTTTAGAGAGCAGTCAGAGATAAACTTTGTCATACCAGCAAGAAGGGGTAGTGGACATGAGACCAGGAGGTGAAAGTGGGTTAGGGACAGTCACAGCGTCCTGAGGCCAGGAGGCTGATGGAGAATAGGTCTAAATTGCCCCAATTTGGCTATGGCAGAGATCTCCAGGCAGGTATTCAACCATTGGGGCCCTGTACATGAATGCTCTCTGTCAAGAGAGGTTCTACAATGGGTTACTTGCAACTTGCAAGGGAGACTTAGCAGCACTTCTGGTGGCCCTAGTTGGTGGTGTCTGTGAGATGAGATGATTGAGGGAAGGGGACAGAGACCAAAGCATCTTCTTGGCAAAGAATCATGTCTGATATTTGAGGCATCCCTCAAAGTTCATCCATTTTGTCAGTGAGTAGAGCTCACAAGTATGTGTGAGC
This sequence comes from Neoceratodus forsteri, assembly GCA_016271365.2. Taxonomy (NCBI): domain Eukaryota; kingdom Metazoa; phylum Chordata; order Ceratodontiformes; family Ceratodontidae; genus Neoceratodus; species Neoceratodus forsteri. The sequence goes on along the minus strand of CM028132.1, from coordinate 490,984,732 downwards.
CCACCTCACCCAGCCACAAGCCGACAGGCCTCGTTTAGTGCAACCTTTATCCTGTTTAGAGTAGTGTTAGCTGCAGACCCATAGATAATACCATAATCAACTAGAGAGAGGACCAAGATGCTACAGCTAGGCTGAGGCAATAGGGGCAGACAAGAACTGTGCCTATAGAGTAGGCCAATCCTCTTATTGACAGTGGTGCATTGATGTGATCATGAAAGGATAGGGAAGCGTCAGGAGTGATGCCAAGGTATTTAAACTTGTGGACTTGTTCTAGGTGGGTGAGCTGTCAGTTAAATATATTAAGGGGGAAGTCTATATGTTTGTTCTGAGTTTGAGCAAACAACATTACTTTTGTTTTTTGATAGTTGAGTATGAGCTTATGTCTGGAGAACCAGAGTTTGGACTCAATAAAAACCTTTAGAGGTATTTTTGTAGGAGGGCGGGATCCAGGTGGCTGGAGAAAATTACAGCATCATCGGCATATAGAAGAATCTTCCAGAGCAGGCAGAAGGAGAGTGTTCAGAAACAGACTGAAAAGGAGCAGGCTGAGGATTGAGCTTGTAGAACCTCCATCTGGCAAGAAGACAGGTAGGAGGGTATTGTCAATTTTAGCTTGTTGAGATCTCCCATTTAAATAACTGGCGACCCATGAGGTGGCTTCGATGATAAGCCCATGGATGGGATGGGAGAGGCTCCATGTGAAGGGTGTGATTTACTGTGTCAAACGCATTAGTCAGGTCTGTGAAAACAGACCCAACTAAGTGACTTTGGCCAAGTGCTTTCTGAATGTAGTCTGTGAATTCCAGAAGGGCTGTGGAGGTGCTATGGCCTTCTGAAATGCATGTTGCTGGGTACATTATAAATTATGGTTCATCAGATATTCTGTGAGTTGATCTGAGACAATTTTTCCAAGGGCTTTTGGAAATGGGGAAGGATAGAAATTGGGTGATAGTTTCCATAAGAGTTCTGTCACCACTCTTAGGGATGGGAGTGACCATAGCCAATTTCCACTGGGAGGAACTGGCTGAGACACAGGGAGATTGAGTATTTTGGTTAGAGGGACAGGACAGTGTCGAGAACAAGATGCAGGAGCTTTAGATCTAGGAGTCTCCATTAAATCGAGACATCCAAGGACCTTAGATAGGTAGAATTTAGCTTCGCTGTGAGACAATCCTGAGTCAAAATGGGGGATATCTGTGTGTGGGGCTGGAGTGAAGTTGGAGCTGTTGTTAAAGAAATTAGGGGGTACTGAGCTAAGATCAGTAAACTCAGTATTATATGTGTTGGCTATGAGCTGGGGTCATGGGAAAGGATACGATTGATGTTGAGCAGAGTGGGGGCTTTTGCACAGTGAATTTCCCTGCTACAGAGATTTCTGGCTGCATTGTAACATTGTTTGTCAGCAGGGAGACCTGTAGCTGAGGGCCTTGTGCCAGAGATTGTCACAGTTGGACATGAGGTTCTGGAGTGCCTGGGTGATTCATGGAGTTTTGCGGCCTTTTATAACCCCTTAACATAGGGAGCAAAATATGTCACATGCAGAGTTGAAGAAGGTGATAAAGAGGCCAGGCATCATCAATATTAGCGGTTCTCCGCATGTGGCCCCAGTTTACAGACCCCACCAGGTCTGCCTTTATTATCAGATGGGGCCAGCCCATCTCAAAACCCGCTTCCCAATCCTTGCCTTATTTAATGATCTTGCTCCAACAGGCCAGCCTACTTCACCACTGGAGTAGACCAGACCAGCCCTATTGCCCACACCCCTGCCTTATGCCTACTCCAATCAGGCCTAGCCTCCAAAGTTTACCACTATTGCCTCCTCCACCACTGAATGCCCCTTGGAGAAATGCTCCTCCATTGTTTCATATTCCCTGGGAGGCTGGCCTGGCATGCCCAGGCCACCAAATATCCCTATGGCACTAAATTATTATGGCCCATGGATAAGAAGCCACCCAGGTCACTTACCCAATGGGCATTTCACGCCTTTACCCCCAGTAACTGAGGAACTGGAACCAGAGATTGAGGACATGATTGATAAATACATGTATTCATCCTGAATAAAATGAATAAGCCAACAAGGTTGAGGTTTCTGCTCTCTGTTCTTCTGATTAACAATAAGCAGTAAACTCTTGTATGCTTGACACTGTATAAATGGATTGATTACCAATTTATAATGGGATAATTGCTAATGGATGCTGATACCTTTGCTTAGCCGATAGCTAACTTGTACCACAATAGATTATATTTTGCAAAGGTTTAAAACTTGTGTAGTCAGCTTTTATTTTTATACCTTTAGTAATTTCTAGACAAGCTGTGTCTTCATGAGTCCTGGAGTGCAACCTCCATAAACCCCAAACACCTGTGAGGGACTTTCCACCAACAGACATAGCCACTATATTATTAACCAATAAGTATGGCCATATGGGGTCAAAATTGGTCAACCCCATCACATTTGTGGTTTGCTTAGCTACTGTACATGAGTGCACAAGGCAGTCAACCTTACCTTGCCTAGACTAATGCTTTATTTTGTCTGGTAAACTGACTAACCACAAAGAGTGATCAGATGCTTGCCTTGCTATCAAATGTGTTACTCTGGGCCATGTATCTCACTATTAAGTCCAATGTTAATTTAAGGTCCAACGTTACTTTTAACACATATCAGAGTTTTCTGTTCCCCAACTGTCTCTTATGCGAGACACTGTGACGTCAAGTTAAATGTCATGGCTCAAATTATATCTTATATTAACTAGATGTTTGGATTTATTAACAACATTCAACATCTGATCAACAACCAATGCCTGACTAGGTTAAAAAGCACCTAAAACTCCATTTTCTACTTTGGCAAAAGTATATAAATCCTCAACCACCCCAGGCAAGGTAAGGAGTCTTAGAGGAACAGTTGCCTTAGCTACCAGGACCTCAGAGGGCATCAAGTTTACAAGGTCTGGTGAGTGTTACCACACTTTAGGCATAGGACCTAAAGAACTGGCACTCTGACTTAAGGGTTTATTTCTTTTAATGCAGCATCGTTTACCTGCATTGAGAAAGTGATCTTTTGTTTTGCTTTGCACTGCTGTTCAAAAAAAGTTATATTTGTGTTTTAAGAATTTATTTTAATTTAGAAGATAATGCTTGCCTATCTATGTAATGCCAAAAGCTGCCTTACAAGTGTTATGTTGATAGAACAGTTCAACAGTATGACAAGAACTTTGAACTTATGATTGCCTATTCATTTTGTCATAAAGACTAATTTGCAAACATCTGAAAGCCAACAAATTCAAAAGTAAATACCTTTAACTATGAATCCTGGTAAGTACTAGTGTTCCTTCTCAACAAATATTATTAAACTTAGAGCAATGAGTTTATAACAAGATAACCTCAGAAGTAAAACAGACTTGGATTTTGCTTCCGGGCCATGCTAGTACTCTTAAGGTGACAGTTAAGGGCTATATCCACATGATAAATTGTGTAGACTTATCATGCACTGAGCTCTTACATAAATACTTGGGATGATATTTTCTAGACCCTAAAAGGAATAACTGGTGCAAGACATTTGACTGTTCTAAACATCAGGCAACAGATGGGTTTAAGGTTAATGTGAAAATATTCAGGAATTAGGGAAATATCACTGTCCCCTAGTACATAACCACAACCACAAAGGTAATTTAGATTTTAACGAACATACAGCCTTTGCAGACCGAGACCAAATAACCTTGGTCAGCCATGTGTCAGATGAAATAATAGTGGCAGGCGCCCTAGGTCAAAATTCAGAGGACAAACTGCTTGCTCTCTGTGTCTCAACCCCAAACAAACTTTATCCCAACCTGGCCAAAGTGGTGGATGAATTGCAAAATGTCATTCCCAGTCAGTGGCATGCACAGAGAAATATCAGGTTCTGCTGGTCTTGGTGAAAGCCATGTACATGAGCCTGACCAGGACAGTTGTTATGGGGAACTTGATGGCACCCCAAGTAACCCCACATATCAGTGGCAGTGTCTACCAACGAACAGTCCCAGTTTAGAAGGTAATTTTTGAATTGTTGGAGGGAACTTTTTGAGGGATTGCTGGTAGGAGATCTTTGGGGTGTTTTTCAGAGGAATCTGGCCATTTGCAAAGGGCGGAAGTGGTCGCTAGGGACCTTTATATATTGCCTGCATTAATATGTTATGTGTTCTTTCCCTTTCTTATTTCTTTAGGGTGCAGAGGAGTGAAAATGTACCTTCCCTTACACCAGAGGAGTACCTGTTGGACTTGTGACAAACAATGCAGGATTTTAGAATACATTTAGAACACATTTATTTATTGCTTGTTTGGTTACCTGCAGTTAGTTTTATGGCTGCAGTAGGCGGAGCCTGCAGATGTTTGCATGTACAAAAGGAGTGATGTCATGTTTTCTGTCCGTGGAACTGACTGAAGGTGTAAATAGTCTCTTCCACCTTACCCTCCTCCAAGCAATGTTTTCTGCCCTCAAATAAATAAGCGTTCATGTTAGTCAATGGTTGCAGGGTACTATTTTCTTTCTTAAATGGGTGGTACAAGAACTGGTACCTGAGTAGGGAGGCAGCACTAGTTTTTTGGGGAGTAAGATCCACCCCTGCCTCCACCGAGAAGCTCCTAAAGATCCACCCCAAACTTTTTCTGATTCATGTGGGAGGGGCATAAGATGGCTCTATCATGCTGTAACAAGACACTCTAGTTTGGGACCTGTATCAACCAACAGAACAAGTCTGTGCAGTGGAGAACAGAAGATACTTAATGCCTTTATTAAAGACTAGCAAAATAGAAGATATTTAATGCCTTCAAATTGACTTAAAAACTTTGGAACAAATGATTATCAGACCACCTGAGGCCTCAGAATGAGACCTAGACACACATTTTAATTTACAGCAAGAGCCACATGTTTTTCTTAAACATTTTATATATGTATAGTTTATATATAAATTGTCTTTAGTAGTTTCAAAACTTTGAAAGCATTGGTGTTAGTAATGCATTTAGAAATAAATGTTTTAATCGTCTTCACAGTTAAACGTGCAGTTTAATGTCAGGGCACATTTTTGGGGGGAGGGCTCAAATTATTTTAATCATGGGCTCAGTACTTGGTGAACACAGAATGATGATAACGTGTTTTTTCTTTTAAGTTTCAGATGTATTAGAAAACAATGAACAAGAAAATAATTGGTGATTTTAAAAGCTATTCTGATCAGAACTGACATTAAAAAATCTTAACTGTATTTTTTTATTTTATCATGGACACTAGAAACAGGATGTCAACATTTACTCCATGAAACTTGTTATTCAGGTTTTTATTGCATCTTGTCCCAGGCAATCTTCCCAGAATGCAATTTATCAGGGCACATTTTTGCTGGAAGGGGTTGAAATTGTTTTAACAATGAAGCATTGGTGTTAGTAATGCATTTAGAAATAACGTTTTGAATTGTCTTTACAGTTAAACATGCAGTTTCATGTCAGAGCACATTTTGGGGAGGGTTTAAAATATTTTAATCATGGGCACAGTACTTGGTAAACAGACATTGATGATGTGGCGTTTTTTGCATGGTCCACCACTAAAAGACTTTACCTTCTCTGTGGTCTGCCAGCCCTTCAGTTGCTGCTGGTGCTGCTGGCGAGGACCCCATCTGGACGGTATGTAATAACTAGTTGGACACATAAAATAAAGAACAAGGCAGGTTTATTCAGTTCAGTAGGTGTTCTCTTCATGAGAACAAGCCCCATGCAGACTAAAACTCTGACTGACAGACCAACATGGCACTACCAGGCAGTGCAACAATTAGATACATGCAGTTCTAAGTGCTCTTAAAGGGTGGCTAAACATTAAGCACCATAGCTTAATGTTTGCTTCCATCACCGCTGGAACAGTGAATGTGAGCACCACTAGAACAAGCAATAATCTATACATTTCTAAAATTTTTAGTAAATAATTTAAGGCAAAAAACATTGTCATGCATTACAAGGCATTAGATTTCCCAAAACAGAACAGTACTCCGCTGCAGGGAGGGGAGGAAAGAACCTGGACTACACTGGGGACCAGTCAGAGAGGAGGAAACACATAGTACTTGAGACTTGGTCATGCCACAAGCGCTAAAGTGTGGGGAAGGAAAAGGAAGAGAGGAAGGGTAGCAGCAGGATGATACCCAGAATGCAGGTTCACACTTTAATAACAGTTGCATAAACAGGTGGACTAGCCATTGAAAGAGACATTCCTAAGGGAAAGAAAACGTTAGTGCAGGTAAATAGTAGCATGGCAACAGGTGGAAGGAAGAGGTACAAGATATTTACTGCAACAATGAAAATCAGAAAATGAATTAGTCCTGACACATTTCACTGAGTCCGTAACAAAGTTCAAGACCTCCGTCGACTTTTCTGGTCAGTGGAGATGGAGGCATGCATGGACTACACCAGTTCCTGACAGGAGGGGTCAGGTCATTAAAAGTGACCCAGGAGTTCTGCCCACTATCGAATCCACACACACTTTACTCTGTAAGTCCAGGATCCATTGACAAATTTCTTTCTTAGGATCTTCTCGATCTGGTACACTAGGGTTGTGTGGAAGATAGTTCTGAGAAGAAGAAGAAGACGATTGAGAAGAAGAGGAAGTCCCAGGCAAATCATCTGTAAACTGAACCATCTGGAGAGTGTCAGGAGTGGGAAGATCTGTAGGAACTAGCTGCAAGTTATCTAGGGAATCTCAGCTTCAGAGAGGACAGCAGGCTCAAGGTCAGCTTCATTTGTGGGAGGACTGGGGTCATTTGGAAGGTTGTTACTGAGGTACCCATGCTTTAGTTGGTTTATATGGACTTTGTTGTGTACCAGCTTATCATCCGACTTACGTCACAGATGAACATGGACCAGAGGAGATTTTCTGCAATGTAGAAGGGACCAGTCCAGCGGTGAAGCAGTTTCTTGGTGGTGCCGGAACAAGAACAGGATGGTACAAATAGACAATGTCCCCAACTGAGAATGAAGGCTCATGCACCTTGGCTGCATACATTTTCTTCATTGTCAATTTCTCTTGGCCCAACTTGGTGATTGCAACTCATTGGGCAAGTTCCAGCTGTTCCAGAAGAGGGATAATAAAAGAAGAAGCTGACTTAGGCACCTCTAGCAGCAAGAGATCCCTGTCCAGTGGAGTTCTTGGGTGACGCCCATGGACTAAGAAGAAGGGGTGTATTCTGTGCTATCGACTAGGGGTTGTATTGTATGCAAACTGCACAAGGGGAACAAATGGTCCCAGGTGTCGTGAGTCTCATCCAGATACTTGGAGAGTGTGCCAAGAATGGTGGACATCATTCTTTCACTCTGTCCATAGCATTGTGGATGGGAACTTGTGGTATGTGTCTTTTTATGTCAAGAAGTTTGCAAGTTTCGGACAATGGTGGACAGGTAGTTAGTGCCTCTGTCTGAATGTAGGTACAATGGAATTACCTGATGACAAATGACTGTGTTGAGAAATGCATTAGCCTCAGTGGTGGCTTTAATGTCTCTCAGAGGATGAGTTCCAATATTTTGTCAAGTTGTCTACAAAGACAATGATGTACTTTTACCAGAGTCAGAGCATGTTGACAAGGGCCCAAGAATGTCGGTGCTGACTCTTTGGAATGGTTCAGTGGCTACCGGCATTGGGATGATGTGTGCTTTTGTTGGTTTGGCAGAGGCTTTCTCTAGGAGCAGGGCTGGCAGGATTTTATGAACTGGACAATGTCTCTGTTCATGTGTGGCCAGAAGAAGTGAAGCCTTGTCTTTTCCAGAGTTCTGTGAACTCCCATATGACCTCCAGAGAGTGGAGAGGCATGAGTGAAGAGAAGAAACTGAGGTATGAGGAGGCTGGCACAACTAGCTGTACGTGAGTTCTATCCATGCGATGACCCTTGCCTTCCTTGGTCCAAATGTGAAAGAGCACACCGTCATTGAGGAAGTATCATGGATCAAGGAAAAGTACATCTTGGCTATGTTGTTTTGTTAAGTGTAATGTTCTAGACTCTAAGTAGGTGATGATGTCCTTAAATTGAGTGTCAGTTATTTGTTGCATTTTAACAGTTGCCAGGGACAGATCAGATGTAGAGGAGATGAGAAGCTCTTCAGCTGCTTGTAGTAACTGAGGATTTGTGTGTCTCTCTGTGGAGGCAGTTGGTAGCAGGGAAAGCAACTTGAGGTGCTGTAGGAGTGTCCACAGGAAGCACATCCGTGGCATGGAAGGAAGAGCTTGTAAGCAGGATTCCTAGGAGAATGCAGAGGAGTATCATCTCCGGCTTATGCCATCAGCATTTGGTGAACTCGACCTGGTCTGTATTGGATTTCAAGGTGTAGGATTGCAGCATGGTGATCCATCAGGCTAACTTGCCTACTGGCTCCTTCATTTCAAATAACCACCTGAGGGTAGAGTGATCGACAATGGCTGTAAAGGAGGAGTAGTGAAGGTAGCAGTCAAATTTCTTCACGGCAAATACCATGGCTAGACATTCTTTCTCTGTGATGACATACTTCTGCTCAGCTGAAGAAAGAGAGTGCCGGCATAAGAGACAACTCGTTCTGTTCCATCTTGAATTTGACAGAGCACACGCCAACTGCAAAGGAACTAGCATCTGTGTAGAGCTTGACTGGTTGGTCAAACTCTTGGGTAGGCCAATACTGGAGAAAGAGACTAGGTTTTGTTTTAAGGTATCAAAGGCCTCTTTACATTCAGAAGTCCAATTATAGTCACATCCCTTTTTGTGAGGCGTACAGTGGAGCTGCAATCTTGGTGTAGTTGTGAATGAACTTTTGGTAGTAGTCAGACAAGCCCAGGAAAGCTCGGAAGGTCTTTGAGATTGTTAGGCTCTGGATAGTCTTTGACTGCTGAGAGCTTGTCTGGATCTGGAGAGATGCATTGAGAACAACCATATGTCCCAGGTAATGAATTTGATGCTGCACAAAACAACACTTTTCTGGGCGAAGCTTGAGATTGGCTTGTCTGAGACGTTCAAACACTTCTTGAAGATGTTAAAGGTGCTCTGGCAAAGTTCTACTGAAGACTATCACATCATCCAGGTAGATTAGGCAAAATTTCCAAGACAACCCATGTAGTATGGCTTCCATAACACATTGAGATGTGGCTGGACTTTCCGAAGACCCATGGGCAGACGTTTGAACTGAAAAGTCCCAAGTGGCAGCGCATGCTGTGTATGGATGAGAAGCTGGATCAATGGAAACTTGATAGAACCCACTCTAAATGTCTAGAGTGGTGAAGTAAGCAGGGCTAGCGCACCAAGACTCTCTAAAGCATCTTCGGTTGTAGGGAAGGATGAGCATCCTGCACCGTGTAGGCATTGAGTTTTCTGTAGTCTACCACAAAATGATACCCTTTGTCCTTTTTGCTACCAGCAAGCAAGGTGCACCCAGGGACTTGTAGACTCTTCAACTATGTCTTGGTCAAGCATATCTTTGATTATGTCCTCGAGGACTTGTTTCTGGTTGTACCCCACTTTGTAGGCTCGCTGAGGGACTGGTTTCTGGTTGGGCTGTACTTCGATGGTGTGTTGCAGGATATCACAACATCTGAGCTTGTTATCTGAACCAACAAAGACATCCGGTACTTTTCAGGAATTGCAAAAGTTGTTGCTTTTCTGTTGGAGATGCTGGAAGTTTGGAAGAGGATAGACGCTGGCTGAGGGTAACTCTGTTGAAGTTGGAGTGGTCGTGATAGTATTGACAGGAGTAGAGTTGGTGGAACCAGGCTGAGGTTCTTGCATGAGATGAAGCTGGTCCCCTGAAGACAAGCAGACAAACTTCCCGATGTTGGCACCCTTTGAAATGACCACTGGCTCATCTGTGAAGTTGCAGCATTTTTGAAGACTGCACCATCATGCACCACTGACGAATGCAGCGCGGGGATCCTGTGACGATGACAACAACACCTTGTGGAAGTGGTTCACCTCAAATCTTGGCAATCAAAACCATTTCTGACTGAGGAGGCACAGTGACTGAGTCTATAGCTGCGAGTTGCCTCTGAGGATCTAGCAACAGTTTGCTTGAGGCAAAGTCTAGGACGACTTTGTGAGCATTGAGAAAGTCCAGGCCTAGAATTATTGCAGGTTGAAGATCAGGCACGATATAAAACTTGACAGTAGCTTGCTGTGAGCCAAAGTGGAGCTTGAGATGGACCATGCCTTTGATTGTTACTGTATCTATACTGGCTGTGATAATGTACTTTATGTCGCTGGAGAGACATTAGGTATGTGACTGAATAGCTTGATTGTTTAAAATACTGCTATTGATAACTGAAATTTCTGCTCCAGTGTCACATCAAGGCGTGTAGACCAATCTCGATGGTTACAGGTACATAGTTCGCTAGAAGAGGTGAGCAGATGACAGGTACCTTTGCCCCAAGAAGTGAGAGGTGCCAGAGTTCGCAGTTGGAGGAAGAGTTTTGTTTGAATTAGAGAGTCAGAGGGGCGTCAGTTGCTGTGTTTCCTGGTGCTGGAGAAGTTGCGGTTATCTTGTTGATTGTGCAGTGGTGGGTGCCTGTGGTTCTCTTGGATTTCTGTTGTACTTTAGCTTTCAGCAGACAGCGCAGTATGCTTCCTGAATCCACAACTCTGGCAGGTCACTGGTTCTCATGAAGGAGGAGGTGGATGAGGTCGCTGTCGAATTGGGTGAAGGATATTGACAGAGGTAGTAGAAGAAGCAGCTGAGCTGCCATGCAGAGTATTGATACTTGTAGTGAGCGTCTCTATCACTGATTGCTGCTGCTGGACACATGTTGCAAGTGTGGCTAATGCGATGACTGAGGTGCTTGTATACTGGTAGCCTGGGACATTGCTATGGATTGTTGTGCAGGTCGCTGTCTTGGATTGTGTCCATCCAGGTTGCTGGTTTCTGCTGGATGACATAAAGACTTAGTTGAGAAGCAGTCCTGAACAAATATTGTGATTTGTTCTTCTCAGGTTTCTGTAAGTGTTTGCAGCGAGACTCAATGTCCACTATGAAGGCTTCAAGAGATTCAGTGGGTTGCATTGTACGCTCCACAGCTGTTGCTCCAATAACCAGGGTGAGTGTGCTTGGAAAATGGGCTTTGAAGATTGTGTACAGTGTGGCAGTATCTCCTTTGACTTGGTCTGGAAGTGCTGAACCAGGAAATGGCAGTCCTCTCAGAAGCAAGCGCAAGGCATTGGAAATACGACAGGATCAGTCCAACCATGCAAGGAAATCAGGCTTGGAATTGTGCCAGCCAGTCGTACAGCATCTTCATGAGGCAAGGTTGAGAAGGGTACTGGTTGTAGGCTGGTATGGACCGTGGACTGTGGTGAAATGGCTTTAATGTAGGCCAGGTCATCTTGAATAGCTTGTATAGCTGGTGCTCCTTGAGCGAAATAGAAGACTGAATGTTATGGAGAATTGTTTTGATTTTGTAGCCCCATGCCCTAGAGGTGGGTGAAGGTAGAGACTCGGACGCACGGCGTCCATATCTGTGTCATCTCAGACATTGTGGTTGGAGATGAGCTTGCTTCACTGAGCAAAGTCAGACGGGTGAGAAGGAGTTGCCATCATGCAGGAGACAGGACGCCGTGTCGTAGATGAATTGCCAAGCAAAAATTAATTTTGTAGACAAAAGTACACTTTTTTGTAGCAAAGTTCATCAATGACATCTTAATAAAGATTTCCACTCAATTCTGTGTTGATTGTTATTTAAATAAAGGTTTTGTTGCAAAAGCAGCTTTGGTTGCAGTGTCCATTCATTTCAATAGGAATCCCATTGTTTTCGATGGAGTGAGGTCAATTTGTGCCCTTCCCAAGATGGCGCTGAACTGTGACATGCAGTTCCTGTGGGATTTGACTGGGCTGACTGTAGCAAGATGGCGTCAGCAAGGGGAATAAGGTTCAGTTTCTTTCTTGTTGTTTTACTCTGCACAAGACGGAGGATTTCTTCCATGAGGATGCCTTTGCTGCTCTGCAATATCCAAATGGCAATTATCGACTGCTGCGCTTCTTCCCTGACCTGACAGGAAAAATGATGGGCTTTTTCTGTGGTGAGTGAAAGTGCAGAATTTTATATTTATTTGCTTCTTTGGTTATTATCCTGTGCTTTATTTATTTATTTTTTTCTTCTGTTTACCAGGCTTTGTGTTTATTTTATATTCTGCCCCTGTGAATTGTGCCATTGTTTTATTGGTCTGCCCATTTTGTTTGGAGCCCGGTTTGTGTTGAATACACAGTTTACTGGCCCATTAGTGATTTATTTTATTCTTGTGCCCTGCTTGAGCTTTGTGTTTGTTTAGCTCCCAGGCTGTTCTGCTGTATTTTACTTAGATGTACTGCTTCAGTTCTTGATTACTGTGCCCTGTATTTATTTATGCCCAGAGGTGCTCCACAGATTTGTTTGTATGGCTGTAGTGTGAAGTGTGCTGGCGGGATAAGTCAGGGAGGCGGACACTGTGCAGCTGCTGGTCAAAGGGGAGGCCGGTTGCTGTTCAGGTGGATGCAGGCCCCAGAAGAGGCCTTGGTGGGAGGTAGTAGAGTTCTGTGGAGGAATCTTGCAGGAGTAAGCCAAGGGGAGCAGAGACTTCATGAGACTGCAGGGGCAAGAGGAGAATTGCAGCATTGAGTCAGGGAGCATACCACGGAGCGACTCAGGCAGATTGAGCAGCAGGAGTAAGTTGGTGTCAAGCGGGAGTGGAAGCTCCATTTGCAGGACTGGTAGCTCTGGATGATCGGGTAGCAGTCCATTGTGGCTGCAATGGGGCTGCCGTTGAGGCATTGGGGAGCTGCGGAGGCAGGAGGCAATAGAGGCTTGTTGCCTGATGGGGCGTGGGGGCTCGTGAAGCTGCTGGAGGGCTGGGAAGGAACCGCAATCCTTGTGGCACTGGCTGGGCAGCTTTCTTCTGTTGCTCGAGGGAGCACTTCGTTGAGTCGGGAGAGTTCACTCTGTTTGCAGCTGCAGAGAAGTGGATCCAAGGCTTGGTGCTGGTGGGCAGCCAGGTGGACAGACTGCGGTACATGAGTGAAGTTAGAACAGCAGTCTGGGAGTGCATAGGAGTAGACTCTTGGGAGAGCAGCAAGGTAGGAGGCTTGGGGTCAGCTTGAAGTGGATCGCTCCATGAGGCAGTGGTGGAGCCTGAAGGAAGTCACAGTTCTGTCAGTGAGAAGCTGGTACAGTAGGTCGGGGTGAGTGGAGCAGCGGATAGTAGGAGGGCTGAGAGGCTGTTTTATTTGCTGCCTGACTGGTTTCAGGAGCCTGCTACAGTTGTTAGGGAGGGTAGCAGGCCAGTCTGACTCCGTGGTGCAGCTTGAGCAAGGAGAGGCTTCCTGCAGGCCTTACCATGAGGTGAGAGCTGGGGGTTACATTTTGCAGCTTCGTGGTGCTCAGGCTTGGATAATTTAATTGCAGACTGTGCTCCATTTAACAGCTGGCAAGCAGTGTTCAATAGTTTGTCTTGTGACAGTCTCAGTACAGTAAGAGGACTGCTTCTTTGGCAGGATACAGTCATTTTTTTTCTGCAGCCAAGGCCGTATTTTTAAGTAGCATTCACATTTCAAGCATACTTGGGTAATGACTTTGGGATAACCAGCGTATGCAGGCACGCGAGATGGGGTCTGGACAGAAGAAGGGCCGTGATTCTCCACCATGTGTGGCATTTTTTGTATGGTCCACCACTAAAAGACCCCTTACCTTCTCTGTGGTCTGCCAGCCCTTCAGTTGCTGCCGGTGCTGCTGGTGAGGACCCCATCTGGACCGTGCGAATAACTAATCGGACGCATAAAATAAAGAATAAGGCAGGTGTATTCAGTTCAGTAGGTGTTCTCTTCATGAGGACAAGCCCCACACAGACTAAAACTCTGACTGACAGACCAACATGGCACTGCCAGGCAGTGCAACAATTAGATACATGCAGTTCTAAGTGCTCTTAAAGGTAGCAGCTAAACATTAAGCCCCATGCTTAATGTGTGCTTCTACAATGACAAAGTGCATTTTTCTTTCAAGTTTGAGAAGTATCTATTATTTATAAGTGTAACTGTGTTGTAAATAGGACTGGGGAATGAATAATGGTTGAGTAGGCAAGTAGGTTACGGAGGCAATATAAAACAGTGGTTTAAGGTTGTGAGCTGCAAACCTGGAGACCTGGGTTTGAATCCCACAGCCCCCACTTGCATACTTGTGACCCTGAGCAAATCACTTAACTTACTTGTGCCCCAGGTTGCACCTGTAAACAAGCTTTCAGCTAAGTGTGTCTCTCCTGGTAAAAAAAAAGTGCCTAGAATTATATTTTAATATAGTTGAGTTTATATGTGGCAAGTAGATAGGGATGGTGTTTTGAATGTGGCAGTAGGATTTAGCATGTGCACTGCTTTAAAATCAGTTCAAACAGCAGAGCTGTGTAACTGTTCTTATCCAGTGAGCATAAATGGCAACAGTCACACAGTTATTTCGGCTATACATTTGATTCCATATTACAATGGTTCACTGCACTACACATTTAGTGTATCACACTTTTCAAATAATGAAACAAATATTCTCCAAACTAAATAACTCACACATACATATTTTATACTTTATTAAAAAGATACTCCACATTTGTAACAAAAATAAATAAATAAATAAATAAATAAATAAATAAATGAAAAGCATGTCCCAGAGGCAAAATCAGCCCTAACTCCAGTTCCTTCTAGTAGAATGATGGTACCTATGTTTACAGTTTAACAAATACTTGAAAGCTGAGTAGGTGTTCTGTAAGAAAACAGCTACAGTCTTTACTATTTACAGCACTGATGATCTGGGACAATTTCTGTGCTCTTTATTGTTGTGAGTATTTTAATGAAATAACATTTTAAAATGAAAACACTACTGCTAGCTATACCTGACACACACTGAAAACACAAATAATGAATTAGAGCTATTTAGCAGTTGTTTTCTTACAGAAATCCAGTCTTGATAAATTTGTTTTTTAGCAGTTCTATAAGATTTATGTCTCTGAAATAAGAGTGCATAGCATAGAAATGAAAGGGTTTCTGTTAATGTTGTTTGCATGAGAAGTGGGCGTGACAGTGGCATGCAAGAGTGAAGTCTAAATTGTTTCTTGGCCATTCTGGGATCTAAAGTTTAAGAACAATGTGTGGAGAGAATAAAGTCATGTTTTTTTTTTTTTTGCATTGAATAGATTTAGTGCTTTGAAGTTAAAATATATAAACCTAATGTCATGGGCACCTAAAAAGAAAGAAGATACTACTGAAATAAATGCTGTTCTGATATCTTATTTATTTGTGAGATTTTAAGTGTAGTTTTGCCAGTCACAGACACATCAAAAGTTAAGTTTAGCAGATACCCAAGAGCTAGCTAATTGGGGTTTCTGTAAGACAATAGCTACTAAATAGCTCTAATTCACTATTTTTGTTTTCTATGTGCATCAGGTCTAGCTAGCAAGAGTGTTTTAATTTAAAAGTTTACATTTTTAAACTATACGCAACCATAAAAGCACAGAAACTGCCCAGATTATCAATGCAATAATTAATAAAGACTCTAGCTGTTTTCTTACAGAAACCCCACTCAGTTAGATTTCAAGTATTTGCTAAACTGTAAATGTAGGTATCAGCATTCTATTAGTGGTTAGTGCTAAATTTCCTCTGTGACAAGATTTTCATTTTTTTTTTTGTGGGGCTGTGGATTCAAACTTAGATCTCCAGATTTACAGTGAAGAGCCTTAAACCACTGGGCTATACTGCCTCCTTAGCTATGGCAGTCATCTGTTTTATGGTTCATGATGTTGGTGTAGTAAGTCTTCCAACATACTAACATACAAAATGTCAGCAGAATAGGCCTAGCAGGCTTTCGTCCTGCTTGTTTGGTCAGTCCCCACCCTGGGAGCTGACCTTGCTGCCCCACCCTCTCGGCTTCTCCCTCCCAGTCCAGGGAGAGCTAGCTAACTGGGGTTTCTGTAAGACAACAGCTACTAAATAGCTATAATTCACTATTTTTGTTTTCTATGTGTCAAGTCTAGTTAGCAGGAGTGTTTCAATTTTAAAACTTTTAATTTTATCAAACTATACACAACCATAAAAGCACAGAAACTGCCCAGATCATCAATGCTATAATTAATAAAAACTCTAGGTGTTTTCTTACAGAAACCCCACTCAGTTAGATTTCAAGTATTTGCTAAGAGTAGGTATCAGCATTTCTATGAGCAGTTCATGCTGATTTGCTCTGTAAGAAAATTGTCATTTTTTTTTTTGGGGGCTGTGGGATTCAAACTCAGATCTCCGATTTGCAATTAAGAGCTTAAACCACTGTACTATACTGCTTCCTTAGTTATGGCAGTCATCTGTTTTATGGTTCATGATGTTGATGTAGTACGCATACCAACATACTACCATACAAAATGCCAGCAGAATAGGCCTAGTGGGCTTTTGTGTCTGCTCGTTTGGTCAGTCCCACCCTGGGAGCTGACCTTGTTGCCCTCCTGACCTCCTCGGTTTCTCCTTCCCAGTCCAGGGTATTCCCACTTCATTGGACTTGCTTCCACAACCATTCCCTGTACCTGTTCCACCTCTCCTGAACCCTCCACAGTCTCTGCCTCCACCAGTCCCCCAGGCAGCGCATTCCATGGTTCTACCACACTCTCCTGAAGCAGCACCTCTTCCTTCTCCCTGAGTATCCCTCCAGCTCCCACCCATGCACTCTAGTTGCCCCTCCTTCCTTTTGGGAGGAATGTACTTCTGCCACTCTGTTTGCCCCTTCCATGTACTTGAAGACCCTATCATGTCCCCCGTCCTTCTCTCTTCCAATGTGTATATATTCAGCTCTTTGAGCCTCTCCTCAGGGTCCTTTCCGCAAGCCCCAGATAATTTTGGTTGCCTTCTCTGGACCTTCTCCAGGAGTTCAATGTCCCTCTTTAAGTGTGGCCTCCAAACTGCATGCAGTACTAGAGGTGTGGCCTCACCAAACAGTTATACAGAAGGAGTATCACTTCCCTCCTTCTGAAGTGATCCCTCAAGAATGCATCCCAGCATCATGGCCTTGGCGCTGCTGTCCTACAAGTCTCTGAGTTGTTCATCTTGACATCCACCACCACCCCAGGTCCCTCTCAGCCATACAGCCATAGCAGCAGTACATTGCATAGCAGATATATAATGCCAATAAGCAGGTCATGCAGCAGATGTGCTGAGCATTTACTGAAGCAAAAATGTATAGCTGTCATTTTTACATCCTGTTCAAAATGTGTTTTTGCACCTGTGATGCCAAATGGCACAGTCGTTATGCAAAATCTCCTTCAGCTAAAGAACTGATAGTGTCACTGTTCATGTGGTGGGGTCACAAAAGCTCATGCTGAAAACTTGGAGTGAAAATACCAAGAAACGCCCAGGGCATTAGGGTTTCTGACCATAACACCCTGCACTGTAGGGACTGACAGGCATCGAGGTGTGACTTGGGATTGTCAACAGTAATGCTCACGCTATTCCACCCCCTCCCCACCCTGCAGCCAGTGACAGGTATCGAGGTGTGCCTTTGACTCTCAGCCCCAAAGTTAACTCCATTCTCTTATACTGCACCCATTTCAGCATATTTCTGTATGGAATGGGGTGGAGTGTAATGTTTGAAAACCCCAAGGCACACCTACGACTCTTGTCTGTGTCTGCAGGACAGGATGAGTGAAATGGCATGAGCGCTATGGGCCACGACCAAAGGCACACCCCAATGGCTGTCCATATGCCTGTGGGTGGGGGTGGGGTTGGTGTCACTGGCTACCACTGCCATTCCTATTCTGCCTGTCTGTCTGTGTCTCTCGCCTCTGTCTATATGTCTATGTAATTATCTATCTTTCTATTAATTGTATGTATCGCTATTTTACCTATTTCTAAAACAAATCATATCACATTTGCATGCACTCTGAGCACATACTTATAAAACTGTGCATATTTGTACTCCACTTCTGAGTAGACCTCATACTTTCCTAATATTCCCATTATCCAACGTATAACTACTTCCTGGGTTCTTATCAAAGCGACCCCTGAAAGTTATTATCACATAGTCTTTGCTAACAGTCCATTATCATTACATCTGACTTCCTGACATCAACACATTGCTTAAATATAACTTACATCACCCTCATGGACAAAACCCCTGTTTCTCTTAAAAATAAATAAAAACAAATGTGAAATAATCCCAAGGCTGAATATTTGTCAGCCATTATTTTTTGCATGTACTGCCACCTTCTGTACCATCATGGGGATTTGCATATGTTTCCTTTGATGCTTTGTATTATTGGGATATGTGCAATTGTGTTTTCTTTTAAAATTTGTCTGTCTGGCTAATATCATCCGGATAACCCATACATCAGTGTCATTTGCTCTGGGGTTCTTTTGTAAGCTTCCTATTCCTTCCATTAAAATGTACACCTCCATATATTTTCCCAATAATGTGTATGCCTTCCTTAGAACAGAAACTAAAACAAATCATACTACTTACAAATCATTGTGCTGTTTCTCCATTCCTCCTTAACAATGTCACACAAATTCACTAACTTCATTATGCAGCCATGGTGGATCTGACCAGAATTTGTTTATGGTGGTGGTGAATGGTGATTCTTAGCATTACACTTTGTTTTTAGTTGAGCACTTTGAATTTGTGCACACTGTCACTCAAAGTAAATTATTTTAAAACACTGTTGTACTTCACTTCCCCATCACTCTGATGACACATTAACTGCAAAACCAGTCGAGATTCCTTGCTACAACCTGATCTGCGGGCAGTATGTTTTAACTTTTGTACAATAAAGCTGAATGTTTTGCAGTGGAATGGTGCTGGTGTGTTCTTTGTTCTGTTGATGTCTATACCTGGTACACTCACGCCGTGGAGCTGTTTTGCTGTGGCAGCTTGTGATGCAGACCCTGCACCATTTTAGTTGCCCTGCTCTGGCTTACTCTGTCTATGACCTTCCGAAGATGTGGTCTCCAGAACTAGACGCAATACTCTAGGCAAGGTCTCAACAGTGATCTGTACAGCAGTAACACCACCTCTCTCTTTCTGCTGGTGATACCTCTTCCTATGCACTCTAGCATCCCACTAGCGCTCCCCACTACCTTGTCACACTGTCTGGCCATCTTTAGGTCATCAGATATGATCACCCCAGGTCTCTTTCCTGTTTGGTGGTTGTTAATAACACTTTCCCCATTTTGCACTCTGTCTCTGGGTTTTGTGCCCAAGTGCATGATTTTGCACTTTTGCATTGAAACTTAGCTGCCAAACCCTTTACCACTCCTTTAGCATCCTTAGATCTCTATACCCCCGGATTGTTGACCCGATTGTAGATTTTAGTGTCATCTACAAAGAGGCATACCTTCCTTTTAGCCCTCTGTAATGTGCATAATGAAGACATTAAAGCAGACTAGCCCTAGAACTGATCCCTGTGGTACCTCCTCTGGTCACCCTCCTTACTCAGCGTGAACTCTGTTTACCCCCACCCTCTGTCTCCCTGCCCCTAACCAGTTCCTTACCCAGTTTACCACTTTTGGACCCACTCCTAGGCTGCCCAGCTTGTTTATGAGTCTCCTATGTGGAATGGTATCGAAGGCCTTACTGAAATCTAGGTATGCCACATCCACCACTCCATCCTGATTTAATTCTCTGGTCACCCAGTCAAAAGGTATGCCGTTAGTTTACTGGTTCAGTGACAGTGAGTCACTTACAGCGACTGACTCGGCGACTGCAGTGTGAATGAGAATGTTTGTGCCACCGACAGATATATTACTTGACCGAGAGTAAGGGATGGCCAATTCAGTGGATCTTGAGGGTCAACAGGTGGGTTGTGTTACAGAGACAAAGGTTGTTATGTGGGTTGGGCTGTGGGAGCATTCTGTTGTTGATGACGTCGATGTTGTGTGGGAACTGCTGTGTGCATTTTTCTCTGTGGTACGTGCACCATGGAGTTTATTATATTAATATATGGTGTGTGGGGGCAGAGCCCCCATTTATAGTTCACTGTGGTGTTTGTTTGGTCAGTGTTACATTCCCAGTATCTGTCACTATGCTGGTGTTTCGGTTCGGTCAGCTGACGATGTAGGGACTGTCGGCAATGCTGTCAGTGTAGAGTCCCTTGGTATTTTATATGTTGAACCAGCTTGGTGGAACCATCCAAAAAATCTATCAGATTTGTTTGACATGACCTCCCCAGTGAATCTATGCTGCCTCAGATCTTGTAAGCCACTGGACACAAGATATTCCACAATCCTTTCATTTAGTACTGATTCCATTAATTCCCTCCACTGAAGTCAGGCGGATTGGCCTGTAATTGCCAGCCTCCTCCCTACTGACACTTTTGTGAAGTGGGACTACATCAGCCCTCCTCCAGCCCCCGAATCACTCCCATCTCCAGTGAGTAGTTGAACAGGGCTGTCAGAGGTGCAGCCAACACCTCTCTGAGCTCCCTCAATATTTTTAGATGCACCCAGTCTGGCCCCACTGCCTTTTCCACTTTCAGATTTGTGAGTTCTTTCAGGACTCTCTCCTTTGTAAATGGACTACTGTCCACCTACTTTCCTTCGATGCTCCTGATCCTTATTTGTGGTCCCTCACCTTCTTCCTCTGTGATCGCTGAAGAAAAGTATTTGTTCAGGATGTCCACTTTTTCCTGGTCCTCCTCCATGCACTACCCTCCTCTCCTAAGCATTACTATTTCTCCCCTGCTCATTCTTTTCATGCTTACATACCTGAAAAATGTCTTGTCCCTTTCTTTACTGCCTGGGCTATTTTCTCCTCCATTTGCACCTTTGTGCTCCTAATTGCTTTCCTGCCTTGCTCTGTTTCTCCTGATACATATCCTTATCCCTCCTCTCTGTGTCTCTTTATACATCCTGAATGCTAACTTTTTGCTCTTACCTTCCTGGTCATCTCCTTTGAGGACCATAGCGGTCACTTTTCCTCTTGCTTTTGCTTACTTGCCTGATGCAGAGGTTTGTTGCCTTCTCTAGCCCCTTTTAATTCTGTCCACTGTTCCTCCACTCCACCCAAGTCCTTCCCTCTGCCAGGACATCCCTGAGGCATTCCTCCATCTTTTAAAATTGTCTCTTCTGAAGTCCAGGACCGCCTTTGTGTGGTTTGATTCTGCCACAGTACTTAATGTTGAACCACACCATACAAAGATCACTGGCTCCTAGGTGGCCACCCACTGTGACATCTGCAGCACTGTTCTGTTTGTGAGTACCAGGTCCAGATGCTTCCCTTTGTGACAGGGAGATCCTGCCACTCTTGAGGACTGACCTTTTCTTAAATCTGTTGCAGCAGTTCTTCTATTTCTTAGCCTAATTTATCCTTTACAATTTCTAGTCCATAAGGTTGGCCACCCATGGGTGCCCTTCCCTTTCTTGACTATGCTACAGTGTTTTCTTTAATTTTCCTTTTCCCTCTCAGGTCCTCACACAGGGAGGTTATTGTTGGACCTCCGAGCTGATGTAAAACAACAGGCTGTGTTCCTCATTGTTGGATTTAGGTATGCAATAACACTATGTCATAAAATACCTTGATGTATATACTCTTACGTGTATGAAACCTATAAATGTTTGTTTTATTTATTTATTTATTAAGATTTCAAAATTACAACCCTTTGAGTCAAAGACTCATTTACAAAGGCTCCATGTCAAATGACAATACACAGGTAGGCAATGAAATAACAGACAATATTATACAGCAAGAGGGTGGTACAGAGGAGGTACAGCTAAGATACATAACATTTTGGCAAAATACAGGCAGCTAATATAGAAATCAAGTACATACATATGCTGCAGCTAACAATCTAGTATAAGACACTGACGAAGCCAGGGAAGAGTAGTACTGGCTAATTAATTAGGTATGTATCTCTGAGTGTGCAAAGGCATTTCAGATTATAGACTTTGGCAGTGGCCTGTGTCAGTTAGTTAGGGCAGGATGTAGTCCGTTGTGAGGGGGACCTACAGGCAGCATGGTGTGGGACAGGATGAGGTGTACCCTGAGGAGAAAGTTAAACCTGCCCATCCTGGGTTTGAGGGTGATAGAGAGAGGGAAGGAGGGAGTTGAGCCAGGTGGGGGTGTGGTGGCACGGGAAAGGGCATTTGTCTTGGGAGGTTTTTGGCAAGGTACTTGGAACTGTGGGTTAAGTGAGCTGTGGGTGGACTTAGTGCTTATCACAGGTGACAGGAGGAGGAGAGACAAGGGCAGTTAAGCCAGTAATCACCTTTTGCTAGGAGGCAGGTGTGGTATTGCAATCTGCCTCAAAATCAAGCCAGCTAGCTTGACTGTATAAGGTGCAGGTATGGGCAGTCCTGGGACAGTCCAGGGAGAGCAGCAGGTCTTATTAAGGGCCACCTTGATATGATGAAGGGCAATGTTGTCAGCGGCCCCATAGATTAGGATGCCGTAAGTCAATGATTGACAGGACAGAAGAGGAGATGGCAAGTTGGAGAGCTTCTGTGGTAGACAGCTACAGTGATGGTACAGCAGACTGATGCAGGAGTTGACAGAGGAGCAGAGAAGGTTGATGTGGTCATGAAAGGAGATGGAGGGATTGAAGGTAACACCAAGATACCTGAAGGAGTGGACTTGTTCAAGAGGGAGAGAGAGGAGGTATGGACATGGAGTGGGAATCCTTTAGTTTATTCTGGTGATGAGCAAAGAGCATGACCTTAGATTTTTTGGTTCAGCACAAGCTTATGCCGGATGAGCCAGGATTCAGCAATTAATAAGGCAGCCTGGAGGGAGTGTTCCAGGATGGTGGGTTGGCATGGGAGGTAAAAGGATGGCATTGCCGGCATAGAGTAGGATATTTTTTGTACAGGCCTTGGGTAGGGTATAAGGAAGAAGCTGAATAGAAGGGGCCCTAGGATGCACCCCTGGGGAACCCCTGATCAGACAAACAGGGCTGAGGGAGAGGGTGGAGCTGATTTTGATCTTTGTGAGAGACTGGTGAGATAGTCGGCAAACCAGATGTTGGCATCCTGGGACAGGCTGATGTGAGGGAGGGAGGAGACAAGGAGGTCATGATTAACAGTGTTGAAGCTTTAGATGGGTCCAGGAAGACAGCCCCAGCCAGATGACCATTGTCAAAGGCTGAGTGGATGTGATTGGAGAATTCCAGCAGGGCAGTGGTGGTGGTGCTATGGCCCTGCCAGAACTGTTGTTCTAGAGATAGAAGATCATACTTGGCAAGGTACTCAGTTAGCTGGTCTAAGAGGATGCATTCTAGGGCTTTTAGGGGGGGATGGGCGGTAGTTCCCCAGGATAAGTTGGTCACCTGACTTATGGATAGGGGTAATGATGCCTGTTTTCCATATAGAGGGAACTTTGCTGAGTCAGAGTGAGATGTTGATAATGTAGGAGAGGGGGAGAGAATGTCATCTAGTACAAGGTGGAGTAGCTTAAGGTCAATTGAATCACTGCTATTATGTGAGCCTTGGAGGGCTTTGAGGAGGTACAGTAGATTTCCTGGGGGGCGAGGGCTTGAAAATGAAAGGGGTGGGTCGGGGAAGATGGGAGGAGATGGGAGAAGAAATCAGCAGGGAGGACGGGCAGTCAGGACAGAAAATGAGGTGTTAAACATGTCAGCAGTGGTAGTTTTGTCATTGGTGATGGACCCATTCACAGTGAGTTGGGATGGGGGGGTGAGTTATTGCTGTAAACAGTTTTCATATTCTGCCAAAATTATGACCAGACCCCCAGGTCGTGGTCAGTATGGACCTGTAGTGGTCAGCCTTAGCCTTACAGATGGCCCAGGTACACTGATTACAGGCAGCCCATGCCTGTTGGTCAGCAGGCTTGCCCGAGTCGAGGGCTTTTGCCAAAGATCATCATGACGGTGTATGAGGCTCAGGAGGGATAGGGTGATCCAGGGGTATCAAACCCTTTGATCATCTTCCTGGTGAGGGGGACGAATTTGTTGCAGGCATCATTAAAGGTGCATATGAAGTAGTCTAGGGCTGAATCGGGATTCCAGGCACCCAGTTGAGGAGACCAGTCCCAGCTAAGGAGATAGGATTTAAGGTGGGTGAGCATGCCTGGTTGAAGTGGCCTAGTGAAGATAGATTTGGGAGGTGGTTTCTTGATCAGGCAGGACCAGGTGCAGAGAATGGGGAGTGGTCACTGAGTACATTGGAGAGGACTGTAATGTCAGTGAATCTTTGAGGCTGATTGGTGAGGACAAGGTCTAAAAGAGTAGCAGTGCCAGTGGAGTGGTTGAGGCGCATAGGGCAGGTGACCATTTGAGTTAGGTCAAGTGATGCTAGAGAATCTCAGTGGTGGAGGCTGAGGGGAGAGCTAATTGATGTTCAGATCACCCAATAGAATGAGCTCAGCCTTGGGGATCTGTGAGAGGTAATCAGTGAGGGACTGGAGGGTGGCCACATGGTTCCTTGGGGAATATAGGCTTTATGAGGATTACTGGGGCTTTGGAGTGGCCAGGGAGAACTGGAGGGCAGAGCTTGGGCACTGGTGGTGAGTTGAGGGGAAGGAGGGCATGTGCCTGGATAGTGTCACAAAGGTAGATGGCACAGCCTCCCACATTTTCCCACTCTGTCATTGTGATATAGAATGTACCTGGGGATGGCAATTGAGGAGCCCAGGACAGATTTAGATAGCCAGGTTTCCACTAGTGATAGCCAGTCGGTTGGTGCTGGGCTTTCCAACCCTGGAGCTCTGTGAATTTTTGGAAAGGCTGCAGATGTTCATAGAGGCTATATGCAGCCCCGGTGTGGTGATATTGGGGCGGTGTGTGGGAAATGAGAGGTTCAGGATTAGGGTGAATATTTCCTGAAATGAGAAGGAGTAGGGAGAGGGCTCTGAGGAACTGCCAGAGTAGCACTTTTTATGTCCAGATGCACAAGATTGGGTGCTGATCGGTTGGAGACAGAGAGTGTGGGGATGGGAAGGTCCTGCAGGTTAGAGTAGCAATGATGAGGATGTTACAGCAGTGTCTAGCAGCGGAGAAAGAGGGAAATTGCATGGGGTGGGGGAGGCATGGGGAAGATAAGGGTGGTGCATGTATGGCTGTGAGTGGTGTGGGAAAGTAGACAGGGGCTGGACGGGGATGGGAAGGAGGGTAAGAGAGAAGGAGGAGTGGAAAACAGGATAGAACTAATGGCCATATTTGGTCTCAGGGTGCAATGGGTAGAAAGGTATAACAGACGCAAGTTATAGGGCAGCCAAGATAGCACAGTGGTAATGTGCTTGCCAGTGGTGTGGAAGGTACAGGGTTCAAAACATGGGTGGTGAGTGGAGAGAAAGCCCCTGGAGGAGGGGAAGAGAGGAGAGTATGGGCCAGTAATAGTGGTGGGAGTGAGTAGAAAGGTGGTTAAAGTGGGGTGGCAATACTGCCTCCCAGTGGCCAGGTAGCACAATGGCGGGGGGAAGAAGATGAGGGGCTGAGAGGAGAGAGTAGAGAAAGAAGTATGGAGGAGGGCACGTGAGCTCTGGTGGTGGAAGGTATAACCTGCTAAGGAAATGTGGACAGATAGTCACATGATGGGTAGGGACTATAAATTAAGTGATACCCCTGGGAGGGAGGGTGGCTGGAGTGGGTGGGGCAGTCAACATGAAGCATTGATGGGCTAACACCCCAGCAAAGGTGCTCTGTCCAGAGGTGGGAGCCAAGTTACCTTAAGGTCTGTTGTTGAAAATACCATGGCACTAGGTGTAAAAGGTAAAAAGTTACTAGGGACTGTAATATAAAAACTAAGTGGTAGAGATATCAGAAAATCCCATTGTGTTATTTAAAATGCATGTAACTTACAGATTGTTTGAGAGGTGCTTTGGCACCGGCATTCCTGCTTTAGGTTGAACCAGCCAAAAAATGTCATGATGATTTGTATATACATCCCATGATGCTTTGCATTATGGAGGTATGTGTGATGCTGTGTTTCTTTGAAACATGACTTTATTGCCAATGCCCTTTGGGGTAACCCTTGTTTCAGTGTTTCTGCACTGAGGTTCTTTGTCTTAGCTTGTTTTTGGTTTTTATATTTTTATGCTCCCATCACCTAACACACAAGATCAACATAGGGAATAAAATAATTTCACTAAAGGGATAGATTAGTAAATCAGTGGGTTAGTAGGTGCTGACTAAGTGCAGAGGAAGGAGATGCATAGTCTGTTGCTGCAAACTGATGTATTAAAGAAGGGATATGCTATTGCTTAAGGTTATCCCTGTGTTTTAAATAAACATCACAGAGATTGTGTGTTGAACCTGAAGTTCTGTGTTTAGTCCATCTTTTATCCCAGAACCCCTCCATAGACTTGATGTCAGCAGCGGATAACTTACTGGAAATGTCTGGACTGGGCTAGGGGGACGATTTTGGCAGAATATCGCCCAGATATCCCAGGTGGACCGATGCACCAGGAGTTGCCAGAGGAGAACCTGGAGAAGGAAATCCATGGAGTTCTGACTAGAACGAAGGCTACAGATTTGGAGAGATGTTGCTGCCTGGACTGGACTGGGATGCTTAGAGGAAGAACAAGCTGGAAGATGATGAAGAGATGCAAGGGATGAGGAAAACCAAGGGAACTACCTCCTCTTCAAGATGCTTCACCTGAGGATGTAGGGAGTTATTGAAATGGCTCTGCATAAAACAGGTGCAGATGGAAGAGACATTAAGCAGAAAAGGCAAGATGCTAAATGGCGGATACCATGAGGGTCTTGCATGCAGTTGATGCAGGATAAACTGAAGGAACCAGTAACCTAAAGACATTAAACATCCAAACTATCGGACAGTGATGACATTGAAGCCTACCTCACAATGTTTGAGAGGATTGCGTGAACATGCACATGGCAAAGGAACAGTGTGTTGTTCAACTGGCACCGCACTTAACAGGCAGTACCCAGTTGGTTTATAGCCACACAGACTCCCAAGAGGCAGAGGACTATGACTGTGTGAAGCAGGAGATCCTCAGGTGCTATGACATAACCACTGAAACCTATCACCAGAGGTTTAGGTTTCTTAAAATGCAGTCACTGGATACCCTCAAGAAACTTATGCCCATCTCAAGGAGCTCTACTACAAATGGTTGCAGCCAGATAACAACAGCAAGGACCAACTTCTGGAGGCAGTAATTACCAAACAGTTTATTAAAGTTTTACCCCAGGATATACAACTTTGGGTTCAGGATCATAAGTCGATTCCACTGATAAAACCATCAAGTTGGTGGAAGACTTCCGGCAACCCAACCATCCAGACCCAGAGGGTTTCAAGGACATCAGCAGCTACAACCACCAGCAATTCAGTAAGGAACCCTCTTACTTATAAACTGCCAAATCCAGCCCCAGTGAAACAAGACTGAGAGCAGAGAGAGGGGGACAAATTCATGTAGCAGAGATTGTATGTCATTGGTGCAAAAGAAGGGACATTATGTAGGAAACTGTCCTAATACAAAGAAAGAGACAGCGCACCTAGTCTTAGCGAACTGGGGTCACTTTATGGTTACTGTGCAGACTGGATCACAGCATATGATGGGACTGATTGATTCAAGGAGCGCCAGAATCTTGTGTGAGCAGATCTGGTGACTGGGAATAATAAAGGCCAGATACAGCAGTCATCTGTGCACAGTGATACCTCATCGCTACCCTACAGCCACCATACAAATGACTGTTCAAGAAAAGACACATGAGGAGAAGTGGGGTGTATCTCACCTTCCCATGCCAGTTGTTATCAGGATGACCACTCAGATTTTGCTTCATTTATACATTGTCATGCCACCTATGACTCTGCTGTAGTTGTCATAACCACCAGAGCTCAAGTCAAGCAGGGACATTTACCATCTGTGTTCCTATTTGATGATGATGTTTTTGAGGATCCTAGCAAGGACCATACAACTAAGGCAGAGAAGAGGAAGCTAAAGAAGGTCTGGATTGATACTCATGCTGGTGTACAGCCAGACTTGGGACACACTTTTAAATGTGATATGCAGCATGATCAAAAGCAGACCCTTCACTTAACCCTTTTTTCACAGGTGGGAAGGAGGGAAAAGGTGCCCCTCAGTTGGTTGTAAAACAGGAACACTGTACAGAGAATGCACTAACCCAGAACTGAGAGGTAGTAGACCAACTAATGGTTCCAGAAAAATGAAGCTCCCAAATCATGTATCTGGCACTTGACATCCCTTTAGCAGGCCGTGCAGGCAGAGATAGTACCCTAAATGGGATATTATCCAGGTTTTATTGGCCTCTATCCATGAGAACATAGCTGAGCATTGTAAAGCATGTACTGAGTGTCAGAAGATAGCTCAGGTAGGAAAAGGATAGAGTACCACTACAATCCATCCCCATTGTGACTAACTCCATTGACAGGATAGCCATGGATGTAATGGGCCCCTGGAAAAGAGATCCAAGGGTAACAGATTTGTATGGGGCATATGTGATTACATTACCCGCTACCAGATGCTATCCCCATGAGAACTGTCACTGCCCGAGGATAGCAGAGGAGCTAGCAAAGGTGTTTAGCCACATGTGAATTCCCAAGAAATACTTACTGATCAGGGAGTATTTTAATGCACACCTGCTAAAGATTTGTACCATCTGCTGGGTGTGGTACTGTAGCAGTACATTTCCCATACCACCCGCAGACTGATGGCCTCGTAGAGCGGTTTAATCAGACATTAAAGAGAATGTTGAGGAAGTATATAAAATAAGAGGGTATTTATTTATTTTATTTTGGCCTTTGATAACTGGTAAGGCCACTAGGCACAAGTGCCTGTTTTCAGGGGCAACCTGGAAGCACTGGGTGGTTAAGTGACTTGCTCAGAGTCACACAGTATGTAAGTGGAGGTTGTGAGAATCAAATCAAGGTTTGGTCTGCTGGATGTACCAAACTCCTTCACAGCTCACATCTTACCTCTAGGCTATACTGCCAGCCCTAGAGTAGAGGGTAGAGATTGGGATAGGTACCTCCCTATTTACTTTTCGCTTATAGAGAAACCTCAAGCATCCACTGGTTTTTCTCCTTTTCATTATTGTATGGGAGGGTTATACGATGCTGGTTTGACAGCAATTTCATTTACTGGCATCACAGCGACGCAAGTTGTGGTGACATAAATCCTGATGGACTCCCAGTCCGTTTTCTATTGGGGCTTTGGCCCCAAACCTCCATCATGGGGGGCTCTACCACCTGCATCCCCATTCTAGTTATAATCAACTCCGAGTTGGAGTTGATTCAGGAGGGGTGCAGGACTAGGAGACATTGTGCCCCTGTCTCTGGTGCACCAATACAGCGACCTGTTGATGAACTGTCGATTGTGTCAGCAATGATGCAGGTGGCTGTCTGGGGTATACCGTATTTATTTTTATTTTATTCATTAATTATTCAGAAACAACCTTTGAGCAGAAGCTCTTTTACAAATGTTCCATGTCAGAGGATAAAAACAAATAGTTGAAAATACATAATATACAGCACATGATAATAAACAAACAAACAAACAGTTCACAGAGGTGCAGCAATAACAATTAACATAGAGAGATAGTTAAGGTGACAGTGATCATTGACAGTGGGGAGAATACACGGGTTCAAGAGAGAACCAGGGGCAGGTGGGAGGAATCTGAGGGGCCACTGGATGTAGTTAAAGAACACTGGGAAGAAGGGAAGGAGTTGGAACATCTTAATGTTGTAGCATGACTCAGTTACGCAGATGCCTGGTGAGGTATATCAACTTGGCACACCAGAGCTTAGAATAGAAGCAAGACTTGCAGAAAGAAAAATATGACCATGGTTTGAAGACTAAAACATTTCAGTCAGGGACAAAGTGTTGTTACTTCTTCCCTCCATGGAGAACAAACCACTCATGAAATGGCAGAGCCCCTTCACCATTTTGAGGCAAACAGGAGAAGTGAATTATGAGCTTAGAATGCCAGGAAAGAAACCCCACCAAGAAAATTTACCATGTGAATCTCCTTAGAAAATGGTGTGAGAAGCCTAACCCCTCCCTTTATATCCATCTTGAAGATAGGGAGTCAGAGCTGGAGGTTGTCTATAAAAGGCTAGAGCAGTCAGGACAGTTGTGACAGATCCAGAACAACCCTGAATTGGAGCCTCAGCAACAGAAAGATTTGCAGGAGTATTACAAGAATTTGAGTCCATATTAACAAACATCCCGAGGAGGGCCAAAGGAATTGTACACGCCATAACTGCCATGCAAGGCAAGCCTACACCAAAAGCCCTATAGACTGCTCATGAGGGTGAGAGATGAGGTGATTCAGGAAGTCAAAAAATGGAGCAGTTAGGCATAACTGTGCAGGCCCAATTTGGGTGCTGCCTCCAGCACGGATCCGATCTCTGCTGCCTCCCGAGCCTTGCCCGTGTGGACGGCTCTAACTAAGCCTCCACCTACACTGCTCAGCTGGTCTGCCTGGAAGAAAGCTCCTCTATCCTGTGAAGTGCAGGCCCAATTTGGGTGCTGTCTCCAGCATGGATCCAATCTCTGCTGCCTCCTGAAGCCTTGCCCGGTGTGGATGGCTCTAACTAAGCCTCCACCTGCGCTGCTCAGCTGGTCTGCCTGGAAGAAGCTCCTCTACCCTGCAAAGTGCAGGCCCAATTTGGGTGCTGCCTCCAGCTCGGATCCAATCTCTGCTGCCTCCCGATGCCTTTACAAGTGTGGACGGCTCTAACTAAATCTCCACTTGTGCTGCTCAACTGGTCTGCCTGGAAGAAAGCTCCTCACCCTGCAAAGTGCAGGTCCAATTTGGGTGCTGCCTCCAGCACAGATCCGATCTCTGCTGCCTCCCGAGCCTTGCCCGGTGTGGATGGCTCTAACTAAGCCTCCACCTGAGCTGTGCAGCTGGTCTGCCTGGAAAGCTCCTCTACCCTGCAATGTGCAGGCCCAATTTGAGTGCTGCCTCCAGCACGGATCTGATCTCTGCCTCCCGAAGCCTTTTCCAGTGTGGACGGCTCTAACTAAGTCTCCACCTGCGCTGTTCAGCTGATCTGCCTGTAAGAAAGCTCCTCTACCCTGCAAAGTGCAGGCCCAATTTGGGTGCTGCCTCCAGCATGGATCCGATCTCTGCTGCCTCCCAAAGCCTTGTCCGTGTGGACGGCTCTAACTAAGCCTCCACCTGCACTGCTCAGCTGGTCTGCCTGGAAGAAAGCTCCTCTACCCTGCAAAGGTATGACAGGACCCAGCCATCAGGTTCAATTTTTGGCATGTTCCACAGCCACATCCTGATTGGACACTGCCCTCTGTTGCTGCATCTCGAGTGGCTTTTCCCTGGCTAATTCTTCCTGATGCCACAATTGCTCCTTATACTTAAAACTACTGTTTTCTTTTCTTTTTATTTTTTGTGGCTAGTTTTCCATTAGCAGGTTATACAGATCTGCCACTAGAGGGATCTTGTTCTTTCATCTAAAAAGTCTACCCTCTTAAAGTCACAGTTGCTTTACTGGCTATATACCTTCCTTGTACTGCCTCTCTACTAAATCCTATTTTACTTCATTTGGTTCCTCTCTTATCCAATGGCATCACAAGGTGGGAAACTATTTCTGGTGTTTTCTGGACACTGTGGGTCCCACTCTCATTAGGGTGGCACCCCATATCTCATAACCCTAGTCACCCTACCACAGAGCTTCCTCTCATCACACTTGGCATGGTCACCAGTGTCGATGTAACGTACTGTACCCCTTTCTTCCCATGGAAGCTGCAGCACAGCAGGCTGCACATAAAACATGGAACTTGTCTGTCCTCTTATTGACCCCACTGTTGTTGTGCTGCTTATAAGTCTCTCTGTTCCTTCAGGCCCTGTTAAAGTACATCTAAAGAGGGAAATTTTGTCCCTTACACTCTATTTACTAAAACAACTCCTGAAATGCCTCACTCTTCTTCTTCTCCTTATTTCTGGGAGTGTACACCCTAATCCAGGCCCTCCTTCATGGAGTCAATGGCAACAAAAAACAGGGTACCTTGTCCTGGCCAGTATGAACATCTGCAGTCTGTTAAAAAATGTGATGCACTCACTGCTTGGGTTGTAGTATATGGTCTCGACATCCTGTCAGTCGTCGAAACATGGCTGTCACCATCTGCCCCTGACTCGGCCATTATCCTACCAGGCTGTTCACTTTTCAGACAGGACAGACTATCTAGAAGAGGTGTCTGCTGTGCCATCTACCTAAAGGAGTCATTGTTGACCTATTCACTTTCCCTCCCTGAACCAGCTAAGGTTACTCAGATCCTTGCTGTTAAGGTTATGCTCGTGCACACAACAAGGTCCTCAACATTGGCTCAGTCTATATTCCCCATACCTTGCCGAACAGGGCCTAAAACCCTAATGAACTGCTCATGAGTCTAAAACAAGACGCAGAAACCATCCTGTTAGGTGACTTTAATGTTAACTGGTTCTTGTCAGGTGCCAGAAAACATAGGGATGAGTTAACAGGCCTGAACTTTACCC
Source organism: Neoceratodus forsteri (assembly GCA_016271365.2). Lineage (NCBI taxonomy): Eukaryota > Metazoa > Chordata > Ceratodontiformes > Ceratodontidae > Neoceratodus > Neoceratodus forsteri. Next base: position 490,952,363 of record CM028132.1, on the reverse strand, counting down.
AGTTAATAACAACTCCAACCAGGATAAACTATAAGACTGGGACTAGCACACTCCTGGACTGGGTCCTAACAAATCGTCCAACACATATCTCCCATTCTGAAGTATTGCCCGACACTATCAGTGATCACTCTCCTACCAAGTGTTATTGGTCTAACAAATTTATCAAGCCCCTGCCAGAACAATCACAAGTAGACAAGTAGAGTGCTCTTCTGTGGCCACCTGCAGCCACTAAAGTCTCTCCTCTGACAACAACACTGGTCTTATATTGAAACCGCACCTGATATTGACTCTGCTCTACAATACTTATTGAACATTTCAATGAGGCCTGTGACATCCATGCCCATTTTAGGACACATAAGATCAGGGACTTGATAATCCCTGGATCTTTTTAGCCTTCTGGCTCAAATGAAAGATTGTGACCACCTCTGGCTTAGGGCCAGGACCTCTGGCAGTCAACCTGACATACAGGCCTATAAGAAGGCCTATAAGATGGCCAGGAGCGCATGCACTAAGGCTATCCATGAGTACAAAATGCATTACTATAAGGACATCCTTGCCAAGACCTGGGCGATGGGAACAAATTCTGGAAAACCTCCAGAAATCACTGGGAAAGCATCCAAACAGGCTCCAACTATGTTAAATGTTGATGGGTCTGTCACCCATGACCCCGTCTTAATTGCCACACATTTAATTCACACCCTTCACAGACCTTAGCCAAACTCTGCCCCCAAATTTCTTTTGAACCACCAGCACAGCTCCACATCCACCAAATCAGAAGAGGCCTCTACCCACCCATATTTCTACTTCAAAGCTATCTCAGAAAGCGAGACCAAGACCTACCTACATAAAGTTCTAGGAGGAACAAGGACAAGCAGTGATTCCGTCAGCCTAAAACTTCTTACCCTAACTCTAGCTGAAGTCCTAGCCTCCTCACCAAACTTCTCAATCGCTCCCTCATACTTTCACAATTCCCCAGATCTGAAATCTGCTCTGGTTACACCAGTTTTAAGAGTGGGGACAGATTACTACCTGGGAATTATAGGCTAATATCTATTCTTCCCCTGCTGTCCAAAGCACTTGAAAGGATTGTTGCTGACCAATTTGTGGAGTACCTGGAAAAATACAACCTGCAATGTATCCAACAACATGGTTTTCGGAAAGGGCACAGCACATCTACAGCCCTACTGGAATTCACAGGTTTCATTCACCGTACTCTTGATCAGGGTCAATTTGTTGGTGCAACCTTTATTGACCTGTCTAAAGCATTTGACATGGTCAATCACCATTTGCTGATACATCAGCTTGCTGGTCTTGGTGTATCTTCAGAATCCCTAAAGTGGTTCACGAGCTATCTAGCAAACCGCATTATAGCAGGTGAGAATAGGGTCTGCCCTTTCTGCTAAACTGCCTGTCTGCTCTGGGGTTCCTCAAATATCGATACTAGGACCCCTTCTATTTAGCACCTTCCTCAATAATTTTCCGTCATCCTGTTCTGAACCAGTAGACCTCTACGCGGATGATGCGGTCATTTTCTCAAAGACTACTGACCCTACCCTCCCTCCTTCAGGCCCAATTTCAGAAAAGTTTTACTGAAGCTAAGTCCTGGTCCATCTCTCATAAGTTGGTGCTTAACTGCAAAAAAATAAGGTCATGCTCTTCCATGGTACCCACAGCAAGCACAAAGCCAAACAATTGGTGATTAAAAACAGTGCGGATGTTATCCTTGATCAGACTCAATCTTTAAATACCTACGAGTTACTCTGGGTAGTATGCTCTCCTATCAACCATGTTGAGAATGTTGCCATGGTAGTTAACATTCACCTAGGCCTTCTACACAGGCATGAACACTGCTTTACTACCAAAGCCCTCAGATTGGCTATCCAAAGTTCAGCTGTGTCTACTATTGACTATGGTTTGGTCATTTATAGTTCTACCACAGACACAACCCTACATCGACTTACCACAGCTCTGAATAAGGCATGCCGTCTACTAACTGGTGCAGCGATCGTACTCACACTTGTCATCTTACTAACAAGCAAACTGGCTTCAACCCAGGCTCGCATTGAATATCAAGCCTGCCTTCTGGCTAAGAAGTCAGATCTTGGTCTCCTACCACCAGGTTCCTTCAGCTTTTCAGTCCCTTCTGGGGCACTCAGAGCACATGAAGTTCTGTGAGCCAAACCTTTACTGTCCTCGCTGTGTGAACCTAGCGGGACAGTGATCCATTGCTGTTAGAGCTGCTAATTTATTTCATTCCTCCTCCTGAGATTGTGAGGACTGCAACCTTGGGACCATTTAAGCAGAAGCTGCATCAATTCCTAGTTTCCAGAGCTTCTTGTGACTGCTATACTTAATCTCTGCTGACAGCTAAATGCACTGGGACCTCCTCTTTACCATTTGCCTCTGTATAGCCCTATGCAGCTGCTGCGCTATTCCACTCACAGCACTTCCTCCCTTATCCCTTTCTCATTCCTGCCCTCTTTCATTCTACCTCATCCCCCTTCCCTACCCTTCCACTCCCACTTCCTCCTCTCTCCTCTGTTTCCTCATCTTATTCTCTCCCTCTACCCCGCCCTGTGGGTCTTTCTTGCTTAAGCTTCATTGTGACATCTCCTCCTTGCTCTTATTTTGCTCCTTCCACCCCAATTCACCCCTGTACTTCTCTCCTTGTAAGCCCTTTCACCCTCTTCAGACAAGGCCACTGGCTGCACTTTACACAATATTTATCTTGCCATATTGTTCTTTTGTTTATGTAATTACATTCCTCATGTTGTATTACTTACTGAAACCACTGTAATTTGCTATTCTTGTGACCTGATGTGGAACCTCTGTAAAGAGCCCTTAGTTCAAAGGGCTTTCTGATTTGTTAAATAAATAAATAAATAAATAAATAAATAACTGTGCCCTCAAAAGTGCATGGTCTTCACCCAATATTCATAGTGGACAAGAAAGAGTGTGGGATACGTCTATGCCTAGATTTTAGGAAGCTTACCAATGCATCATTATTCGATGGCTATCTAAGCCGTGAACAGATAACATCATTGATATTTTATTTTGTATCTATTTATTGAAATTTGGATAACACCTTTTGAGAACAAACTCATTTCATAGGTTCCACGTCAGATGACAATTCATATTGGAAAAGTATGAGACGGAGAACAAACAAAACAAGGAATCATACAAAATGTTACAAGAGTATATAACTAGAGAAGTTCCAATACATGTGGCATTGTACAATGTATGCCAAGGTGCATATTTGACTAAAACCTGGAATTCAAAGGGTCATATTGGAGGGGGGGGTCTTATGAAATGACCTTTACAGGAAAAAGAGAACAGACTCAGCCTAATATCTAATACTCAACAAGGTAAGGATGCCATCAGCCCAGGGCCTCATCAGAGATGCGAAGGTATGGAACAAAGCATTTTAAAATGAGCAAGGGAGCTCAGGAGATATAACAAGGGAGGAGGGGATAGTGTGAAAGCCATAGAGGGTGAGGGAAAAGTGGAAGGGATCAAGAGGAAATGTGAAAGGAGAATGATTAGCAACTTAGAACAGTTATTTACATGCTGAGAACAGTTATGCATAAGGTCAGGACAGCATAAGGTTAGAATAAGTGCTGGTCACAAGAAGGAAGGTTATTGGAAGCAGTCACAGCTGGCATCAGCAACTAGCTGTTGCTTAAGTTTAACCTTGAAAGAGCCTAAGGTGGATGCTGAAGTGATGTCATGGTGCAGAGAGTTCATCCATGGCGGGCACGGTAGACAAAGGACCTTTCTCCCAGAGAAGTGCAATAGTGGGTTATATTGAAAATCTGGCTAGTAGAGCTTTTGGTGCAATAACAGTTGATAGTGGGGTAATAATCTTTTGCACACCAGGTGCATTTTGCCTAAACTACTTTTTTGGACAGTAAAGATGTTTGGTACGTGAGTCTACCTTTGAAGTGGAGCCAGTTAGCCTGAGCGTATATGTTGCAGGTATGGGACAGATGGGCTGAGCCAGTAAGGAGCTGGCATGCTTTGTTGAGTGCAACTATGATGTGGCGAAGAGTTGTTTCAGTAGCTGATCCATGGATTGGTGTCGAAATCAATAAGTGAGACAAGAGAGCTATGAATGACCAGGTTAAGAGCCTCTGGGGTCAGACATTACTTATGCCTATAAGTAGGCCAATGCGGTGTAAACAGCCTTAAAATGTTGTCAATGTGATAGGCATAGGTCATCGTATTATTAGTTGTAATCCCAGATATTTAAAGAGCTGAACTAGCTCCAGGGGAGCCCTCTTCATTGGTGATAGAAAGAGGGTAAGTTCTGTGCCTATTTTGGAAGCTGGAGAACAGCATACTAGTTTTAGTCTTGTTGTAGTTTATAACTAACTTGTGCTTATGGAACCATCTTTCTACGACTATGAAATTACTCTGTAGCCTGGATTTAAGAACCTTAGTGTCTGGATCACTGGTGAACGGGAGAGCATCGTCAGCATGTAAAAGGATGTGACCCTGACATGAGTATGGAAGGTTGTTGAGGAAAATGCTAAATAAAGAGGGCCCAAGATGGACCCTTGAGGAACTCCAGATAGGACAGGTCTGCTATCCGAGAGGGTGTTACCAATCTTCACCTGCTGTGTACGGTTGTGCAGGTAGCTCTCAAACCAGGCTATGCTGTCATGAGCTAGGCCAATGGTGGCAAACTGTTCAACCAGGAGAGCATGATTCACTGTGTCAAAGCTTTGGTTAAATCAATGAAAGCAGCACCGACCAGGTGTCCTTGATCTAAGGGTGGTGAATAAATCCTGTGAACGTCAGAAGGTGGTAGTGGTACTATGACCATTTCTGAACCTGTGTTGTTGCAGGCATTGTAGCTGATATTTTTCTAAGTATTCAACTAGTTGGTCAGCAACTATATGTTCAAGAGCTTTTCGAGAGTGGGGGCAGGATAGAGATAGGCCTGTAGTTCCCAGTAATTGTGCGATCCCCAGACTTATGAACTGGTGTCACAGTGGCAGATTTCATTTCTGAGGGAATTGAGAGTAACTATGACATGTTAATAATATGTGTTAGAGGGACAGAATTTCATCCAGTGTAAGGGCTACAAACTTAAGATCCAGGGTGTCACCACTAAATCTTGATTTCCCAATACCTTGGGTAGGTAATTCCTGGTTTCATGGGCTGAGAGGGTTTTGAAGTAGAAAGGAGGATGAGAAGGGTGCTGAGTCTCTTTCCCAGAGTAGTCACTTATGAGGGGTGAGAGAAGTAGCCAGGTGGCAGAACACCACTCATGTCCGTGAAGGCATTATTAAAAGTGATAGCAATAAGTTTGGGGTCAAGTGAGGTACGCCATCAATGTTAAGCATTGTAGGGGCAGATCTGAGGTCTCTCCTGTGACCTCTTTAAGGTTAGTTCAAAATTTTCTGCCATCATTCAAGGTCCAAGAGAGCACTTCCTTATAATATTGATTTTAGCTGCACAATTGCCCTTGTGCAGTTGTTTCTAGCCACTTTGTACCTCTGAATGGTGCTCTGATTACACAAGGACCTAGACCTGTGCCATAGATGGTCCCTGGCATTCAGAAGTTCAAGGAGGTCCAGAGAAAACCAGGGATTACAGCGGCCTTTGATTTTATGCTTTTTATGGGGTGCCTATCACATATAGCATTGAACTGAAGAATGAATTGGTCGAGGGCAATGTCAACGTTGTTAGTAGTGTAAACCATTGACTAGTCCTGATAATGCAGGTCAGCTTTTAGTGATTCAAGATGCCCATGGATGAGTACCCTGGTGGTAATTGTTCTAGCTGGTGGTTTAGAGAATTTGTCTGATTAATGAAACAAGACTGGGAGTGGTCACTGTAGGCATCTGGGAGTACAGCTGTGTTGGATATATGATCAGGGTGGTTAGAGAACACCAGTCCAGAAAGGTACCTGTCCCAGTTTTATAGCTGATTCTAGTGGGGACCTGACTAGCTGGGTGAGGTGAACTGCTAAACTGCATCTTTGAAAGGGCTTGTGTCAGGAGAGAACCAACTGATACTGAAATCTCCTAACATGATAATTTCCGAATTAAGACTCAGAGAGCTAAAACACTCCAGGAGTGAATCAAAGCAGGAGGCTTCTCTGGGAGGAATATAGATTGGAAACACAGTAAGGGTTTTATTGTGTTCTCCTAGAAGCACTTTTATGGCAAGGGCTTGCATATGGTCATTAATTTTGGGCTGAGTTAGACGAGACCTTGGAGGTTGTTTCTGAGGTATATCACACAACTGCCCCCATGCTTGGAGAGATGATCCTGTCTAAAGACTGTGTAGCCTGGGATGGAAATTGAAACATCCGCTACTTTTGGAGAAAGCCATGTTTCTATGACTGAGCAGATGTCTGGGTTATGTTGAAGATCCATGCATTCAGTATGTCCATTTTGGGAGGAGGCTGCATATATTAGGTAAGGCAATTGTAAGTAACCCAGTAGATGACTGTGGGTATGCCATAGTTGTAAAGGCCAAGGTTGGGGTGAATATTGCCAGACAGCAACAGTAAGGCCAGTCCACACAGATATTCCTTTAACTGCTTGTTGCTGAGTTTGTGAAGCTCCTCAGAGTTGAGCACATTTTACAGTTGGCTTGTGAGTTGAAAGTCCCAAGGAAGAGTGCCAAAGGGGTAGCCAGCTAGGGCGATGAAATGGCACCAACCCCAGTCACCAGAGGAATGCAGGATCCATGGCACAGTAAGAGAGTCACAGCATTGGTAGATGTTAGAAACTTATCACTGCCAAGGTCAGACAGGGTCAATAGAAAGAGTGATATAATGCCTCTAGAAATAGAGTCATTATAAGTGACATTATGATACCAAGGAGTGCAGCAGTAAGGGCACACGCAAGGTCCCAAGCACAGTGCAAGGTTAGTTACACTAGTGTAATGTGATAGGCTAGGCAATGCACCATATATCTCCACCCTTGACCTTACTGGTCACTTGACCTAGCTGGTCAGTTGTGGAGACCAAGGAACACCTGACCAGGCTGGGAGACAAACTGTCATCCATTCCGCAGATCCTGCTGGTCTGGGAGAGGGAGGCAGATGGATGGAAGGTCAGAGAAGGGAGCTAGGGAACTAAACACGTGGCTTAGGGGTTGGTGCCAGGAAAAAGGACACAAATCTGTAGGTAACTGGCAACAGTTTTGGGAGGAAAGTTCTTTAATTAATGGACTGCATCTGACTAAGAAGGAGTCAGTGCATTGGGGTGGAAGTTTGATGTCTTTACAGAATATTTAAACTAGCAAAGGGAGAGGGTGCAGCACCCAATACATTGAATGGGAAGAACACCCCTTCCCTCAGCTAGTGATCAAACAGGAGTTCAGCATGTTTGTAGTTCATTTGGATCACCAGGTAAGGAAAAGGTCTGGCTCCCCACTACGATATGCAGGGGAAAAGTCAACATCGCCCACAACTAGCACACACATCAAAATTGGGCCAATGGAAAATCATGTACACAAATGCTCGCAGTCTGGGAAAACAAGATCTCAGACCTGGAGGCAACAATGACAGAGGCTAAACTGGACATAGCAGCTATTAGTGAGACATGGTTCACCAGTAACCACACTTAGGAGACTTCAGTACCAGGCTATGTACTGTTCAGAAGAGACAAATGTGCAAAAGGAGGAGGGTGGGCCCTTTATATCAATGAAAATATCAAAGCTACACAAATTCAGAATACACATAAGGAGCCAGAAGAATTGTGGGTCACCTTGGAAACAGGAAATGAGACAGCCATACGAACTGGGGTTGTCTACAGGCCCAGACCAGGGGAAAGAAATAGACACATTACTGTTAGAAGATATACAAAACATGATGGCTAAAGGAGGTTTTGATAATGGGAGACTTCACTATGCCAGATACAGATTTGTCAATACCAGCAGGAACATCCACCAGAACTAGACACATAATTTATTTATTTATTTATTTGCTTTTGTTAACCAGGTAAGCACACTAGACAGCCAAGTGCCTATTTTCAGGTGCTAACCGGGAGAGTTACAGGTAAAACTTCATACAGGAACAATTGAGGAAGCATAAGAATACATAGGAAGGTAGTTACAGGTAAAACTTCATACATAAACAACTGAGGAGCATAAGGAATACATAGAAAAATAACAGGCAATTCAGTGCTGGCTCTAGAGCAAGGTAGGCATACATTGAGCAGTTGAGGAACAGAGAAGAGTATATTAGAAATACACAGGTAGTTACAAGGCTAGCTCTAGGGCAAAGTTGGCACAAAATTCATACATGACGATTGAGGAGACAAGAAACAAAACTAAAATAACAGGCAGTTCAAGGCTGACTCTAGGACAAGGTTGGCATGGTGCATTAGAGTAGGATGGGACAGACGGGATATAATTCGGTGGTGAACAGTGGGAACAAAGATAAAGGTAAGCACCTGCAGAAGGGGAGGGAGTGCCCTAGGCAGGTGGTAAGTCCAGGATTCATGGCCAGTTCCAGAAGGAGAAGTGCAAGTCACGCTGAGGCCCCCACCATCCAGTCAGGTTGGAGGGTGGGGAGGGCAGGGAGTAGGACTACGGAGCAGGAGCAGGGGAGGAAGGTTTCAGGAAGTTCCAGAGGAGGCTTTAAAGCTTGGGGGGAGGATTTCTTGCAGGAGAGGGCCTTAAACAATTGGTACAACAACCCACAAGAGACATGGCTATCCTGGATTTAGTACTGACTAAGGGGAAAGGATCACAGGTCTCCAGGTAGAAGGTCACCTGAGGGCCAGTGACCATCACATGGTATGGTTCAATTTGGCCACTAGAACTAAATCATCCCATTCCAAGACAAAAATATGGCACTTCAGAGGAGATGACTTTGATAAGATGGCAAACAGAGTTAAGCTACCCTGCAAGAAGAAATACAGGTGAGGGATACAGGCAAAGTGAGCAAGCATTAAGGATGCAATACTTAAGCAACATCCCATTGTGTTAGAGAGAAAAGGAAGTGCAAAAGAAGAAGGAAACCACTTGGTTCTCAAAACAGTAGCAGAAAAGGTCAGAGCCAAAAGGCTGGCCTTCATGCTATATAAGGGAACTCAGCAAGACAAAGATAGGGAGGTATATCAAACTTCCCTAAGGAAGCAGGAAGGCAGTAAGGCAGGCAAAGGCCCAAATCAAGGAAACACTAGCATGAACAGTAAAGGGGACAAGACTTTCTGTAGATACCTTAGTGAAAGGAGAAAGTTCAGAGGGGTATTGCTAAGATCAAAGGGGATAAGGGGATTGTGTGGAGGAAGACCAAGGAAAAGCATCTATCCTAAATAGATACTTCTCCTCAGTATTTATTGAGGAGAAGGTAGGCAGGGCCCAAAGCTCAGCACCATGGACACAGGGGAGGGAGGTATGCACTAGTCCCTTCACAAAAGAAAGGGTCCTACAAGAGCTCAAAGTCAGGGTGGACAAGGCAATGGGACCTGATGGCATACATCCCAGGGTACTAATGGAGCTAAGGGTGGAACTAGCAGAGCCATTATCAGAACTGTTTAGTGAGTCTCTGAGCACAGGAGAGGTCCAGGACTAGAGCAGTAATCTTACCTCAGTAGTTGGCAAGATTATGGAGGCACTTAAGGAAAGGATAGTGCAACACCTGGAATCCATAGGAGCAGGATCCAAGACAGCATGGGTTTACAACAGGAAGGTCCTGTCAAACTAATCTCATAGATTTCTTTGACTGGGTAACAAGAGTGGTGGACCAAGGGGGCAGTTGATGTCGCTACCTTGACTTCAGCAAAGCTTTCGATACTGTTCCATATAGAAGATTGATTAATAAGCTGGTAGGCTTGGGTGAGTCAGAAGTTGGTCAACTGGGTGGCAAACTGGTTGACGGGCAGAAATGGAGAGTGGTGGTAAATGGTATACAGTCAGAAGAGATGCAAGTCACAAGTGGGGTACCTCAGGGATCAGTCCTGGGGCCAGTCCTCTTCAATATCTTCATCAGTGACATTGCAGATGGACTGGAGGGTAAGGTTTGTCTGTTTGCAGATGACACCAAGATCTGCAACAGAGTAGATGATCCAGATGGGTGGGCAGAATGAGAAGAGATCTGGAAAACTGGCAAATGGTCAGAAGAGTGGCAACTGGGGTTTAACGCAAAGAAGTGCAAGATCATGCACATAGGGAAGAGAAACCCTGAAGCCACCTATAGGCTGGGACGGAGTTGCTGGCAATCACAAAGGAAGAAAGAGACTTGGGCATCATCATCACAGATGACCTGAAATCATCCAAGCAGACCACTAAATCAGTAGGTAGGCTAGAGGGATGTTGGTGTATTAGTAGGGTATCCAAGTGCAAGAGGGAGGTAATAATCCTCTTTACAAGACACTGGTTAGGCCCCATCTGGAGTACTGCATGCAATACTGGAGGCTGCACCTGCACAAGGACATTAACAAAATGGAGGCAGTCCAGAGAAGGGCAACACAAATGGTGAGGGACTGCATCAGAAAACATATGAGGACAGATTAACGGAACTCAATATGTTTACCCTAGAGCAAAGGAGGGAGAGCGGTCATATGATTGAAACATTCAAACATCTTAAGGGCATAACAAGGTGAAAGAGTCTAACATGTTTCAATATAAGAAAAATAGCAGGACAAGAGGACACAGCATGAGATTAGAGGAGGCCGATTAAGGGGTAATGTGAGGAAGTTCTTTTCACAGAAAGGGTGGTGGATGCATGGAACATCCTACCTCAGGAAGTGGTGGATATGAATACAGTGCAGGGCTTCAAACGGCATGGGATAGGCATAAATGGAGCAATACAGGTGAGTAGAATAAATAGGACATTGACAGAGTAAAGGCCTATGGCACATTCATAAGGTAGAAAAAATGGGCAGACTGGATGGGCCTTGTGGTCCTTATCTGCCATCAGCTTCTATGTTTCTATGTTACTGTGGAGGCTATATTCATGAGCACCTGTGGAGGCTGAGGGAGTGCCCAATTTGTCAAGGCTAAGGAGGATAGAGGCTGGACTATTAAGGCTGAAGAGGGAAATGTCATGGGCAGAAAGGAAAGGAGAAACACAGAGGGCAAAGGGGTGGACAGGAGACAGGAGACAGAGCAAGAGGACACACTGGGGACCAGGAGGGAGGTGCCAGGGCAGTGTTCAGGGGTTATATGGGAATGTATGACAATGTCAATGAGCACAGATACACAATAGGCTCAAACAGGTATTGGTCCTTAAGGGAGATGGAGGAACAGGAGGAGGTAGCAGGGAGGGAGGTTAAGGGTAATAGGGAGCTTGGCCACGAAAGGCAGACAAAGCCAGAGGTAAGGAGGATCTCAGAACGGGCTACAAAATAAGAGCAGCTGAGGGGACACGCTTGAAGGAAATGAGTAACAAGCCAGAGGTAAGGGCAGATCTCAGAAGGGTTACAAACAGGGTGGTACACTGAAGGAATTGAGTAACACTTTGAGGGACAAGGTGGTAAGGAAGAGGGCAGAAATGGGGATGGAAAGAAGTAGGAGGCAGCCAACAGGACGGAAGTCAGAGCGCAGGCAACCAGGTAGATGATGGGATTAAGGGAGTAAAAGATGGGTAAGGGCAAAGAGGAGGATGGGAGGAGGCAGGGGAAGGGTGGATAGGAAACCTTCAGGGAAGGCAGGGTGATGGAGGGATGGGGGTGCAGGAGTGGATATAAGGGTGGCTGGGGATGTATGTAGCACCGGAGAAGCGAGGGATGCGGAGGCACACTTAGGAGTAAGACAGTAAAAAATTGGTGATAGTGTATGGGGACCTCTATTATAAAAGGAATCCGCTGGTTAAGGAAGGTGGTGGCTTTAAAGGAGGTCAATATTTGTGAGCCAGGAATGGAGGCGAGCAGGGCACTACCAAAAATAGGGGGTGCATTAGTTGGGTTGGGGAAACCTCACCTGGTCTTACACCTGGGAACAAATGACATAGCTGGGGAGGAGGTGGAGGTGGTGCAGAAGAGATTCATGGAGTTAGTAGAGGGTGCAAGGGATAGTGAGGTCCATAGTTTTTGGAAGTCCCATGTACACTGTGCCTGTATGGTTAGGCAATTCAGAATCACAGACTTTAACCACTGGCTGAGGCTATGGTGTAGAAAGGAGGGCTATGAATGCATAAGTGAGTAGGGACATGTGGGTAGACCAGCATCGGTATGTGAGGGACAGACTGCATATCAATGATGAGGGGTAGACTGTTGAGGGAAACGTAGATAAAATATTGGGGAGTGATTTAAACTATGAGGGGGAGTGCACAGCTAGGGGTGGTCCAGAAAAAGGTCTGGTAGGACTTACCTAACTCACACACTCCCACAGCTGGGGGTGGGAGACGTTGGAAGGAGGGAAATGGTGGAAGGCAGGGCTGGTGGAAAGGGTTGCTAATAAACACCAAGAGACTTAGTAATAAAATGGTCGATTCAGGCAATGGTGACAGCAGACTACATGGACATAACTGCAGTCACAGAGACCTGGTGGATTGACAACCACGGCTGGGAAGTGGAAATACCAGGGCATGGACTCTACAGGAGGATAGGACAGGAAGAAGGGAGGGTGTTGCTTGTATGTAAGGGAGGGATCTGAGCAATTGCAAGTAGGGGAAGGGATGGACCAGCGGAGAAACTATGAGTCACTTTAAGCAGAACTGGGGGAGGGGAGAGGCACTGAGGGTAGGGGTAGTCTAAAGACTACCAAATCAAGGAGAGGAAGTAGATAGAGAGTTCGTTAGTGAAATACAGGAGATGGTCAGGAAAGGGAAACAGTGGTTTTGGGTGATCTGAATCTACCAGATGTGAAATGGGAAACTCTGGCAGCATCCTCAGAAAGGAGTAGGGAGCTGCTGGTAGCCATGCAGGAATTGTTCATGCACCAGCTGGTCACAGAACCTACTAGGGGAGGACCATACTAGATCTGGTAATGACAAACAGGGGAGGGGTTGAGGAGGTGGAGTTTGGGGAAAATTTGGGGACAGTGACCACAGGAAGGTAAGCTTTAAAATTTGGAAAGGGACAGTTAAGTGCATTTCCACCACTTAGGTGCTAGACTTTAGGAGGACAGATTTCAGGAGGATGCTAGAAATTGCGAGGAAGGAACTAGAAGGAAAGGACAGCATGGATGATATGGAGAAGCTAAATCGACCAGCTACAAGTTCTCGCTGCCCTACATGCCCTGATGTCCTCATCCTCTAAACTTGGCTTAACAAAACATTCCCAACTCCTCAGTTGCAATCCCTGGTTACACGATGGCCCACCAGGACAGGGCCACAAGAGGTGGTGGCGAGCCTTCTTCATAAGTTCAGACATATGCTACAAAATAATCATATCTAAAACTGAACCTAAAGAGTACGAACCTTGCTGCTCCAGCTCACACTACCTTTCTCGCTGCCCATATTCATTGCCGGAATCTGCTGCCGATCAGGCACCCTGCCACAACTGTTACTGACCTTCTTACACAAATCAGTTCACGAGCACCCACCAGGGAATTATATGCTAGGGTGACCTTAACCAAACTGGTTAGCCCCGCCCTCAACAAAACACAGACGGATGTCGCTGCCTCAATTTAATCCAACTCATCACTGAGCTCACCCCAAACCTTAAATCAGGTAACCACCCTTATCGACTGGGCTCTGACCTCCCATCCTCACAGAGTCATCCAAACAGGCCTACTCCTGACTCTATGAGTGATCACCATGTCATCTACCTTGTTTGCAAAATCCACCATCTCAAATCCCCCAAGTTCTTAGTCCAACGGTCATTCAAATCCCTAAACCTCGCCCTCCTAAATGACCTTGTCCTAGCTAACTGGCCCCCAACCTGCTAGATGACACCTACTCACCCAAAAACACATTCCTAAGATATGGGATTCCCACGCATTGCAACGGCAGTACTAGGGCACGCTGCACCCACCTGCCTGGATCTCCCAAGAGCTCACAGCTTGTACGAATGCCCGTGACTCAGCATGGCAAGCCTTCAAAGCCTCAGCCCCTACCTCAGGACCCTTCCACTACCGTGATCTGTGCAACATGTGCACTAGAGCAACTCGACTAGCTAAAGCAGAGTACTTAGATCCTCCTCCAGTCTAACCTTAATAGCCCTCCAAATTCTGGAAGGTAATACACCTCTTCTCACCCCATGCCAAGCTCTTGCTCTCCTTAGTGCAAACAACTTCACACTCGGATCCTATCTCAGTCATTGCTAAGTTTAACTTATATTTCTCCACCTGCGCTTCTCCTCCTTTCCTCCTTACCTCCCATGTCACCATCTCCACTACCTACAGGGCAAACTACCTCAAAATACAGGTATTTTCCTTCAGGAAATCTCTGAAGAAGCTCTAGAAGCCCTGTTAACATTAAGCCCCTCAAATGGAATTCCTAGATGGACTAGACCCCAAACTTCTATTTATCTTGGCCTCTGCCATAGTCACCCCTACTGCCCTATGTCATAAATCTATCCTTCGTCACTGCATCTGTCCCTCTGTCCTGGAAGCATGCCATTGTCATCCTCTCCACAGAGCGCCTCCTCCACCTCAAAATATCAGCCAATCTTCCTCCTCCTACTCTGGCGGTTGCAAGAACACTTAGTGCTTAGCCAGCTAACCTCCTATCAAGCCGACTCAAATTTCTTCACACACTACCAGGCCGGATTCAGGAAAGATCACTACACTGCCTCCTCTTTACTAAGGCTCACTGACACCATCCAATCTGGAATGGATAGAGGTCTCATCACCTCTGCCATTTTCATCGATCTGGCCAAGGCCTTCGATACAGTCTCCCACACTCTGTTACTATCTAGCCTCGCTTGACCTAGCCTCCACATCTGCTACTGCCTGGTTCAGTGCCCATCTCACAGACCGCACTCAATCTGTCAGGATTATGGATGCCATATCCTCCCTCCCTTTATCCACTGGGTCCCCAAGGATCGGTGATTGGGCCTATCCTATTCTCTATTTTTCTAAACAATCTGCCCCAAACTTGTTCTGCCTCCTCGATCCACATGTATGCTGATGATACTGTCCTATTTTCTTCTGGCTCCTCCCCAGCCTCAGTTGCCTCTACCTCCAGGTGGATTTCAACAAAGTCCAGCTCTGGTTCAACTCTCACCAGCTCTCTCTAAATGCTAAAAACTGTAACTATGACTTTAGTACATCCCAATGACTAGCCAGGCCCTCCCTTCCACTATTCCACACCCTTGATGGGTCAGAGCTGGAGGATGTCACCTCCTTCTGGTATCTTGGAGTTTGGCTTGACCGCCACCTCACCTTTGCAGTCCATGCTGACTCTATACTAACAAAACTCTGCCCCAAGCTTGGAGCTTTATATCAGAACCATCCTAGCCTCCCCTATCCGGTCCGCCGTGAGCTTATCCAGAAGATGATACTTCCTCCTTCGATTATTGTGATATTGTTTACAGTGCCTCCACAAGTCAGTTTTATCCAAACTGGATACCCTTTTTAATGCTTTCTGCTGGTTCGCCTTGATGCTCCTCCTCGCACTCCACCGCTATGAGCTATACCGCCCTTGCTCTCCCTCCTTGAGAACCGCCACCTAATACACTGTCCCAAGTTTATCTTGAAGAACTGGGTTTGGTACCTCCCAGTGTATCTGACCTCTGTACTATTGCCCTCTGGCACCCACCTATGCTCTGAGGTCACGAGACTCCGGCTTGTTAGTCCCAGACATTGGACCCAAGCTGGCCAGGCCACCTTCTCTCACCACTTCCTCAACTCTGGAACTCTTTCCCTCTGAAATTTGCCACTCTTCCTCTATCCGCCACTATCCTATGCCCTTGCTAACCACTACTCAGTAAACTGCTCCTGCAGCTAACTCTCAATCTTCTAC
Source organism: Neoceratodus forsteri (assembly GCA_016271365.2). Classification (NCBI taxonomy): domain Eukaryota; kingdom Metazoa; phylum Chordata; order Ceratodontiformes; family Ceratodontidae; genus Neoceratodus; species Neoceratodus forsteri. The sequence continues at coordinate 490,936,547 of CM028132.1, read as the reverse complement.
CTCAGACACTCCTATATTTCTTCTCCCAGTAGGCCCAATGGTGCTACTTTGCTAACTACACCCAACTACTGCACTTGATCCCAACTTTGGGCTAGCTAGTTTGCAGAATTCTACCTCATCTCATTATATACCACAACCCAATACCTTAGCAGGATTTTATTGTAACTGTTACTCTTGGACTATTAGGGTATATGTATTAATTCACACTCACCTATTCCTGTTTATTTATTTATTTTTATTTATTAAGTCTAGGATTACAAATACCGGAACATCAAGACAGACATTACAACAATGTGGACATTGCAGAGTACAGATTAATACAATTCAAGGGTAGCATTGTAACAAGGCAGCCAGCGGCATTTGTCAAAGAAAATAGACAACAGATAAGAAGTGCCAGAGTCATAGGGAGAGGGGAAGGAATGTAGGAAGGTGGGGAGAGGGTGAAAAGTGCAGCACCGGGTATACCAAGATGTGAGGGTAGAATCCAGTGAGGAGGGGAGGGGGGACCACTAGAGCAGGAAGGGAAGTGGAGAAACAAGGTTAAGTTGGGCAGTCACAGGAGCTGTTGGTAGTGAGATAGTCCCGAGCCTAGTTTTAAACATACCAATTGTTGGGGCAGAGGAGATGGTGGGGCTGAGGCCATTGAACCAGAGTGAGCTCAATAAGCAAACATATGCAGCTGTATTATCTAATTATATGTTTTCAAGGTATAAAGCATGACTTCCCCATGTAACTGCTACAATACTATATGAGGTAATTGCCATCTACGCCCAACTATTTCTGTAAAATGTTTTCAACTGTATTGTAATTGTATGTATATATGTCAGGACCTGACTACCCTTGTCCTCTTCTCCACTGCACCCCTCCCCCAGATCACACCCGGAGTTGAGCAAAGTTCTTGCTCAGTGTGCTTTCCTGGTGAACAATTTCAATAAATAAATAAATAAATTAAGGGAGGAATATTGAAGGTGACAGAACTATGCGTAGGGATGGTGAGCAAAAAAAAAAGAGGAGGAAACCACTTTGGTTCATAAAGAAGGTGGGGTTAGCTGTTAGAGAAACAGAAGGCATTCGCACATATAAAACCATCTCAGAAAGAGACGGACAGGTAGGTATACAAGGCAAACTGAGAGAAACAGGAAAAATAGTCAGACGGGTGAGGGCTGATATGGAGGAGAATATAGCAAGGGAGGCAAAAGGGGAATAAGAAATTTTGTAGGTATGTGGAGTGACAGAAGGAAGGGGAAGATGGGGATTATTAGACTCAAAGGGAAGGGGGGTAGTGGCAGAAGGGAATATGGAAAAGGCTAATGTTCTGAATGATTACTTCACATCAGTCTTCATGGTGGAGGAGGGCAGAGGGCCAGAGCTGGAAGTCAGAGGAAGAGAGGGCGGAAGTGGATATGGGTCCATTCACGGTGGATAGGATATTGGATGAACTGGGAAACTGCAGGAGGATAAGGTGATGGGCCCAGACAGGATTCATTTGAGAGTGCTCAAAGAGCTGAAGCAGGTGTTGGCAGCACTGCTCACGTGGTTATTTAATCTGTGACTGGACAAGGGAAGGGTTTCTGGGGACTGGAAAAGAACTGAGGTAGCGCCATTGCATTAAGGGGCGGGGAGGAAGGGAGGAACTGGGAAACTACTGCCCAGTTAGCCTTACTCTGTGGTGGGTAAGCTAATGGAGATCCTTATAAAGGAAATGCTGATTAAATATCTGGAGACAGAGGCCTCCTGGATGGCAACCAGCATGGATTCATAGGTTGTAGATCCTGCCAGACCAACCTGATTGAATGTTTTGACAGGGTTACGGAGATATGGGACCAGAGAGGGCGGTGGATGTGGCCTACCTGGACTTCAGGAAGGCTTTTGATACTGTCCCCACAGGAGACTGGTAGGCAAAGTAGGTAGTTTGGGAGTGGGGAGCAAGATTACAAAATGGGTTGAGCATTGGTTAGAGGGACAGATGCAGAGGGTTGTGATAAATGGGGTGCACTCAAAGGAGAAAAGGGTGACAAGTGGGGTTCCCAGGGCTCAGTGTTGGGACCCATACTCTTCAACATTTACATAGGGGACTTTACAGAGAGTCTGCATGGGAAGGTGAGTCTGTTTGCAGATGACATGAAAATATATAATACGGTGGATACGACGAGGGGTGTGAAAAGTATGAGAGAGGATCTGGCAATGTTGGAGGAGTGGTCAGAAAGATGGCAGCTACAATTTATTGCAAAGAAATGCAGAATTATGCATATAGGGCATAGAAACCCAAAGGCAAAATACTGACTTGGGGGACTGGAGACAACAGAACAGGAAAGGGACCTGGGGATCACCACTTCAGACAGCTGAAGGTTCAGAGACAGTGCAACAAAGCAGCAGGAAGGCACTCAGAATGTTAGCATGTATAGGGAGGGGCTTTACAAGCAGGAGAAGGGAGGTGATCATGCCACTATACAAGACCATGGTCAGACCACACCTGGAATATGGGGTACAGTTCTGAGGCCATACCTACAAGGGACAAGGACAGGCTGGAGAGGTTCCAGAGAAGGGCTACCAGAATGGTGAGTGGGCTGCAGGAAAAGTTATACAAGTAGAGACTGGGTGAGCTGGGCCTGTATACACTGGAGGAGAGGTGGAACATGGTTGAAACATATAAGTACTTGAAAGGCATAAGTAGGATGAATGTTGACAGTATCTTCAGATTAAGTGAGAACAAATCCAATAGGGGCATGCATTAAAATTGAGGGGGCAGATTTAAAAGTGACATCGGGGAATTCTTTACTGAGAGGGTGGTGGGGTCATAGAAAAACTGCTAAATGGGTGATGGGGGTTGAGTCAGTGGGCAAAATTAAAAGCCTGGGATATATATATGGCCCTAACTAATGGGGCAGACAGAAAATGGAGAGCAGAGGTCTTCCTAGAGGAGAGAACTCTGGCAGACTGGAAGGACCATGGGGTCTTTTTCTCGACAAATTTCCATGTTTTGATTTTTTTTATAACATTTTATTTTGATACAGGAATTACATTTGTAGGGATGAAGTCCTGTTCAACAAAGTCCTGTAGTGCAAACAAAACAGAGAATACAATAGTATAATACATAAACATTTCATATAACAATTACTTAAAACAAGTACAAGTCAAGTTCAAGTCTTCCCACAGTTTCTTCTTAAATGTTAGTAGGTTGTCAGTGGACTTCAGTTTATGGGGCAAATTGTTCCAAAATGTGCAACGGTATTCTGCAACATAATATCACCAAATCTATTGTTTGATCTGGTCAATGGAATTTTCTGACTAAAAGATCTAGTATGATTTCGCAGTTCACTATTACATTTGGTTGTAATATAGTTCAATAGTGTTTTGATGTTCCTTTTAATATTTGATAATGTACATACCAAATATAATCCCTTTTTCTTTTGGATTTAAAAACCTAATTTATTGTACAGGTCACAATGATGTACCTCGTGCCTGCTATCAGTTATAAATTTACTCATTTTATAGTAAACTTGATTTATTTTACTTAATACTGTTTTATTGGAGTGCATGTATAGTACTGATCCATATTCCAGGACTGGGACCAATAACTGTCCTACCACTTTTTCTCTTGTTTTCAGGGATAAACTTCCTGCCACCCTTCTCAACATCCCCAGTCTTTGAGTCACCTTATTAACTTGTGAAAAACATGCTCTGTATAGGTTAAGCCAGAGTCCACCTGTACACCTAAATATCTGTATGTATCAACATTTTCAGTCTGAGAGTTCATCCCTAGTTTTATTTGTAATTTCAGTTCCTCTCTTGTTCTACCCCTTTAAAGATCATACCTTGTGTCTTTTAGAGTTTAAAAGTAAGCCAAAATTATTAAACCATACTTCCATTACATCTGCATCTTATTGCAGTTTATGAATCAATTGTTCAGACTGTCTGCTGATGCTACTATTACTGTGTCATCAGCATATATTCTAATGTCACAATGTTTTATTTGGCTTGGTAAATTATTCACATATACATTGAACATGAGGGGACCCAAACTGATCCTTGTGGGATCCCATGAAGGACTTCTCCCTGATCTGAAATTGTTTCCACCAAAACCACACATTGTTTCCGGTCTGACAAATAGGACTTTATCCACCTAAGGGTTCCTCCTGAATACCCAGTTCACATAAACCTTCCAGTAAAATCTTATGCTGAGCAAGGTCAAACGCTTGCTAAGATCCACAAACACCGCCCCTGTGTTCCTACCTTGATTCAAAGATGTTGCTGTCAGTTATTGAAGTTCAATAGGGCGGTGTTCTCAGATTACCTTTTTGAAATCCATATTGGAACTCAGTTAGTAATTGATTACCGTCCAAATATTGACTTAGCTGTGTATGAACGAGCTTTTCCAGTATCCTTGACAGTAAGGCTATCGGTCTGTAGTTGGAGGCAGCAGTATTGTCCTTTAAAATGGGTAGAATTTTACTCACCTTCCAAACCTCTGGAAATGCTGAAATACTCCAGTTGAAAGATAGGTCACTACTGGAGTGATAATCTCAGCACCACACCCTCAAAAATCTGGCTTCAATTTCGTCCAGTCTCTGATTTTGAAATATTCAAATGTTTTAATTCCTTTTCAACTCCTTTACTGTAATTATTTTAAATCCAAACTTAGTTTTCAGTTTCTTTTGTTGTTTACATTCATATTTTTTCAATTTCACTTCTAGAGATTTTTGAGGTCTTTTCTTTTGGTTTGATCATGTTTAAATCAGGCAGATCCAAAATGTGCATTAAATTGATTTACTACCTCTTTCTGATCTTCTATTATTTTTTCCCTCTTAAGTTGATCTTCTGCATTGATCTTATAGGAGTTTTTAGATCTGAAATATAACTCCAAAACTTCTTTTGGGTCTTGTGCCTTAATCAATCTTACCAGATGATACTGGTTTTCACTTTTTTAATATCTCTTTACATTTATTTCTCCAGTTTTTAAACTTTTCCCAGGTCTCAGGATCTTTATGTTTCATGCTTTTTCCACCCTGGGCCAAATATTCAAGCTTTGCACCTGGCCAGAACTTAGCACTGCCCAGCGTGCAAACTTACCTGAGAGCAAAAATGCAAGCTATATTTAAAAGGGAAAGCCCGGGCAAAACCATCTGAATATAGCAAAGCAAAGGAAGCCAGGTAAACAGGGCTAGGAGTGCAGGGCAATAACAGCCCAGGAATAACACAGTACTGAATATGGCAAATAAGACAGCACTGAATATAGCACCCAAGGCAGGCAGTGCAAACACCAACAGGCACACAATGCAGATGGAGCCACCAGGCCCTGGACCACAGGCAAAGGAGCATGGGCTGAAAGGGACCCCAAGAGCAGACACTGGTGCAGAACCCAGACACTGATACACACACACATCCAAGGGACAGGCCAGAGTGTGGCAGGACCCATGAGCAGAACCAAAGTACAGAACAACCCCAAGCATGGCAGGCACATAAAAAGACACAGGACACAGGGCAAGTATGAAAAGGTATATATAATACAAGAGATGCAGGGAACAGAAACAGGTATGCAACAGGTGAACAACACAATCAAATCAAACAGCAATGTAACGAAATGACTTGACATGCAAAATGAAACCTACACAAAACACTATATACACATGAACAGGATCTACAACTATGACTACTACTATGACTAGCACTACAACTACCCCTACAGAACCTACAGCACATTATGCTACCACACAGCTACACACTAAACTACAACAGTGACTAAACTACAACTAACAAGTGAACATCTACAACAAAGGTAAATACAAAGATAAACATATGTACAGTGGTGGAGACATCAGCAAGCAACGTCACAGGCGGGAATGGGGATATGAACACAAACAATGAGGGATAAGAGGCAACAGAAAGCAATGTCCAGGTAGGGGAGTGCGGAGAGCAAGGTGCACTGCTGCAGGTTATGGCTGTGAGCTTGCAGGTTCTGGCAGGCGTGCCTCAAGAACAGTGGCCACCCTCTGGGTCTCAGCAATGAGCACTGCCTGCTGCTCTATAAGTGTGCGTTGCTGGTGCACGATTCTCTGCAGGAGGTCTTTGCGCCCTCGGACTCTCTCTGGCTGCGTAGCTCACAATGAGGATTGGAGTGGACCTACAAGAGGAAGGGAAGGATGTGTATGGTAAACCAGCCAGGAGGCTAACTGCAGCCACAGGTAGCCAGACAGGGATGGACAGCATGTTCTGACAGCCATGCCCATGTGGTGCCGAGAACACAATGGTAGGCACAACCAACCGTCGCCACAGGGAAGGCTTGAAGACACAGGCAACAACCGAAAACCTAAACACATGGAGATGCAGGCCCTGACAACACCAATGGCAAGGCAGCACCACCCACCCCAACAGTGCAGAGAGTGAGCAAGTGCAGGCAGACCCCTGAATGGTGGTGGGTGTGGGCCACAACAACATGTACATGGGAGACCTAACATTGGGACATGCTGCCCACAGTCAGACACCAATGTACCAGACAGTAGTGTGCAACATCAAACAACAGGGGTGCAGGGGCAGCACACTGCAGGCATGGTGGGCATCCAATGACCAACCCAGGCCAGGGCATAACCGACCTGCAGGAGCTGCAAGCCTACAGGGCATAAACATCAGCAGGAGGACCAACAGGACGCTGCCACACATGACCCATGTAGCAGCAGTGTTTATGTGCCCTGCAGCCAGGACAACCACATGGCAGGTGACCAGCCGAACGTGGCCAGCGGTAAATGTGGATGCCATGAATGCCAGCCATGCATGCTGACACTGGCACATACTGCCCCTGTCACAGGGCATGGCATCCAGACATCCAGATACTGCCAGCACCAAGAAACAGTGCTGCGCAACACAGCAGAAAGCAGCAGCAATAGCATGACTACCATGGTGGCCAAACCCCAGCACAGTCAATGACAGCCCAGTGATGGAACAACACATTACAGAGGCACAGCAAAAATGAAGACTGAGATGTACTCATGCAGAGGCCCTGGCCTCGGGGCTACTCTTCTGGGCCCGCTGCGCATGGCCAGCACCTTGGGGCTACCTCTGGTTGGTGCTTAGGGACCGTCCAGTTCCTCTCTCCTGTGTTTAATGCATGGTCCGCTTCTACAGTGGAGAGGGAAAAAGCACTGCTACTGCAATGCACAGCAAGAATCGTGATCACAACAGCAAGATACACACCCATCACTAAGACACCGTGACATGCAGAGCAGCCAAGGGACAGTGATAGCATGCAGGGGACACCCACACAGTGGACCCTATGAACCATTGACCATGCACCAGGCACACAGGGCATATAGGCATGTGGGCCCAGTGTTGTAACTGTGCAGGGTGCATGGGCACAGCGACTGAAGGCACACACACTGTAGGCAGTCCGTGTCAATGCATCGACACCCCTCACAACACCGGTGAAGGCTGCAGGATGGGCCTGTAGCATGTTCCACCGCCCACAATGCCCATGCATGCAATGCCACCAACATGACGGCCACCTGGCACATGTGGCAGCCATGCCCTCCGGACCACTGTGCCCCCAACGTGAACCACAAGCCGCCACATGAGACCCACCACCCTGCACACCTGTACCCCTGTGCACACAGCAGTGTGTATACACACACACACCACACATTACGCAGGCACACACAAGCAGACCACGACACACACTGTGGACATGTGCAGCTTGCTCAGGCACTCATCTGGCACTGGCACATGCCCTCATGCACCATGCATCTGAATGCCTCTAGCTGGCCCCTCTGGCAGTGGCGCAGGTCCGTGTACCTGTGTTGGCACTTCTCAGCATCCCCTGGATGCCCATCCACTCTGTGAGCCACCTGGTGATGGCCGCCCACACCTGCCACCATGGGAGATCACCTCTCTGACCTCCCCAACAGCCATTTGTGCCACTGCTATAAGCTGCACAAGGTTGGAGGTCTCCATCTCCCCCAGTGCCTGTCCCTGTGCACCACAGCTCGCTGTCTTCCACTTCCTGGCATTGCCCACACAGCTCAGATACCCTGCCACCTGTTGCACAACACAGCTATTCCCACACCCTGGACCCTTCAGCAATCAGTGCAGTAGTGCCGCACTATCACATGATGTAGCGTGGCGCTACCTGGAAGCGGCCCACTGCATGCATGACCCGCCATGACCCTGGAGCCACAACAACATGCATGGACATAGCACCGCTGTGTGGGCTAGCGCAGCGCCATGCTGTACTATATCTGGAAGCTAGAGTGGCCCTGGGGCCTCACGGGCATGCGTGGTGGTTGTGCTATGCCACATAGCACTGTGCTACTGGCCAGCACGGCACTGTCCTCCCATAGCCCACCGCTGCTGTTTACATGGAGTTAAGCTATTAACCTGGCACTAATCAGGCCCATATTCAACGGTATATGCAAATGAGGGTACTTGTGCATGCATGGTGCAAACAGTGTGATTAGCATATCAATAACCGATGATTTGCATGCATTACAGGCTGGATTGCAGGGCTGGGATATAAAGGGCAATCAGTGCTCCACCGGTGCTGTGTTGTGGGAATGCAGCATACAGCAGATACTGCAGTAGAACAGACGACACTGAAGGAGCCATGCAACAGGAGGCAGAGCAGCGAGAGGCAGGTCTGTATAGCTGTTGGAGAAGTGTTGGAATGGTACTGCTGCAACACAGGTTCGGGATGTATGTACTGCTTACCTGAAGTCCACAGCTGTACTGGCTGGAGACAGGTCTGCCAACCGCAGAACCAGAGGCAAGCACGGTGCTGTGAAATGGTGCACATGGCCATAAGGCCAGCAATCCAGCAGACCAGCCTGGGCACCGTGCCTGTGCTCCTGCATTAGCCTACACTGTGCAGGGCTGTCCAGAACACTGTGGGTGCCAGGCAGGTGCGGGAGGCCCCAACATGGAGTGTGGGTGTGCACCGCAACAGTGGCACACTGCCATGGGGTCCATGGCACCTCAGTTGTCACCCAGGATGTGGGATGGGAGGGTCACAAATGTCTGGTGGTGGTAAACAGCTGCAGCCCAGGGGTCACAGGGTCCCGCAGTGTGTTGTCGACAGCACCATGTGGCTTGTGCCTGGTAGCCTGCCATTGCATGTGTGCCATTCTCTGTATCCTCACCCTGTGTGCAGTGCTCATATCCCTGGGGCACAGTACAGTGCCAGGTGGTGGCCGTTGGAGTGGCCCTGTCCTGGGTACACATGTCAGCCATGGGCAATGGCAGTGCCATTGTGGGTCCAATGTGTGCTGTCCAGACAACAACAGTCATGCAGTGGCACAGTGCACAGGGTGACCACAGCACACTGTGGCTGTGTGCGCACCATACATGCACATGCTGGCCAGTGCTACATCCATGCAACCTGTGCACCCTAGGTGGTGGCATGCACATGCTGTTGCACATGCGTGATGCAACACAGGCATGACACAGCTGGTGACACACGTCCCTTTCCATCTCTCCCATAGGTAGTGTGGCATGGCCTGAATGGATTCGCGCCCATCGCTTTCCCAGGAGAAACTGAAGACCATGGTGCATGGTGTTAAGGAGAGGAGCAGGTGCTGTGGCAGCACAGGGCCATGGATGGGTGGTGCACCAGGTATGGGAAGAGGTGACTGCAGGGATGAATGCAGTCAGTGGTCATGGCAGGAAAACTGAAGCAGTGCACAAGCGCTGGAGTGACCTGCTGTGCTTGGTCAAGAAGGAAGAGGCACAGTGGCTATGTGACAAGATGCGTACTGCTGGTGGCCTGCAAACAGCACAGCAGTGGGAGGAGGACCCATTCCTGGCTGTGGTGGAATCCACACTGCGTCCAGTGGCCATCAATGGTGTACCGGTGGTGGGTGTGAGACGCTCACATCGCCCAGGACAGGTCTGTATCCGCATGTGTGTCCCCTGCATGGTGTGGCGGCACAGGTACAGGGTGTTGGTGTTGGCACCGAGCCTGAGGTGCACTGTGGGCTGCACTGCTGTGCACACTATGCACAAGGGACAGGTATGCATGCACACTGTGGGGTGGTTGGGTGCATGTGGCCACAGGATATAGCTGTGGGGATGGTGTGTGGGTGTACATGTCTACAGTGGTGGCACATGTCCTAGGGTGTGCATGTTCAGGTGGCAGTGGTGGTAGTAGGGTGCACTGTGCGTGTACAGGTGACTGACCTTGTCCGTTTTCTCCACAGCAGTGTGTGCAGGGCCAGTGGTGAACCAGGGCCATGCCAGGATGGCTGCCTCATGACAGGAGGAAGAGGAGAAGGAGGACAACCTGCCATCAACATGTGGTCTGGGTGGCAGACAAGGACCCCAGGCCGCACCATGTGTGGCACTCCCTTGGAGAGGAGTTACAACCAACAGGGAGGGGGCCCACTGCAAGTGGGGAACTGACTACAGTGCCAACTTGGAGGATGCCCAGGTGAAGGATCTGGGTGGTGGGCAGGTGATCCTTCTGACAGTGACAAGTGACACTGAAATGAATATGTCAGAGGGTTCTTACCTCTGCCCGTGGATGGGCCTGTGGAGGGGGTACAGGGTGGGGCTGGGTGCAGATGCCAGGGGTGGTTGGCCTTGCTGGCATGGGTGCACCCATGCAGCCAGTGGATGGCTGTGGGGGATGTGTGCACTGCTGGACATGCTGCATCCCCACAGGTTGTGGGTCAGGCCTCCGGGACCGCAGCACACCGCCTGTGGACTGCAGCAGCAGCAGCCACCCATGCACCGCATCCTGACCCTGTTGAGCTGCAGGCACCAGTGCAAGCCACTGTAGAGGGGCTGCACCCTTGGAGCAGGATGCCCTGAGGCCTGCCCACTGCTCTAGGCTGCACTGACGTCCCAGCAGGAGGCCTCAGATGGACCTGCATGGCCTGTGGAGGGGAGTTTGGGCATCAGCTATCGCTGATGTGTGAGTCCGTGTCCCTGGGCTTTGCCCATGCAGAACAGCGGGCTGAAGACAGGGTGGGCCATATGGTTGCTGCGCTGGACCATGGCTTTGCCGGCCTCATGGCTGCAGTGGTTGACCTCACCACTGTGCCGCGCTGGGTGCATGGGGGTCACCAGGATGTGCAAAGAGGTCAAGGTGACCATGGCACAGGGGCCCACAGGCAGGTCACCCGTGCCACAGAGCCACCACTGGCTCCAACACCAACGCATCGGGCATATCTACAGGCACCCAGCATGCCATGGCTGTCCGCTCGCCCTGTCCGGTTCCACTGGTCGGACAGGGAACAGGCAGTCTGCCCTGCCTGCCTCACCATGGTCCTCCCCAATGTGTCCTCAGCACAGAGCACCCTGGTTCTGTGACCCACTCCTGTGGTGTGCGCCATGTGTGTGGTGGTAGTCGCTGGTGATGAGCATGGCCGACCTGCACCTGTGCATGGTCGCCACCCCTGTGTGCACATTGGCACACCCACACCCTTGTACACACATGCACACATCATGACATGCACAACCCCGCACTCCATCACATGCACCACTTGCATGGCCATGGTGGCCCTTCTCACACTGCCACCACACATCAGGCATTGCCCACCACACATCAGGCATTGCCCATTCCACTGTACCATGGCTGTGTGTCCATCTCCATGTGACCTGCACACTCATACATCGCACCGCACACACACATGCTTCTGTTCCACTTTGTTGTGTCCCTGCTGTGATTGGTGTTGTCACTGTTGTGATTGTCTGTTCACATTAAATCATTCACCATTGTACTGTTTCATGTTGCTGTGTAGTCTGTACTCACACTCTGGCCTGTGACAGTGTTCTGATGATGTTGGCCCTGTGCTATATGGCCCTGCAGGCCATACGAGGATCCCTCCTCTCGAGTTGCTCCACTATCCCCTGACTACTGGCTCTGGGTCACTGCTGGCCTGTTCCTCAGGTTCAGGTGCTTGTATCCCATGGTTCATCCCCATGTTGTGCAACATACAACAGGCTAGGAAGATACGGCATACCTTCTGAGGCCTATACTGTTGGGCACTGCCTGATGTGTATAGGCATCGAAGCGCATCTTCAGTATGCCAAACACCCTCTCTATGATGTTCCTGGTGCTGGTGTGTGCCTCGTTATACTGCTCTTTGGCCACTGTGGCTAGCCTGGGTACAGGTGTCAGCAGCCAGGGTCACAGGGGATAGCGCTGTCCCCGCTGAGAGATATGCACCTGTTAGTGTTGTACTGCTGCCTGTCTGTTGCTGCCATGCATCCCTGTGTTGACCTCCTACACCCTTCCCTGGCCTCCCATGCCTGTCCCCATCCATGCTGTGGTGTGTGTGCCTTGTCAGCTGCTACTCACCAACCAGGTGCCCACTGGGTATCCTGCCCTCTTCAAATGCCTGGCACAGCTGGGACTGGTGCCAGATGAATGCGCCATGTGCAGTGCCGGGTACTGTGCATAGACATTGCTGATGCGCTTAGTCGCACTGCACACCACCTGGCAATTGATGGAGTGGTACTCTTCCTGTTTATGTAGACATCACTACATTGCCAGGTAGTGCACAGATGGGGACATGGGTGCAGTCAATGGCACCCAGTACTGCTGGTAGGTGTGCAACTCGATGGAATTGCTGCATTGTTTCTCTGCACTCTGTTGCCGTGCTGGGGAATACTATGAACTCCTAGCGGTGGCAGGAAAGCCTCTAGGAACTGGGTCAGGAAGCGTGAGGTTGCAGACTGCGATACCCCATTGGTGTCTCCCTGTTGGTCATTGGAACATCCCTGTGGCTAGGAAGCACATCACTGCTGTCACCTTCTTCTCTACTGTCATGGCATGGCTGCATCTGGTGTTGGGTGCAGCTGCTCGTGCAGGAGTTCACATAGCTGCCTCAACATTCCCCTGTTCATCCTGTACTGGCCAGTGATGTGCTCACCTGGCAGGGTCTCAAGGAGACCCTGGGCTGGTACCACCTGTTTGCAGCATACTGTCTCCTTGGCCTGCATTGTGGCCCATGTTGGGCCTGCTCCTCTCTCCTCCTCCTCCTCCTCCTCCTCCTCCACTACTGCTACCATGAATGGCAGCATCACTGCTAATGGTACAGCACTCATTCTCACTTCCTGTTGTGGATCTCCCCTAGGTGATTTGCCCTGGGTTAAGACCAGTAGTGGTAGCTAGCACCACGCCACGTGTCACGCTCATGTGTTCTAGCGTGCGCGCTATGGCTTTGAATATCCCATTGCACGTGTATGCAGGCCCCTGCCCCTTGCATACATTATCGGTCTGCTCAGTGCTACTGTGGGTTAGTGCGCTAACTGGTCCTTTGAATATGGCTACTCCACGCTATTCCCATGCTACTGCTCTATGCCACTGCACCATGCTTTGAATATCTGGCCCCCTATCTCTTATTCTTACTTGTATTTTTAATTTTTCTGTTACCCAAGGTAATTTTTCTTCTTAGTTGTCTTTTTTACTTTTGGGCATGCTGTTGTATACACAATAATAATGACTCATTAAACTCTTGAACTGCCAATTTAATATCCGAATAAGAAAGACCCTTTCCCAGTTATAATTCTTTAAACTATGTTTAAAATCTGTTTAATTAAACCCAGTGTAGTCTCTCACCCAATAAGATGTTGCTTTTGTTTTGACCAAATACTTAAATCAATCAAACATGTTACTGGGTTATGGTCACTTATATTTAATGGCAATATTCCTGATTCAAAATCTCTATATCTTGTGAAATGTATATTAAGTCTAATATGGAGCCAGGGACTTCATTATTTGTAGTTCTTGTTGGATTCTTTATTATCTGCTCCAGTCCCAATGTTGCAAAACTATTCTTTAATCTTTCCTCTCTAGATTGTAACCAGTTTGCATTGAAATCCTCTGTTATTAAAATGTGATGATTTCTATTTTGTCCAGGATAATCTCTGCTAAAGACTCAAATGTCTTGATTTTTGTCTTTGGAGGTGCATAAAACTCCTACTAGTGACTTCACAGAACAGATGTTAATCATCAGACCATCTATTCCTCATGATTGATTGTTAATATGGTCTAGTGAGGGCCTAAGCTGTGTTTAATGTAAAGTAATACCCTCACCCTCTTTCCTCTGTCTTTTCTAATTACATTATAATCCATTAGTTGAATTGCATCATTCTCTATTCTATCATGAAGCCATGTTTCATAAAGTGCTATAATATCCTGTCTAAATTCTGTTGCCCAAACTCTATATTCTTCAATTTTGTTTACTAAACTCTTAACATCTTCGTGTGCCACAGAGACACATTCACTCTTTCTATGTTTATATATTGTCAAATCCCTTGTCAACTGATTCACAAGATAAAACCGCATTTAGCACCCCAATCGGTTTATACCAGTTTGTCACAATGCCATTCAGACTACATGGGGCCCCAGTCACTTTTCAGCGGTATATCCATGTACAGGTCGACTGTCATTGAACACTTACAAAGGGGCAACTCAATCACAGCGCCTGTGTACAGGGCTACCTGGCAGGGTAGCAAATGGATACCAAGGTGAGCGAGGCAGGGCATATGGATGTACAGTGTATATGCATGTAGGGGGTATGTGGGAGGGGTATGGTGGACAGCTAGCGTAGTGGGGAGTCCGGTGGTCGCTGGGAGGTGCAGGGTTTGAATTGGCATGGTGTTTTTTTTACTGGCGGGCAGCTGGTTATTTTCCCAAGTTTTAACCCCTCACGACATGCACACCCCTGAGTTGAGAATCCATTAGAAGGGGGTGAGGGTGTGAAGCCCCTATGGGGGTGCAGGGAACACAGTCCCCCTCATTTAATAAAAACGTAGTTCTCGGCAGCGTCTTTATCCTCGCCATGAGTTTCATTGCTGAAATTCATTTTCAGCAGCTGACACTTGTTGTAACAGCGATCACTATTCCGTGATCGCCATTATGATATGGAACCCTTTTTAGCTTTTTATGGACTATGTACTAAGACCACACACTGAGTGCTGTGTGGCTTATTTGGACAATGTGGTGATATTCAGCCCTGACTGGGAATTCCATGTTAGACACTTGTCCCAGGTATTGCAAGCAATAAAGCAGTCAGGAGTGACCATTAACCCTGCTAAGTGTGCCCTAGAAAAGACCAAGACAAGATACCTAGGGTTAATATTTTGGCAACGGACAAGTGAAGCCCAAGGTAGAGAAGGTTATAGCAGTAGCAAATAGCCCAATGCCTACTGCGTAAAAGCATGTGAGAGCTTCCTAGGCCTGGCTGGTTATTACTGGAGATTAATTGCTAATTTCTCAGCCATTGCCAGTCCTTTGACTGATCTCACTAAAAGAGGTGCCTGTATAAGGTTCTAGTGAACCCTATTTGTGATGAGGCTTTTAGGAATACCAAGGCCATTCTATGTACAGTTCCTGCATTTAAAAGCCCTGACTTCAACCAAGTGTTTGAGGTTCAAATCGATGCATCAGAGAATAATATTGGGGCAGTCTTATCTCAGAAAATAAATGGTGAAGAACATCCGATCATGTATATCAGCAGGAAGCTACATGAAAGGGAGAGAAGATATGCCACCATAGAGAAAGAATGCTTTGCTCTGAAGTGGGCTATTGAATCTCTGAAATATTACTTGTGGAGGGCTGAATTTAAGGTTGTAACTGATCATAATCCCTTGCTGGTTGTACCAAATGAGAGAAAAACCCCATATAATGCGTGGTACTTAGCTCTTCAGCTGTATCGATGCATTGTGTCCCACTAAGTAGGGACAAACATGTAAATGCTGATTTCATGTCTAGATATGGTGCAGGAACTGATGTCAATGAAATATGATGAACTTTCCCTAAAAGGAGACGGTGCAGGAAGGTACTATTAGTCTCTGTTGAAAATGTTAACGACTCAGGGTAAAGAATGATGATATCCACTGTGTTTATGATGGAATGTTTATCATTAATAGGGACCCTGAGACTGTACTCTCTGAAGATGGATGGGTGGAAGCTCCATCCCTCCTGGGACAGGAAGGTGGAAAGCAATCTGAAATAACTGCTTCCTCTTACAGTGGGATATGTGACAGGGAGATCCTGCCACTCTTGAGGACTGACCTTTTCCTTAATCTGTTGCAACAGTTCTTCTATTTGTTAGCCTAGTCTATTCTTTACAATTTCTAGTCCATAAGGTTGGCCACCTATGGCGCCCCTCTCCTTTCCTGACTATGCAGTAGTGTCCTCTTTAATTTTCCTTTTCTCTCAGGTCCTTGTACAGGGAGGTCATTGTGGTGACCTCCGAGCTGATGTAAAACAACAGGCTGTGTTCCTCATTGTTGGATTTAGTATGCAATACACTATGTCATAAAATACCTTGATTTATACAATATGGGTGAGATGATATGCCATTCTTTATTTCAGCATAAAACTACCACTATGAGATATCACACTCTACTGACATCACCAGAGTGTGATAACAAAATATAAAACCACTGTGGTTACCTCATCAGAAAATAAAACCACTCTGGCTGCCTCATTAGCCACCTGCTGCTCTCTAGTTCACGTTTCCCTGGAGCTGCATCCCGAGCACTGCATTTCACACAGAAAGGAGCACAGTACTAAACAGAGCACATACAAATACAGCAGTTATCTTGTTGGCCAAAGTAAAACAGCAAAATGTTTTTCAGTTCAGCAGAACAGATTTCTTAATTGAAACTACCTACTAAAAATAACAAAAAACACACACTTAGAAACAGCAAAAACACAGAAACTGAGTGAATGCATACTGCACAATCACTATACCCATTGTTTAATGATACACATGATGGGCAGGTTATGAATTCTCACTCTGCAGAGTGAGTTTCTGGATAGTCTCACTCATGCCTTCGGCACTCATGAGTCTCCAGAGTCACTCTGCAGGAGTGAAAATATTTTCCATATCTCACTCCTGCCCATCATGTATCCCCATGTATACACCTTATGTGTATGAAACCTGTAAATGTTGAAAATATCACTACACTAGGTGTTTTGATAAAGGTAAAAGTTACTAGGGACTGTATTATAAAAATAAGTTACCGGGTAGAGGTATGAGAAACCCCATTGTGTTATTTAAAATGCATGTAAATTACAGATTGTTTGAGAGGCCGTTTCACACCATGTATTCCTGCTTTAAGCTGAACCAGCCTAAAATTCCATGATTATTTGCATATACATCCCATGATGCTTTGCATTATGGGGGTTTGTGTGATGTTGTGTTTCTTTGAAACTTGGCTTTATTGCCAATGCCCTTTGGGTAACCCTTGCTTCAGTGATTCTGCACTGAAGTTCTTTGTCTCAGCTTCTTTTGGGTTTTTCTTTTTTAAGCTCTGCATCACCCTAACACACACAAGACCAACATTAGGAAATAAAATAATTTTCACCAAAGAGATAGATCAGTGGGGTCAGTAGGTGCTAACTAAATGCAGAGGAAGCACATGCATAGTCTGTTGCTGCAAATTGATGTACTGAAGAAGGGATATGCCACTGCTTAAGGTCATCCCCTGTGTTTTAAATAAAAGTCACACAGAGATTTTGTGCTGAACCTGAAGTTTTGTGTCTGGTCCATCTGTTATCCCACAACTCCCCCACACCCTCACAAGTGGGCTCTTTTATTAGTTGTCTGAGGAATGTCCCTGCAGGAGTCTAGAATGTCCCTGCTCCTAGCAGAAGAGGCAGCTGGGATGCTTTAATCTACATCCAGCAGACTGAAGTCCCCTCCAGCAGCACCTCCCCTTGTCTGCCATCTTTGGATGCCTTCCACCAGAACCTTATCCAACTGCCCCCACCGTGCGGAGGTATGTAGATCACGCCAGTGCAAATAGCAGCTCCTTTCCCCATTTCCAGGGTGACTCACAGTACCTCCATCCCTCCTTGTATTCCCTTCACCTTAGTTGCTTTTATGTTATCCCTCACATAAACAGGCACTTCTCCCCTTTCTTCCCACCCTGTCCTTCCTGAACAGAGCATTGCCTGGTATGGCTATATCCCAGTCATAGCTCTCATTGGCTTATCTACTGTGGCTCTCTCAACATTAGCCTTTGGTACCAACAACCAGGGCTGTGGCATCTGTGTGCCTGCTACTACTCCTTCAAGCCAGACTTGGAGGCGGTGAGTGGATCTGCTAGTCTGTGACGCATAGGAATTGTCCACTCACCCACCCATCCTCACGCCCACCCAGGATTACTCTCACTTTATTCATTAGCCCATGTGCTCAGTTTCTTACAACACCTGTTCTGAATTCTCACATTTCGCCCACCCATTGCAGAATGCAATTATGGTTGCTGGCCTAATGAGCCACTCCCACTGATTTGCCTACAAGCTTAACACACCAGTACCTCTCTCAGGTGATACTGATCCCTACATTTCAGCACCACCTTTGTTATCCCCAGCATACCTTATGTACCCTTGGTGCATCTGAACATCTGACTGGGCCTTAGTAAGTGACTTCCTTTATTTCCACACAGTCAGATGCCCAGCCCCTGTGTCCTAGCCCAGTCCCTGTGTCCTAGCCACTTCCTGACCCCGTGTCTAGCATCTGTTCCTATTCTACCCCCACCCATTGCCTTTCTTCTTACAAGCTATTAAATAACATGCTGCCTTCTCCTCTCACAAGCCTGATGAAGCCTTTAACTAACAGAACGGAAATCATTTAATGGCTTGGTGCTGCTTCGCCTCCTGTCTTGTGGGGTGTTTGTCTGGTTCGATGCAATGCTCTGTGGGATAATTATACACCCTGTGCCTGGACTTGAGACCAATGTGACCTTCACATTTCTCCCCATCGCACAATTTCCCTAACTTCTGGCCCTCCGAGGTATAAGGATCTGTGCCCTAGGACATTACACTAGGCCACTGTGCATGCAGTACTTTTTCAGACATTTTGCTCTGTTCTTTAACATATTCAATAGCCTGTTGCTGCACTCTGGGATGTGGAAGTTAATCCTGGCCTGCCTGATAACACTCAGGAGCCCCAGGTCTGGTCCAGCAGCAAAAGGCTTCACCCTCATACACCTAAACATTAGAAGTGTGACCCCAAAGCTACCAGAATTAGAGGCTTTTCTTCTTTTTGACTATTTTTCCCTGTGGTTGTGGTGCGGGCCCTCTCAGGCATCCTGCCTGTTCCTGCCCTGCCTGAAGTCCTCCTACCTTCAACCTCCTCTCTCCTCCCCTCAGTCCACAGTTGGCACCCCAGCTTAACTACTCTGGGGTGGGACTGCCATAGTCTCTGACTGTGGGTGAGGGCCCGGCAGAGGAACCTGTAAGGCCAGGCAGGATGGACCCAGCAGTGGGCATGGGGCAGGTGCCATCGCCTACCCTGCAGACTGAGCTTTACTCTTGTTCTGGTGCTCACCCCTGCATGTGATACAATGGCGCATGTCAACCCTGCCTTGCATCAGCCATGCAGATTACATGCTGCCCTATGTGCTGCAGTGCCCCAGTCTCCACCGAGCCGCTGGCATGCCAGGCAATCCCCATCCCTCCCCCAGGTAGGAGAGCAGCCCAGTGGGTGTTCAGTCCTCAACCCACCCCTGCTGACCCCCGACACCTGAGCTCGCTCCTGAACTCGGGTCACCGGGCATAGCACGAGGTGTGGCATCCAGCACCTCAACCCTCAGTGCCACTGGGCCAGATAGAGGCTTTTTCTTTACAGCATAGTTGCCATATCATAGCACTTTCCAAGAGCTGGCTTACCCTTCAATAAAAGACTCTGAGATGTCTGTTCCCAACTTTGACATATTTCGTAAGGACAGACACCATAAAAAGGAGGTGGTATTCTGATATATGTTCACTCTGACCTAAAGGCTGAAATATGTGACAGTCCCCCACATCCCTAGCACCAAATCTAAATGGCTGACAATTAAAATCACATTGGGCCCCAAAACCCTGAGAGTTTATTGTGTTTACAATCCACCTAAGGTGGGGCTAAATGGTCTACATGACCTAGTGCACATGCTCAGAGATTTCCAGCAATCCAAATTAATTGTTCTAGGGATTTCAACTAAACTGGCAGGACTGCAAATCCCAATGCAAAGATATACTCAGTTCTCACCAGTTGTATCAAATCATACAAACACCAGCTAGGTTGAATCATAACTCTGGTAACCATTCCTTAATAGACACAGCTTAGTCAAAAGGTTGCAAGAATACTTGCTTTGGGACTTCGGTGATGTCACCGAATGGTGGGCAGCTGAACCTGAAAGCTCCACGGTCCCCTCGCCTTTACTGAGCTAAATCCTCTTGAGAGTGGCTACTAATCATAAAAAGATATAGCCCGAGGTCCCTTAGATGGCGGAAACCCCAGAAAATCAGAGGTTCGAGATTCGCCTCTGCTTCAAGCAAGATGAAACAAACAACCCTGAGCAGACCGCAAGAAGGCCTAACTGTTCTCCTCTGCACCGACGGCAGCCATCAGAATCCCCCAGCAAACTGGGAACAGGAGAAACCGATCTACCTGAAAGTACTAACCAGATGCTTAAACAAATACTAGCTACAGTAAATAAAATAGACACTGCACTTGCAGACCTGAGGCAGGGCGTCCGCACCTTAGACAAAGAGTTTCAGCTTCAGATATTAAAATATTGGAGATTTCAGAAGCGCAGGACTGTACAGATCATCTGCTTTTACACTTACTTCAGAGGATCGGGAGATGCAGGCCAAGCTTGAAGATCACGAAAATTGCTCCCAGCGCAATAACTTTAGGATTCACGGAATCCCTGAAGGCTCTGAGGAGTGGCTTTTGCTACAAAGGCTGATTTTGTACAGCAAATGCTTAGATCCACACTGTCTCTTCCACCTGATATAAATTTGGAGATAGACAGAGCGCAGGTCCCTGGGCCCAAAATCAACTGAGGAGAATGCAAGACCTCACTCTTAATAATTCATATGCTTCACTATCAGAGCAAAGAATGGATCCTTTTGAAGCATGGAGGCTGCGGAAATAATGTACCAGGAGAGAGAAATTATTTCGATCAGGACTTTTCATCTGCTTTGCAAGCTGAGACAGAGTATGAGCGATTGTAACCCCTGCAAATGGGGGTTCCCAAAAGACTTCAGGAGCTTGCTTGAATGCTCCAAGCCTGAATGGTGTTTGGCTTAAGCCATTTATCAGTGAGTGTTTTTAGAACCTCTGGTACTGTCTCTTTAAGAGCTGTCTGCTTGCAGACATAATTAGTTTGTATGGGGACTGTGTGTTTCTTTGATTGAGTACCACTCGAGCTGCTGCCAATTCACTCCATTTTGCAGTCACTAGGAGTGCAAAGGAACCTATCTGAAAGATGTAACTGTTTGCCAGAAATCTTTTAGAGTAATAATGAAATTACAGTTTGTCTAACCTGCTTTCTTTGCAGTCAGAACTGTGTCTGCCTAGTTCCCCATTCTGGTTTTGAACTGCTGAACTGGACCAATCAGTGTGGGGTAAGCTAGCCTCTAAATGGTGCCTTGGACGAATCAGAACTTGGACTCATAATCTGAGCCAGCCACAAGAGGATTGTATGGGCAGTGACTCTGGGAGATGTATTTAGACTTGCCGCCTTTTGGACCAACAGGAGCAGTCTATTCAGAGTGACAGCCAATCCAGTCAAGAACTGGGAGGAACCCAAAGAAGTTCCCGGTTTGTCTGTTGGAGTTTCAGTTTAGATCTGGCAGTGAAGGGAAAGAAACCCTGTGCTCCTTCAGTGCACAGTTTCAGTCAAAAACGTGTGTAAGGCCCAGAGTTCCAGTCTGCAGCTTGTGTAACTGCTTGTTAGGACTGAATCATGTCCCTGTGAAAAGAATCAAAGGATCTCTGAAGAGTAGAAACCAGGCTCACCCTGTAGAAGACTGGAGAAATTGTTGAATTGCACTCGGTCTGTCAGGAACTGAATCTGCTGTGTGTTCTCCCGGTATTGTGCAGTAATCTGATCGGATAGAGAAGCAGCCTACCTGGTATAGTACTTTCTTTTTACCATATAAATGTGTGAAGAGTCTCGTGGAGCTCAAGAGTAGCCCTGCTGATGTTGAAGGACCCTATCTTGTTTGGAGGTCGTGAGTACTAATTCAGGGTCGCTCCTGTTGAATTGCCACATTAAATCCAACTGGAATCACTGTACTGCTGACTGTTTAAACTAATTTTTCTTTTCACTGTGTGAAAGGGCCCTACCAACTGCCACGGTTTGGACTAGCCACTAGGGCTTGGGTACCCAGGACAGTAACTGGTAGGGATAGGCCTGTGCACAGAGCCATAGTAGATAGTAAAGTGATAAGCTAATTAACCTGATTTCCCCTGTCCTTGTTATATTCCCCTAAATAAATCGAGCTGCTTGTTTCAGCAAAGTTATACTGCCTGAGGTATTTGTCTATGTTAAAGTATTGTACTGTGATTGTTGCACTGTATCTTATTTTACAGGAGGTCCCAGTGCCTGAACCACCCTGGGGGTAAGTGTATACTGTGAAGGTAATTCTGATATATTGTGTGGGCCACTAGTGGGAAGAAAGGGAGTTGCAGTGTCCCAGAGGGCTGTGACCAAGTAAGTTTAATATTGCAAACCCTGACCTCTGGGTGGAGGCACCCGCCATTGGATCCAGGCCCTCAACCTGTTAATGGCAAATCAGGCAGGGGTAGTAGCCCCTGGGATAGCGCCATCTAGGGTTACATCTTGGAGGCTCACCGCTGGGATTATGTGTCCTCCAGTGGCCATATTTACGAACCACTGTTAAGAAAAAAATGGGTACCCGACAGAAGTGGCTGTGCACCGGCTGGTGGAGTGGTGTACTGGGAGGAGATTGACCCCAAAATGCTATGCTTATCCTGGACATCCCCTGGGTATCAATACGGACACTGTACAGGGAGTACTTTCCAAGGTGGAAGGTTTACAAACCCTGTGGTGGTGGGTCGGCATGCTAATCTGCTCACCCACACTTTCCTGGCCCTAGTAGAGTTTAAGGATCCCATAGATAGCTTCAAAGTGCACAGACCATTACCCCAGAGGGAGCCCTCACTGCCTGGAGAGTGATAACTAAAGTACAGTATAAGGACCGAGATGAGCCCCCACCACTGTCTGAAACTTTTGAGGAGAAATTTCAAATGGTTGCTGGGGAAGGGAAAACTGTGGAGGACTTGAAGAAACTATTCTTGCCACCGGGGTGTTCCTCCCCAACACCCTCTCCCGATCCAGTGCCCGTAATGGTGGCTGAACCAATGCAGACTCTATTTCTGCACCTGCCATTAGTCACGACTCTTACCCGAAGGTTGAGGATCTTCTGGCACCTCCCCACCCCCAAGGGAGGATGACTGGGAGACCTGGATAGACTATGTTGCCCCAAGTGCTAGAATGGCAATGCTCGAAGCGGCGAAAGAGGGTTAGTGAGAGCCTCGAGGGTCCTGCCCTGGCTACCATCATGCTAAGCAGGCCAGTAACCCTGAAGTGACTGCACAGGCCTATCTTGAGGCCTTGGAGAATGTGTATGGGAGCCCAGATTCTGATGAGGATCTATGGTGGAGAGTAAGAAATGCACAACAGTACCAAGGGAGTTGTTGTCTGTGTATGTATCTCGGCTGGAAAAATTGTTGCAAGAATGCCTCAGAAAGGGTAGTTTGCCAGCGATTGAACTGGACCGAACCAGGCTGGACAGGATCCTTAAGTCTGCCCCTTCTCAGAGCTGCTGTTGCTTCAGTTACGCCTGGCAAATCGACTGGAATCCCCACCCTCCTATGATGAGTTAATGAGAGAAATTGAGGAGTTGAGAAGCGACCTCGGGAGGACCTGCACCAATAGCTGCGGCTACGACCCGAGTGACTGAGGGTGACCCATCAAGTGAAGTTCAGGGCAGAGGTTGACAGTCAATGAGTGCTCTGACAAGGAAAAAGATATGCCACAATGGGGCAAACTGTTGAGAGAGATCCGGAATTCAAAAACAGTCCTTTATGAAGGCCACGCCTGCAAGTACGGGCCCTGACCTATATCCGACTGCATCTGCTATGGGGGTGGGGGTACCCACCATGTATCTCCTGCTGATAACAGCTCCAAACTCAATTCCTTGACCATGGAAGTGGAGAAACTGACGAGATGTCTCCAAATGCTTATCACGCTGCAGACAGAGATGGCACCAAGGTTTCCAGTTAGTAGTACCCCGCCCTGGCTCCCAGTGTGGCGCTCGGCCAGCTCAAACTCCAGAAAGTATGTTTTGCTATAATTGAGGAAGGATGGGCACATGAAGAGGGAATGCGGTCCCAAAAGACACTGACAAAGTTGCATATAGGCTACAAGGAGAGCTTGAGGAGAACAAATCAGTGGTTAAGAGGTGCACAAAATGATCCCAGTGAGGGCACCAAAAATGCTAACTCACGTCTTTTTTGTGGCAAGGTCAGTTGCCCAGGCCCCACTACCGCCTCTCCAGACTGGTCCAGAATAGTGGGTCCCTCCATGGAGACCACTGTAAAGTGAATGGAGTGTCTACAAGAGCTGTATTAGACAGTGGCTCACAAGTGACAATTATGTTCCAAGATTGGTATCAGAAGCATTTGTCAGACGTACCCTTACAACCATTAGAAGGACTGCATGTATGGGGTTAAGAGAGAAGGCCTACCCCTATTCCGGGTACATCCAAATTTGGCTGTCTTTCCCCACCTCCGTGGCTGGAGTGGCGAACAGTAGAGACCCTAGCTCTAGTGTGTCCCCCACTGGACTGTATGGTGGTGTCCCTTTGTTGATTGGAACAAATGCTCATATGTTCGGAAGGCTGGCACAGTTATGTTATGAAAACAGGGTCAAAGACTAGTAGAGCTTTAGAGTTCTGGCTTTAATTAAGAAGGCCTATGAGGCACAGAGATGCTGAAAAATAGAACCAGAGGAACCGGTTGGAATTGTATGGAAGAAGGATCCTGAGTCTCTGATCCTGGTGCCAAATGCCCAGTGTACCTTACAGAGAGAAGTCCGTATCAGAAAGGATGTTAAGAATAAAATATTAATGTTGGATGCACCAGGCGATGGAAAATTGCCAGAGGGACTGCTGGTCAAGCCTAGTATTTTGCCCGCTAGAGCCCATGCTTATGCCAGAAGGGTAATGGTCCAAGTTCATAATGTGTCTGAAAGAGACATTGAGTAAATAGAGGTTGCATCCTGGCTAATGTGCATTGTGCAGACACTGCAGTGCTACCCAGCAGCAAGAGTTCAAGGAAGAATGACAGAGTAACGCCTGACTTGTTTGATTTCGCGACTCCCGCTGCCAGCTGAATGGAAAGTGAGGATCAGTGAGAAGCTTGCTCAGAGAGACCAGGTGTTTTCTTTAAAGGAATGGGATGTAGGATGCGTGCAAGGAGCTGAGCACAATATCCGGCTGCATGACGAAAGACCATTTCGTGAGAGGTCTCGACGCCTGGCACCTGCTGACATAGATGATGTGAGACGGCATCTGCAAGAGATGTTAGCTGCTGGTGTAATACAAGAATCCAGAAGCCCTTATGCTTCCCCCATTGTGGTAGTGAGGAAAAGAATGGAACAGTAAGGATATGTGTGGATTATCGCACCTTAAACCGCAGACTATCCCTGATCAGTACACAATGCCCGCATTCAGGATGCTTTGGACTGCCTAAGCAGGGAGCAAGTGGTTCTCTGTGCTGGATCTCCGCAGGGTACTACCAGATCCCGATGGCCCCAGAGGACCGTGGAGAAGACAGCCTTTATCTGTCCGCTGGCTATTTAATGAATTCATGAGGATGCCTCAAGGATTTCAGGTGCCCCAGCCACTTTTCAACGATTGATGGAGCGTGCAGTGGGGACATGAACTTACTAGAGTGCCTGGTGTACCTAGATGATGTTATTGTGTTTGGCAGCTCACTGGAGGAACATGAGAGCAGATTATTTAAGGTATTGGACCGACTGGAGGACTTTGGCCTTAAACTGTCCATTGATAAGTGTCAATTCTTTCAAACATCAGTAAAGTATGTGGGACACATAGTATCCACCGAGGAATAGAGACCGACCCAAGTAAAGTTGAGGCCTTGACCACCTGGCCACAGCCCAAAAATCTAAAAGAACTGCAAAGATTCCTGGGATTCTGTGGTTATTATCGGCTTCATCAAGGACTATTCAAGAGTGATCCGCCTTTACTTAACCTTACTCAAGAGTATCCCCAACCCACAAAAAATACCAAAAGTCAGCGTCCCTCAAGACTGAAAGAGTGTATTTTCATCCGAGTGAAGTATTTGGGGCCCGCTGGACTCCTGATTGTGAGACTGCTTTTCATGAGATCATATATCAACTACCCATGCTCCAGTGCTGGCCTATGCCGATCCAAGAAAACCTTACGTCCTGCACACTGATGCTAGCTTGCAAGGGTTGGGGGCTGTGTTGTACCAAAGCACGAGAATGGCCTGAGACCAGTGGCCTTTGCCAGTAGAAGCCTGACCCCATCCGAAAAGAACTATCCTGTACATAAGTTAGAGTTCCTAGCTTTGAAGTGGGCTATTGTTGACCAATTCCATGAGTACTTGTATGGGGCTAAAATACTAGTAAAACTGACAATAATCCTTTGACCTATGTGCAGACCCCAGCTAAGTTGGATGCCACTGGCCATGGTGGCTTTCTGCATTATCTACATGACTTATGCTCTCGAATACCGAGCGAGTCTGAACCACATAGATGACTGATGCTCTCTCCCGGGAGGCCTGTTCCCAGAATGAGTGGGTCCAATTGGCAGAATCTGACATTCGGGCACTCTGCCAGAAGTTTGACAGGAGGAAAAATGTCCACGGATGCAGTGGACTGCATGGTGGATTGCTTGGGACCCTCTGAGAATGCATACCAGCTGCTTATGCCACTTTTCTGCAATAGACATTGGTGCACTGCCTCAGCTGGACAATGACAGTATTTCGGGCTCAATCCCGCGATCCCATGATCAAAGCAGCTTTAGAAGCCTCTATGCAGGAAAAGATGTGTCCAAATTACACTCCACTGATTTGAGAACTGCACTGTTATACAAAGAAGGTCCTAAGTTGAAACTGATCAATAAACTGTTATACAGAGAAACAGTAGACAGAGGGGACAAGTAGACAAACAACAACTAGTGCTGCCCACTGCCTTCGAGACTCAGTACTGAGGTCCTTGCACAACCACATGGGGCACCTTTGGTATAGACAGAACACTTGACTTGGTGAGATCCAGATTCTATTGGCCTAAGATGGGGCTGATGTGGAGCAACACATTCAACTTGTAGTCGCTGCTTACAGAGGAAAGCTTTGCCCCAGAGGGCTGCCCCTTGTTAACATCACCACCAGTGCACCCATGGAGCTGGTCTGTATTGATTTTCTGAGTTTGGAGTCAGATCAAAGAAATATCAGTAATGTGCTGGTGGTCACTGACCATTCCACGAGATATGCCCAAGCTTTCCCACCAAAGACCAGAAAGCATCCACTGTGGCCAAAGTACTTGTGAAAACTTTTTGTTCACTATGGGGCTCCACAAAGAATCCATTCTGATCAAGGGAGAGACTTTGAGAGTCGTCTGATCAAAGAGATGCTTTCTCTGTGGGAGTCGAAAGTCCAGAACCACTCCTTACCACCCCAGGGGACCCACAGCCTGAGCGTTTCAACCGCACTTTGCTAGATATGCTAGGCACCCTGCACCCAAAGGACAAGCCTAGATGGAGCCAACAAATTAGCACCCTGGTACATGCTTATAACTGCACCAAAAGTGATGCCACTGGGTTCTCCCCTACCACCTGATGTTTGGAAGAGAAGCTTGACTTCCAGTAGATGTGTGTTTTGGGGTCTCCTGATGGGGTTCAAGCTGACAACTATTTACAGTATGTGCAAAAGTTAAAGGCCCAGCTAACTCATGCATACCAACTGGCTCAAACCATGGCTGCCAAAAAGAAATCTGGCCAACAAAGAACGTATGATAAAAAGGTGAAAGCACAGGAACTCCAGGAGGGAGATCGGTATTGCTAAGAAATCTGGGACTGCATGGCAAACACAAGATTGCTGACAGATGGCACCATCTCCCTCACATTGTAATGGGCAAACTAGATGATCTGCCAGTGTACAAGTAAGGCCTGAGAACAATTCAAAGATGTAAAAACAATGCATAGAAATCATTTTACTGCCCATTGGACAAATCCTGATTGAGTCTGAGCCCCAGAAGATGCCCTCTGGACCAGTGACTAGAGCTGCTGCTAGAAAGATCAGGAAGTCTGCACCTACAGAAGCAGAGTTAAAGTGTTCCCTGCACAAGTCCCAGATGAGCATGACTGTCAGTCCATATCAGAAGAAAGTGAGAGTGACTTTAATACTATCCTTCTTACGAACTGAGTCAATTGTTTCGAGGGCAATCCCCTAGTCAATACTGGAGACACAGCTGGGCCTTCTGGACTGTCCAAGCCCCCAGCTTCGTCCCTGGAGCCAATGCTCCCAGAAAGTGAAGTGCAAAGCATCAGATCAGATGAAATGGAATCATTGTGCATGGTTGAACTGTTTGAGCTTTCAGGAAAATGATGGATTGGGTCAGACTGGTGATACAATTGAACAAGAAGAGTATTTTTGAGTGCCCTGACAGTCCACTGCCAGTGTCCGAAGCTCTCCATGCGAGCCAAATGTTGTGGACTCAGAAACTGTAACTCCTGAGCTGAAAGTGCCCCAAGTTCTAGCCTGTCTACCCTCATGGAGACTCCCCTGACAAGTGAGGACAATGCTGAAAATGAGGCTCAGAGTGCAGAGACTGTAACAGTTCCCCTAGAAAGACTGGTCGAGCTGTAAAGCCTGTGGTGCACCTCAGTTATGATTCCTTGGGAGGCCTGTGGATTTGCCTCTCAATGTTGTCCATAAAGGAGTGTATGTGTCCCGAGCTCATTGCCCAAACTGAGCATCCAGTGCTAACTCAAGTTACTTGTGTTGCCCTCTAAGATGGTGCCTTGCCCCATCCAGCCCCAAGGTAACTGATAGGAAAGGGCCCTCTTCAGGTTTCATGTACAAGAGGTAATAACTTGAGTTATGGTACAATGTGTGCAATACTGTAAAAGAGTGATGTACTGCAATGTTTCAGAAATGTGTTCTTGGTAAAATGATATATTGACTGATGATTACATGTGTGAGCCTAATGCAAATGTATATGGTTGCAGTTGAAACTTATGGTACTTCGCTTGTCGCTGGACGTCTAAGCTTTCCCAAGCCAGGAAGGGTGTAACCCCCCTGCAAATGGGGGTTCCCAAAAGACTTCAGGAGCTTGCTTGAATGCTCCAAGCCTGAATGGTGTTTGGCGTTTAAGCCATTTATCAGTGAGTGTTTTAGAACCTCTGGTACTGTCTCTTTAAGAGCTGTCTGCTTGCAGACATAATTAGTTTGTATGGGGACTGTGTGTTTCTTTGATTGAGTACCACTCGAGCTGCTGCCAATTCACTCCATTTTGCAGTCACTAGGGTGCAAAGGAACCTATCTGAAAGATGTAACTGTTTGCCAGAAATCTTTTAGAGTAATAATGAAATTACAGTTTGTCTAACCTGCTTCTTTGGAGTCAGAACTGTGTCTGCCTAGTTCCCCATTCTGGTTTTGAACTGCTGAACTGGACCAATCAGTGTGGGGTAAGCTAGCTCTAAATGGTGCCTTGGACGAATCAGAACTTGGACTCATAATCTGAGCCAGCCACAAGGAGGATTGTATGGGCAGTGACTCTGGGAGATGTAGTTTGGACTTGGCGCCTTTTTGGACCAACAGGGCAGTCTATTGTGGTGACAGCCAATCCAGTCAAGAACTGGGAGGAACTCAAAGGAAGTTCCCGGTTTTGTCTGTTGGAGTTTCAGTTTAGATCTGGCAGTGAAGGGAAAGAAACCTGTGCTCCTTCAGTGCACAGTTTCAGTCAAAACGTGTAAGGCCCAGAGTTCCAGTCTGCAGCTTGTGTAACTGCTTGTTGGACTGAACTGTCCCTGTGAAAAGAATCAAAGGATCTCTGAAGAGTAGAAACCAGGCTCACCCTGTAGAAGACTGGAGAAATTGTTGAATTGCACTGGTCTGTCAGGAACTGAATCTGCTGTGTGTCTCTCCGGTATTGTGCAGTAATCGCGATCGGATAGAAGCAGCCTACCTGGTATAGTACTTTTCTTTTTACCATATAAATGTGTGGAAGAGTCTCGTGGAGCTCAAGAGTAGCCTCTGCTGATGTTGAAGAACCTCATCTTGTTTGGAGGTCGTGAGTACTAATTCAGGGTCGCTCCTGTTGAATTGCCACATTAAATCCAACTGGAATCACTGTACTGCTGACTGTTTAAACTAATTTTTCTTTCACTGTGTGAAAGGGCCCCTACCAGCTGCCACGGTTTGGACTAGCCACTAGGGCTTGGGTACCCAGGACAGTAACTGGTGAGGATAGGCCGTGCACAGAGCCATAGGTAGATAGTAAAGGATAAGCTAATTAACCTGATTCTCCTGTCCTTGTATATATTCCCTAAATAAATCCGAGCTGCTTGTTTCAGCAAAGTTATACTGCCTGAGTGTATTTGTCTATGTTAAAGTATTGTACTGTGATTGTTG
The DNA here is from genome assembly GCA_016271365.2 of Neoceratodus forsteri. NCBI lineage: Eukaryota > Metazoa > Chordata > Ceratodontiformes > Ceratodontidae > Neoceratodus > Neoceratodus forsteri. Next base: position 490,906,128 of record CM028132.1, on the reverse strand, counting down.
CACTGTATCTTATTTTACAGGAGGTCCCAGTGCCTGAACCACCCCTGAGGAATAGTGTATACTGTGAAGGTAATTCGATATATTGTGTGGGCCACTAGTGGGAAGAAAGGGGGTTGCAGTGTCCCAGAGGGCTGTGACCAAGTAAGTTTAACTATTGCAACCCTGACCTCTGGGTGGAGACACCGCCATTGGATCAAGCCCCTCAACCTGTTGGTGGCAAATCAGGCAGGGTAGTAGCCCTGGGATAGCGCCATCTAGGGGTTGACACTCAGAGAATTGAAGGAAAGAAAAGATATAAAGGCTCAACTGCTTTTCCTGCAAGGATTAAGATTTTTATTCAGAATCGGGGCAAAATCTTTTCTTTCGCTGGTGAGCTGCCCCACCTGAAGGAGCTTCAGATCTTGATGCCTGACCTAGAGACTGATATGTTGGAACAAGCTCAGGATGGGGAGCTTGGAATATGATGTCGCACTAACAACAGGCTTTGATGACTTTCCTGGGCGCAATCTCACCCAGCCACTGGGGCGTTGTGAGCTCATGCAGCGGGCGGAAAAGAGAGTAAAGCGCAGAGGGCAGAGTTAAAAGTAAATAGATGTCTGAAGGACTGACTTTGAATCTGAAATTAAAGGTACTGTCTTGAACTGGTAAATTGCTCCTGCAGAAGTGTGGGAGGGAGATTCTGAAGAAACACCATGGGGAAGGAGTGATGCGAACTAATATAATGGGACCGAAGGTGTTAAAGGAGACTTTGAGAGGACATGCTTTATGACATTTAGAATTATATAAGCTCTTTTCATCTTTACAGGGCCCTCACAAGAGGACTCATTGGATTTGAAGTGCTGTGATGTGAAACTCAGTAGTAAATATGCAAGAACAGATAAATATCTGCTAGAAGATGGGGAACAAAAGGGTGGGGGTGACCACCAAAGGAAAAAGGACGGAAGGTTAAAAGATATTTGAAAGGGTTAGAAGATAGAGGGAGGACAGAATGGGTGAGGGAGGTGTCCGGGTAAAGGGAGGTAACGAGGGAGACATGAAGGGGGAATGAGAGTGGGGATCCTTTTTCTTATAACTATAAAAGGGAAGTCACAGCACATAATGAGAAGAGGGAGGGGTCCTGGGGGATTACTGGATACCTGGTTCAGCTCCCACCTGAGGTGTCGGGTGGAGTTACAGGTTGCAGGCGACGCACCTAATGATTTAGGTATAGCCGCAACTCCCTTATACATCACACGGGATCTGAAACTAGTCACTGCGTGTGACTTCCGTTAGTGACAGTACACACCATCGTATTCTCCTAGGAAGGTCAAAAATACTGGATTTTTATATCAATCAGCTCTTTATTGTTGGAATTAAAGTGTTCCACCTTACAAGTTAACAGTTATAGGGTTAAAACAATGTTCTTAAATTATTGGTTTTTATCACAAAATTGGATGTGATTCATACAAAGTAAACCAGCTGGATAGTCATTACATAACTAAGTGGAGGGGTAGATGGATGTAGCTACATCTAGCGAACAAGAAGCTTAGAAACAACAGGACCAATGACACACTTAAAAATAATTTCCTACAATATTAATAGCGTACTTCGCCCATTAAAAGAACTAAGATTCTGACTGAACTGAGAAGAATGGAGGAGATATTGCTTTTACAAGAGACACACCTTTCAGAAGCAGAACATCTGAAACTACGATGTCAATGGTTAGGGAGAGTTGAATACCTCAGGTAAAGAGGGAAAAAAAGCTGGTGTAGCAATTTAATAAGAAGGACTCCTTTTATAGTGCAAGACAGAAATCATACACCCAGGGAGATGTATTAGGTTTTCAGTCTTATACGAGAAATTAGTACATATAATAAATATATATGCTCCCTAATACAGGTGCGGAAAGATTTCACCTGGAAGTTTTTAGAAAATAGGGGGTCTTCCTAGGGACTTTTGATATTGGGGAGATTTAGAAGCCACTTGAAGTCCTGCAATGGATAGGTCCTTGGGGAACACAGACACATCTAGGATAGCTAGCAAGAGACTGAAGACCTTGTAGAAGAGGGAGGGATGGTAGACATTTGGAGAGAGCGACACAAAACTGAGAAAAGATTATACGTTTTATTTGGTTTCTCAAGTTCAGATTCACGAATAGACTTTTTTCTGACTTACTCCACAGATCTTCACCTTTTCACTAAATCCTAGATCCATTTGTTAACTCTATCGGATCATGCCCAATATCCATAGAGTATACTTGGAGTAGGGAACCAGAGTCACTAACTGGAGGTTAAATGTATCATTGCTTAATGACAAGAACCTGGTACAACAAATTGTCCAACTATTTTCAACACCTAACAGTAGATTCCCCTACTGACAGTTTGTTCCCTGGGGTGTGGTGGGACACTATGAAAGCAGTTAAGGGGCCATATAATCAGTTTGGCGTCGGCCCAAAGAAATTGAGAAATAAAAAGCTATCGGAGTTGCAAACCACAATAAAAGCTTTGGAAAGGGAACATAAAAGTGAACCAAGGGGAAAGGAGAAATTCTTAAAGAATTAGTTAAAAAGGAATGAACTCAATGATTTGGAATCAGATAAGGCTGAGGGAGTGTTACGGTTTACCAACCAAAAATATTATGTGTGTGTGTGGGGGGCAGCATTGAAATTATTAGCTCTCAGAATGTGGAAGGAACATGCAAGTCGACATATCCTCTTCCTCCAGACAGGGGCAATAACAACGACTGGACAGAGAAGCCAGGAGACATAGCTAAGGGCCTTAAAAGTAATACCAGATGCTATATGCAGAAAAAGAGACCCCATATTGTGACAACTCAGATGGAATGCTTCCTAAGAACATTAAAACTCCCCAAATTATCCACCACAATGCAACAAGTGTTATCAGCCCCCATAAGAGACCAGGAAATTCTAACGGTGATAAATAACCTTCCCTCGAAAGTCACCTGGTCGGATGGACTCCGGCAGAGTCTTATAAAAGTTTAAAAATGTTGGTACCCAAATTAGCAATAGTCCTGAATGCTATGCTTGAGGAGGAAAAACTCTGAATTTGTGGAGGAGGCATTAATAACTGTAATTCCAAAACCAGGTAAACCAACAGCATCCTGTGAGTCAGTAGTAGGCCTATATCCTTACTAAATCAGGATTCAAAAATATTTACGAAAATTTTGGCTAACCGTTTACAAAGATTTGTGGAGATATTAGTGCATCCAGATCAAATGGGGTTTATACCCTATAGGCATTTGTCAGACAATATTAGATGCCTCTTAAATATACTAGATCATAAGGAGCATTCCAGAGTTCCCAAACTAGCTATTTTTAGATGCAGAAAAGGCCTTTGATAGGCTTAATTGGTCTTATCTCAATTCAGTGCTTGGTAAAATAGGATTAAGGGCCCCTTCCTGCAATGGATCATGATGGCCTACCAACAGCCAGTTGCCAGAGTGCGATAAATGGCACTATCTCACAACTCTTACTATACAAAGAGGCACCAGACAAGGGTGCCCCTGTCCCTTACTTTTTGCCCTGGCAGTGGAGCCCCTGGCCAAGGCGATTAGAGCGAGGACAAGATTCAGGAGATTTTGGTAGAGGTGACAAATAAGGTCTCATTGTATGTGGATACACTTTAATATACCTGCAGGACCCAGCTAATTCGATCCCTCCATTGATGGACTTATTAATTCAATTTGGCAAAATATCAGGATTTAAAATTAATATGAACAAGTCAGAGATCTTTCCAATAAGCAGCAGAATTTTGGGGACTTACAAGAGTTGATCCCATTTAATTGGACCAAAGACAGAGTCAGATACTTAGGTATTTAAATTCCAAATAAATTATCCGTCTATACCAGGTTAATTATGGTCTGTTGCAGAGAGCAGTCTTTGCTGATATAACTAGATGGCGTGTGATGCCTTTCTCCTTTACTAACAGGATAGCGGTGAAAATGAACATTCTCCCCGATACTTGTTCCTGTTCACTAGTCTACGCTACCTTCCCAAAAAGACTGGAAGGAACTGAGACGAAGCCTCTCACTTCATTTGGGCATGAAGGCGACCCAGGAAGCATTGGGAACTCCTTACTGAGGACAGGGATAAGGGGCAGAGGTACCAGATTTTTACAATTATTATAAAGTGGCCCAGACATTGCCTATTCTCGATATATTAAATCCTAGACAGGTGGGAGGGTGGTGTCCTATGGAACTTAAGGTGCATCAATGTTATTCCCCTGCAAATGTTACCTTTGTAGCAATGCCCTCAGACATCAGACAAATTACAAATAAGTGGATGAAACACGCTCTAAAGTGTGTGGGTATCTGACTGTACTGGGGTCTTTAACTCTGGTCTGGAGATAAATTCCATTTAACTTTCTCCCAGGGTTTCCAGCCATATGGAGATAGCTGCTTAAACAATGTGCAGAGCAAAGGATTCGCTTTCTGACCCAATTTTTCAACAAAATATATTAAAATCTTTTCAAGAGCTGCAAAGAGAATTTGGCATTCCCAAACAGGACTTTTTAGGTTCCTCCTGTGCCGTCACTACATCAACACGAGAACAGGGCAACAGGCTGTTCTTTCAGACCCACCTGCCCATTCAAACTGTTTTCAAAGGAGCATATGACGGACCCTAAAGGGTTTATATCATACGTATATAAAACACTACAGGAAAATATAAGGTAAATTATTAACCCAACAGATTGAACAGAGGTGGGAGGAGGAATTAAAATTGCAGCTATCAGAGGAAGAGTGGTCAGAGATCTGGTTGGGAATTTCTGAAACAACCAACTCTCCGAGTTGGAAGGAATTTAGATGGAAGGTAGTGGTAAGGTATTTTATTACTCCAGTGATCTCGGTCCATTATACACAACTGACAACAAAAGGATTGTTGGAGGGGATGTGGAGGTTTGGGCACATACTCATTTGTTTTGGGACTGGCCACAGATAAGTAATTATTGGAGTCAATTGCGAGCTCTCCTGACTATTTTTCAAAGGATTTTGTAGTTAATGGAGCTCATTTGGTATTAGGTCTGGTACCAAGGGACTAGGATCCAATGGCCAAAAATACTTGTACTACGTATTAGTGGCTGCAGCTCTAAAGCGATTACGCAACATTGGTTGCAGTCAAAACCTTTAACTCTCCATGTGGAGAGCTAATATTATAAAAATTAAAGACATGGAAGCTATAACTGCCTGTCTAAGACTGGCCACAGAACAGTATAATGCAAAATGGCTCCTTCACAATTATATTGAAAAGTCTGGAGGGCACCCCGTGTTGGAGCAATACCTTCTGTCCTGAAATAGCCTGAAGGAGGCTTTGGCCTAAGTTAAAGGAGGTGGGGTTTTGGAATATCTAGAACCTGACTGGTTTATAAGGGGAAAAGGGGAGAAAGGGAATTAAAAGGGAGGGTGGAGAGCTGAAAATGGGGAAGGGTAAAAAGAAAAGGAAATGCAATGGCTGGTTAAATGAAATTAAATCACATCGCTCGGTTTGGTTGAGATGTAAAATTTTGTTTATTTAACAAGAATGACAACATAGCATAAATTATATCAATAACATGAATGATACCTGAAAGATTATTTGATGTCATTTTGTCAGTTTGGAATAGATGGCATGAAACAAAGGATGTAAATGAAGGTAGAGTGCAATTAGACCTTTCTCTTTCCTTTCTCCTTAATTTATTGGGGAGGAAGGGATGGGAGAAATGGATTATTTTAGTGGTATTAAAATTAATGGTAATCACTCACTCTTTATTATACCATCATAAGTATGGGTTTAAAATTAGTAAGAAGAGAATATGACAATTGCTGAAAAATTATTTTGTTTCTGGATACAAATGTATTAATCTGCCTCAGTGGTTGGTATACCCATATATAAGTGGAGTATTTTAAGCTGTCAATAAAAGCTTTATTAAAGTTAAAAAAAAAAAAAGAATACTTGCTTTGGGTGTTTTAATTGAATCAGCGATCACCTAGCCATATTGCCTATGGCACAACAGTGTTCCCAGAAATTCCCCACCCAGATTAATCACATACAGAAACTGTACACATTTCAATGAGGCATCCTTCTTGTCTAACCTGTCCTTTATTGATTGTTCCTACCTCGATGCAATACCAGATGTCAGCTCTGCCCTGGACTTTTCATTATGGAGTTTACATCAGTATTGGACAGGCATGCCCCACCACCTACTCATAGAGAAAAAAAATACAAATGGCTCACTGGTGACATCTTTGCTTTAATACACAAAAGAGATGGATCCTGGGCAAAGTTTAAGGAAACTGGACTAACTTTGGATTGACACACATGCATATCATTGAGAATCAAATGCAAGCAAGAAATACACAGGGCCAAAAGCCATCACCTACTAACCCAGCAATCTCTGAACCTACACGACCCCCAAAATTCTGGCAGTCTGTAAACTCCCTGTTGAACTCAAATCACACCCCTCACCTGCCACCATCAACTTGAATGGTGTCAGCCACACCGACCCCTCTAGCTAAAATAGTGACTATATATCATTTGAAACTGCAGCACTACAAGAATGCGTGACTTACAGTATCAAAATGCATGAATCAAAGAGCAGCTGACACCTTCAGGATAACTTAAACAAAACATAATATTTAGACACAGGTCAGTTTGTATTTCACATTGGTTCTGTATTTTTCTTCCCCATTATTTATTATTGAGGCCATTTGCATGAAATCAGAATCTCTGCTCCTGAAGAGTCCATCCTATTCCTGTTGCTTTCTCCCTACCTGAGGTCACAATGCATTGCTTGTGACATCACAGTTACTCCCATGGCAACAGATTGTGATGCCACAACAGTGGATTATGATACAAGTAGGAGTAAGCTATAGAGGCAGATGAACTCTAAAAATAAAGATCATGCATTCATGCAAGTTTCCTCTGTAATAAAAGATGGGTTGGAGAAATATATAGGCTATATTTAAAATGTAAGCTAGATTATTACCTAATTATTATGTTTTTCAAAGTTTTCATTGAGGCCAGCAGCCTTCTTAATGCAAGACAAGGAAGAGCTGCAGGCACTTTGTGCAAACAGAATGTATTGCAGAGCTTATTCAGTAGTCATCCGTAAACAACATAAGTCTATAAGCCTAGCATTTTAACAATAGTGCTGACATTACCAGTATTTATTATGAAATGTAAGTGCACCACCTTTAGGGAGCTCAACTCATGAATAGTCACTGTCAAATAAATATAAACAAGACAGTGCCTCAAATGCGCTCCATATGCTACAAAATGAGGGTAAATGAGTATTAATATAGCAGACCAGCTCCTATTAGGCTTATTTGAACACAGGAGCAGCTTTTAGGTATCTAAACTTGCTGGACTCAAGGGCTGAAAGCAGACATGGGACTGGGAAGAATTCCGCCCCATTCCTTCTCTCTCATCCTTGTTGTTGTTTGTTGGTTGCTTAGCAACCACCTGCCAGACCCATGGGGGTGGGATCCCAGAAACTGCCCTGGTGAGATGGAAGCCATTGGCCTCGTAGGTTCTGCTCTCTAACCTAGCAGTGTAAAATCACTACTGTAAGCAGAGTTCAGTGCAATTCTCAATGCGCACTACCGAAATGATGATGAGACTGTAAGGTAAGAGACACATTAGCCATAACCTGTAGAGCTAGAAGAACTGCAGTTAGCGTTTGTATTTAACATAATTAATGAAACTAATTCTAACTTGGAAACCTTTGGTTGCACAAAATAGAGTACACTACTTTTTAATTGCAGGTAAAATAAAAATAAAATCAACTTAGAAGTCCTAAGGACAATTTACTGACAGTCATAAGACATACTAAGTAACTGATGAGCTAGATTGACAGTATTTCTTCTGAGGGTCTGGCTAATAGGTGAGATAAGACCTTATGTTTTATTTTTGTTTTTATATGTAGAAAGTGTCTCTACAATGAGTAGAACTGCATGAGCCAATTTAGGTACAGAATGCAACCTAGGTATGGGTAAAATATTATATTTGCAAATGCTGCGTTATTATATTTATGCCCTGGTAGCAGCAGAGCAGTGGATACTGTGCCTCTCCCACCCTGGTAGCAGCAGAGCAGTGGGTACTGTGCCTCTCCACTCTGGTAGCAGCAGAGCAGTGGATACTGTGCCTCTCCCACCCTGGTAGCAGCAGAGCAGTGGATACTGTGACTCTCCACCCTGGTAGCAGCAGAGCAGTGCATACTGTGCATCTCCCACCCTGGTAGCAGCAGAGCAGTGGATACTGTGCATCTCCCACCCTGATAGCAGCAGAGCAGTGGATACTGGGCCTCTCCCACTCTGGTAGCAGCAGAGCAGTGGATACTGTGCCTCTCCACCCTGGTAGCAGCAGAGCAGTGGATACTGTGTATTTCACACCCTGGTAGCAGCAGAGCAGTGGATACTGTGCTCTCCACCCTGGTAGCAGCAGAGCAGTGGATACTGTGCCTCTCCCACCCTGGCAGCAGCAGAGCAGTGGATACTGTGCCTCTCCACCCTGGTAGCAGCAGAGCAGTGGATACTGTGCCTCTCCACCCTGGTAGCAGCAGAGCAGTGGATACTGTGCCTCTCCACCCTGGTAGCAGCAGAGCAGTGGATGCTGTGCGCTCTCCACCCTGGTAGCAGCAGAGCAGTGGATACTGTGCCTCTCCACCCTGGTAGCAGCAGAGCAGTGGATACTGTGCCTCTCCACCCTGGTAGCAGCAGAGCAGTGGATACTGTGCCTCCACCCTGGTAGCAGCAGAGCAGTGGATACTGTGCCTCTCCACCTGGTAGCAGCAGAGCAGTGGATACTGTGCCTCTCCACCCTGGTAGCAGCAGAGCAGTGGATACTGTGCCTCTCCACCCTGGTAGCAGCAGAGCAGTGGATACTGTGCCTCTCCACCCTGGTAGCAGCAGAGCAGTGGATACTGTGCCTCTCCCACCCTGGCAGCAGCAGAGCAGTGAATACTGTGCCTCTCCACCCTGGCAGCAGCAGAGCAGTGGATACTGTGCCTCTCCACCCTGGTAGCAGCAGAGCAGTGGATGCTGTGCCTCTCCCACCTTGGCAGCAGCAGAGCAGGGATACTGTGCCTCCCACCCTGGCAGCAGCAGAGCAGTGGATACTGTGCCTCTCCACCCTGGCAGCAGCAGAGCAGTGGATACTGTGCTTCTCCACCCTGATAGCAGCTGAGCAGTGGATCTGTGCATCTCCCACCCTGATAGCAGCAGAGTAGTGGATACTGTGCATCTCCCACCCTGGTAGCAGCAGAGCAGTGGATACTGTGCTTCTCCACCCTGGTAGCAGCTGAGCAGTGGATACTGTGCATCTCCCACCCTGATAGCAGCAGAGTAGTGGATACTGTGCATCTCCCACCCTGATAGCAGCAGAGCAGTGGATACTGGGCCTCTCCCACTCTGGTAGCAGCAGACCAGTGGATACTGTGCCTCTCCACCCTGGTAGCAGCAGAGCAGCGGATACTGTGTATCTCCCACCCTGGTAGCAGCAGGCAGTGGATACTGTGCCTCTCCACCTTGGTAGCAGCAGAGCAGTGGATACTGGGCCTCTCCCACTCTGGTAGCAGCAGACCAGTGAATACTGTGCCCTCCACCCTGGTAACAGCAGAGCAGCGGATACTGTGTATCTCCCACCCCAGTAGCAGCAGAGCAGTGGATACTGTGCCTCTCACCTTGGTAGCAGCAGAGCAGTGGATACTGTGCCTCTCCCACCCTGGCAGCAGCAGAGCAGTGGATACTGTGCCTCTCCACCCTGGTAGCAGCAGAACAGCGGATGCTGTGTATCTCCCACCCTGGTAGCAACAGAGCAGTGGATACTGTGCCTCTCTACCCTGGTAGAGCAGAGCAGTGGATACTGTGCCTCCCACCCTGGTAGCAGCAGAGCAGTGGATACTGTGCATCTCCCACCCTGGTAGCAGCAGAGCAGTGGATACTGTGCATCTCCCACCCTGATAGCAGCAGAGCAGTGGATACTGGGCCTCCCACTCTGGTAGCAGCAGAGCAGTGGATACTGTGCTCTCCACCCTGGTAGCAGCAGGCAGCAGATACTGTGTATTTCACACCCTGGTAGCAGCAGAGCAGTGGATACTGTGCTCTCCCACCCTGGCAGCAGCAGAGCAGTGGATACTGTGCCTCTCCACCCTGGCAGCAGCAGAGCAGTGGATACTGTGCCTCTCCCACCCTGGCAGCAGCTGAGCAGTGGATACTGTACATCTCCCACCCTGATAGCAGCAGAGTAGTGGATACTGTGCATCTCCCACCCTGATAGCAGCAGAGCAGTGGATACTGGGCCTCCCACTCTGGTAGCAGCAGACCAGTGGATACTGTGCCTCTCCACCCTGGTAGCAGCAGAGCAGCGGATACTTGTATCTCCCACCCTGGTAGCAGCAGAGCAGTGGATACTGGGCCTCTTCCACTCTGGTAGCAGCAGACCAGTGATACTGTGCCTCTCCACCCTGGTAGCAGCAGAGCAGCGGATACTGTGTATCTCCACCCCAGTAGCAGCAGAGCAGTGGATACTGTGCCTCCACCTTGGTAGCAGCAGAGCAGTGGATACTGTGCCTCCCACCCTGGCAGCAGCAGAGCAGTGGATACTGTGCCTCTCCACCCTGGTAGCAGCAGACAGCGGATACTGTGTATCTCCCACCCTGGTAGCAACAGAGCAGTGGATACTGTGCCTCTCTACCCTGGTAGCAGCAGAGCAGTGGATACTGTGCCTCTCACCTTGATAGCAGCAGAACAGTGGATACTGTGCCTCCCACCCTGGTAGCAGCAGAGCAGTGGATACTGTGCCTCTCCACCCTGGTAGCAGCAGAGCAGTGGATACTGTGCCTCCCACCCTGGTAGCAGCAGAGCAGGGTACTGTGCCTCTCCACCCTGGTAGCAGCAGAGCAGTGGATACTGTGCCTCTCCACCCTGGTAGCAGCAGAGCAGTGGATACTGTGCCTCTCCACCCTGATAGCAGCAGAGCAGTAGATACTGGGCCTCTCCCACCTTGGTAGCAGCAGACCAGTGGATACTGGGCCTCTTCCACTCTGGAGGAGGTGAGGAGTTCCTGGGATGCTCTGTCCTCCTCCTCTGGCCCCTGACATGTTAGGCTTGCTCCTGAACCTGGGTCACAGGTGTTGTGATGACAGCCCTTCCCAAGTGCCAAATGGCTGGCCCAGTTAAAATAAAATAATAAATTATAATTAAAGGGACACTGTCAGCTCTTTTTGCATCACATTATTGCTAACTGAAAACCCACATTTTAGTTTTGCTTTATCGTCTCTAAAATTCATTGATGTTGATGGTTGTCAGGGCTGGCCTTAACCATTCTGGGGCCCAGTGCAAACCCCTATGTGGGTCCCCGTCCACTCCACTTCATTCCCTGTAGCTACCCCCACCACATCCAATATTTACACCTCTCCTGCACCACAGTTCTGTACCATATCATATTAAGATATGTATTTTTAAGTATTATAATTTATTGTCTTATACATGACAATAACATATATGTATATTTGTTTGTTCAGTATGAAAACAGAATCAACATCACAGCAATGAGGTGCAGACTGCAGTACATTGCAATTTCATTCTATTCAGTTAAGCAAGGTCAGAAATGGGAACCATAGCATGGCGAAGTGGACCAATCCACCTGAAGGGCAAATAAAATTTTCATTTGCCCTCCAGGTGGATTGGTCCACTCTGCCATGCTTTGGTTCCCATCTCTGACCTTAATTGAACAGAATGCATTGCAAATGTATCAGTGTCTGCACCTCACTGCTGTGATGCTAACTTCAATTTGTCAAAAGAGAAAACAAGCTTAATAAATACAAATGTTTACTACATCCTGTGAACCATTTATACACTCTCTCTCTCAGACCCTGGGGCTCTAGAGTCTTCATCAATATTTCGCCTCCTTTAAGTTTCACAAGCAGTGAGTAAACATCTATCCTCAAATCAGCAGCTTGCAGTAAGCTGGCTAGCCTCATACTTCATGGAATTAGGACAGGTAGCAACCCTGTAATGGGTAGACTGTTGTGGCACTTTTCGTGGATCTCACCAAGGCCTCGATCTGGTTGAACATGGCTTATTAAGGGGTATCCTTTCTGGTTTATATTTTTCTGATAATGCTATTTCTTGGCATTATAATTATCTTACAACAGATCTCATTGTACCCATATAGGTGCTAGTACTTCCTCTCCTAGCATCATTGAATGTATGCGTGCCCCAAGGATCAATTCTTGGCCCTTTGATTTTTCACTTTCCATGAACACTGCTCCTTTGGTTCTGCTCCCATTCATCAATGATACTTTACGCTGATGATGCAGTAATTTATGGTGTTGGTCCCACTCCTAATGATGCCTTGGATATGATACAATCTGACTTTAATTCTTTTCAAAATGGTTATCTATGAACTCTATGGTACTTAATTCAAGCAAAACTAAAGTTATGCTGTTTTTGAAAGGACCATTGAGACTAACAGTTTACATCATATTGTTACACTGGAAAGAAGCGTGATTGAATTAGTAGATAGTTTTAAATATCTGGGGATAATTTTAGACTCAAAGCTAACATTTGAACCCCATTTAAATAAATTAAGGAAAACCCTCCATCAGAGATAAGGTTCACTTTACAGAATTAACACTTTCTGACCAAAGAATCTAGGTTTTGCTTGCTCATAGTTTTTGTTGAGTGTTTTGGATTATGGTATTATTATTTATTCCTCCTTCTCTGGTCATTTGTTTAATAAACTTAAGGTATCCTATAATTCTATATTAGTTTCATGCTCGATGCTCCCTTTGAACACATCATTGCTTTTTGCTTGTATGTTCAAGTAGTCTATCCCATAAAAATAGGATCTTGTATAAAATGGGTATTCTGATGTTTAAGGTAAAGAATGGCTTTATTTCTCCGTAGTTTCTTTATTATTTCCTAGGTTTTTAATTCCAGTGGTACCAGATCTCAGACCAAATTTACTTATGAAATTCCATTATTTCAAACTGCCCTTGGTCAGAGATGTATGTTATTAGGGCACCTTTGTTTTATAATTCATTACCTAACGACATTATGGGAATACGACAGTGTGGTCTTTTAAATCTAGACTAAAATATTGGTTGATGGATAATGATATTTGTACATGTTCATGTTAAATAATGGTTTGATAATTGCCTTTGTCTTTTTATATTGTCTTTAAATGTTTGTTTTAAAATCATGTAAAGTTTGTTTTGTAACTTGTCACTGGTGAAAACAGGCAGAATTGCTCATCCTGCTTACAAGTATAAAAATAAAAAATGAAAAAAAAATAAAAACAGCACATTCTAAAAAGAGCAAGTTACTTTTGAGGGCTTGACAAGTGTAAAATAGGAAGAAATTACTTTTAACCCACTTTCACTATTTAACTTGTGAACAGAACAGTTCCCAGAGAAGCTGAATTGGTGCCTGTACTTACAAATACGGGTCACGACAAAAAAGTCTGTTAAAATGTTTGATGTGGGGTCTGAGGAACGAGCCTTGCTGAAAGCAGCAATTTCTGGGTAAAACTAAACCTAATGCTTTATTATACAGGAGGGACTAGTAAATGCTACTGTTTTAAATATGATTTACTTTCAGAAAGGTTTAGTGGCAGGACATCAACTATATCAAAGTCCGTGACTCCTGACTCCTGAGTGATCACTGGACTGGAGAGGAACAGGGCTGGCTGCCAGTTCTTTCCTGCATTCATTGAGCCCCAGCTGAGATGCAGATTCAGAAGAAGAAAGTACGGTACTACTGTCATTTCAGTAACAAAGGGAAAGGGACAAGACATCTCCAATTATTTGGAAAGTCTTTTACTGACTGTCTGCACTTAACTTAATTGGACACTAATTTGTCCAAGCAGCAGTGTAGGGTGATCTGACTCCACTCTTTAGAACTTTGCAACAAAAGTTTAACTATTGGAGGTGCAGATGGGGCACTTAACTTAATCGGATACTACTTCTTGCAAATTTAGATTTGGATGGCGGAAAGCAGTCAAAAAACCCCAAAAGGACAGGATGCCACCTGATTGAGTGTCTGATTAACAAATTAAGTGCCTCATCTATCCAGCATTAATTCTCACAAATAACAGATTATCACCATCACCATACCTCTCAACCTCCTGCCTCATAAATCAGGGACAAGGCTTAAAAAATCAGGGACAAAGGACTAAAATCAGGGACATTTCTTCAAAATTGGAGATATCCTTCAGGAAGCTGGTAGAATAAAGGGCTTGGTGTAGCGTGTATTATCTAAGGAAGAACAAGTCTGTAACTTTAATGTTTGACATTATTTTGTGCTTATAACCCCCACAGTTTGGTCACAGAAAGACAATTTTAGGAGGGACAGAGTAAAATTTTGAGGCAAAATCAGGGACGTCCCTGAAAATCAGGGACAGTTGAGAGGTATGACCATCACCACAGTACTGTTCCGTGACTGTGACGGGGTTCTTCAGGGAAGGCCGGGTAATGTTGCAGGCTCTGCGCCTGGGGAGGGAGGGCCTGCAGTTGCGGTAGGGGCCGGGTGCAGTTTGGGTCCCATGCAGTTGCACAGTTTGCATGATGGTAAGGCTGGCCCTGATGATTGCTTTATCTGCATCCTTCCTTAGTAGAACTAATATGCGTGCGAATGGTGTAATTATACCCAGTTTTGTTTGGTTTCAAATCCTTGATCTACTGTAGTACACATTTTCTGAATATTAGGAAACCCCAAATGGTGCAATCACTCATGATACAATAGTCTCTTCTCCCACTGCATCATCAGTGGTTAGAGTGTGTTGGGGTTCCTAAGTCCAGGAAAGGCACTGTGAGTTGATCAGGGACTGTGGACATGTTTTTGTGTGGTAACACCTGTATGGTTAGCAGTCTGCTTTTCACTTTTAAGAAGAAAAAGAATCAGACTCAAACTATAAGCTTCATAAATAATCTCTACAGAATGTTACCAATTATAAAATTCATATTTAAACTATTGTTTGATACCTAAGGAAGTTAAGCGTCCCTTTAATTTACTCCTGATAGCCACGCCTTTTAGTGGGATCTTGCCTTAATTCAGTTTTACATGCTAGGGAGAAAGTAAAGCACAGGAGGCAGGCCAAGTCCCTTGTGAAAGGTCACAAAGTGAGAGAGCGAGAGACAGAGAGAGCGAGAGAGAGGGAGTGTAATAGGGCTATGGTGGGATAAGAAGAATTTAGGATTTCCATACATGTTTGTTTCACAGTACCATGGGGACCACACTACTTTCCCACACCTACCATGAATCCTGCTGACCTCTAAGTTGCTATAAGAGTACAATGCACCTCCCTCTGATGGTGACCATACCTTCCCTGCCTTCACCTTGATGAGATGCCTGCCCTCCATTTTTTAAAAACATTTTTATGTTGTCTTGCACCTGTGCAAGAAACATGTTATATAACTTTGGAATAGCAGGCTTTGGAGGTGTGGTCATGCTGTGACCAGTGGCTCCACTGCTTTTTCAGGTTGGGCCCATGGCACGAATTAGATTGCACGCTGTCTATGACAGCAGTGCAAAAGCCGTGCCACCATTTTCAACTTTTTAGCCACTGCAATGAGGGAGCTTCTACCTCATTGCAGGGCATGTCTCTGCAGTGTAACATTTTAATAAACATGGGGGCAGCGAGCAGTCCAGCTTTAGCCAACTTCAGGGGTGCCCAGTCTCCCTGTCAGCATGTGTACCCCCTTCCCTGCTGTGGTGTGCCGAGGGTGCCCAATCCCCCTGTCAGCATGTGTACCCCTTCCCTGCTGTGGTGTGCTGAGGGGTGCCCAATCCCCTGTTACATGTGTGTACCCCTTCCCCTGGTTGTGGTGTGCCGAGGGGTGGCCAATCCCTGTTGGCATGTGTACCCCTTCCCTGTTGTGGTGTGCCGAGGGGTGGCCAATCCCCCTCAGCATCAATCATGCCTCCAAAGGCAGACAGCCTTGTCAATGGGGTACCAATCCCCCTGTCAGCATGTTACCCCCACCATTTTCCTGGCTGCCCCGATTGTGTGCCATGCCCACACTGGGAGCCCACTCCAGTGTGGGTGACATGACCCCCACCAATGTGCCACACTGGGAACCCACCCCAGTGTGGCTGCACAACCCATAAAAACAGAAAATGGCCTGTGGTGATTTTTTTTTTACTTGGAAGGAAAGGAAATGGGAATCACTGCTGGCTGTTGGAGGCCCTCACCCCAGACCTGCAACCACCCTCTGTACACCCCCACCTCCCCACCCCTCACCCCATACTTATCTCTGGAGCCCAGCGTGACGATCTTTGGTGGACTGGGAACATGTCTGCACTCTTCAAAGCCAACTGTGAACTGAAGAAATGCCAATAAGCTGTATAATGGCATAAATAGGGTTTTTCAACTTTGGTGCATGTCTTGGGCATCTTTGGGAATTTGGCACCAAATTTTCAACATGAGTTATTGGAACCCCTTCTCATGAATTCTGTCACTTTCATTGCATTATTTGGTTCTGAAAGGTGAGTTCATGGTCACTGAGTGAAATCACCTTTCGGGACCGATTAATGAAACAACAGTGCCACTGTTCATGAGGTGGGCTCCCAAAAGCTATGTTGCAAGCTGCCCTCCCAGATTCTGGAGACAGGGCTATCTCCCTCTGCTACCAGAGAACAACATCACTAGCTTCCTTTGGCTAGCTTGGTAGATCACCTGAGCCAAGAAGGTGACTCTTCTCAGAAGTGTGATGTAAATACTAACATACTAAAATGCCAGCAGGAATAGGCCTAACGGTCTTTTTGCATCTGCTCGTTTGGTCAGCCCCCACCCTGGGAGCTGACCTTGCTGCCCCTCGCCTTCTCTGGCTTCTCCCTTCCCAGTTCTGTATATTCTCTCTGCATTGTATTTTGCTTCCAGAACCCTTCCCTGTACCTGTCCCACCCCTCTTGAACCCCTCCACCGTCTCTGCCTCCACCAGCCCCCTAAATTCTGCATGACCATTTTAATTTTAAGTGTCATGTGATCCTCATAGGGCACTCCTTGTGTGGGTGGCTCATGAAGGTCATGACATTGATAAAGTCCCTCACCATTTCATTAGAATCACAGGAACATGAAGGAGGACCACATGGTATGGGTTGAAGTTTTGAGGCAATTCAGTGGACCACGTGGCAGAATCCAGTATTGTCAAATTGGGAGATAAATTATTCATTGATGCATCAGGTGAGAATGGTTTTAGCATCTACAGCAACAGTGAATGGTGTATGGCTTCATGGCCAGAGGTGTGTCATAAGAGAAGTTTAGCCAGGAACCAGATGGTCCTGGAATTCTTCCCCATAGTAGTCTTTTAGAGGTGGGGAGCAAAACTCAAGTATAAAAGGGCTGAGTTTTTTATCTTAAAATTTGGGTGGCACAGATTATCAATAGACAGATGGTGAGCTGCACCAAGTTGCTCAGCTTGCTCAGATTTTCATGCTGAAATGCTTACGGCTGAATGCAAACTTTGAAGACATGTTCCTAAGTGGAAAATCTGAAATCGGATGCTCGCTCTCATTTTCATTGGGCTCTGTGCTGGCAGCTAAACCTGTGTGGAGCTTACCACACAGAAAACACCCAACCACCTGTGGGATCACGGTTGGATCAGGCTTGGCAAGTAATGTCACAGTTGGTCACTCTAGGGTGTGGGATGCCTAAAACTGGTCTATCAAAGTATGCAGAGTACTGCTGCACCGGGGTACCCCTTGGCCAGCATTGGCACTCAGGTAGAATAGCATATTTTCTAAACTTCTGTGAAAAGGGGAGGAGATGCAGCAGTTTGCTGGCAGGAAATGTATAGAAGGGTGAGCCTGCCAGGCACTGGCATTACTTGGCAGCAGAAGCCAGATCTCGTGTACATAAACCTGGAAAGTAACAATATGGAGTCATACTTTATGGTGGATTTAATTGCAGCAGTCATGATTGGTTAGCAGTTAGAGAGATGTTACCGAGATGCCATTCAGTGGGTTCAGCAATGCTGATGTTGATGGTCAGGCACAATGTCAGGGATCCCTAAGGCATGGAGAGGGCCTCTATTAAATTAAATCCTAAATTAAACCAGGAAGTGGTGAACTTTGTGAGGGTGTGAGAAGAGTTTGGTAGTGACTCATATGGAGATCACACTTAGCTGTCTGTCTCTTTTCCACACCAATTCGGTCCACCTATCTGACATTGGTTTGAACATCTTCAATTTAGCTATTCAGACTGACCTGGAAAATCTGCCTAGGAGGCTAGAGTGGGGACACCAATAAGGGTAGCTGTGGGGGTGGGGTTGGGGGTGGAAGGGTGCAAACAAGGTTTTGCCATGACTCTTCAAGTGATATAGGAATTCCTCAGTGGGAGGGGTTCTTAAGACAGTGCAAAATAGTACCAGGGAGGTCCCTATTTGGGGGCCAGAATTTGGCCCTCCTCCTCTGGCTCAAAGTGCATACTGCACAGGACTCTGTGATGTGGGGAATGGGAGGGAGCCTCCCCAACTAGGCTGGGCAGGGAGGGTGCAAAGGAAGGAGTACTGCCTACTGATTCTGTGTGGGATGGTGGGCAGAAGGGCCCCTCAAATGTTTGGTGGCCTTCAAGGTCTGGGGTGGACTGACTTGCTGGTTTTTGAGATCTGAGGTATCCGCCCAGCCATTTTTCTGGTTTGTAAATATGGCTGTCATTTACAAGTAATTTGGTAATGTGTTTTATTGTTGTATTTTCTATCATTTGAATATTATTTGTCTTTATGTAAACATTAATTTTTAAGTAAAACATGCTGATGCCATTGAATCTAAAGTTCAGTGTGGTGTAACTTTTCCCAGAAGAGAGGTGGGACAAGGTGGAGGGAAGTAGTGCCCAGGGCCAATGCATTTCCCCAATTGGGGGAGGGAGGCAGACAGCCTTGGGACCCATGCCTACCCCTTCCTCGCTGGGATGCCCACTCACCTTTTGTTATCTGTACCTGGCACCAAGCTGGCTAACGATGCCAGGTGCATGGGAAGGCTGTAAAGACAATAACCCCAGTGGTTTGTGGACTTTGGTTTTGTTTAAGGACATTGACAAGGGACAGGTAGACCACTTAAGGATCGGGGCATGAGAGTAATTCCATGTCTTGGGGCCACCAGTCTCTTTACCAGCACTCTGAGCCATCACCCTAACCAGCAATTTACCCACTCACTGATCTTGAACTGTTCACAAGCACAGCGCTTGTAACCCTGTGTTACTGATATCATCACAGCATGTTCACAATCTTTTTCTCAAGGTGGCACAGAGTGGTACCTTGGGAGTCTCTGTTGGTGGAGTGAATTCTGCCTTCCCCCTGGCAGGAAATGTGTATGGCAAAGGGCTAGTAAGGTGGGGGTGGAAAGGACCCTCCCAACTGAGTTAGGTGGGGAGGTGTGTAAAGAAGGGGTACTGCCCACCTCCACCTCCTCTGTGTGGGGATGATGTAGCAGAAGGGGCCCTATCAAATGGTCAGTGGCCTTTCTGATTTGGGGTGAACCAGCTTTTGGTTAAATGGGCTATGAGGTACCCAGCCATTTCTTGTTTTGTAAATATGGTATTATGTACATGTAATTTTTTGTATTTTCTTTCATTTATTTATTTATTTATTTATTTATTTAAGAGTTTTACCAGGAAGGCACACTGAGCGTAGTACTGTTCAATTCCAGGTGCATACTGAAGAAGAGGACAGAGGAGATACAGCAATTCAAAAATACATGTTACTTATCTCTCTCAACTATTAAGTTGTGAGTAAAACATGATGAGGTTATTGAATCAAACATTTTTGTGGTGTGACTTTATCAGGGAAGGGAGGCAGGACAAGGTGTGGAACAAGGAACAGCATCCAAGGCCACCAACATCAGGAACTGAGATAGCTGCTGTGACTTGTTCTTTCTGACTCATAGGAAAACTGAAACTAAAAATAAACAGTACAACATCCAGCAAGAGCAGAGAGAAGACACACCAGAAAAGGCAGACGTGAAGGTAGTATAAAGAAACATGTCTCGCCCAGAGTAAGTGTTTTTTTATGATTTTATAGCTAATTAAGTTTGGATCCTGGTTTAAAGGGGTTTTCCTGTTCTGTGACTAACAGTAAAACATTTGAAAATGGAAGCTCTACTGAATTGCTTGGCAGCATTTCAAGTTAATGGGGCTATACTGTTGTTACTGCAGGGTACTCTGTTTGATACAGTATCTGTTGACAATGGTTGTTGTACTTGATATCTGCAAAAATTATATCTTGACAGTAGATCATGTTTACAGTTGCAGTTATTTCTCTAGCTTAGTTACTGTTTCTCTAATGGTGGAATCAGATATTTCTTTGCTCTACAAACTCTATTCCAAAACCAATGGAGCTTGTAACTTGCCTGCATGTACCTGTCGCTGAGCCATCAAGGAGTCTGCAAGTCCACAAGTGACTCTTCACTTGGAATTCTGAGGTGAATGTACAGTAAGATGCTGGTTTCGCCATATTCCGGAGTTATACTGTGATCATTTGGTTAATGTGGGGTTATCAGATACTGCAAGGTGTGCACCATCTATTGTTTTGCAGCATTTAGCAAGCTGATCATTCTCAGATGAAAAGTATAGGAGTGGTCAGGTGAAAAGAGGGACCTAGAAATCAAGTAGACTGGTAGAGTAGCACTAGTATTTACAGAACTCCTGCAGAAATTTTATTTGGGGTACATGGATAAATGGGTCCTTTAAGAGTGTTGCTTAAGCACATCTGGTAGCAAAAGGGCCGGAAGGAAGGGTGGAGGAAGAATGGGAAAATTAATGCTGCCATCACAGAGACAATAAGCTTTGTGTGAAGCAAATAAAGAAAACAAACAAAGTACAAAACACTATGGTTCTCAAAAGAGGTGGCGGGAAGGTCAGGGAGAAAATATAGCATTCAGAAAATATAAGGAATCACAGAAGGAGCAGGACAGAGAACTGTACCAGCTAAAGCAGAAGGAAGCAGAGAAGGCAGTCAGACTAGCAAAGGCCCAAACTCAAGATACAATAGCCAACTCAGTTAAGAAGGGGATAAAACCTTATAGGTACACTAGGGAGTGAAGAAAGACCAAGGGAGGGATAGTGAGGCTTAATAAAGGGGAGAGGGGTAGGCAGAGAGTGATGGTGAAAGGGCAGAGATATTGAACAAGTACTTTGTTCAGTATTCACAAAAGAAAGGGAGGGGAGGTACTAAACCAAACAATAGAAGCACCCTGAATGGGGGTGATTACAGTCCAGTCACAGAAGAAAGGGTCCTGAAAGAACTCCTAAAACTCAAGGTGACAAGGCAATGAGGCCTGATGGGATTCACCCTAGAATTTAAAAGAACTGAGAACTAGTGACACCACTAACTACCCTTTTAACAAATCATGGGAAGCTGTGTGGTACCTGAGGACTGGAGTAAGGTGGATATGATTCCCTCGCAAAAGTGGGAGCAAGGCAGAGGCAGAAACTACAGACCTGTTAGTTTGACCTCAATGGTAGGGAAATGATGGACTCACTCTGAAAAAAAGAATAGTTGAGTACCTAGAGGCCAGAGGGGCACAGGACCCAAGACAGAATGGATTCACATCAGCAAGGTCATGACAGACGAATCTAATAGATTTCTTTGACTGGGTGACCAAAGTAATAGACCAGAGAGGGGCTGTGGACATGGCTGCCTAGACTTTAGCATGGCATTTGACACAGTCCCACACAAAAGAATAATAAATAAGTTAGCCAGCCTGGGAGTGGGTCCCAGGGTGGTAGCCTGGAAAAACTGTCTGGACAACAGGATGTAGAGGGTCATAGTAAACAGAGTCCACTCCAGCAAAAGGGGTTTACTAGCAGGGTACCGCAGGGTTCAATTTTGGTCCGTTCCTCTTAATGCATTCATAAGTGACATTGCAGAGGGACTGGAAGGAAACGATGCCTTTGCAGATGACACAAAGATTTTCACTAGGGTTGATGCACAAGGCGGGGTGGAAAGGATGAGAAGGGACTTGGCAAGGTTGGAGGAATGGTCAGAAGTATGGCAGCTTAGATTCAATTGCAAAGAAATGCAAAGTAATGCACCTGGGAAACAAAACCCAGGGAAGAGTACACAATGGGGTGGAGGTACTAACAACAACAAAATGAAAAGGGCCTGGGGTAGTCATATCAGATGACCTAAAGGTAGACAGGCAATGTGAGAAGGCAGTAAGGAGGGCTGGGGATACTGGGATGCACAGGGAGAGACATCACTAGTAGAAAACAGGAAGTTGTCATCCCTCTGTACAGACAGTTGGTGAGACCCCATCTGGAGTACTGTGCAGTTCTGGAGGCTCCATCTCTGCAAGGACATAGACAGGATGGAGGCAGTCCAAAGGAGGGCAACTAAAATGGGCAGGGTCTGCACCAGAAACCATATGAAGAGAGACTAATGAAGATTAATATATAGCCTCGAGGAAAGGATGGAGAGGGGGGACATGATAGAAACTTTCAAGTACCTCAAGGAATCAACAAAGTCCAAGAGGGGAGCATCTTTCAGAAAAGAGATGTTCAAGAGCAAGGGGCACAGTTTGAAGATAGAGGGAGGATGGCTCAGGGCAATGAGAGGAAGTATAAGTTTTCACAGAGAAATGGTAGACACATGGAACAGCCTTCCCGAGGAGGTCAGTGGGTAAAAACCAGCGGGGAAATCAAGAATGCATGGGACAGACATAAGGCAATTATAGTGGGGGTAGAGGAAGTAGGCTGTTGGTTAACTAGGATCTTCAGCTTATGCAATAGGTAGGGAAATAAGAAGACTGGGTGGGCCACACGGTCCTTATCTGCCATCAAAGTCTATGTTTTTATGTAGGCAATTAGACAAGCAGCCCCTAGGACAAAGGCATGTCTATAATTTAGAGAGTGGTACTGGAGGATGTAGAGAGTGGGGGGGCAGGTAGACTAAGGGGCCTGATAGGATGTATCACCTGTGGAGTAGCTATCTTCAGAGAGGTTCTGGTATGGCAGTGCTGCTCAAGGTCCAGCAGGATTTAGGCACTTGCTGCAGAACTGCCACACAATAAAGGCAGAACCCAGCCTCTCTTGGGCAATACAGAGTGGGCTGGTGTAGGCAACCACTATTCCTCCTCCACAAAGGATACCTAAGGTTCAGGCAGGGGTAGGGTGAGGATGGACTGTAGTTGGCAAGGGTGGAGAAGCATCCACTCAACCAAGGGTGGGGACCCTGAGGTGGTGACAGTGAAGTGGTTCACCCTCCTGTGCGACTTGATAGGTCTGGTACACCCAGGGTGGAGATCAGAACCTGTTGCTTCCTAGGACACTTGGGCTGTCCCTAGAAAACACCTGAGACTAGTCAGAGTCCCAAGGGAAGTTGAAGACTAGAAACATATTGGTGAAAGGGCATTCCATCTTAAAGGAGATGGAGGAGGAGGGGTGTGGAGACCAGGGAAGTAGGACAGTCAGATGTTTTCTGGAGGCTTTGGCTGGGAGATACACACACAAGGTAGAGGGATGGTCAGGGAATGGGGGCTAGGAGACGGCTTGATGTTATTGTCTCACCTGGTGTCTAATGACCTAGCTATCAGGGCCTTGGGGAGATGAAGAATAGTTTCGGAAGCCAGAGATGCTGCAAAGTTCTAATTTGCTGGTGAAGTTGTGAAATACCCCTTTGTAAGCACTTTGGGAAAATCCCACTTCACCCAAACTTCAGTCTTCCCAGTTTTCCTGATGAAGTTGCACTTTTCAGGCAAAGGCACAGGAAAGAGATAACTTTGCTCACACATTGTCGAACTTGCTTGAAAATTGCCACTTTACCTGCCCAAACTTCACAAAGACTGCACATCATGAAGCATCAGGAAACAATGTTTGCCAGCCACATCTCAAGCAAGAAGGGAGGCTCATGTTGGCTGCAGCCTCAGTTTCATTCACTAAGGTTCTGCCAGTTTGGACTAGGCGAGAGGGAAGGTTCCTCCTGATCACTTGTTGAAATTCTTAGCTGGAGGAGTAGTGTAGGGAAGAGTGCTTTTGGGTATGTGGGACTCGGAGGCTGTGTGTGTGTGGGGGTGGGCAGTCCCAGAGGGATAAGAGGCTATACAAAAGGGATGGCCTACATTCCAATGAAGAGGGAACTGCGCTAGGCACAGGTTTTATGGAGCACATTCAGGTGCTTTCAAACTAGCAGAGCGAGGAACCAGATCAGTTTCTAATAGATGTAACTACTCAAACAAGGAGTCCAGGATGAACTTTCCCCAGTGCTAGTAAACAGGCTAGAAAAACAGAGCACAAGCAGAGTGTGGATAAAGGGTAATGGAACAAGTTACAATGCAAGAGCTGTGGAGAATATAGGGGAGTGGGGTGGTGGGAGAGGGGTCAAAAAGGAGCAGAGCGAATGACAAGGGAGAAGGAGTTGGGGAGGGGTGGCTAGGAACAGACTGAGTGTCCTGGGAGGTAACAGGTGTCATTGGCTCAGCAGGTAATACTGTCAGTGGCTCAGCAGGTAACACACTCACCTCTGAGGCCGGAGAGCAGAAGGCTGTGGTTCTATCTCACACCAGGCACTTAACACATCCTGTTGAGTTTTACAGTAGTGCAGCATGACAGGGCTGCTGCACTCTGAGGTGTCGCTCTTTGGATGAGATATTAAACCGAGGTCCCATCTGCCTGTTCTGGTGGTTGTTCAGGTGGACGTTAAAGATGCCATGGCACTTCTCGAAAAGAGATGGGGAATTTTTATTAAGAGGACTACAGACAAAAAATAGTCATATCATACATTCATCCAAAGTATGCGTGTTTCTGTTCTATCACACTTATACAGTGAAACAAAAAAATAAAACACATCTTTAAAGCACAAAACACAGGAAAACATAGAACTCTAATCTTATTACAGTAGCTCAGGAGGTTTAGCCCAATGCTCACAATTTATTCATAACAGTTTCAATTTCTCCTTCATGCATCTTTTAGCATCCAATAACTTTAATTTCTGTAATGAAATACCAATACTCCTAATCATTTCTATGTAAGATACCAGCCTTTGTTGTGTTATCCACAGACAACGAGATTGCCATATGTAATATCTTATAACCACTAGTATTATATAAATTGTCTTGGGATAATAGTTACCCCACTCCCTTCCAGCTTTCCATATATCAGTGTTTGATATAACAGGTTGCAAAATAAGGGTTCTCTATTCCTTTGCTAGGTATGCCCAGAAACCTTTGCATAGTCACATTCTAAAAATAAGTGCTCTTGTGTTTCCAGTATCTGAATGCACGTTTGCCTTAAACAATATGTATCTTGTAGTTGTTTGTGTTTATTATTTCTTACTCCCAGCTTGTCATGCAGGCTAAGCCATGTTGTATCCCGCACAAATTCTGGCATTCTTTTGATTTCAACATGTCCAGGTTAAATTGCAAGTTATTGTCCGACATTCTCCTAGGGAGATACTTTCTTTATTTTCTTCTTGAATAATATGGGACTACGGTTCTTTCCTTGTTTTAGTTTGCACATAATCCCTAGTAATATTCCATTGTATTCAATTCTTGATTTGTTCCAAACCATACCGCAGAAGTACAGGAATCCTATGAAGAGAATTTGTTTTTTATGGGCCCAGCTTAGTGAAAACGGATCTATTCAGCTCAGCACTTGTTCTTTCCATATTTTTGGCCAGGTCGTAATGAACCCCCAAAGTTATAAGTCAAAAATATACTACAGTAAATGCAACCAGGTTTATCATATTAAGGCCTCCTTCTTCTATTTTCCTATAAGTAACTGTTCTTTAATAGGGTTTAACTGGTTTCACAGGGCTTGGAAAATATACTGCATAATGCAACTGTCAAAGCCTGAGGGGAGGAAAACACAGCTTATGTACAAGAAGATAGGTATTAACAGAGTTTTAATTAAAGGGACTTTTTTTTCTTTGAAATTTGATGTCCCTTCCAAGAATTTACCATCCTGTTTGCTTTCCGCAACCCTGTTTCCCAGTTCTGTTTGGCCATATCATCCCTCCATAAATAATCCCTAAGCTAGGGACTGTTCCTTTAGTTAGCATTATCCCTGAAAATGAGTTATTTTCTGGTGCTGGAGTGTTGCCCAATATTATCTCTGTACTTTTAATTTTAGAACCTGACCTAATTCAGGGAGGTTCTGGCAAAGTTTTGCCAGGGAGTCTTCCTTGTTGAAAGGTCTATACATAAAAGTAAGTCATCTGCATATGCCAATATTTTAATAGCAGTAGGCGCAGGACTCAGTTCTAGTCCCAGTATCTGCCTATCTTGTTCAATTTTCCTTAAGAATATATCAATGCAGAATACTAAGAGCAAAGGACTGAGAGGGCATCCTTGCCTAACTCCTCTTTTTACCCTAATGTCTTTCCCTATTCATCCATTGATGTTGGGCATAAGGGGACGCTTGCTGTTCAGTACTTGGATCCATCTTACAAATTTGCTACGGATGTCATAGGCTTTAAGAACCTTATACATATACTGATGAGAAATGTTATTGAATGCCTTCTTGCTCAATTCCTAATATGTAGCCCTGTAAATTATTTTTATCTGCTTTATAAAATACCTCTCTGATCATAATTAAGTTATCAGACTGGATTCTGTTAGGAATTGCACATGTCTGATAAGGGCTAATGAGTTTATCTGCTACTGCCACTAGTCTGCTAAGAAACATTTTGCTTAATAATTTTAAATCTGTATTAAGTAGGCTCAGGGCCTCCAGTTTTAAAATCCTTTCTGTCTCCTTTTTATAAAGCAAAATAAGTGATGCATGATACATATATTTTGCTAGGGTCCTTCCTGAAACTTAAAATTAAAAGCAACTTCAGGGTCGATGATATTTTTTCACTAAAGTTTTATAAAACTCAGCCCCTATGCCATCTGTTCCGAGCTGAATTATTGTTAAGCAGTTTTATGACACTCTTTATTTCAGCTATCAGTATAGGGCTTGTTAGAAGTTTACTATCATTAGTGTCAATTTGTGTTAGATCCTGCAACATGTCATCTCCTTCAGTAATGAGTGGAATGTGTCCAAATGTTTCATTAAAATGTGCATCTACTTGTGCTAATATTTCCTAGGTGATGAGGTAACTTGGCCTGTACCCGTTTGTAATTTGGTAAGAATTCTGTGATCTACTCTGTTTCTACACTCTGAAGGGGTCCATGGAGCCTTTCCTCATGTTAGTGCCAAATCGAATTCCTGTTCTAATGACTTTGCTCTGTCATATTGTAGTGACATTTGCTTTTTATTTCTACGATTTGTGGACCTAAATTCAATCTGGAAGTCTCTGTCTGGGAAATGAGGTTCTGCAGTTGGGCCCTTGGTTGCAGATATCTCAAGTATTTGTTATTTATGGCATCTTTTGTTATTTTTTGCAAAAACATCTTCATGAAATTTTTGTGTCTTCCCACCAGATAGCAGCACTATCATATAAAGCAGTGACAATCTTGCCTGCCATTCTTGTTTCCAGACTTTCCTAATATGTTCTTCTTTAGTACTGAGTTAGTCTCCATGCATTTTCCCTACATCTCGGGTCTGATTCCATTAACTCTTACAGTAACTGATTTTTGATCTGTAATTTCCCAAACTTGAAGTTTTGTATCTGAAATAACTAAGATATCTGAAATAAAAATAAAATCAATCCTAGTCATCAAATGTCCTCTAAAAAGTGTTTCCTCCTGTTGGAAACATACGCCTATAAGAATCTATTAGTTTGGCACTGGAAATAATATTGTTAAGGGCAGTAGATTCACAAAATATTCTTTCTGTCTTTAATCCTCTATCTGTTTTTCCCAACCCACAATTAAAATCCCAAGCCCAAATCAACAATCTGGATGTAAATAAATATGGTTGGACTTGCTTAAATAATGCTGCTCTAAGGGCTTTAGTTTGTGGGGCAAGATGTTAAGTATGTCAGTGTCAGTGGCTCATCAGTGGCTCAGCAGGTAGCACACTTGCCTCTGAGGCCGGGAGATCAGAGGGCTGTGGGTTCAGTTCCCACATCTGGCACTTGAGTTAATATCCCAGTACTGACACTGTAGTGCAGCATGAGAGGGTGCTGCACTCTGAGGTGCCGCCTTTCAGATGAGATGTTAAACCGAGGTCCCATCTGCTTGGATTGGCGGTAGTTCAGGTGGATGTTAAAGATCCCATGGCACTTATCGAAAAGAGTAGGGGAATTTCCCGGTGTCCTGGCCAAATTTCCTCATTCACTAAAAATACCACCAACAGCTTAATCTGGTTCAAGGTCAGTTGGCATTCATCTGTATCCTCCCCAGGATGTGCCTGAAAATAGGCAGGATTTGTCTAGTGCACTTACCTGGTCAACAAAAACTAATATGAATATATAAATATTCTGAACCTTTCTGAAAACAGGGAGATATCTAACATAAGGGCCCTCCCAGGTTTGATGTCTACCAATTTGGAAACTTTAATGTTGGGGTTATTCAACAGAATCTCCACCTCATCACACTGCTCCTGGCCTATAGACTAGAATGCTGGCCCATTAGTCCAGTACTTAGTAGCCAGCTGTATTTCTAAGTTTGTTTTAATCCTTAGTGTCCTGAATACATGTACCATCACTTCTTCCTTGAGTCAAAGAGCCTAGGACTGTAAGCATTTTGGCAGGCCTTTTAATGCTATTCACATTAATAGTAGTTAAAGTAAGTGAATCCATGATTTAGGAACAAATGTTGATCAAAACCTAGGGTAGTTTGGGTGAACATTCAGGGGTTTTACCACATCTCCTCCTCCTGGTTCTTAGGGATATGTGTACATCTCCTTTCTCCCTCAGTGTCTGAGGTTAATTCTGTGTAACTGAAGCCACTGAAAAGGAATCTGACATCTCTCTTCCAATGTCTTCATCAGACTTTTCTGAGACTAAGGTAGAATATTTACTTCCTTCCTCCATGTTTTCTTCATGGTCTCTTTACCCTTCACACTCCCTTTTCTACTGCTATTAAGTGTCTTCCTGATCCATTTCTTTTTTTTTTGCTGTTACTTCATAAATTTGTACTTCTTGACTAGGGGGTGGAGGAGGCATCTCCCTGTCTTCTATATTGCCAGAACTATGAAGTCAGTTTTCCCTGAGGAGGGTCTGTTTTATACTTGGTTGTCGGGGTGGGTGGTGCTATTTGTGCTACAGCATCTTGAGGATCTCTTTCTTTGTCTAGAAAAGTTCTGTACTTGCAGGGAAGGTGCTGGGGCAGAAGGGACTGTATTCACTGCATTAGCAACCTTCCAGGCCTGCATTTGCTGGGCTTTACTGATTAGGCCTTCCTGTAAGGACAGTCTTCTAATTATGGAAGGCCCAGGGGTACTTGCTGTATCCATGACCAGTATTTTCACATAAGTTACACATAAACAGGTTGATGCATGTGGATGAAACATATCCATAGTCTAGACAGTGACTGCACCTGGATGTATCGATGCTAGACTAAGATATGTACGTAACCTCACTTGAAACAAGACTTAGGTTGCCCCATGAAAAATAATACCTCATGTTCTGCCTAAAAAGAAGGAGCTTGGCAAATGAACTGGACCATTATTAGCGGAATAAAGCTTTACCTTGATTTTCCAGCCCCTGCTCCAGATCTGTTCACTATCTAATATGGGGCTAGCCTGTCTAATACCTCACATTGCTGCCTGAGCCAGAAAAGAATATCCTGTACATGGACCCCTCATTATGAAACATGATGGTGATTTGCTTAATAGCTGGTTTGTAAGAGGGATGGCCATGTATGGGATCCATAATGGGTTATTTTAAGTGTCTGATATTGTGACCAAAACCTATCCAGACTTGACACTGTTTTAAAACTCACATTGTAATTAAAATTTCCTAAATGAATTAATGCAAATATCTCAGAGGAAAAACTTCATCGCATCTTCAATAGTTGTTTGGCTACATACAATCTGTCTGGAGGATTTTCCAGACCCCTTTAAACACAAGCTTAACTGCATTTTCTCTCAGAGCTGGCTCATCTTTATTCTGAAATAAATCTGATAATTTGAACATAGGGTTTAGCTAGGCTTTTTTTGTAGGGTCCTGTAAATGTGTTCTGCAGGACCCAATCTGTTAATTTGCTCATTTTGCAAGTTATTAGAATTACCAATATTAGTGTCAGTTTGTACTGTTGCTTCTAAGTTGTTTTTCCTTGGAGCCCATTACATTAGATTCTGTACCAGTCTCTGTATTATGGAGCTCTGCTTTCTGCAGTATTTTGTTTAGAGGTGGTAGCTACTTGTGAGGCACAAATTTGCTGGTATCTCTGTACATCCTTGTCACTGGGATCCGCCAACCAGTGTCCATTTTCATTCTGCAGCCAGTCTGCCCTTCAAGAGCTCGGGTGGGTGACCAGTCCGATTAGGCTGCAGTAATTCTTTGTTTCTGTTTGCGACTTTTGCAGAATATTTTTTCCTGGTGGCAGCGCTTTGTTCATAGCACCCAAAGCCATGACAGTTGCACTGGAGTCAGTTTTAGATCTCAGGGCTTTGTTTGTACTCGCAGACCCCGGAGGACATGACATTCCTAGGCGGTGACTTTTTGTAGTGCTGGGAGGACGTTAGTTTGCTCATCTTTCTCCGGCTCTGGGTACACAGCAGTTTGCTGTCTGGGACTGCCAGCCAGAGAAATTTCCTTGTTTCTATCTCACAGACTGGTCCTATGGCATTCATTGAACTAGGCCATGTCACTTACCAGCTGTAGCGGTGATGAGTCAGTGGGGGTTCGCTGTCTCTGAGCTGTCTTGCAACATTGACAGCTCGGCTTCAAGTGCTTCTCTGTATTTTTACATCTTTCTTCAGTTTCCAACAGTTCTTTCAATAGTCTCTCTTATCGCTAGTATGGCCACAGCTTTGTTTTAAAGGAGACCATACCTGGGCTTTACTTGTTGTTTCTTCTACATAGATACATAGATACATAGACAGTGTCAGAAGATAAGGGCCTATGGCCCACCCAGTCTGCCCTTTGAGCTTGTAAGTTCATTTTATGTTTACATCCTGAGACCATTCCATTTCTGAATCAAAAACACACAGAAGCATCATCATCTTCACATTAAATTTCAAGTGTGTTTCAGTCTCTAGCAGTAAAGGGCAGAGGAGGGGGCCCTCTCCTCACCTCCACAACCAGTGTTCCTCTCTTCCTGGATCCACAGGGCAGCCAACTTGGGGAAAATGGCCAAGAATTTCCCTATAGCAAGAGTAGGGAATTTCTCTGGTGTCCTTGCAAATTTCCTTCATTCACTAGAAATACCACCAACAGCTTAATCTGGTTCAGTTTCAGTTGGTTACCATCTGTATCCCCAACCCCAGGTCGCCCCTGAAAAGGGACTTCTGGTCTCAGTGGGCTTACCCGTCAACAAAATTCAATAAATAAATAAGTAACCAGGAGGGTTTGTGTGCTACAGCCAGAAGTCTATGAACAAAACCAGTGCGCTGAAGGCAGTGGTGGTGGAAGCATGCTTGGAAATGGTGTTGATCAGAGAGACATGGGCCATGCAGAACAAAGACTGGGTTCTGACCATTTCAGAGTATGTGTTTAGGAGGAAGAGGGGCAGGGGTGGCACTATAAAGAAGGGTATGGAGAGCAGGTACAATGGGAAGGCAAGTTCATAGACACACTCAAACGTGGTCAGAAACGCTGACATGAAACACTGATGTGAAGTTCAATAATCTGCAAGTGCATTTATTGAGCCGAGAAGTCAGGACATACAAAAATACTCTGGTCCCCTGCCCCCAAGGAAGAATCTTAGTGTTTTGAGGCACAAGGGTATTTCTGTATGTCCTGACTTTTTCAGCTTCCATGAAAACAGCACTTGTAGCTTATTGAACTTTGCATCTGGTTTCATTTCATGCTTGTACACCATGTTTAAGTGTCTTGTATATTTTGTTTCATGCAGCATTTTTGCCTTTTCTTGGAGTGCCTGAGAGAATTTGGATTTAAGTCCATAGAGACAGAGTGGGTTCAGGTAGTCACAAATATGGGTAACACATCACGATATGAGGAGTATATAGACCACATCACAGAAAGAGGTGGATGACTGGGAACTAAGGGATCAAATTAAAAGGCAGTAAAGCAGGGAGGTGCTGCTAATGGGTGATTTCAACATGTTAGATGTGGACTGGAGATCCCAGTAGCAGCAAGTGGTAAGAATCAGCTGCTGGAAGAGATGTTCCAGGAAGCATTCTTTTTTTTTTTCACTTTGTGTTTCTACACCGCTGCTCCCTGGTCCTGTGCCCCCCTCAAGTCCCACCACTGACCTTCTCAGGAACAGGTTTATTTACAATTCATGCACAGTCCTTTTAAATGCAATCACACATCAGATAGAAATATGTTGACTTGTTTGTATTTGAGTACCCTCTCCCGATAGTGAAGTATGCTCTGTATTTACAATCTGGCTACATATCGCAACATAGTGCATAGCATTAGGAGGTCCACAGTGAGACCTCATGAGTGACTCACAGTAGAGCTTTCCTCTATAGTACCTTTATGCTCAGTTAGTTGGTCAGAATCTCCACTCTGTGATGAGATGGAGGATGATACAACTCCACATGTTCATAGGATCAAGAGCAAATATCACCAGGGTCCAATTCCATAGTGGCCTCCTGCACACTCTCACAGGTGGTAGTTGCATGACGCCGCACTTGATGGAGTACCATCCATTGGTAGGCTATAAAACACTACATGCAGAGCAACAATGTTCACACAATCACTAATACTCTGGGGGCCCGATTCTCAAAGGGGCCTTCGTCCAGCACAAGCTGCATCAATCAGCAGCTTGCACCGATGCCCGTGTGCCAGAGACCCTGCACCCATTTCACGTACGGGAGGGGTCCTGGTGCCTAAGTCTCCATGCTCATGCAACCCCCTTGCAGCAAATGCATGATGCATGGAAAGGGGTTGCTGCAGGCCCATTGTGGCACTGTTATCTATTGTGCTCCATGTTGGTATGGAAGCACCCCACATGTTTGGGACCCAAATTAGATGCCCCTACACTATGTGCCCCACTAGTCCCATACTGATAGACACCCCCACCCTGAACCCTAATGTCACCGTCTGTATGTTAATACCCTCATTGGTGGTCCACTGCCTCCAACCCCACCCCAGCCAGTAGTTCCCCAACACCCCCATCCCCAGACAGTGCCGGAACCAGCGCAGCCTTCCACACACCTCCATGGCTGGCCCCCGACTGAACTGTTCTGTTTGCTACTGTAATGTGTACAAGTGTGTACATATTACAGAGCACACTCCATGACAGTTCTAGACACCCAGGGCCCGATTCTCAAAGCCCTATGTTGGATGCAAGGTGCCTGCGCCAGACAGATATGGTGCACGGTGCACCTTGTGTCCATGAATCCTCTCTGCACATTCACAAGGCAGCCTGCATCAAACGCAGGCTGCCTGCCCTAATGGTCATGCGCCATCCCTGCACCCAGACAAGGGCTACGGCACGGCGCTAGGGGCCCTGCAGCAGATGCAAGCTGCTACAGCCCAAGAATGCCATTCACATACTTGCCTCAGAGGGAGAAATTTTAGTACCTTAGACCAGCCAGGGCTGGTCTAAGGGAACTTTGAAACATCTTCCTGGAGAGATGCCGAATCAAGAGTGCTGCAGGTCACCCCTCCCCAAACCCCGATGTTCCCCACAGGTATACATGTTGTATGGGGCTCCTGCCTACCTCGAACCCCAATGTCACCATCTATTTCATAATGGTACTACCCTCATTGGTGGTCCAGTGCCCTCCAACCCCCACCCCAGCCAGTAGTGCCCCCCAATACCCCCGATCCCCAGACAGCTCCGGGGACTGGCGCAGCCCTCTGCACACTACCACGGCCGGCCCCTGACTTACCACTCCTTCCATCTTACCAGACAGGCAGGCAGGCAGGTAAGGAAGTAAGTAAACTACTGATGAGTGTCTTAGGGGTAGAACAGCATTGAAACAATTTATGTGAATCCCTTGAGCTGGACTCCTCATATCAGGTCTTTCATCCCTGTTAGTGTTCTCTCATCTCTGGGGCTAACTGGAGACTAGATATGATAGAAGACCTGTGCCACACCCCTGACCCAGGGTCATAGTGCCACCCTGGTCCTCACAGGTTCGCTGGCTAGTTGTAGCCAGTGTCACAAAATAAATCTCTCTTTCTGTCAGAGACTGTCTCCAGAACTCAGCTCCTTCCCTGGTTCTGTATATTCCACATTAGAACCATATCAAATGCAGGTCAGGGCCCCACACAGTGAGAAAGATGGTGCAAATAAGAGCCCCAGTCTGGGGAGTAACATATTTATTTAGAGTTTTGAAGGGAGCAATGAACTTGTTTTGGTGTTACACCTAGGGTGGATATTCAAAGGGTTGCACATGGTGCAAACAGGATTATGCCATGCGCAACCCACGATGCATGGTGCGATATTCAATGGGGTCAGTTGTGCTGCGCAACTCCCCATGTGCCAGGGTGCAACAGTAATGTATACGGTGCAAGTGTGGGGGGCTCCATGCATATGTGGCATATCCCGAGTTCAGCCCTGATGTGCAATGCACATGTTGGCAATACCCACCTTGTGCCGCTAGGGGGCACAGAGATGTGCCTGGTAAAACCAGGAATAGTCCAGGCACCCACAGGCGAGCTGCCATACTGCAGGGCGAATACAGCAGCCGTGGGTGGCCACTCACCCACCCAGAACACGGACCCCAAGCCCCTCGCCCCGGGAGCATTGTGCCCTCCCACCCCATCGCCTGATCGCAGGCATTGGTAGTAAGACAGTCCCAGGTGGACCTGTGTATCCCCCCCGCCCAATTGCGGGCATACATACTGGAAGGTCCCAGGCGACCTGTGAACACTCCCCTGCCTGAACATGGGCAGTAGTAATATGAAGGTCCCAGGTGGACCCATGCATACCATTGCCCGATTGCGGGCATACCAGCAATGCATGTCCCTGGTAGTCCAGTGGCAAACCCCAATGCCTGAATGCGGCAGCAATTGCACAAGGGACCCTGGTGGTCCATTGGTACCCCTCCCCACCTGTCCACTGAGGTCCCCACCACTCAGCACCCCCCTGTCATTGGCAGGTGGCAGCTGCCTGCCCACATGCCACCTGGCCGCCCGTCAATGACAGCGCATAGTACTATCTGTATGCCTATTGGTCCACTGCATGGACAAATGGGCGCAGACCATACTGTATTATATAGGCTCAAGATGTGAATGAATGTGGTTCATTCACATATCGGGACTAAACACTGTTGGTATACTCTATAGATTAAGATGGTATGGCTCATTGTATCAAATGATTTTGTTAAAACAATGAAAACTGCCACTGCTTGATTCCTAATGCTGTTGCTCAGTCATTAATGACTTTCAATAAGACAGGTTTCAATATGAGTGGTTAGTGTCCCATAGAATGCTCTTCTATTCTTGTTTTCTTTGTTTGACTGGCACTTAGTGATGCCAGCTTGAAGTGCAAGCTGAGCAGTGAGGAGCACCTATCCAGCTCTGGCTTTTCACTTGTGGTGGCAGCGGGAGGTAGGGGTGTTAAAATTATTTTGATCAACTGACTTCAGTCCTTGTCGGAGTTAGAAAATATCAGTGAAAGGGCAGGACAGTGCTTTAAAAATTAAAAGATTCTGAAAGGCATGGCAAAAGTAAAGCAGTGTACACTGATATTGAATCCAATGAGACACATCAATAAAGAACATTAGCGTTAAAACAAATTAAAAAGAATAAATAGGGAGGATGCAGGGCCAGTCAGACAGATGTAGATAATTGAGGCTAGGTCTCCTTCTCCATTCTTCTTATTGGTATGAGGCTCTCAGCCAGCTCTGTTGTTCCTCTGCACTGGAACATTTTGGTTAAAAATAAATCAGTTGGGGCCACCTGATGGCTTGGCAGCAGCGTACTGCACTGCTGTGCTGGCAACCCAGATTTGGAAGTGGACCTGGTGTCTGGCAGTTGGTTGGATGAGGCTGGGAGATGTGCTGCCCAGGACTGCGTGTCTCAGCCTGGGGAGGACTGGCATTGTATTCTGCAGCTGCAGAGACCCGCGCCCCTAATAATTGACTAGTGAGCTTGTTCTAGCTTTGGGAAACACTGCATGAATGCAACTGATGGTTGTATTTGTGTGCTTCCAGGGAAGTGGATGGGTCTAGGGTCAAAGGGAAAATCAATAGAGATGAAACAGCTCACCATCAGGATGAAGGCTGCAAATTTTCTTTGACCCCACAACATATAGACCCCACCCCTCTAATGTGATAAAAGCTAGAGCGGGTATTGGGAGGTCAGTGGGGACACAGTCTGAGGACTGAACAGACAGTAAGTAGGAGACACCCTGAGAATAGCATGAATTTAGTTTCTTTTGGTCTTGAGGACCATCCTGTTTTTATGAACTAATCCAGGAGTAGGCCAAGTCCTGCTGCATGGTTTTGTTTAAGGTTGCCATATCCTTCAAATACTGAAGATGACTGCATTGTCATCATAAAGGATGGTTTCCACTGATGGGCAGCGAATTCAAAAACACACAACAGCAGAGGATGAAGAATAGCTCCTGGGGAACCCCACAGAAGATTTGATGAAAGTCAGAGAGTTGTCAGTTATGGTCCTGTGGACCCAGTCGATCAAACATCTTTTGTACCGCTTAGTGATATCTGGGGAAAATTGAGAGAGAATTAGTTCATGGTTGACAAGGATGAATGCTTTGGTGAGATCCATGAACACTGAGGCTACAAAATAACTCTGAATCTTATGCTCACGAACAAAGTCTGTGAGCCTCACCAAGGCAGTCTCCATGTTGTGTTGAGGGAGGAAGCCATGTTTTTTTTGTAAACTTTATTTTGGGTTTGAGCAGTTACATCACTTGTTTGTATTAAGCTTACATATGTTGGAGGTCAGCAGTACAGGCATACACTTCAGGCTCACAACTTAATAATATTGGTCCATTTTTTTCTTTCTACATTTCCTTATTACTCCGGTTTTCTGTCATGGAAGGTGGGACAAACCCTCCACTGTGCCTCCACCATTGTATTTGTCCATGGCCACCTATGGATACCCTCCTAAAGAGGTCCTCCCATGGGGGAGATCCTCCGTGGTTGGGAACCATGGGGAGGTCAATGACTTCTTCAATGGACCCCATAGTGCCAGAAACCTTTCTTCCCTGTCCAAAGTTTTGTATTGGGTGTGTTCTAGTTTCATACCCTGTAGGAGTTTCTTCGCCCATTCAGCCACTGTGGGAGTGGACTCCATCCACAAGTGGTGCACCATTACCTGCTTCCCCACTGCCATGACTAAGGGCCATAGAGGGTGGTCCAGTCCCTCCCCTCCACTACCTCCTGGGTAGGCCCAACAATACCTCTCCCACCACTGCCTGCTGATGGTCATCCAGCAACTCTTGCATTATTGATGTGATACTGGCCAAAACCTCATAACTTTGGGACACTTCCAAATCATATGGAAGAAGGTACCTGCTTGGGTTTTGCAATTTGGGCAAAGGTCTGAGCTGGTGGAGTCTATCTTCTTCACCAATACTGGTGTAAAGTAGGTTCTGTGGAGCATGTTAAAATGTATGGCCCTCAGCCTATTATTAACCGGGCAGGTCATGCCTTTATGTAATACCATTCTCCAGTCTGCCTCAGTCAGCATTTCCCATCCCGCATCTCTAGTTCATGTATTTTTAGACCTCCAGTGTGTGTGGCAGACCTCCTAATAAAACCCTGTAACATCTGGTCATTGTCTTCATACCAGATTCACAAGTTCCAGTCAGCTCTAGCCTGTAAATATACAAACAAATGGGAGAGGTGAAAGACCAGTACCAGCCCCTCATCCCACAGTGCATGGATGATAGTTCATCTGGGGAAAGGGCATTCAAATGC
Organism: Neoceratodus forsteri; assembly: GCA_016271365.2. Taxonomy (NCBI): domain Eukaryota; kingdom Metazoa; phylum Chordata; order Ceratodontiformes; family Ceratodontidae; genus Neoceratodus; species Neoceratodus forsteri. The sequence goes on along the minus strand of CM028132.1, from coordinate 490,868,360 downwards.
CCCAGTATGTTGTGTGTCTTAATCATGCTCTCATCATGGTACTAGTGAATGGGTTGGTTATATGTTTTATTATCTTTTATTTAGTGCTGCTGCAAAAATTAAATGTCTAATCGGGTCTGGGTGGAAGAGCCTCCAGCATTGCCCATGTCCTCCCTTCTGAGGCCCTTTGTTTTAGGTCTACCAATGGGGTAATCTGTGCCACCAAGTAATACATGTAAAGGTTGGTAATCCCAATCTCTTCCCTCAGTGGTTTCCACAGGATCTCTTGCCGTGTTCTTGGTCTTTCCTTCCCCACAACAGAGTCATCATGAGCCCCTGAAAGACTTGAAGTAGTATTTGGGTACCCATACCGGCAAAGTCTGAAAGAGATGCAGGAACTGCGCAGTACGTACATCCTGACCATATTTACCTTTCCTATCAGGGTCAAGGGAGACTTTTCCACTTCTCACACTCCTCACTAACCTGCTAGATTAATGGTTTGTAATTTATCTCACATAGATCTGAAAGTTTTCTTGAGAGATTAATACCCAGGTATCTGAGAAAGTGTACTGGTGTGAGTGTGAAGTTTGTATCTGAAGGAAGAATCTGCTCCCCAGTAGCAACCATCTGTGATTTTGACCAGTTTACTTTAAGCCCTAACAGTGGGCCATGGGTGTCAAATAGCTATGTAAGGGCTAACTTTGAAGATGGGAGAGTGCCTTAGAAAAGCACTCGCAAACAAGCTAGAAGGAGGGTGAGCAACAATGGGGAACATCAAAACTGCCATCACAGAGGCAACAAACCTTTGTGTCAAGCAAATAAACAAATCAAAATGAAAAGAAAAGCCACTATGGTTCTCAAAAGAGGTGGTGGGAAAGTCAGGAGAAAAAGATAGCATTCAGGAAGTATAAGGAAACACAGAAGGAGCAGGACAGAGAGCTATACCAGTTAAGGCAGAAGGAAGCAGGGAGGGAAGTCAGAATAGCAAAGGCCCAAACTGAGGAAAAGATAGCCAACTTGTTAAGAAGGGGGATGAAACCTTTATAGGTGCATCAGGAGCATAGAAAGACAAAGGGAGGGATAGTGAGGCTGAATAGAATGGACAGTGGTGGGCAGAGAGGACAGTGAAAAGCAGGGATACTGAACAACTATTTCTGACTCAGTATTCACAAAAGAGGAGGAGGGGAGGTGCCTAATCCAATTACCAGAAGCACTCTTGAAAGGGGGTTGATCCCAGTCCTTTCACAGAAGAAAGGGTTCTGAAAGAACTCCTAAAATTGAAGGTGGACAAAGCAATGGGGCCTGATGGAATTCACTCCAGAAGTCTAAAAGAATTAAGGGGAGAACTAGTGAAACCACTGACTACCCTTTTTACAAATCATGGGAGGATGGTGCGTACCTGAGGACTGGAGGAAGGCTGATGTGATCTCTTCACAAAGTGAGACCAAGACAGAGGCAGGAAACTGCAGACCTGTCAGTTTGACCTCTGTGGTAGGGAAAGTGATGGAATTACTTGAAGGAAAGAATTGTTGAGTACCTAGAGGCCAGTGGGCACAGGACCCAAGGCAGCATGAGTTCACAGCGGAAGGTCATGTGTCAGACGAATCTAATTGATTTCTTTGACTGGATGACCAAAGTAGTAGACCAGGGAGGGGCTGTGGACATGGCCTACCTAGATTTTAGCAAGGCATTTGACACAGTACCACACAAAAGATTAATAGTCAAATTAACCAGCCTAGGAGGGGTCCCAAGGTGGTAACCTGGGTAAAATATTGGCTGGACAACAGGACACAGAAGGTAATTGTAAATGGAGTCCACTCTGAAGAAAGAGGGGTTACTAGTGGGGTACCACAGGGTTTAGTACTGGGTCCAGTCCTTTTAATGTCTTTATAAGTGACACTGCAGAGGGACTGGAAGGAAAGTATGCCTCTTTGCAGATGACACAAAGATCTGCAACAGGGTTGATACACAAGGAGGCGGAAAGGATGAGAAGGGACTTGCAAGGCTGGAGGAATGGTCAGAAGTATGTCAGCTTGATTCAATGCAAGAAGTGCAAAATAGTGCACATTTGAACTCCTCTTTAACTTTAGGTATATTTCAAGGGTTTATGAATTTAAGAACTATGACAAAGCTGACTTTGTCTCAATTAATGAACATCTTTTAATGTTTCATGGGAAGAAACTCTAGGCCCGCTTCTCAGTTGATGAGTCCTGAAATATTTAAAATCAGCAATCCATGATTAGGAGTCCCTATATGTACCTCACTAAGAAGAAATATAATAAAAAGGGAAGATCCCATTATGGTTTAATAATACTATTCATAAATTAATAAAATGAAAACAGAGGCTGTTTATAGCTTTAAAAGAGTGAGGGGTTAATAAAGATCTAGCACTCCAAAAATATAATAATGCTTTAAAACAGGTAAACGTAGTATAATTCAGTCTAAAAGGAATCTTGAATTCTGCTTTGGCACATTGTAAGGACAGTTATAAATCCCTTCACTCATACTTAAATAATAAATAAATTAATAAAATGCATTTGGGCCCTATTACAGCTGTAATAATGTCTTACTAACTAAGGATAAGAAGATTGCTGATGCTTTTAATGAACAGTTTTGTTCAACCTTTTCAAAAAGATAATCCCATAAGTATTATCCCATGGGAAATTCTTCTACAGCTTATAGTATTACAGTCCATGAAACTCTAGAGATCCTGCTAGCCTTAAAAACATTAAGTCCTGGCTCTGATGACATTAATTCAATATTCTTATTGAAGACAGCTGAGGTCATAGCTATACCACTGACTATATATTTAACAAGTCTCTCTTCAGCAAGGTCGATTCCACTAGACTAGGCCACTGCCACAGTAATTCTTATATTTAAAAAGGTGATCATAGCAACCTGCCAACTATCGTCCAGTTAGCCTAACATCCATCATAAGTAAATTAATGGAAAACATATCAAACTCTTTTTGGAACAAGAAATAATTTCTAAAAAGCTAACTGATCATACTCAACATGGGTTTAGATCTCAATATTCCTGTACTACTAATTTGATTTATTTTTATAACCATATAAGTGAGGATTAGATAAGGGAAACGATGGACTTATTTTGCTTGATTTAGTAGTGCCTTTGACAAGGTACACCACGGTAAACTGGTGGATAAAATGCCGAGTATGGGATTTTCACATATTCTGGTCAGATGGATTTTTGGTTGGTTAACAATAGAACCCAACATGTCAGAGTTAATGGATCTTTATCTGATATTGGAGTTGTTACCAGTGGGTCCCACAGGGCTCTGTCATGGGACCCTTATTGTTTAATATATACATTAGTGATCTGCAGATTAGTCCTGATAATATATTACTTAAATCACCTAATGATACCAAGCTAGGTGGGAAAGTTCCTCACCCTCTGAAAGGTTCATACTCACTAACAATCTTAAAACCATAAAATAATGGGTAGTTAACAATAAATGACTTGAATGCGATAAATGCATGGTGCTTCATTATGGGAAAACAATATAAAGCAGAGTTACTTTTTAAACAACTCCCCTTAAAGTTTCAACATCAGAGAGGGACCTTGGAATTATTATCCATAATAAACTAACCTCTATCGACCACTGTACTAAAGTGGTTAAAATTTCTAATGCACTTCTAACGTGCATTAAAAGAACATTTATTTTCAGAACTCAGGAATGTATTATCCCCTTGTTTAGAACACGTTAGGCCACACTCTGACTATGGGTCTCCTTTTGGAACCCATATCTCAAACATATGATGTTGACAGAATCGAGAAAATCCAGAGAAGGGCTACTAAATTAGTCCCAAGATTGGCCCATATGGAATATCATGATAGATTACAGGAAACGGGATTATTTACCTCCAGAGCAGACGCTCCAGGCTAACCTGTTATTTCTATATAACATTTTAACATCTCCAGAATTAATGGATCAGTTTGGCCTAAAGTTCACTGATAGAAGGACCTCATCTTGGCTGCACAACAAACAACTTGTGGTAGCTAAAGCAAGAACAAATAAAAGATTCAATTATTTTACTATGAGATCCCAGGACTATGGAATAGTCTTCTCAAGACTTGGTGGATTGTGATTCCATTGATTCCTTCAAAAGAGACTTGACCTGTGGTTCGAGTCAAATGACATATATAAACATTTTACAATATTCCCATCACAGTGGTGGGGACAATCACGATGGGCTTTGGCCTTCTTTGTCCTATTTAAACAAGTAAACCAAGTAAAACCCAGGGAAGATTACACAATGGGGGAGGTAGTAACAACAACAAAAATAGAAAGGGACCTGGGGTAATCATATCAGATGACCTTAAGGTTAGCAAGCAATGTGAGAAGGCAGTAGGGAAGGCGGGTATACTGGGATGTATAGGGAGAGGCATCACCAGCAGAAAACAGGAAGTTGTTATCCCTCTGTACAGACAGTTGGTGAGACCCCATCTGAGTACTGCATGCAGTTCTGAAGACCCCATCTCCACAATGACATAGACAGAATAGAGGCAGTCCAGAGGAGGGCAACTAAAATGGTGCAGGGTCTGCAAGAGAAGCCATACGAGGAGAAACTAAAGGAGCTTAATATATATAACCTTGAGGAAAGGAGGAGGGGGACATGATAGAAACTTTTAAGTACTGTACCTCAGTGGAATCAACAAAGTCCAAGAGGGTAGCATCTTTCAGAAAAGAGATGTGCAAGAACAAGCGGACACAATTTAAAAGATAGAGGAGGGCAGTCTCAGGGCAATGTGAGGAAGTATTTTTTCACAGAGAGGGTGGTGGACGCATGGGACAGCCTTCCTGAGGAGGTTGTGGGGTCTAAAACTGTGGAGAATTCAAGAATACATGGGACAGATAAGGCAATTTTGTGGGGTAAGAAGAAATAGGCTGTTGGTTAACTAGGATCTGCAGCTTATCTTGTAGGTAGGGAAATGGGCAGACTAGGTGGGTCAAGTGGTCCTTATCTGCCGTCAAAGTCTATGTTTCTATGTTTCTATGTAAATAGATATCTTAGGTTCTGGAGGAATAGCAGAACATCATCTGCAAATAATGATATTACCTGGTGTTCTCCTTGTGAGTACCCCTGGATATTTGGATGGTGGCATATAGCCGAGGCCAGGACCTCTATTGTCATAACATACAGCAGAGGTGACAATGGGCACCCCTGCCTCTAACCTCTAGTAAGGTTGAAGGGATTGATAGATTTTCATTTGTTAATATTTGTGCCTGGGGATGTGTAGTGTCTTGATCCATGACCTCAGCTGTGGTCCCAGGTTAAACCTCTGTAGAGTGGTGAACATGAATGCCCATTCCACTCTATCAAAAGCCTTCTCTGCAGTTCTTCTCTGCAGGCCTCTGTCTTCCTCCCTTCCAGACCAGCCCTGTATTATATTTAGGGTTCTCTGAATGTTGTGCTTTGTCTGTCTACCCTTAACAAGCTGCACAGGTCTTGATGGATTAGTGTTGGAATGATACCCTCTAACCTTGAGGCTAATACTTTAGCTATAATTTTATAATCTGCATTAAGCAGGGAGGTAGGGTGGTATGACCTACATTTCGTGGGAGTCCTTTCCTGGCTTTGGGAGAGCTATGATGGTTTGCAAGCTGCAGGGACAGGAAGCACCTCCTCCAGTGATCCCTGCACCATTTTGGGAGAATCCACTGGAGCTCGTCCAAAAGGTTTTATAAAACTCCATGGGTATGCCGTCCGTCCTGGGGCCCTGCCAACATTTGATGCCCATATAACCTGCCTTATCTCAAGAGAAGATATGGGCAGTCCAGCTCCTCCATTTTATCCTGGTCCTGAGCAGGCAGTGGGACATCCTTAAGGAAGCCCTTTGGGTGGACACCCACAGGGCCTCCGCTTTATATAAGTTCTCATAGAAATTTTTAAACGTACGCGTAATTTCTCAATGGGTCTGAGATTAGTTCCCCTCCCTATCTTCCAACTGCAGTATCACTCTGTCCACTTTCTTTTTATTGACCCTCCATGCTAGCCATTTTCCTGCCTTGTCTCCTAAAATGTGTTCCTGCTCTGGTCAGCAGGAGGTCCCTTTCAATTTGGTGGAGGACATTTTGTTGAGTCTACCCATTAATTGTTGTAACAACCTGACTTTGTCCCTCTCCCTGCCCTCCATCACTCTCCTCTACAGTGTTGCTATCTGTGACTCCAAATCCTCCTCCTCCCTCTCAGCCACCTTTCGTTGATGCGATGCTTTTGATATTGTGACCCTTCGTATGTATGCTTTGAGAGTTTCCCATGTGGTGGATGCAGATGTGTCCTCCACCCTATTATTACTTATAAATTCTCTGATTTCTCAGAGATATGGGCCCGCATTCCTGCTAGTCAGGAGAGTGGGTCCAGTCTCCACTGCCTGCTAGGTGAATCTCTGGTAAAGTAGAAGGCAAATTTCAGAGGGGCAGGTCCAAAACGCATATTGTTCCATATTCAGCTGAAATGTCCCCTTAGTATATTGGGGATACCAGAAAGTAATCAATTCTGGTGTATATCTTGTGCATATGGAATAATTGATTTATTTATTTATTGCATTTGAAATACTTTTGAGCCAGAGGCTCATTCACAGAGGTTCTGCGCCAGTCAAACAGATACAATACAAACAATAATCACGAACATGTAATTACATAGGCTTGTTTAAAATAGAAATTGACATACTGTGCAAATCATAGAATATAATAGATCATAGAATATAACAGATTAGATTATAAGTGCTGAGTCGCTAGCAAGATGTGTTTTAATAACAGATCTCTTATCTGACAATACAATAAGGGAGGAAAGAAATACTTTACGGAGAGTGAACAAGGATGGAGCAGATTGGCAAGGCAGAGAGGTGGGAAGGAAGGGGAGGGAGGGAGGGAGAGGGGAGGGAGAAGGAGGGGTGGAAGATGGAGGGAGGGAGCTGAGGTGGGGGAAGGAAGGAGGGAGGAGCACAGGTAATGGGATTAAGTTATGCTAGAAGGGGGATAGAGGAGAATTAGTGGGGAGGAGTCACAGTAGAGGAAGGTGCAGAGGAGTGAATAGAAATAGTAGAGAAAAGGTAGGGGCTGAGGTGAACATGGTAATAGGGGACTTAGGAAGAGAGGGGTTGGGGTAAGGCTTGGGAAGGCAGAGGGATGAAATATATTGGTAGCATGTTAGAAAAGGGTGGCAATGTCAGGATGATTAGGTCCCACATTCACAGACTCTGGCTGACACTAAAAGTGTCTGCAGGTTTGACTTAAACTGGCCAAGCTTTGATTCATTATGAAAGTCTTCCCTAAGGCATTTAACCAGAGCAGTGCTCTGTATTGATAGGAGCGCTGGCCTTGTGAGGTGCAGGGAAGGAGATTTTAAGGGTATGGTTGTTAATGTTCTAGTACTTTTGGCTTTGTTGTGTATTGTGATTAGATTACACACAGCTGGAGGTGTAAGATCCAATGTGGATTGTTTTGGCTAAGAGGCAGACTTATTATAGTCTACACTCCAAACTGAGCCACCCAGTCTGTTCATACAGAGCACAGGTATGAGTTAGTCGGTCAGCACCCAACACCAAATGACAGACTTTGTTAAGTGTGGTCCTGATGCGTTGAGTGCAATGTGATGCAGCACCATAAACTACAAGACCACAATCAATGATTGATAGCACAGAGTTTGAGACAACAATTTTAGGCTTCATTGGTGAGGCAATATTTATTACAGTAAACAGTCCCAGCTTAGCATTAACTGCTGCAACAATATCAATATGCTGCATATATGAGAGAGTGCTGTCTAGTGTTACACTGAGATATTTTAAGCTATGTACCATCTCAAGAGGGAACAGAGATTGTTGCAGATTTGTAGCTATGGGCCCTATGTTTGTTATCAACAGAGGTGAACAACATGGTTTTGGTTTTCTTATAGTTAAGTAGTAATTTGTATTTATGGAACCATTTTTCCACAGTGCAGAAATAAGACTGCATCAAATGCTCTAGCCTCCCTGGGTCATGGTGGCTTGAGTAGAGTACAGTATCATCTGCATACGGTAATAAATTGTTGTTTACATCCTGGGGAGCTGGTTAAGAAACAAGCTAAAGAGAAGAGGGCTGAGAGAATTGACCTCTGGTGCACCCCTGTGGTAACGGGCCAACTATCAGAGAGAACAGATTGAATTTTCACCCTTTGTACTCACCCTCAAGGTAGCTCCTGAACCAGGATAGTGACTCTGAAGATAGACCAGTTCAGGAGAGTTGGTTCAGGAGCAGTTCATGGTTAACGTGTTGAAGGCCTTGGTGAGGTCAATACAGGTTGCCCACCAAGAGCCCACAGTCCAAGACACTGTGAATGAACCAGTAAATCAACAAGGGCAGTTGTAGTGCTGGTTGCTTTGTGAAAGCTGTGCTGCTGGTTACATTGTAATTAGTATTTGCTCAGGTAGTCTGTCAGTTGGTCCAATACAATATACTCTAACGCTTTTGGGGAGTAGAAATAGGTTGATAGTTGGAGTGGAGGGTCCTGTCACCATTTTTGTGTATGGTGTGACCATAGCGCTTCTCCAAACACTTAGGAATTTACCAGTGATAAGGGATAGATTTAGGATTTTGTAAGGGAATAGGAATTATATCGAGGGTGAGCTTAATGAGCTTTGAGGTCTAGTGTATCACTACTGGCCCTAGACTTTCCAAGCGCTTTAATAGGAACTTTTTGCTTTACTGGTGTGACAATTTTAGGTAAAATGGCAGAGGGAGTTGTTGTGGAAGGGCCTAGATGGATAGTTGTTGTTCAAAGGTATTAGGAAGTCTGTGGGTAGAATGCTACTGAGGTCAATAAATACCTGATTAAAAGTATTGGCAATGATACTGGGGTCCTGGGATAGGGTACCATCCACATTTGATATGGTGGGAGGAGTTTTATTAGGTTTACCTGACAGAGTTTAGTGTTGTCCCAGAACCTACAACTGTCTCCCCATGAGTTAGCAAGTTCGGATCTGAAATGTTGGCTTTAGCTTTCTTGATTGCCCAGGTGCACTTGTTCTGAGCTAATTTGTAGTTCTGGGTGTCAGCTGGGGAACTAGATCATTTGCTTTAGCCCAAAGGTCATCCTGGTGTTTCATCATTGCTAGGAGCTGGGGAGATCCAGGAGTTGCAGGAGTCCCGATTTTCGCTTAGTGAAGGGGCATAGATATTACAGGACTAATTGAAATGGAGAATGAATCCATCCAGGGCAGTGTCAACATCATCCAGATGTACAGGAAGCTCCAATCTTGGCGCCCAAGTGAGCTTTCAAGGTAGCCAGTTTTCCTTTTTCAAAACTCTGTGTGTGATATTTTAGCTGGAACTTTGTGGGATCTATTAGACCAGTGGAAAAGGATGGGGAGTGATAGGACAATGAGGTGAGTTACCTCTTCGACCGGTTAGTGATAACCCAATCAATCAGGGAACTTGTTCCTGAGTGGTAATTTAGGTGAGTAGGGAGTTCACAGTTTGCATCAGGTTTAGGGTAGAAAGTATCTTTATAGGGGCGTGTAACAGGGATGTCCAGTCAATATTAAATCCCCATAATTATTAGTTCAGAGTTCGTGGTGTTCAGCAAGGTAGTCCTGGATAATTTTGAAAAACTGTTTTGGTCTTTGGGAGGGATGTATACTGAGGCAACGCTATTGTTCTGCCATTTGTGATGAGTAATACTTTTATTGCTAGGAGTTCGTCTCTACAGTTGGTGACCATGGAGGTAACATTTGTGCCTGAATGTTTTCTTTTATGTAGAGGACACACCCACCGCCACACTTGCCTACTCTGTCCATTCTGAAAGAGGTATATCTGGGAGCTGAACGGCTGTATCAGCAATTCAGAGATTAAGCCAAGTTTCAACTAACGATATGATATCTGGCTGGTGCTGGGTAGCCCAAACTTGTAGTGTGTCAAATTTTTCTAAGTGACTGCAAATATTGATTGAGGCTAGAATCAGCCCATTGCACCTGCCAGGTTGAGCTGATGCATTTCCCTGTGCAGCCATATTTGCCATTGGGCCAGAGTTTGGGTGGATATTCCCAGAGAAGCAAAAAGCAACCAGACCATACGAATAACCTGCCTCTTTAGGTTCACTAGGCTCAGAGACCAAGAGTGTTGTATGAGTGGATGGTATTTGACACTGGAACTGGTAAATAAGATATTTATGATTGGAGGAGGGTGAGGATGCCTGGTCCACCCATTTCCATACAAACTGTGTGGTAGGGTGTTATAATGAAGTGAGTGCATTGCACAAAGGTAGAGGTTGATTTGTGGCATTGTCAGAAAGGAGAGACAGTGAAATTTATATTTAGGGTCTGTTTATTGTGTTATTTGCTGACATTGATTCTGTAGGAGCAGCATCTGACCCATTGCAAGTAAACAGGCCACTTTTTATGAGGAATATTGTGCACGGAGTAATGGAGGATGTGGTAGGGAACAAGGAAAGCAGTAGGAGGCTCCAGGGTAGGATGAGCGGTGAATTGAGGAACAAGAGGTTAAGATGGCAGAGTGAGAGGCATTGCACAAAAGGGCTGAGGGTGGGGCCTGTAAATCACTCAGGGTCAGAGTGCCTTACCAAAACTGGGCCAATCAGAGGGAGGGAGGATGGTGAGGTGGGTTTAACTGTACTTAATAGAGGCCAGGATTGGAGTGGCCGGGTAGGACAAAATACAGTACAGAGAAAAGCAGCAAGCAGCAGAATGCCACATGGTCTAATTTGAAATTTTGCACACAGGACCGAGCTGCTGCAGAGGTTGAGATTCCACCACATCCAATCACAGGATGCAGAATCGTGACTGTCCCATGGCATGTCTGTGTTCTCTAGGCTCTGGCCAATGGGAGCAGGAGTCATTCTCCGGGCTCAGACTGGAGTTCGAAGGAGAAGCAGTGAGAGTTACCTTCTTCCTGTGGCAGGGTCTGAGGAGGGGTTGGGAGCCTGAGTAGAGCCGCGCCCTGAGGAGGCTTGAGCTACTCGCGATGGCACCCACTAGGGCTTTTGTGAAAGAGAGAGAAAAGGGAGAAGGGGTAACTTAAACTGTGGGCAATGAGGTGGTCATGGGGTATTCAGGAGGGAGACTGAGAAAAGCAGTAGGTGGAAAAGGGAAGAGGTGTAAACGGTGGGAGGGCAGATAGGGAGAGGGGCCATGGACAGATTGCCTGTAAAGTAAAAAGAGTGAGCTAAAGAATGAGTGTAGGAGGGTGAGCTGAGTTGAGGGAGCTTAGCTATGAAGAGCAGGCAATTCAAGAGAAATGGTTGCAGTGAACAGCTCTTACAGGATGGACTTTAGTTAGCATGCAGTTATAATTTGCATAGCACACTTATCTGACTTACAAAAATAAAGTAGCAACTACGATATTCTGAAATGTAGGCAAAAGACTTAAGCAGAAATGGGCTAGCTACTTTAGTTAGGCATGCAGTTATAATTTACATATGTAACCCCAGGTGCTGCTATCCCAAGGGCTACTACCCTGCCTGCTTGACTCAGCTAACAGGTTGAGAGACCTAGGTTCTATGGGCGGGTGCCTCCACCCAGAGGTCAGGCTTTGCAGTAGTTAGACTAACTTGGTCACAGCCCTCTGGGACACGGAGACCCTTTTATTCCTTCTAGTGGTGTACACAATTCACAGAAGTCACAACCGAATACCCCACATATATACACAGTTCATTCATGGAGTACCACTTACCCTCGAGACTGATTCGGAGGTTTGTCTCTGAGGACCCCTGTAAAACAAGATGATGCAGTACAAAGCCACAGTGCACATACCTTAACATAAACAAACACCATAGTCAGTGTAACTTGCTGAAACAAACAGATCTGATTTATTTAAGAGCTGTAACAAGGAAAGGGGAATCAGGTTAATTAGGTTAGACACATTAATAATCACAGTACATTTATGATACTCAGAGTCCCAAACGCCACCTCACTGGGTACCCAAGATGGTGGGCTAACCAGGTCGGTGCAGCTGGTTGGGCCCTTTGATGGAAAAACACACGACACTCAATTGTAATCCAGAGCCCTGGGCTCAGTTCGTGAGGAAATGAAATGGCAAAATCAGATGACACACTTGCAATTTGATAGACAGATGGCAGGGAGCTACCCTGATTTGTACTCACAGACTCATTGCTGAAAACTGAAAGGAATGCAGATTGTCCTGGATTGCCAGGAGAAACAGAATAGCTGGCCCAGCCCTCATGGCAGGGCTCACTTGCACTCAATGCAGGCAGATGCAGTCCGAGTGATGCTGGCTATGACTTCCAGCTCACCACACATTTTATATGTACACAGAACACTACCAGGCAAGCAGCTGGTCACTTCAGGAGATTGAGCCTGGCTACAGAGATATTCTTCTCTGACCAAACTCGATTCAGTCCAAACTCTGCTAGGAATCACCCTTCCAGCATACGCACACAGTTCACAACATAGGGATGTACTCAAATCTCAATCCCCACAAGCACTATGCACATATATATGTAAAGGTCACTTACTGTACCAGACCACAGAGTCCTGACAGGCCGATCGCACTTCACACTTTCGGCTCTTCAGGTTAAGTCTGGTCCTAAAATGACTTCTGCTTCTTCCATCATTGTGAAAGCCCGGATTCAGTCCAAATTACACTTACTAGTGGCTGCAGGCCGACTTTGGGGCCTCACACGCTTCCAGCTGAACTACTGCGCAACAACGGTTGCATGAATGCACAGGCGGTTTCTCCTCAGCTCCAACTTCAAACACGGTTCTCTCTGCCCCAAACCTCAGGGCACTTCAGCATTTGCTTCCTCTTTGGAATCGCAGTCTGAAAATTAAGGTCTCTCTTCTTTGCTTCTTCTCCTCACATATTTGCCCATGATCTAGGCCACAACAAAGGCTTTCCTTTTTCACACAAAGTTCGGAGACTTGGCCAAGAAAACACAGTCCTTTTCTCCTCCAGGAGAGCTGCTGACGAAGACAGGCCTTTTCCGCCTCTCACTGGTTTCAGCCTGCCCCAGGAGCAACCCCACGAGCTGCTCACTCTTCCAGCTCCATGCTCGGACTGACTCTCTCAGCAGGCAGTTCAGGCCTTTCCCAAACACAAAGGTTTCAGTTGGCTGAGACTCCTTGTCAGTCACAACAGGCTCCCTCTATTGCAAAAAAAAGGTGCCAGGGTTCAAAACTACATTTCCCAGAGGCTTTCTTCATACAATCCCCTTGTGGCTGGCTCCACTTGAGAGTCCAAGTTCTGATTTGCCAGCAGGCTCCATTTTAGGAACCTCTCCCATTGATTGGTCCATTTCAGTAGTCCAAGACCAAATGAGAGAGCTACAACTCATGGTCCTTGCTGGAGGAAAGCAGGTTAGACAAACTGTATTCCAACTATCACTCTAACAGATTACCAGCAAACAATTACATTTCTGGAAAGGGCTCCTCTGTGCATATAGCGACTGCAGAACGGGAGCGATCTGCTCAGTGGCCCAGGTGGGACTCGAGAGGAAACACACAGACCCCGTATTTCAAATTAATTATACTAAGATTTGCAGCTCTTAAAGCGACAGTATATGGAGTGCATTTGGCACTCTCACTCACTTATTTTTTTAAATCGGCTGAAATGCAGGACACCAGCCGGCAGAGAGCATTTAGGCTCACCCAAAGAAGGTTTTAGTGACCCCCATTTGTAGGGGGTTAGCATCCTTCCTGGCCTGAAAAGAACTTGGTGTCTGCGCCAAGTAGATACCTTACAATAACTCTAATGCAAATCAGCATACTTTTATACCATCACATTTATACATCAGTCAGCACACTTAACCATTACTATCCTTATTCAGGATACTCTAGCTGTTTTCTGTAACAACAACAGTTATGTATTTTTCATACACTTGAAATTATTACACTCAGTTACATCATTGCTTCCTACAATCTACATACAAATGGGGCCCATCCCTATGACCCACTATAAGGTGCGAAACCCATTTGGCGCTAAAGTCATTGGCAACATTAGCATTAGTTCTCCGGCCACTAGAGGGTGCTAATCCCAGCGGTGCCTCAAAATGTAACCCCAGGTGACGCTATCCTAAGGGCTACTACACCTGCCTGCTTGACTGCTAACAGGTTGAGGGCGTGGGTTCTATGGCGGGTGCCTCCACCCAGAGGTCAGGGTTTACAGTAGTTAGACTAACTTGGTCAGAGCCTCTGGGACACTGAGACCCCTTTATCCCTTCTAGTGGCATACACAATTCACAGAAGTCACAATCCCAATACCCCACATACATACACAGTTCATTCATGGAGTACCACTTACCCTCGAGGCTGATTCTGAGATTTGTCTCTGAGGACCCCTGTAAAACAAGATGATGCAGTACAATAGCCACAGTGCACTACCTTAACATAAACAAACACCATAGTCAGTGTAACTTTGCTGAAACAAACAGATGTGATTTATTGAAGGAGCTGTAACAGGAAAGGAGAATCAGGTTAATTAGGTTAATTAGGTTAGACACATTAATAATCACAGTACTGGCGCATACTCGGAGTCCCAAATGTCACCTCACTGGGTACCCAAGATGGTAGGGGGCTAGCCAGGGTCGTGCTGCTGGTTGGGGCCCTTTGATGGAAAAACACACGCACTCAAATTGTAATCCGGAGCCCTGGGGCTCAGTTCGTGAGAAATGAAATGGCAAAAATCAGATGACACACTTGCAATTTGATAGACAGATGGCAGGGAGCTACCCTGATTTGTACTCACAGACTCATTGCTGAAAACTGAAAAGAATGCAGATTGTCCTGGCTTGCCAGGAGAAACAGAATAGCTGGCCCAGCACTCATGGCAGGGCTCACTTGCACTCAATGCAGGCAGATGCAGTCCGAGTGATGCTGGCTATGACTTCCAGCTCACCACACATTTTATATGTACACAGAACACTACCAGGCAAGCAGCTGGTCACTTCAGGAGATTGAGCTGGCTACAGAGACATTCTTCTCTGACTCAAACTCAGATTCAGTCCAAACCTTGCTAGAATCACCTTCCAGCATAGCACACAGTTCACAACATGGGATGTACTCAAATCTCAATCCCTACAGGTACTATGCACATTTATATGTAAAGGTCACTTACTGTACCAGACCACAGAGTCCTGACAGGCCGATCGCAATTCTGCACACTTTCAGTCTTCTTCAGGTTAAGTCTGGTCCCAAAATGACTTCTGCTTCTTGTATCTTTCTGAAAGCTCGGATTCAGTCCTAATTACGCTTACTAGCGGCTGCAGGCTGACTTTGGGGCTTCAACGCGCTTCCCGCGCAGAAACTACTGTGCAACAACGGCTGCATGAATGCACAGGGTGGTTTCTCCTCAGCTTCCAACTTCAAAACGGTTCTTCTGCCCTAAACCTCAGGGCACTTCAGCATTTGCTTCCTCTTGGAATCGTGAACCGAAAATTAAGGGCCATCTTCTTTACTTCTTTTCCACACATGTTGGCCCATGATCTAGGCCACAACAATGGCTTTCCTTTTCACACAAAGTTCAGAGACTTGGCCCAAGAAAACACAGTTCTTTTCTTTCCCTCCAGGAGAGCTGATGAAAGACAGGTCTTTTCAGGCCTCCTGCACGGTTCCCAGACTGCCCATGGGCAGCAACCCCACGAGCTGCTCACTCTTCCAGCTCCATGCTCAGACTGACTCTCCAGCAGGCAGTCCAGGCCTTTCCCCAAATCCAAAAGGTTTCAGTTGGCTGAGACTCCTTGTCAGTCACAACAGGCCCTCTATTGGCAAAAAGGCCCAGGGTCTAAAACTACATTTCTCAGAGGCTTCTTCATACAATCCCTTGTGGCTGGCCCACTTGAGAGTCCAAGTTCTGATTTGCCAGCAGGCTCCATTTTAGGAACCCTCCCATTGATTGGTCCATTTTAGTAATCCGGGACCAAAATGAGAGAGCTACAACACACAGTCCTTGCTGAGGAAAGCAGGTTAGACAAACTGTATTCCAACTATCACTCTAACAGATACCAGCAAACAATTACATTTCTGGAAAGGGCTACCTCTGATGGATATAGCGACTGCCAGAATGAGTGATCTGCTCAGTGCCCAGGCGGACTCGAGCCAGGAAACACACAGACCTCATTTCAAATTAATTATACTGTGATTTGGCAGCTCTTAAAGTGACAGTACATGGAGGCATTAGGCACTCTCACTCACTTATTTTTTAAATTGGCTGAAATATTGAGACACCAGCCGGGATGGAGAGCATTTAGACTCACCCAAAGAAGGCTTTTAGTGACCCCATTTGTAGGGGGTTACACCTAGCACACTTATCTGACTAACAAAGTAAAGTAGCAACTACGATATTCTGAAAATTCAGTCAAAAGTCTAAATAAAAGATAAAGAATACAAAGAGTATTCCTTTGATGGGGAGTGTATATATCTCAAATCTCCTTTAATACTCTCTCCTTGCTAGCTCCTGGAGAGCTCCTGAGCTTTTGGCAGCGGTTTTACCCTGGTACCTGAGTGGTCCTTAGTGTGGTCCCAATATGTGTTGAAATCCCCTTATTATGATGTTGTCCGGGAATGGTGCTAGCACCACTGCCAGATAATGGAGGAATTCTGGGTTATCAATATTTGGCACATATACTGAAACTATCGATATCTGATACCTTCAACTGTTGCATCTACCACCAGGTATCTGCCTTGGGGTCTGAGATCGATTGTATCTCTAAATCACAAGTGCGGTCTCAACCATGTGGCCACCCCTGGCTCTGGAGGTGAATGGAGAGACCAAGATAGTACCCCTCAGGATGCAGCTAGCTCCTCCTCCTTTAAATGAATTTCTGTAGAAAATTAATATCCCTTTCAACTTCTTAATACAGGTCCAGACTTTTTTCCTTTTAACCACCGTTTTCAACTCCCTGACATTCCAGGTTACAACATTTAAGGGACCCATTGTTCTTGTGATGTACTATGGTAGGCCACATGTATCCCATATTTTGCAACCTCCCATTCACCTTTATCCAAGTGCTGTTTGCTGAATTTTGATGGTTAACCCATAGGCATGCTACACCTAAACAAAACTTCAAAAACTGGTTAACTGAACAACAAGGTACAGAACTAAAAACTTTTAACTGTTGTTGAAAACCGTTAACTTGAACATGAAAACTTTTGCCTATTGTAACCCTCCTCCCTTGGAATTCATCCCCTTCCCCAACCCTTTTCAATGCAGTTCTTCATGATCCTTAAATCTATAAGGACACCAGCCAACATTAACATCAGCTTTTTAAATTTAAGAACGTTCCAGTGTAACAGAGCCAAGAGACCCTCCTTCTTTCAAAATCTCCTGTCAGATATTATTATTATTATTATTAAGCTTGTATTAACCAGGTATCCTAGTACTTTTCATGGATGAGCCTATGGGTCTCATCCATATTCATACCCTTTATCAAGTTTAAGAACTGAAATAGATCACATTTTCTTAGTGCCATCTTGTTTTTGTTTTTTTGTACTTCTGATAGGGTGTCGGGGAGATATCATAATCCTGGCGCTCACCACAATAACCGCCCAGGCATCATTTCTTCTTCCAGAGCCATGCCCCGTGCAGGAGCCCACTGGTCGGTAGACTAACAATCCATGTGGGCCCCGGACTGGGATCCCGGCCGCTCCTGCTCCATCCAAAATGCATATTTCAGTTTGACTATTCATTGCTCAAACTTTAAAAGGACTGTGTGGACCCCCCAGCTCAACCGGAGGCACGTGCCCCAAGCCCAGTCAGTTTCTGAGCACTCTTCCCTCCCCAATCACCAGTTAGATGTGTTCTTTATACCAGCCTGCATTATAAACATATAGGAAAAGAAAGAATAATAATAATAGTACAAGAGCAGTAGTCTTTGTTTAGTGTTCGAGAAACAGTGTCTTTCATACAATCAGGCAATTGGTATATTCCTTTTTCTTTGCCTGTGGAGTTGCATTTGAGGTGGAGGTCAATTAACCCTCTTTCAGTCTCAGTCCCACACATTTAATTTCTTTCATCTCTCCGGCTGTGGGTAGTCAGTGGTGAAGAAGGACACAACTTTAATCAGTCTGTGGTGCAATGATCATTCAATCTGAGTGTCCACTGCTCCTTCTTTAAAATAAATGTTTCTTTAGAATAAAGTTTCTTGAGGCTCCCACCTTCCAGCTGATTTTATGATGGTTTAATTTTTTCTATATGAGGCCTCCATGGTTGCTCCTCCTTTGTCTGGGTGGGAAGCATCCAGGCGGGATGCCAAAGCCCACAGTCAGGGACGGGTTTCCTGACCCAGCCATGATAGGCTGGATTAATCCATTATTGGCCATGGAAAATGGACCCCTTCCCTTTCAGGCCCCTGCAGCCACCCTCATATATAGCTAAATAGTTATAGTATAGTACCTTGAAGACAATTGAGGTATTGCTGGGTGGGGACCCTGGTCATGCGACTTCTGCTCCAACTCCTGAGTTACATAGGCCATCGCTGCATCTGGGTCTTTGAAGGCCTTAGCCTCATGGTTTTGTGGCCAAATGATTAGGTGAACAGGGTAAACCATTGGGAATGGGCAATCTATTGCGTGAGTTGCTTTTTAACTGCGGTGAAGGCTTGCCATTGAAAAGTTTCCTGGAGTAGTTTGGGAATATACTGGCTTTCTTCCTTCACCAAGAGTGTGTTGGCCATCTTGGCTGCATCAAACACTGCCTGCCAGTCCTGATATGTCAGGAATTTGATTATCATGTGTTGGGGTCATTCCTCTTATTCCAGGTGGTGGCACAGGGTGCGGTGGGCTTGCTGGATCTCCAGGGATACCGTCTCAGGCATTTTCAACATGTTTATCAGCCAGGGACCCAGAAGGCTCCAGCAATGTCTCTCCTCAGTGCCCTCAGGTAATCCCACTTGCGGATATTGCACCACCTCTCCCAATTTCCAAGATGATCTAGGGCTGGCAGTATAGCCCAGAGGTTAGAGTAATGAGCTGTGAACGAGATTGGTACATCCAGCAGGCCAGACCTTGGTTTGAGTCTCACAACTCCACTTACATACTGTATAACTCTGAGCAAGTCACTTAACCGCCCAGTGCTCCCAGGTCACCCTTGAAAACAGGCACCTGTGCCTAGTGGGCCTCACCCAGTTACCAAAACTAAAATAAATAAATAGTGTGGCCTTGAGTGTTTCTATTTCTCATAAGGCGGCTTGTAGTGAGGTTTCTAGCCATGATTGGGAGTCCTCTTGTGCACTAACTCAGTGTTCCAGCTTGTTCAGCTTGCCCGAGTGTCCCTCTACCGTATCTCCCAGTGTGTTCACCATCTGTTGCAAATGGGTGAGTTAGCCAATATTTTCAAAGCCTGCATGCATTTGGTGTGTTAAATCAAATTTTAGTGATTGTATGAGGTTTTCTATAGAGCCTTGGGTTGTTTGCTGCGATTTGCTCTGAGTTTCATTGCACTGCATCTTGCCTTGGTTCTCAATAGAGGCCTCTCGAGCTGTTGAGAGATCCAGGCCTGATGCTTTGCTGATTGTTGATGGCTGGAAATTCAGTTGCTCTTGCTTCTTTTGGATTTTTAAATGTAGCCACAGAAAGGATTATTTGCTGGTGGATTTCTGCTAGTTTTTCTGTTTTTTATGTATAGGATGGCACCGATATGCTATGGATGGGACCGAGCTCTAGATCAGACATCCATTCCTCTCTCGGCTAGGCCACGCCCCCATGAGGAAGCCATGTTCAGTGTTAGTCAACAAACCATTTTGCAAGATATACTCAGAAGTCTGGTCAAGGCTATTCTTTAAAGATTTTGACAGGAGCCAGAAGGAAGATTAGAGGGTAGCTGGAGGTAAGATGCACCACCCTTGTGAACAGGAAAATCATGGCCAACTTCCACACTTGTGAGTAATCACTAGTACATAAGGAGAAGTTAAACATTTTTGAGATAGGATAAACCAGAACCATGCGGCTAATGTAACTAAGCGATAATCCCATCAAGACCATTCACAGGTTTAGGGTTGGAGTGGCTCAGTATTTGATCACCTGTTCGATGGCTAGGTATTTGAAATACAATTTTGAAGAGGTGCTGCTGGTTGAAGTACTGGGCGATTGCTAGGGTGAGGGGAGCCTAAAGAGAACTTTCTATGCTTACTGAGATCACCAAAGAAGCAATTAAACCAAGTGGCAATGGCCTTAGGGTCACATGTTATTCCATCTTCATGTTCAATGGCCCAGAATTGATCAGTCTTGGACCTACTAATTAGGTTGTTGATACTGGTCTGTAGTTTTACTGGGTCCCTTGCTTTAGTGAAGCCAAGTTTTATGTGGTTTATTTTAGCTTGACATACTGCTGACATACAGTGATTGTGCAGGATTTATATTCCTGCAGATGAATGGGATATATGTGTGTGTGTGTGTGTGTGTGTGTGTGTGTATGTCAGAGGTGATCACAGATAATGATGACAGTCTGACAAAAGTTATTATTGCTAGTGTCTATATCCTCTGTATTTTTAAGGCAAGACCAGTCACTTGAATATAAAGCAGATTTAAGAGCCTCCAGGTTTATGTCCCCAAGCCATGTGGAATTGATGTAGAGAGATTGGGCTCATGGTAATCCAGTGGACAACTCACAAAAAACGGAACTGGATTCACTAATTGAGTCTTTACTACTCTAAATTAACAGATATTTAAGGGGTCTGACACTGCAATCTAATCTAGGATGGATTCTTAACCTGATTTATACTTAACCCTGGTGGGGTCACTTATAATTAGATTTAGGCTTATGTTCAATGAGAGGTCCTTTGCATTGTCAGTTTGTATGGTGCACAGATTCATATTAAAGTCTGTGAGTAGAAGCCATTATCTGCTTTTCGGCAGTGATAGGCCGAACTCAGAGATTGCAGTCCAGCCCTCAGCAGCATGGCTTGGAGGATATAAACAGTGCTAACTGTAAGGATTTTGTCCTGGCAAACAAGCTGTCCAGTGAGAGGATATCACAAGGGCAGTGGCTTGTGGGATGGGGACTCGGTGCCCCTGATGTGTTTGAAGATGTTGACTAGGCAACCCCACCACTTCTCTTCAGCCTGTCTCTTCTAATCACTTAGTAGTCTGCAATTTTAGTTCGTCTCATCTGTAACTTTGTTTGTGAGACAGGTCTTGGACGTGGTGATACATTAAACTTAATCTCTTTGGCCCACACTTTGAACTGGTCTTTCTTTGCAGTTATGCTTTGGATGTTCAGATGCACCACTCTGAGGGAGATTCATGAGAAAGGCTCCTCTTGGGAAGCTGGAGCCCAGAGCGAGTGTGGACAGACCCAGACATGAAAAGTAGGAGGAGGTCCAATCGCTTGTGACTGGGGTGGCTCGTAACTTTTAATGGAGGACCTTGGAAAACATATGTAACAAGCTAGAAGAGAGGGTAGCCCCAGAATACCCCTTTCTGCTGCAAATGTTATCTTTTGTCAATAAGAGTCCCTTCCGCAGAAAATGTTGTCTTTTGTCAGTAAGAGTTCCAGTAAAGGACCATTTTAATACTGTTGATATCCCCTTAGTAACTTAGATGTCCTTGTATAAGTATAATCATGAACTTGTTGCCATAAAACATGATTCTCATACAGAAACTATGCTATAAAGGTGATTATTTTCTTATTGTTCTTATCAAATCCAAAACCACCTAACAACAAGCTAAATGTTTTTTTGTGTTACTAATGTTCCTTTTGGCATGTCTAATTGGATACCATATTTGCAATTAGAAAATGTTTATTCTATGTCCTATTGTATATATCTCCAAACCTCCTTTAATACCTCTCTTGTGCTAGCTCCTGGAGAGCTCCCAAGCTTTTGGCAGCGATCTTACCTGGTACCGAGTGGTCCATGGTGTGGTCCCAATATGTGTTGAAATCCCCCTTATTATGATGTTGTCCAGGAATGGTGCTAGCACCAGTGCCAGATAATGGAGGAATTCTGGTTATCAATTTTCGGACCATATACTGAAACTGTTGTATATCTGACACCTTCAACTGTTGCATCTACCACCTGGTAACTGCCTTGGGGGTCTGAGATCATATTGTGTATCTCAACCCACAAGTGCAGTCTCAACCATGTGGCCACCCCTGGCTCTGGAGGTGAATGGAAAGACTAATAGAGTAGCCCCTCAGGATGCAGCTAGCTCCCTTTAAATAAATTTCCTGTAGAAAATTAATATCCCCTTTCAGCTTCTTAATACAGGTCCAGACTTTTTTCCTTTTAACCACTGTTTTCAACTCCCTGACATTCCAGGTTACAACATTTAAGAGACCCTTTGTTCTTGTGATGTACTATGGTAGGCCACATGTATCCCATATTCTGAAACCTCCCATTCACCTTTTATCCAAGTGCTGTTTGCTGAATTTTGATGGTTAACCCACAGGCATGCTACACCTAAACAAAACTACAAAACTGGTTAAATGAACAACAAGGTACAGAACTAGAAACTTTTAACTGTTGTTGAAAACCGTTAACTTGAACATGAAAACTTTTGCCTATTGTAATCCCTCCCTCCCTTCCTTTGGAATTCTTCCCCTTCCCCAACCCTTTTCAATGCAGTTCTTCATGGTCCTAAATCTATAAGGAAACCAGCCAACATTAACATCAGCTTTTTAAATTTAAGAACGTCTCTCAGTGTAACAGAGCCAAGAGACCCTCCTTCTTTCAAAATCTCCTGCTGTATTATTATTATTATTATTATGCTTTTGTTAACCAGGTATCCCAGTACTTTTCATGAATCAGCCTATGGGTCCCATCCATATTCATACCCTTTATCAAGTTTAAGAACTGAAATAGATCACATTTTCTTGGTGCCATCTTGTTTTTTTTTTTTTTACTTGTGATAGGGTGTCGGGGAGATATCATAATCCTGGCACTCTACCACAATAACCGCCCAGGCATCATTTCTTCCTCCAGAGCCATGCCCCGTGCAGGAGCCCACTGGTCGGTAGACAAACAATCCATGTGGGCCCCGGAATGGGATCCCTGCCGCTCCTGCTCCATCCGAATACATATTTCAGTTTGACTATTCATTGCTCAAACTTTAAAAGGAATGTGGACCCTCTGCTAAACTGGAGGCACATGCCACAAGCCCAGTCGGTTTCTGAGCACTCTCTTCCCTCCCCAATCACCAGTTAGATGTGTTCTTTATACCAGCTCATGCTATAAACATAATTGGAAAGAAAGAATAATAATAATAGTACAAGAGCAGTAGTCTTTGTTTTAGTGTTCGAGAAACAGTGTCTTTCATACAATCAGGCAATTGGTATATTCCTTTTTCTTTGCCTGTGGGAGTTGCATTTGAGGTGGAGGTCAATTAACCCTCTTTCAGTCTCAGTCCCACACATTTAATTTCTTTCACTCTCTCGGCTGTGGGTAGTCAGTGGTGAAGAAGGACACAACTTTAATCAGTCTGTGGTGCAATGATCATTCAATCTGAGTGTCCACTGCTCCTTCTTTAAAATAAATGTTTCTTTAGAATAAAGTTTTTGAGGCTCCCCACCTTCCAGCTGATTTTATGATGGTTTAATTTTTTATATATGAGGCTCACCATGGTTGCTCCCTCCCTTGTCTGGGTGGGAAGCATCCAGGCGGGATGCCAAAGCCCACAGTCAGGGACGGGTTTTCCTGACCCAGCCATGATAGGCTGGATTAATCCATTATTGGCTATGGAAAATGGACTCTTCCCTTTTCAGGCCCCTCGCAGCCACCTCATATATAGCTAAATAGTTATAGTATAGTACCTTGGAAGACAATTGAGGTATTGCTGGGTGGGGACCCTGGTCATGCGACTTCTGCTCCAACTCCTGAGTTACATAGGCCATCGCTGCATCTGGGTCTTTGAAGGCCTTAGCCTCATGGTTTTGTGGCCAAATGATTAGGTGAACAGGGTAAACCATTGGGAATGGGCAATCATTGTGCGAGCTGCTTTTTAACTGCGGTGAAGGCTTGCCGTGCAACTGAAGTTTCCTGGAGTAGTTTGGGAATATACTGGCTTTCTTCCCTTCACCAAGAGTGTGTTGGCCTTCTTGGCTGCATACAACACTGCCTGCCAGTCCTGATATGTCAGGAATTTGATTATCATATGTTGGGATCTAGATTTAGTAGTTGCCGTATTGGTCCTTGCAAGAATAGATCCAGAAGCAAATGATTTGATACCTTTAATGGACCAACATAGATGTAACAACAAGAACAAAATGCTCTAGCTTTCGGACCAACCAGTCCTTCTTCAGAAGCTAATGGCAGTTGTTTAGAAAATACAATACTTATAACAGCTAGATCATGCAGAAAAAACAGAAAAATCCCATTGGTTTAAAATACTCATTTAAAAATACAGAAGATGATGTCAGAGAAGTTTAACAGTACTGCATCACCAGCCAGGAGGGTTCCCGGTCAAAGGTGCTTAGAACACACATACAAAGAATCCTACTGCATATAAATTTAATTGACAGAAGATAACACTGCTGAAGCAGATGACTCTTAAATCAAGCTATGAGTGTCACAGTTTGTATAAGGATGTGATTACTGAAAGGCAACCCCACTCCAAATTAAAGACAAACTAAGATTGTCTTAGGGCTCCAAGAAGTTTCAATGCCTGCATTATAGACAAGGATTTACCAGTAAAGGTGTCTTGAAAACATCAATGCACACTGTATGATGTGTAAAACCTAGCTGTACTTCAAGCTAGATATAAGGCCCAAGAAATTTCAAAACCTCTAGTGTAGTAACAGGACTGTATAAATGATAATTTTAATATAAATTGACAATATTAGTGTCAAACAAAACTCTAGTCGAGGAACCTCAAGGAATTAAGACCATATAGCCTGATATGTACTGATGTCAATATACACGAGAATGAACAAAGAGTTTGCTGAAATTGTTATCACTCTGGAAAGGATGTCTGGGGAACCTATTCAGGTCATCTTGCAGAGATACACATTAACTACCAAAGGAGCTTAAGAAAAGCCATGCTTATGAAAATAGGAAATTGGATGCCCTTCAACATACCATACTTCCTAACAACCGTGAAGAACATAATGGAGTCAGTGAACAACAACACAATACAGATGGGCTCCTTTCAGTTGTTAATTTGTCCAACCATACATTGACTACTGGAGAACTAAATGTACTTTCAAAGGGCCTCACTTTCTGCCCAAACGAACCACTGGATAAAATACAGTTTTGGGTGAACTGGAGGAATACTTCCGTAGATTGAGACTTAAAGAATTATTTCATGGCAAGGAAGAAATCACTGGTAGCTAAGACAGTGCAAACAGCAATAATGAAATGGATAAGAAAAGAATTGAATTTACCCTCAAGTGGGCGTAACAAAAACTAGACAATTACATTCATTGTTTCTACAACAAGTCAGTTGTCAGATCCTTACCAGGCAAAAACAAACCCATTATAACCTTTCTCCACTGGAATGGAGAGCTATAGGACACTGAAATCAAACCACAACATTGTCATCAAAAAGCTGATAAAGGTTCTGCAGTGGTGATTTTAAACAGAGAGATTGTATTACTGAAGCTAATAGACAGCTAACAGATCTTACATACTGCAGAGAACTAGAGAGACCCCACTACAAGATATAAAGATGAACTACGTGGGTTTAATTAGAACTTTTCCAGACCATGTCCAAGAAAAGCTAACTGACCTCATCCCTGCTGAACCCAGGCCAGGGACATTCTACATGCTGCCTAAAATACATAAACCTGGCAATCCGGGAAGACCCATAGTCTCTGGTAATGGTACCTTTGACTGAGGGATCTCAGGTTTGTAGAGACTATTTTGAAACCGCTGGTTATGGAAAGAGACAGTTATACCCAGACACTATGCACTTTTTATGGTACTTTCTGGTTATAAAGGATTTACCACCTGATGCCATTTTAGTGATAATGGATGTAACATCCTCTACACTAACATTCCACACACAGATGGCATTGTAGCATGCCTTAAATACATACATGAGAAAGGACCGAACAAAACATCAACCCTGAAGTGGTGGGTGAACTTATGGAATTCATTTTGACACATAACAACTTCAACTTCAATGGTAAACATTATGTTCAAACTATGGGAACAGCAATGGGCACCAAAATGGCTCCACAGTATGCTAACCTCTTTATGGCTGACTTGGAGGAGGATTTTAAGGCAGTATCCCCACAAACCACTAGCTAATTTCCGTTACATTGATGATTTGTTTATCATCTGGATGGAAAACACAGATGCACTCAAAGATTTTCATCACAAACTTGATAATCTCCACCCTACCATAAAGCTTATCCTGGAGTATTGTACCACCAAGGTTAACTTTCTGGACACCACAGTCACCATTAAGGATGGAACCTTACATACATGTATTTACAGGAAGCCAACAGACTGACAGAGATACCTGCACAAGAAAAGTAATCACCCAAACCATACAAAAAGATCTGTCATGTACAGTCAAGCACTCTGATGTCACCGTATTTGTTCAAATGAGGATGGCAGAGATACACATTTGGCTATGTTGAAAACACCTTTATTGAGCAGGGACATTCTTCATGGAAATTGACAGGATAACAGAATGGGCAGCGCAAGTACCAAGACAACAACTACTTCAATATAAAGAAAAGACAGCTACAGACAGAATACTCTTAGCAGTCACACATCATCCAGACCTTGAACGTCTGCATAAGATTATTAAAGACCTCCACCCAATATTTAGTGAGGATGAAACCCTTAATTGTATTTTTAAGGAACTCCACTACTATCTTTTAAACAACCACCAGATTTATCCAGCCTAATTATTAGGAGCAAACTTTCACCAGAACAGAATACCATGATGTCACACAATAGCACCACGACCCTGCAATCAACGCCCTGTAAGACTTGTGAGCTCATTTCTACCTCAGACTGTGTGGTTACATCACAAAACAGACAATTCCAGGTGCATGGGAGTTATACATGCATGTCACAACATGTTGTTTATTTCATTCATTGCAAGAGATGTCCACAAACAGGTTATGTTGGAGAGACACTAACAGCTCCGCACCAGGATGAACTCGCACAGACATACTATTACAGCAAAGAAGACTGATAAACCAGTGGGGCACCACTTCTCCCAGCCTGATCACTCAATCTCAGATATGTCAGTAATGGTCTTAAAAGGAAATCTCAAAACACACAACAGAGAAGCTTTTGAGATTAAACTTATTTTACATCTCAGTATGGTAGCAGATGGGATGAACGCGATCTTGGTTTTATGGGACACTACAGAAACTGACATCCACAGACTCTTCTTCTTCAGACTGGCATATTATAGGACTTCAGCATGTGGGATGTGGGTGAGTGTGTGTGTATGTATGTGTGGGTATGTGTTGTGAGGTATGTGATATAACAGGTGTGGGGTTTGCTGTCGCATTGAGGTAGGCCTCTATTTAGATATATGGAGTTAATAGTGTGTAACTATTCTTACTTCACACACATAATGAATATTAATTCCTCCTTACTTTTTATCTTTGCCTGGGGTGGGATTGAGTCCGTTGCACCATATTCAGATTACTAGCCTGTTACTGTACATACAGGAGTGTTATCATATACTGTCATATAACAAATAAAAAAAAGTTTTTTTAACTCTGTACATATTGGGGTGTATGATCTCATCTGCATGGGGGTCCTGGACAGGTCTTTTACATTAGGCTAATATTGTAATAATTTGTGGATATAGGTATGTTAGACCTCTGGTCTTACACACATATTTATATTTACTTCTAGTTACCTTACCTTGGGGAGGGTGGCAGGTTTATTTCATGGTAGTTCTATCCAATATTTGGAAATGTTACTATGCAGATAGTAGTATGGTTAAATAGTGTACATTTTGCTCTGTAGGTGTTAGGAGACATAAGCCCTTTACTTAGGATTTCATGACAAGTTGAATTCCTTTGAGGAACAATTGCAGTGACTGATGTGAATAAAGGTTCACTAGGAGTGTGTGTGTCTGTGGGAGAGAGAGAGAGAGAGAGAGAACATCTCCTTAAAGTTAGTATCCCCCTACATTATGGTGATGTAGGGTGGGGTAGGGTATTGTTTATATGAAGAGGAGGAGAGAAATTACATTTTATCTCTTTTCAGATTCCTTAGACACTTGTGGTACATCAAGTTGTTACATTCTCAGTGTATATTGACATCAGTACATATCAGGCTACATGGTCTTAATTCCTTGAGGTTCCTTGACTAGAGTTTTTGTTTGACACTAATATTGTCAATTTATATTTAAATTATCATTTATACAGTCCTGTCACTACACCAGAGGTTTTTGAAATTTCTTGGGCCTTATATCTAGCTTGAGAGTACAGCTAGGTTTACACATCACACAGTGTGCATTGATGTTTTAAGACACCTTTACTGGTAAATCCTTGTCTATAATGCAGGCATTGAAACTTCTTGGAGCCCTAAGACAATCTTAGTTTGTCTTTAATTTGGGTGGGGTTGCCTTTCAGTAATCACATCCTTATACAAACTGTGACACTCATAGCTTGATTTAAGAGTCATCTGCTTCAGCAGTGTTATCTTCTGTCAATTAAATTTATATGCAGTAGGATTCTTTGTATGTGTGTTCCATAAGCACCTCTGACCTGGGAACCCTCCTGGCTGAAGGCAGTATGGTACTGTTAAACTTCTCTGACATCATCTTCTGTATTTTTAAATGAGTATTTTAAACCAATGGGATTTTTCTGTTTTTCTGTCATGATCTAGCTGTTATAAGTATTGTATTTTCTAAACAACTGCCATTAGCTTCTGAAGAAGGACTGGTTGGTCCGAAAGCTGGAGCACTTTGTTCTTGTTGTTACACCTATGTTGGTCCATTAAAAGGTCAAATCAGTTGCTTCTGGATCGTGTGTTGGGGTCATTCCTCTTGTTCCGGGTGGTGGCACAGGGTGCAGTGGGCTTGCTGGATCTCCAGAGATACTGTTTCAGGCATTTTCAACATGTTTATCAGCCAGGGACCCATGAAGGCTCATGAATGTCTCCCCTCAGTGCCCTCAGGTAATCCCACTTGTGGATATTGCACCACCTCTCCCACTCCAAGATGATCTAGGGCTGGCAGTAAGCCCAGAGGTTAGAGTAATGAGCTGTGAACGAGATTGGTACATCCAGCAGGCCAGACCTTGGTTTGATTCTCACAACCTCCACTTATATACTGTATAACTCTGAGCAAGTCACTTGACTACCCAGTGCTCCCAGGTCACCCCTGAAAACAGGCACTTGTGCCTAGTGGGCCTACCCAGTTACAAAAACTAAAATAAATAAATAAATAGTGTGGCCTTGAGTGTTTTGTTTCTCATAAGGCGCTTATAGTGAGGTTTCTAGCCGTGATTGGGAGTCCTCTTGTGCACTAACTCAGTCTTCCAGCTTGTTCAGCCTGCCAGTGTCCCTCACGTATCTCCCAAGCGTGTTCACCATTTGTTGCAAATGGGTGAGTTGGCGCCAATATTTTCAAAGCCTGCATGCATTTGGTGTGTTAAATCAAATTTTAGTGATTGTATGAGGTTTTCTATAGAGCCTTGGGTTGTTTGCTGCGATTTGCTGTGAGTTTCATTGCACTGCATCTTGCCTTGGTTCTCAATAGAGGCCTCTCTAGCTGTTGAGAGATCCAGGCCTGATGCTTTGCTGGTTGTTAGGGCTGGAAATTCAGTTGCACTTGCTTCTTTTGGATTTTTAAATGTAGCCACAGAAAGGATTATTTGCTGGCGGATTTCTGCTAGTTTTTCTGTTTTTATGTGTAGGATGGCACCGATATGCTATGGATGGGACCGAGCTCTAAGATCAGACATCCATTCCTCTCTCGGCTAGGCCACGCTCCCATGAGGAAGTCATGTTCAGTGTTAGTCAACAAACCATTTTGCAAGATATACTCAGAAGTCTGGTAAAAGGCTATTCTTTTAAAGATTTTGACAGGAAGCCAGAAGGAAGATTAGAGGGTAGCTGGAGGTGAGATGCACCACCCTTGTGAACAGGAAAATCATGGTCAACTTCCACACTTGTGAGTAATCACTAGTACATAAGGAGAAGTTAAACATTTTGAGATAGGATAAACCAGAACCATGCCGGCTAATGTAACTAAGCAATAATCCCATCAAGACCATTCACAGGTTTAGGGTTGGAGTGGCTCGAGTATTTGGCCACCTATTCGATGGCTAGGTATTTGAAATACAATTTTGAAGAGGTGCTGCTGGTTGAAGTACTGGGCGATTGCTGGGGTGAGGGAGCCTAAACAGAACTTTCTATGCTTACTGAGATCACCAAAGAAGCAATTAAACAGAGTGGCAATGGCCTTAGGGTCACATGTTATTCCATCTTCATGTTTAATGGCCCAGGATTGATCAGTCTTGGACCTACTAATTAGGTTGTTGATACTGGTCTGTAGTTTTATTGGGTCCCTTGCTTTAGTGAAGCCAAGTTTTATGTGGTTTATTTTAGCTTGACATACTGCTGACTTACAGTGATTGTGAAGGGATTTATATTCCTGCAGATGAATGGGATATGTGTGTGTGTGTGTGTGTGTGTGTCTGTGTCAGAGGTGATCACAGATAATGATGACAGTTTGACAAAAGTTATTATTGCCAGTGTCTATATCCTCTGTATTTTTAAAGCAAGACCAGTCACTTGAATATAAAGCAGATTTAAGAGCCTCCAGGTTTATGTCCCCAAGTCATCTCAATTGATGTAGAGAGACTGGCGCATAGGTAATCCAGTGGACAACTCACAAAACAAATGGAACTGGAATCACTAATTGAGTCTTTACTACTCTAAATTAACAGATATTTGAGGGGTCTGACACTGCAATCTAATCTAGGATGGATTCTTAACCTGATTTATACTTAACCCGGTGGGGTCACTTATAATTAGATTTAGGCTTATGTTCAATGAGAAGTCCTTTGCATTGTCAGTTTGTATGGTGCACAGATTCATATTAAAGTCTCTGAGTAGAAGCCATTATCTGCTTTTCGGCAGTGTTAAGCCAAACTCAGAGATTGCAGTCCAGCCCTCAGCATCATGGCTTGGAGGATATAAATAGTGCTGACTGTAAGGATTTTGTCTTGGCAAACAAGCTGTCCAGTGAGAGGATATCACAAGGGCAGTGGCTTGTGGGAGGGGGACCTGGTGCCCTTGATGTGTTTGAAGATGTTGACTAGGCAACCCCCACCACTTCTCTTCAGCCTGTCTCTTCTAATCACTTAGTAGTCTGCCAATTTTAGTTCATCTCATCTGTAACTTTGTTTGTGAGACAGGTCTTGGACATGGTGATTACATTAAACTTAATCTCTTTGGCCCACACTTTGAACTGGTCTTTCTTTGCAGTTATGCTTGGATGTTCAGATGCACCACTCTGAGGCGAGATTATGAGAGGCTCCTCTTGGGAAGCTGGAGCCCAGAGTGAGTGTGGACAGACCCAGGCGTGAAAAGTAGGAGGAGGTCCAATCGTTTGTGTCTGGGGTGGCTCTGTAACTTTTAATGGAGGACCTTTGGAAAACATATGTAACAAGCTAGAAGAGAGGGTAGCCCCAGAATACCCCCTTTCTGCTGCAAATGTTATCTTTTGTCAACAAGAGTCCCCTTCCGCTGAAAATGTTGTCTTTGTGTCAGTAAGAGTTCCAGCAAAGGACCATTTTAATACTGTTGATATCCCCCTTAGTAACTTAGATGTCCTTGTATAAGTATAGTCATGAACTTGTTGCCATAAAATATGATTCTCATACAGAAACTATGCTACAAAGGTGATTATTTTCTTATTGTTCTTATCAAATCAAAACCACCTAACAACAAGTTGAATGTTTTTTGTGTTACTAATGTTCCTTTTGGCATGTCTTATTGGATACCATATTTGCAATTAGAAAATGTTTATTCTATGTCCTATTGTACATATCTCCAAACCTCCTTTAATACCCTCTCCCATGCTAGCTCCTGGAGAGCTCCCGAGCTTTGGCAGCGATCTTACCCTGGTACCCGAGTGGTCCATGGTGTGGTCCCAATATGTGTTGAAATCCCTCCTTATTATGATGTTGTCCGGGAATGGTGCTAGCACCAGTGCCAGATAATGGAGGAATTCTGGGTTATCAATTTTCGGACCATATACTGAAACTATCGTATATCTGATACCTTCAACTGTTGCATCTACCACTAGGTATCTGCCTTGGGGGTCTGAGATCATATTGTGTATCTCATCCCACAAGTGCGTCTCAACCATGTGCCACCCCTGGCTCTGGAGGTGAATGGAAAGACTAAGAGAGCACCCCCTAAGGATGCAGTTAACTCCCTTTAAATGAATTTCCTGTAGAAAATTAATATCCCCTTTCAGCTTCTTAATACAGGACCAGACTTTTTTCCTTTTAACCACTGTTTTCAACTCCCTGACATTCCAGGTTACAACGTTTAAGAGACCCTTTGTTCTTGTGATGTACTATGGTAGGCCACATGTATTCCATATTCTGCAACCTCCCATTCACCTTTTATCCAAGTGCTGTTTGCTGAATTTTGATGGTTAACCCACAGGCATGCTACACCTAAACAAAACTACAAAAACTGGTTAACTGAACAACAAGGTACAGAACTAGAAACTTTTAACTGTTGTTGAAAACTGTTAACTTGAACATGAAAACTTTGCCTATTGTAATCCCTCCTTCCTTTGAATTCTTCCCTCTTCCCCAACCCTTTTCAATGCAGTTCTTCATGGTCCTTAAATCTATAAGGAAACCAGCCAACATTAACATCAGCCTTTTAAATTTAAGAACGTTCCCAGTGTAACAGAGCCAAGAGATCCGCCCTTCTTTCAAAATCTTCCCTGTATTATTATTATTATTAAGCTTTTGTTAACCAGGTATCCCATACTTTCATGGATGAGCCTATGGGTCCCATCCATATTACACCCATAATACAGTACCTATTTTAGAAAATAATCCTCTTCCCTGGATCATTAGGTCTCATTTAAACTCTTTCTAAGTCAGTGTCTATTCATATCTGCATTTTCGCCTTCTGTATAATTAGATCTTTTCAAGAAACAAAATTAACTGCCCTTCAGATGATTAAAAAAAGTACCACACGAGCTGTCCCTTCAGTACACTGGTTGCCCTACTGTTAGCAACATCGATGATCTCAGTTCTGGATTGAACTGAAACAATCAGGGACGGCAGGTGGAAGGAAGGCTGAGCCACCCAGAGGATGCTCTTCTCCTCCCAGGAGGGAGGGCAGACAGCTCTGCTGCTATACTGCTACCTTGGGGCCACAAGTGGCAGTACAGCCAGAGCAGCTACTAGGCGGAAGGACGTTGCCTGGTGCCACACTGCACATGCCTGCATGCTTGCACCATGCTGCTGACATCCTTGTGGTACTGGGACGGAAAACTGGAAAATGCCCTGACTGGTGGGATGATGTCAGCCACTTGCAGGCCCACACCTGGCTACCCATGTACAGCCTCAACGAGATCCATTCCACTGCAGAATCTGGGAGCTCTGCCCATGCCAAATGGGGAAGGCTCTGGGGAACAAGGAGGTGAGGTAAAGTCCTGGGGTCATGACTGGGATGGCTGAGCAAAAGAGGAATGGCTGGAAAGAAGGGAGAAAAGATGAAGCTAAATAAATAAAATAAAAGTATCACACATGGTCACTCATGACCCTGAGGAAGCACATCTCACTTCCAGGGAACGCTCCAAGCAATGATGTCAGACACTGAGATGGACCTTGTGGCAATTGCAGAAACTTGGGCCTCAGAAAATAAAGAGAGGGACCAGTCAGCCCTGGTTACACAATGTTTAGGAGAGATTGAGGCAACAGTGAAAGACGGTGGCGTATATGTTAGGGAAGGCATCAAGGCTGTGGAAGATGGATACATCAGGGGAAGCAATGGGTAGAAAGAGTTACTGTGGGTGCAGCTCAAAGCAGTTTCAGGCAACAAAAGACAGTTTGAGTGATCTATAGGCTGTCAGGATAAGAGGAAGAGTGGATAGGGAGCTTGGGGAAGAACTAGGAATAGGAACGGCAAAGAGGAAGGTTGTGGTGGTGGATGATCTGAACCTAATAGATATTAATTGGGATGTTCCAGCTGCCAGAAGCACCGGAAGTCAGGCCCTGCTGGATACATTCCGGGACCGTCTGCTGGTGCAGGTGGTAAAGGAACTCACCAGGAATGCTGCCATTCTTGATGATGCTCACCAACTCAGAAGTGATACAAGGTGTGTGGGTAGTGGAGCCACTAGGGTCCAGTAACCATAACTCTGGTTTGAGCTGGTCATTGGGACTGGAAAGCTCCAGCGAGGGCTGAGGGCCTTGATGCCAGAAGGGCGGACCTCAACAGGATGAGTTGGTCTGGGAGATGTTCATTGGGGTAGACAGCATCAGGGGTGTAAAGGAGAGCGAAGGGGCAATTAAGTGGACCATTCTCAAGGCATCCAAGTTATGCATGAGAATGGTAATCGAAAGGATCAGGTACAAGAGACAAATAAGGTTCTCATAAAGGGTCAGGAAAGCACTGGGGGCCATTAAAAACACCTTCACCAGGTACAAGGAAATGCAGGGGAGGAATAATAGGAAATACAATTGTGAAATATGGAAGAAAGAAATGTGTTAGGAGGCAAAGGAGACACAGTAGCTATGTATTGCAGAAGGGTCGAGGCTGGATAGAAGCAGTTTTTCAAGTATATGAGGGACAAAGGAAAGAAAGGATGAGAATTATTAGGTTATCTGAGGGAGGTAGGGTAATAGGGGAGGATATGTGAAATGATAGCCATCCTCAATGATTACTTTGCTCTGTCTTCTTAAGGAGGACAGCAACCCCTGCAAGAAAGTGGCATCAAGGCAGCCATAGAGGGGTCCTAGAGATGATACAACTGGTATTTACCAGTGAAATGGTCCAGAAAGTGGTTGCAGCCCTAAAGACAGATAAGGCCCGGGACCTGATGGGATGCATCTGAGGGTACTCAAGGAAATGGCAGCAGAACTGGCTGAACCCCTGGTAGGCCTTTCAATAGCTCATTTCAGCCTGGGGTAGTTCTGATAGACTAGAGGGTAGCAGACATAGTTCCATGCCATCAGGAGGAGGGGGACAAGGAGCAAGTGGGGAACTACAGACCTGTCAGCCTTACATATGTTATGGGTAAACCGGTCAAAGAGGACCTTGTAGGTTACATGGAGAGCAACAGATGCCAGGATAGTAAACCACATGGTTTCATGGCAGAGAAGTCTTGTCAGACCAACCTGATAGTTTTCTTTGACTGGGTGATGAGGGTATTGGGAAATGCTGTGGATTTACACTATTTCAACTTCAGCAAGGCTTTCGACTCAGTGCTTCACAGAAGATTGCTGAAGAAGACAGAGGATGTGGGTGCTGCTAGGGACATAGTCAGATAGGTAACACATTGATTGAAGGAGTGGCAGGTGAGGGTCATGATTAATGGTAGTTAATCAGAAGAGAGGGAGGCCATAAGTGGGTGCCACAAGTATCTGCCTTAGGTCCCACCACCTACACCCACCACCTTGGCTAGGCGATTATTCCATGGTTCCACCACTCTTTCCATAAAATACAACTTTCTCACATCCCTCTTGATCCTCGCCCCATCAGTTTCCACTTGTGCCCCTGTGTTCTTGAACTGATAGTCATACTAAATAATTCCTCACAGTTCACCTTCTCTGTTCCTTTCAGGAACTTGAAAATCTCTATCACATCACCCCTCTCTTATCTGGTCTACAGTGAGTACATGCTCAGTGCCTTAAGCCAATCCCTGTCTGCCCTTCTGGCCCTGAATCAACTTGGTCACCCTTCTTTGTAATATCTCTAGCCTGTCCTTACCACCTCCTTTATTACCAA
This sequence comes from Neoceratodus forsteri, assembly GCA_016271365.2. Taxonomy (NCBI): domain Eukaryota; kingdom Metazoa; phylum Chordata; order Ceratodontiformes; family Ceratodontidae; genus Neoceratodus; species Neoceratodus forsteri. The sequence continues at coordinate 490,832,568 of CM028132.1, read as the reverse complement.
ATACTGGTTTGGCCCCTTCCATCTTACCTTTCCTCACTTCTTCCCCCACTCTTCCTCTTACTTTACACACCAGAGACTCCAGAACTTTCAGTGTTCCTCCCCTCACTCCTGTGCTGGGAATGCTGCCTTCTCCTAGCGCCCCGCGCACCGGCTCCCTCTTCCTTCTACCTATCCCTGACCCTACTTACTTTCAGATGCTTGTTAAGATCTACTTCTGCCCCTCCCTACTCCTATCTTCCCTCTAATAAATTCCTTCTCTTTACACCTTTGTAACCTCTTCTGCTCCCTTACCTACATTATATCGCTCACCTACCTGAGTCTGCTGTTCTCAAGACTCCCAACTGCACTTTCAATATGTGGGTGTCACTTTTGGTGGTTCCATTGCTCACTCTGTTTCACAGCTTCTCATTGTGTTGCTGCTAAAACCTGTCTCTAAGCATTCCAATAACTGGTCACCCCAATCTGGTTTTATTTTCAGACAAACATTGATCTGTGAGATGCACTTTGTCTGCTTCTTATTTTGTTGCTACCATAACTTTCTTTTTACTTTGCAATGACTGGTCACTCCATTTCTGGTATTACTGCCTAGAAATTTACTCTTTGTATGCTGCACTTTGAATGCATATTAATCCTTTACTGTATTGTAACTCCACTTTCCCTCCCCAGGTCACAAGTGGAAATGAGCCTTGGCTCAGTGTGCCTTTCCAGTTAATACATTTTAAATAAATAAATTGGGGAAATGCTCTAAAAGGGACTTCTATTCTTCAATAGAGGTGCTGTCTTCTTCCTGTTGGAGAGAGTGGCACTTGAAGGTGGATGGTGGCATGGCTGCCATGGTGGAGGACAATGCTTCCTTCCCACCTGAGTATACAGCAAGACCTGGTGTAGGGAATGACAATGTTACTGCATTCACATCTGTATTGCCTGAGAGAAGCTTTAATAAAGAAGATGTACCAGTGAAACACAGAAACGTAGGAGTTTGACGGCAGATAAGGACCGTGGCCCCACCCAAATTGCCCATTTCCTACCTAATGGATAAGCTGCAGATCCTGGTTAACCAACAGCCTACTTCCTCCTACCCCTACCCCTAGAAATGCCTTATGTCTGTCCCATGCATTCTTGAATTCCTCTACTGTTTTGACTCCACATCCTCCTCAGGAAGGCTGTTCCATGCATTGACAACGCCTCCATGAAAAATACTTCCTCACATTACCTCTGTCCATCCCTTTCTATTTTCAAATTGTGCCCCTTGTTCTTGCACACTTCTTTTCTGAAAGATGCTACCGTCTTGACTTGTTGATTCCCTTGAGGTATTTGAAAGTTTTATCATGCCCACCCATCCCTCCTTTCCTCGAGGGTATACATATTATGTTCCATAAGTCTCTCTTCATATGTCTTCTGGTGCAGATGCTGCACCATTTTAGTTGCCCTCCTCTGGACTGCCTCTATCCTGTTTATGTCCTTGCAGAGGTTTGGTCTACAGAACTGCATGCAGTACTCCAGATGGGGTCTCATCAGCGGTCTGTACAGAGGGATAACAACTTCCTGTCATGAAGCTGAACACATCATGTGAAGTGTTGGAGCCTAGCACTTCTGGGAGGTAAGGAGCCTGGCTCTCAATCCATGGCACAGGAAAGTTTGGAAGCAGCACAAAAAGCCTATCTGCTATCACTCCTGGCAGAGGAGGAAGAGAAATTAGACTTTTAAAACAGCAGTGCAGCAGCACTGCACCTGCTAGTCACCTGAGGATGTAATCCAAGAAATGAACAGGTCAGCTGTAGCTGAAATTGATGTGAACCCCTGCTGTTCAGTAGCACAATGGCTACTCAGCAGCCTAAGTGAAAAAAACCTTCTATGTGACCCTTGCTTGCCCCTATTGCAGCCACCTGAACCCTCAATGAGGCAGGAGAGCTCTTTTCCAGGCTGTGTTTTAAAAAAAGGATTATGTCTGGTATTGTGACCAAGTTTGGAGTGATATTGTTTTGTAAACACCACTCGAGAAAATCCTCCACTGTCTCTGATATGTAGAAGTTGTGGATAGTCTTCTGGAGTTGGTCATGGTTTCCATCACTGAGGGTGGTAGGCTTCACTTAACAGTCTCTCCCTTTCAGGAGTCAGGCTGTTAGTTTGAGGTTGGTTGGTTGGGATGGCATATGGAGCCCTGTGTGATGATGTCCTGTCTGTATGGAAGTATTCACAGGTGAGTTCAAGGCCATTGCCACCACTGTCATGAACCAAGCTCTCCTGGGCCAATAAGGTGATCAGTATTACCCTTGACCTGGATCTGTGAATCTTCTTCAGAACTTGCAGAATTATTGGAATTGGTGGAATACGAAGGATCTGAAATGTCCAAGTTGTGGAGAGTGCCCACCCCCATCGCTTTGTGGTCCCAAAATCGTGAGTAGAACTTTTGGGCACTGGTTGTTCTTGTTGGAGGCCATCAGGTCCAACTCTATGGGGCCCCAGCATTTGTTGATAGCCCGAAATGTGTGTCTGTGTAGCATCCATTCCCCGGATGTATCGGTTGTCTGGTTAACCAGTCTGCTGTGGTGTTTAACTTTCTGGCGGGTGTATTAAGCTTAAGCTTGCTAGGAATCTTTGTGCCCATGGGATGAGTTTTTCTGCCTCCTTTGCATTGCCTTGCTTTTGGTTCCCCTTGTTTGTTGATGTATGAGACTGTGACATGATTGTTCAAGTGTACTAGGATGTGTTTTCCTCTTGCTAGCCCTTTGAAGTGTAGTAATGCAAGACAGACAGCTCCTTATCTCTAGCACGTTTCTGGGCAGTTTGGTTTCTCGTTATGGACCATTTCCCTTGAGCTGTGTTTTGACGGTTGTGGCCTCATTCGTTAGACTGGCATCCGCTGTCTATTTGGAGGTCTGACTGTATGTCTAGGGGCATACCTTTAAAAAGGTTGTCTCTGTTTAGCCACCAGTGTAATGACTTGCTACTCCTGGAGGAATCGACATGACCCTTGTGAAGTCTAAGTCGTAGGTGGGGCCCTGTTCTATGAGGAATGACAGCAGTGATCTTATTTTTTTTTTAGATAAAAACTTTTATTTTTGACAGGAAAATAACTTTTAGGACCAAAAGAGGCCCTGTTTATCAAAGTTGTCCAGTTTTGAAATACAGTTTCAGCAAACAAAGCATCATGTAATAAAATATATTACAGGAATGATCTTACAAATATCACAAACATCATTTCACAGCTCATATACAAAAGCAGAAGTACACATATACCAATAATCTAAAATATTTTTATGCCAAAGAATAAATATAAGTATTACAAGATGGACTGGTGGATGTACAGTATATTTAAATATACAGTTAAGTGCAAAGAATTTTTCATTCCCGGATTTCCAATCTATAACAATTTACAAAAAGAAAGGGGGGTAGGGAGGAAGAGGAAGTAATAATTTCATCCTCAAATGCTGCCTAATACCCCATACAACACACACACAAACAACAAAAAGAAAATTTGGGAAAACAATCTAGAATCCAAACAAGAGAACAGGTGATAGTGTTCTAAATAACACCATAACAAACACATCTGTTTCTCCAGATGGAGTCCAGAGAGTGCTTAAATTTACCTAAGCTATCAATAGTCCTAATTTCTGGATCTATCTCATTCCATATTTTTGGTAAGTAGAAATGCCTTTGCATTCTACTATAAATGTTAATTTCAAAGGAACTTTTTGACATCTATGTTTCAATTGCCTCAAATTATACTTATAAAAAACAGAAACATTAAGAGTTCACACCATGCTTAACTTTCCCCATACTCCATAAAGGCTTTATACCCTACATGTTTTTGCAGTGGGTTGCAAGGAGTCCCAACCAAGATCTTGAAGTAGAATGTAATGATGAGTGGAAAAGGACATTTCGCCACGTATCTTGCTATTCTATAATATGTTTTGTCCAAACAATTTAATGATGATTTAGAAGGAATTGATACATTAAACTACCATATTCTAATGTTGGTAAGAGTAGTTGTACAGCCACTCTATTTCTTGATTCTCTTGAAAGAATCTATGTTTTCCTTCTTAACACACCCAATCTAGAGTTAACCTTTTAGTTACATTTGTTATATGTATAGAAAAGGTAAGAGAGCTATCCATATAAACTTCCAACTACTTATATGCCTGAACCTGCTCTAACACTTGACCTTTTAATGAATATAAATTTAATGTTTGATTATAAGGCAATTTACCTTTGAATAAAAAGCATTACCTGAGTTTTCTTTGTACTAAGGACCATTTTGGATTGTAATAACTAATTTTGTAAAATGTCAAAATCAGATTGAAGGGTTTTGTAAATCATCCAGATTTGTAGCTTTTCCTATAAGGGCCATATCATCAGCATACAGATAAATCTTGCTGTTTTTTGATACATGATGGGAGGGATTTATGTAAATCAGAAATAACAAAGGGCTAAATTGAACTTGGGGACACCCCTAAAGGTGCCCTCCATGTCTGACATTATTCCATCTATACAGACCTGTTGTGTACGCTCAGTTAAATAAGATAATAACCAGGTTTGAACAGGCTTAGATATACCTATCTGAGCCAGCCTTCCCAATAATATATTGAAATTGACCAAATCGAAGGCCTTTGAGAGGTCGATAACACCGCTCGACAGACTCCGGCCTCAGGACCACTTGTCACAGAGTCCAAGAAGTCCATCAGGGCAGTGTCCGCCAGCCTCCCATGTCTGAAACCCACTTGACAATCTGTCAATAGTTTGTACTTCTCCAGATATTCATATAACTGGACACAGGCCAGACATTCAAAGACCTTTGAGATGATCGATACAAAGCTATCAGTCGATAATTTGATTGATTGTTTTATCCCTCCTTAAATACAGGAATCGCTTAGAGTTTTTCCAAAATCTGGAAAACTTTTGCTGTAAACTAAAATTGAAAAGATTAGTCAAGATTGGGCCTATTTGTTCTACTGAGGCTTTTAAAAGATTGTCTCTATGTTATCCATACCTATTGCTTTCTGTGGATTTAATTGCCTTATTTGTTTCTTTACTTTACCAATGTTAATTGCTCGAAAGTAAAAGCATGGTATGTTCTCCTATAATATGTCTCCAATGGCTTAATTTGTTGAAAACATGGTTCTGTTTACCATCTACCTGTTCCATTTTATATCTGGGAGACAGCAAAGGTATTGGTTCAAATTGTTTACTACTTGTTTTGTTGACATCTCCTCCCAACTCATCCTTAAAAGTTATACTCAAATGTTTCCTTTCCCTGCCTTCCAAATCTTAAATTTAGTTCCAATACTGGGCTGGAGCTTTTGTTTGATTTACTTCATTTCTATAATATCTTTTCTTGCCTTTTTATCATACTTTTACTTTTGATCATGATCTTTTAAACAATTCCCAGTCTTCTACTTTTAAATATCGATTTGCCTTTTTCCATACCCTGTCTTTCCATCTTATTTGTTTTTAATTGCTTCATTTACCCAAGGATTATGATTATGTCTTTCTTTAGATTTTTTGAAAGGCATTTTCATCACATATATCTAAATAAATCTTTGTAAACTCTAAATGCCATGTCTACTTCTGGGATCAAGTCTATACGAGCCCAATTTACTTGTCCCATTGGGAACTGAAAAGAAGATTTATTAAAATGAGTGAAATCTCTAACATATCGACATTTTAAAATATCAGGGTTTCAAGATCTTGTTTAATATTACATTCGAGATAGCAGTGATCTCCTAGATTGGGGACCCACTTTATAATCCAATAAGTGAATACCATTTATTATAAATATCAAATCCAGGATGTTTCCTATACTGGCATAAGTGCTTCTATATGTTGGAATGTTTATTACTTGATTAAGGCCTAAGGCCTGAATTCAAATTGTAATTTAAGACCTCTTTCTGCTCCCATTTAAAATCTCCAATCAGGAGTACTTCCTTTGCCCCAATAACTCATTTAATCTAAGGCCAGACTCACAAAGGCTGACATATTTATTCTTGGGTGGAATATATCACACCAAGACACATTTTCAGTCGAGTTATATAAACCAATAGTATCTCAATGCCCTCAATATTTCCTGAAAAGAGCAACTTTACTTGATCCAAATTACTTCTAATATAGAGTGCTACACTCCTCCTCTAGTTGACCTATCATATCTATAAAAGTCATAATTTTCTTTTGAAATTCAGAATCTGGATGCTTTTTGAGAGCCAAGTCTCTGTGATACCTATAATATCATAAGCATTTTCGGATACCCAATGGTCAAATATAGGCTGTTTTCCAGCAAAACTTCTGGCATTATCACGGGCTATCCTGACAATATCAGTCTGGGTTGCTGGGCCTGGATTTGGTTTAATATCCCCACTGGCTGCGCAATAAAGAGAAGAGATATCAGTCCCCTACTAGCCTTAGGAAGTATAGTACTTTGGCCTAGTTTTGCACACTAGACCAGGTCTTAAACAGATGCCAACAAATGTGGAATTTATTTCTTCTACTAGCCCCTTCTATAAGGGAGAGTGTTTTTGTCATAGCTATAGAGAAGGAACATGTTCTAATCTCTGGGTCCGACTGAAACCCAAAATATGTTTATCTGAAAATACCAAAACCAGCATTCCAATCAGAAAAGCAAAATAGGTCCATACTTTGCAACTGCTAAAATTCAAAGTTTAAATAAACTGGCTTAAAAGCTACCTCTCCAAGTATCACAAAAAGGCTGTACTTGGGGAATACCCTAAAAGAAAAGAAGGCACAATAGATAAAGTCACTCAAATGCGGATTAAAAATTTAGTGCATAGCTATGCTGCAAATACATTCAAGATTTAGTTTTCAGCAGTATCATGTAAACACACAGCACAGGAAAACAAGTCAACAGAACAAGACCTTTCCTGTAAAACTTGAAGTATATTAAGGACACTCTACACTTGTTAATATCCACAGGATTCTACCTATATAATACTAAAACAGTAAATGATTCTTACAACCTTTCACGATTGGCAGTCCAAACAGTGTTTTCTCTTCGGTGGTGGCGCACCACTCACTCAGCTACTGCGCTACACAGTACCTGGCGGATCTTTTGAAGCACACTGCCCTCCTCCTTCACTCTGATGCGCTGATGCGCTCTCCTCCCTCTTGGTACCGGAAAGATTTACTGGGTAACAGCTAGTGCAAATTAGCAGAGCGTGAAACAGGAGCAGTCTCTGTCATGATGTTTTAAGGAGAGGAACACAGTACCTGCAGTTTAAAAACACAAACCTGCATAGATGACACACAAGCAGGCAGGTTTGATACTGTGTAGCTATATGCCATCTTGCCCCAGTATGGTATCTATGCAAGATGACATTAGGCCTAATGTTTGGGATATTGACTCTATGGAGGCTTGCTCAGTCTGCAGAAGCTTGCCTACTGCCACTATCATGGTCTGTGTCCTCTTTTTGGATGGTATTACCATCCCTTCTGCTGTGTCTATTAGGTTGCCTAGGTGCTCTACTATTTGGCAGGGTGTCAGTTGACTCCTCTTTGTGTTTCTTACCCATCTGTGGTCTTGTAAACACTTTACTGTGCTGCCATTTCTCTTGCCGACTGGTTTACCGACCTGGCCTGGATCAGCCAGTCATCCAGATACAGTATGACTTGTATTCCTTGTTCTCTGAATTTTGTGGCTAGTACGATGGAGACCTTGTGAATACCCTTGGGGCAGATCACGAGTCCAAGGGGATACCTGATATTGAAAGTGTTGGCCTAATATGTGGAATCATAGGTATTTTTGATGGGATAGTCTTATGGGAATGTGTAAGTAGGCATCCTTCGGTCTATAGATGTAAGGATGTCACCTGGTCTTATGGCCTTTAATGTGGACCTGATGGTCTCCATCTTGAATGGTTTGTATGCAACACTTTTGTTTAAGAATTTTAGGTCTAGTACGGTCGTGAGGTCCCCTGTCTTTTTGGTACTGTGAATAGGATTGAATAAATCCCTTGGCCTTCCTCCTCCTCCTCCTTGGGTACCCACCTTATGGCATTGTTTGACATCAATTGGCACAGGATGTTCTGCATTTGTTCTGGTGTGACTCTGCGTTTGGTTACGGTGATGTTATTAGCCTTCTTGTCTTGGTTTTTGGGTGAATTCTATTCGTAACCCCTCTGAATTATTTCTAGGACTCATTTGTCCTGTGTGGAGTTGATCCATTCCTGTGTGAACATGACAGTCGAGCTCCTATTACTGGGGTGTGATAGTCTTTGATTAGCGTGTCCCCTCCTACAGTGTTGATATGACCCCCTAGCTCTGCTGGGTGTTCCTCTTCCTCTGAATTTTGTGTTTGGGAAGTACGGATTAAACAATGACCTTTGGGTCTATCCCTGTATAATACGTTCTCTCGTCTGTCACGAAAAGGCTGGTTGCTGTATGTGTGGCGTAATGGTAGATAAAGTGGAATTATTTGCTCTTTCCTTACCTAGTGCCTTGCCCTCTTCCTTGCCCTTGAGGTATTTCTCTAGGCCCTCCCAGAAAAGTAAGTTGCCTCTGCAGGGTACTTTGAATAGGAGGGATTTGGATTCGCTGACTGCATTCCACAGCTTTATCCAGATGCATCTCCTCACTCTGTTGATTAGTGTGGTTGCTCTTGCATTAATTTTAGGAGTCCACCACCATATCTGCCAGGTATTTCGTTGACAGTATAGCATTCTCGAGTAGAAGGGCCTTGGGGATTTTGCAGTCAGGCTCTTCTGAGCTTCCTGCAACCATTCGAGTTGTGCTCTGGTGGTGTATATGGCTGTGGTAGTGGCTCTGGCCCAAGTCCTGACAGTTTGAAATTTTCTTTAAAATGTCCTCCAGTTTTTATCTACTGGGTCTCTTAGAGCTGATGTTGACTCAGTGGGCAGGACTGTCTTTCTGTTGAGGGATGTGATTTAGGGTCAATGGAGGGTGGGATGCACCAAGTTTTTAAGGTGTCTGCATCTAGTGGGTACATTTTGTCCCATGACTTTTCTCAGGTATGTGGGCAGTGTCTGCTGCCTCCCTCCTTTGAAACTACCTCCAAGATGGCCTCACAGACTGGGAAGATGTCTGCTATCTTTTGAGATGGCTGAAGTGAGGGATCAGCTTAGACTGAGTATGAGGAGTTGGGGTGTCAAACCCCACTGTAGTCATGATGCTGCATACCAGATTGGGGATTTGATCTGGGGAACACCATTTGGCTGTTAGTGATTGCGGATCATTCTCAGATTCCTCCTCATTCTCTGATGCATTGTCGCATATGACTTGCATCGTCTCAGTACCTGCTGAGGTAGAGGGAGTAGTAGTGCTAGTAGTGTGGTGCCCAGAGTTAGTAGTATTGCTGGTAGAGGGTTTGATTTGTATGAGGTTAACTCAGCCAGTTTTCCACATTGCTGACATTGGCTGCTGTTGTAACTGTAGCACCTGTTGGTTTTGCAGCAGAATGGCATTGGTATCTAACGTTGGTGGCTGTAGTGCATTGGTAGCCTGTGAGGCTCCCTGGTCTGGAGACTGGATGGGAGAGCTGGCTGGGTCATCCTCCTCCTGAACATCAAAAGATGGGATGGTGGGTCCTCCGTGCAGGAGGCACAAAGCCTTCTGATTTGAGAGGCTGGAATTGGGATACTGCATAGTCTGCAGCTCTTAGTTTTCCCATGTCTGTGGAGAGATGGAGACATAAGTGGGAGTTAGGAAAGGATGTAAATTGATGGTTGATATAAAACAAATAATATTTTAGTTGGATCAGCTGCCTAAGTACTAAGAACAACTGAAGCAAGACAATATGTAGATAATAGTGTGTGGGCTCTGCAGAGGGTAATGCTGCCTGGAGTAAGTATACTGTAAGCTGCCTGTAGGAGGAGCAGTGGAATTGCAATCCTAAGATTTGTTCAGGTTGGTGAAATCTCCCCATCTTTTTAATTATGCTAGGCATGTGAGAGGAGTCCATTCAGGGTATTGTCCTGAAGAAGGGGTTGTACTGTTTCAGCCTCCAGACAGTAGGGTGACTAAGGAGTCACTGGTTTAAACAGAAGCTGCTACTGTGCAGTGTGAGATCTAATGCACTCCACTGCCTCAGCATGCTAAAGCTGTCAGTACATGCAGGTCATGAGGGAGCATCTTGAGGATGTGCATGGCGTCCCCACTCACATGCTGAGGAGTTGAGTCCCGAGAGTGGTGCATCATCAGAGCACCAGGGAGATGCCCAAGGAGGCAGAAGAGACCTGGGAAACTGAAGAGATGGCGCACACCTTCCCCAATACACAAAAGAAGGGAAGGTGTGAAAAACACCATGTTGTGTCGGGAGCTTTCATGGGAGAGAGGAGACACCAGCCAGCAAACAGTGCCCAGGAAGGGCTAAATGTTAAGGACTGCACACCAGAGGAGCAAGCTTTTCTTCCCCAACAGAGGGAGGTAAGGAAACCAACACAATAATAAATAGAAATCCCTTCTCACGGAATGCCAAGGCAGCAGAAATGTGAGGTATCTCAGACGCTACCCTATGGCTGCTAACAGGAGCCATAGGAGGTTCTCTACCAGTACTTGCAGTAGTGGGTGCAGGAACTAGCTGGAACCGCTAGCAGGGGTGCAAAAGCCTGCCCAGATTTGCTTTTCTTTAAAGACATCTTAAACTTGCTGGTAGGAGTCCAAGGAAGAACAATGGATTCATTAGAAAAAATATTGCTGCATGGTGTGCAGTGCAAGAAAGTGAATTAGCAGTTGTGAATTGGACAGCAAGTATCTTATTACTAGTTAGCAACTTAAATACAAACCTGGGTACCTTATAGGTCTGTTTTGGCAAGTTGGTAAACAGTGCTCAATGCTTCCTGAGATAGCTAAGTATTTGTCTTTAATCTAGCGATGCAAAACACATCATATGGACTGCTAGCCACCTAACTGATACTGCTGAATTTCATAATTTTTCTGTATCAGCATAGTCTCTTACCTTTGTTTTTAAGGGTGAAATGGATGATTTTCTAGGGAGCTGTTGTAGTGTGCATAGGAAAATCTTTTGAAGAATTACTGTTGGGCCTTATGACAAGAGCAGACTGTTGGAGAGGAGACAAGCTATCCAAAGAACAAATCAACATTCATAGGCCGTTACTTTTTTTGCCTTCAACATTTGAAGACTTTCAGAGCCCACATTAAAATGACAAGCAGTGGTGGAGCAATGTAATGATGACCTACACCCCCCATTTTTGGTCCGCACTTACAGGTGCAGGGACATGGGGTGGAGGGGCAGCAGGAAATATGTTGAATGATGATTCTGTGATGGAACTGAGAGAATACTACCAAATCTGGTAGACTATGTCCGCACTACACAAATTACTTATTTATTTTATTTAGTTTTTGTTTATTTAGTTTTTGTTTACCAGGTAGGTACACTAGACAAAAGCATTGTCTATATTCTGGCATGACCTGGGAGAGTACAAACAGGAGAAACAAAGTACAAACAAGACTGACATTGTTCATGGCACAGCATGAAGTTGCGAACAGAACATAGCACAGGTTACTTACAAAGAGTAAGCCAATTCTATGGAGCCAAGAGAAACAGATAAAAATTACAGTAATTAATTGCACTAGATGATACGACAGTATTAACTAACATCAGGCAACAACATCTTTGGGATAAGTAACAATTATAACAATAGGATTAATGAGGAAAGTGGAATGGGAAGATAGCAGAAATGCAGAGAAACAGTATGTGGCATGTAGGGAGGAAAGCTGCTAGGAGTAAGCCTCAAGTTTCAGAACAGGAGCAGATGTTAGAGTCTATTAGGTAGGTGGAAGACCCAGTTTAAAGGCTTGGTGGGATCTGGTGAGTTTGATCTGAAGGAGGAGTTCCAGATGCAAGGGGTAGATATAGAAAAGTGTTCCCCTTTTTGTGAGATATCTAGGAATTTCAAGTGGGGTTTGCACGGATGACCTAAGGAGATAAACTTGGGAGGGATGGGATAGCAGCACTGAGAGGTACTTGGGAGTCCCCATTCTAATTATATTATCAATCAAGCAGCCAACAGAGTAGAGTCTATATGATGCTGGGAGAGCCAGCCCAGTCTGGAGTAGAGATGACAATGATGAGTTAGTCTGTGAGCAGAGAGGCAAATCTGCATATGCTATTATAGCAGGTGCTCCATTTCGTAGGGCTCCTTTGCTATTATTAAGATATGCCTGGGAGAAGTATGTAAGACAGGAAGGAGGAAACCCTTTGCTGTAGCAAGCTGAAGCAGCATCATTGAGGGAGGACCTGATTTTATAAGCAAGTCCCAGTTTGGAGTTTAACACCTTACAGGTAGCAACAATGTACAGGTCAAAACCAGAGATGGGTCAAATGTAACCCTAGGTATCTAAAGGAGTTAACACATTCCAAAGGGGAGCCATCTAGACATAGGATTGAAAAGTCCAGAGTGCAGGATTTGATTCTGAGAGGAGCCAAAAAGCATAGCCACGTTTTCTTGGAGTTTAATAGGAGCTTGTTTTGTAAAGCCAATCTTGTAAGCACACAGTCAGCTTGAAGATTTGCCTCACTGATATAGGGTCATTACCACTAGAAAGAAGCACCATCATCAAAGCGTAAGGATCATAGAGGAGGAACAGGGCAGTGAGGGCAGGTTATTAATAAACAGAGAGAAAGGAGAGGCCAAGTATAGATCCCTGGGACACCAACAACAACTGGGGGCAGGGTCAGAGATAGCAGTTTCAGTTTGAACAAATTGCATCCTCCCAGTGAGGTAGCTATCAAACCAGGAGATGGCAGTGTGGGAGGAACCCAGGAAGGACAGTTTGGAGTAGTACAGGGTGATTCACAAGATCAAAGGCTTTTGTAAGATCAATAAATATGACCCCTTTAAGCAGGCCATTATCCATCGCCGTTAGGACTTCATTTGATGCTTGAAGTAGCGCAGTTGTGTTGCTGTGCACTGTTCGAAACCATGTTGAGCAGGAGATAGGAGGTTGTGAAGATGCAGATATTTTGAGACCTGGGAGGCAACAGTCTTTTCAAGTAGTTTATTTAAGGTAGAAGAATGAAATCAGCCAGTAGTTTGCCATGTTTTGGTATCCCTCTTTTGTGTACAGGGACAACTCGAGAGGTTTTCCATAGTCAGCACTGTTTGGGTTAAAATAGATAGATTGAAAATTCTCACAATTGGGACAGCAAGTGCTGGAGCTGCCAGTTTGATGACATTTGGCAGTAACCCATCAGGACCAATAGATTCATGGGGAGAGAGAGTTTTAAGGAGATGCAGCACCTTAGCAGTGGAGACCGATCTAAGGTGAAAGAAAGATCTGGGAGGAAGGTGCATATCAAGAGCAGGTGTGGGGGACTGATTAAATTTCTCTAGGTATTCAGAGAGATCAGAGATTTGAGTGTTCACGGCATTTGTATCGTAGGTAATTTGTTATAGATGGCATCATTTAGCGTCATTTCAGTTATAACGGGCTTGGGCCTTTGGCCTATGAAATTTTGGGTGTGGTTCCGAAACCCCAGGTATCACCAGCTGAAGCTTGAGTAGCTTATGGCAGTAGTTCCTTTTGCCCTCTAAATGTCTTTTTGCAAGCATTACTCATATTTCTATATCTAACCCAGTCTTCTGTCCGTTGGTACTTCTTTGCCAAGGCCTGGGCCTTGTCCCTTCTTCTTATAGTCTGAAGGAGATCTTTGTGTAACCATCTGTTTGCAGAGCCCTAATTCACCTTTTTTCATTGGGACATGCAGATCCTGTAGGGAGAGTAGCTTTGAAATCAGGTAGTCAAGGGCAGTGTTTACGTCCATCCTCAGTGATATAGGTAGGAGACCAGTCGATGTTATTAACATCATCAAGAAGTACTCTTGGAAGCTGGCCTGTGGTGCTGAGGGTTGAGGTGCTGGACACCACACCTCACACCATGGTGACCTGGGTTTGGGAACGAGCCCGGGCTGTTGGGGTTCAGCAGGGAGGGAGGGGTTGAGCATCGGAGGACAGCTCTCCTCTCCTGGGAGGGAGGGAGGAGGTACAGGCTTGGTGCTTGACTAGCCTCTGGTGGCAGTTGGAGGCACAGCAAGCACAGGAGCTTACAGAGAGGGTTGGGAGTGGTGGACATCGGCTGAGACGCTTTGATGTCAAGGTGCTTGCCACTCCCCTAGAACAGGGAAAACTCTCGGAGCACTGGGGAGACGGAGCGCCGGTGTGACCCTGCTACTCCTACCTGCCTGTCCTGCTATTGGGTGGCTGATGAAACAAGAAGGATTTTGGGTGTTGTGCCCCACCCCGTACTCCACCTGGGGTATACCAAGGCTTCATGGGGATCACCTGGGTGAGGATCAAGGTAGGTCGAGGAGGAGCGGGGTAGGCACCATTGGCAACTCCTGAGGATACAGGGCTCCGAGAGCGGGAAGGCAGAAAAAGAAGTTAAAAAATAAAAGAAGTGATCTTGGGTTAAGTTTAGTGAAATCATGAAACTGTTTAACTTTAGGTGGGGGTTAGGCAGTGACCATTCAAAATGCAAAAAGTAGGCAGGTGATCACTAATAGAATCTGAAAAGGTGCCTGCAGCCATAATTTTATTTGCTCTGTTTGTAGCAATCCAGTCCAAAAGGGATTGATGTTTGCCATCTGCCGAGATTTGAGTGGGGCTAGAAATCAGTTGAGATAGGTGAAGTCATGCAAGAGCTTCAGTGTAATAACCAGAGTGGCTTCCTGCTAAGTCGAGGTTGAAATCACCCATTAGAATGACTTCAGATTTACCCTTTAGAGTAGAAAGATAGTCCAAGAACCCGTTAAGCCGGGGCCCATTTGAAGGATTGTGAGCACATACCAAGTTTAGTCTTTTAGCTCTACCTAAGAGCAAAACAGCATGCACAGTTTCACAGAACCCTGATAACCTGGAATGTTGGACAGAGATATTAAGATGTTCTTTATAATAGAAATCAACCTCCGCCACCCTTTGTTTAGAGGGTGATCAAATCTTGTAAGGCTATAGCCATTTATTTTATACATTGTATCAGGTATGTCTGGCCTAACCCACATTTGGGTCAGTCCTAGAATGTCCGAACTATAGAGGACAACCCAGGCTTCCAGTTCTGGGAAATTTGAAGGTACACTTTTTTTTTTTTTGTACAAGGCTTTATGCTCTCTCCTGTATGGCCCCATCTGACAAGACCCCAGCTCCATCCTCTGAATTACCGGGGCTTACCTTACGCCTGGTCCGGAAGCGCTGCTGCTGGAGAGTCGGTCGCCATCCTGCCACTGTTTTTTCCTCATTTTCTCCCCATTTTCACCCGAGGGCCCCAGGAGAAGGACGATACATGTGGAGGCACGATATGCCTTAGCAGCCCCGTACTGATCTCTGTCCGCCTGCCCCATTGGCCTATTGTTGGCTTATGCAGCCCTTGGCCTCCACCAGGGGCAGCTGTGAGCGAGGGATGCCAGATCACCTCCCCGAGAGGAGAGCTTGCCTGTCGGCAGCTCCATCCAATTCCGCCCACCCTCCCATGCCGATTTCTGACACCCAGGCTCGCCTCCCGAACCTGGGTTGCTGGTGTGCCAATGAGGTGAGACGTCCAGTGCCCTGTAGCCCTGCACCACCGAGCCGGGCCCTTGAAGGTACACTTTGTATTTATGTGTGCAGTTTTCATGCCCTTAGGGGAGAAAAGCATTGCCTAGCATTGGAGGAGGGACCAGGCTTTAACTCAGTGTCCCCAGATAAGGATAAGGCAGGTGAGTCACCCAAGTTTCTCTGGTGAGTCGATAGATGAGCCTGAGACATTTAGGCACCACAGGAGGTGATGAAGTAGGAAATGTCCTAGTTTGGCAGGGCAAATTATATAAAGGGACAGGTTATGTAATTGATGTAATTTTCTATTTAGAAGAAGACTGGAATAGACAAAAGAGAATTATTCTTGTGAATGCACCCCAGAGTCACAAGCTGTTATATGAAGCATGAGGTAGGAGAGGGTAGTAAGGAAGGTAGCAGGCCTGCTGTAACAAAGAATATCCATGGCTGAGTAACAGAAAACCTCATGTTATGAGAAAACTGCAGCAGACAGACAGGCAAGGGAAATAGTGGAGTAGTTATATTTGTTAGCTGGTGACAAACTGAAAATGAACAAAGAAAGGAAGGAAACCTCCAAGAACAAGAGAATATAAATCCTGAGGTAAGTCAGTACCTTTCATTAAAGGTATAGCAGCTGATGATACCAAGAGTATCCAGGGACAATAATTACAACCAAAACAATGATTGGAAGAATATGCTAGTTAGTCTGAAATAATAGCTCTGAGGAAAGCTCTGAGGAAACAAAAACCTATTTCTAAGGAATCAGGAGGTAAGAAGGGAACAAGAAAATACCCATTATAAAGTATTCAGTTGTTAGTTATGAGCAGGGCAGAGAAATCAGATGAGTGTAGGCTAGAGAGAAGGGTGAAGTAGAATGACCGCCTTTAAAATTAATATTCAAGCTGAAAGGAGAAAAGGGCGAACAGAGCGCATTTAATAGAGAGGGGGTGAGGTGGGCTGGAGGGCTGAAAATCTAGCCTGCATACAGCATCCAAGAAGCAGCTCTGTAAGCTGCAGCGAGAGCTGGCAGTCTCAGTAAAATTAAAATTAAAAGAGTCCAACTTCCGCTCCTGAGAGGAAAGAAAAAGGCATCAAGATTTAAACTGGGCTTGTTCTTTCCCGTACCTTCCTATGGCCAACTGGGGACTTCGGTCGGATGAGCAGTGAGGAACTGGGGAGGGCTTCTCTACAGGTTTAGCCCTCACAACCCTAGAAAGAGGGAGAAAATAAGGCTTAAGTACTTTTGAAAAAACAAGACAGGCCAGTAAAAGTTTAAGCACAAAATAAACTGTTGGAGGAGACAGAGGGAGATAGGGTTACAGGAAGGAGGAAAAAATAAAAAGAAAGATCTGGTTAGAGTAGCACAGAAAAGAAAAGACGCACTCCTGCTTCCTACAAATTCAGCTCTGCCCGATGCCTGAACAGTTTCCCCAGACTGCAGCATCAGTTTCAGCACCGAAGAACAACACGGCTCTGAGCCGCACTGCAATATTCTGCACCACTACTCCCATGCAGCTCAGAGCCTACTGTCCGCCTGCAGTATACTCAGTTCACAAGTTGGATCAGCTCCCTGACTCACAGCTACAGCAATGCTCCCTCAGAGCAACAGCAAACAGGGCCATACCAATAACTAAAATCAGGAACATCTTGTCTGCCAAACCCCCTCACACCCTCTCACTGTTGCAGCCACATCAGACCACCAGTCTGGCAACAATGGAGCATCCACTCTACACTCAATAAAAAACTCCTGCATAGTATCACACTGAGCTCCGCTCCTCCCAGAACACAACTCACTGCTCCAGACAACCACACAGAGTTTAAAAGAAGACATTTCACCCACTCAGTGGCACCAGACTTGCCTCTGGCCACCCAGAACAGCTGCAGCTAGCTCACTGCTCCTAATACATGGAGCTCTGCTCACTCGGGTTGATGCCACAACTGGCCATGACACAAATAAATCAGACCAGTAACTGTAACAGAGTGACCTGCACTGCAGATCTCCACAACCGCTGGCTTCCTTCTCTTTTCTGCAGCTGCACAGAGCCTCAGCAGTGGCTAGAGTATGCTGCAAATGGCCATAAACAAATAAATGGCCCTACAAAGAAAAATAAATACCCACATGGAGCCACTGAAGCTCACTCTGAGCAAATAGATACATGGGAGCAGAAAAATAGCACAATACAGGGGGCACAATAAACAACACCTGCGGAGAACATAAAACACACGGAGGACAGCCTAGGAGACAAGAGAAAAAAAAGCTACATCAACAGAACAGAAAGCAGACAAATCAATACAGAAATTTCCCTTACACTCACCAAAACATGGAAAGCCCACCATTGTTTTGTGCCAGGGCTGGGAAAAAGGCAGCACTGTGGCAGTTGCCATTTTGAACCTTGTACACCAAGTCAGGCAGCCTTGTGGAAGGAATCCATCTTTGTTCCACAATACAGTAAGACAGGAAGTGAACATAACCCCTGCTTTTGGCCATCTCTTGTTACAGTCAGGCCAATCAAACCCAGAGGAACTGTATGAAACAGTTCAGTGACCATCTTGTGAAGGGTAAATTGACCTCACTCCATTGAAATCACTGACAGTCCTTTTGAAATGAATGGACACTGCAACAAATAGCTGATTTTGCAACAAAACTTTTATTTAAATAACAAACAACACAGAACTGAGTGGGAATTATTTATTAAGATGTCATTTGATGAAATTTGCTACAAAATTTGTACTTTTGTCTACAAAAATAATTTTTGCTCAACCGTCATCCATGACATGACATCCCATCTCCTGCATGATGGAAACTCCTTCTCACCCGTCGACCTTCACTCGGTGAAACACAGCTCTTCTCCACCCATGATGTCTGCTGACAACGCAGAGTATGGATACGGACCATTCTGAGTTCTACCTTCGTCCACTTCAAGGGCATGGGGCTACAAAATCAAAACAATCCTCCATGACATCCAGTCTTCTATTTCAGCTCAAGGAACACCCGCTATGCAAGCTGTTCAAGATTACCTGGTTGACATTAAAGCTATTCCACTGCAGTCCATGGTCCATACCATTCTACAGCCAGTACCCTTCTTAGCCTTGCCTCATGAAGACTCTGTCGACTGGTTCAAACAATTCCAAGCCTGGATCTCCTTACATGGTTGGACTGATCCTTGCATATTTCCAATGCCTTGCACTTGTTTCTGAGAGGGACTGCCATTTTCTGGCTCAAAGCACTTCCAGACCAAGTCAAGAAGATACTACCACACTGTAAACAACCTTCAAAGCTCATTTTCTTCAAGCACATCCAACCAGGTTATTGGAGCAACAGCTGTGGGAGCGTACCATGCAATCCTCTGAATCTCTTGAAGCCTTCATAGTGGACATTGAGTCATGGTGCAAACATCTGCAGAATCCAGAGAAAGAGCAAATCACAACCTTTGTCTGGGACTGCTTCCTCAACTCTATCTTTATGCAATCCAACAGAAACCAACAACTTGGATGGACACAATCAAGCTGCACGACTTGTACAACAGTCCATATTAATGTCCCAGGCCACCAGTGTACAAGCACCTCAGTCATCACAGTTAGCCACACTCACAACATGTGTCCAGCAGCAGCAATCAATGATAGAGATGCTCACTACAAATGTCAATAGCCTGCACTGCAGCTCAGCAGCTTCTTCTGCTACCTCTGTCAATGCTCTTCAACTATTTCATCAGCGGCGTGATCCACTTCCACCTTCATGAGAGGCGGTGACCTGCCAGTGGTGTAGATTTAGAGGAGACACTGCTGCTGTCTGCTAAAAGCTGAAATACCACAACAGAAATCAAGAGAACCTAAAACGCCACCGCTGCACAACCAGTAAGATAACAGCAACTACTCCCAGGATCAGAGGAACACAACAACTGACCGCCCTCTGACTCTCACAATTCAAATAAAACACATTCTCCAACTGCAAACTCAAGCACACTCTCACTTCCAGGGCAAAAGTGCCTGTCATCAGGTCATCTCTCCTAGCCAATTATGTACCTGTAACCATCGGAGATTGGTCCACACGCCTTGGTCAACACCGGAGCAGAAATATCCGTTATCAACAGCAGTATTCTGAACAACCATGCTATTAATCATGTACCTAATGTCTCTCCAGCCGACCTAAAGTACATTATACATTAAAGTACCTACCACAGCTGTGGTCCATCTCAAGTTCCACTTTGGCTCACAGCAAGCTACTGTCAAGTTTTACATAGTACCTGATCTTTCAACCTGCAATAATTCTTGGCCTGGACTTCCTCAAAGTTCACAAAGCAATCCTAGACTTTGCCTCAAACAAACTGTCACTAGATCCTCAGAGGCAGCTATAGACTCAGTCACTCTGCCTCCCCATCAGAGATGGTTTTGATTGCCAAGATTCGAGGTGAACCACTTCCACAAGGTGTTGTTGGCATTACCATGGGATCCCTCATTCTGCATTTGTTGGGTCTTCTTCTAGGAAATACTTTATCAGCAGTGCATGGCAGAGCAGTCTTTCAAAAATGCTGCAACTTCACAGATGAGTCTGTGGTCATTTCAAAGGGTGCCTGCATCGGAAAGTTTGTCTGCTTGTCTTTGGGGACCAGCTCCATCTCATGCAAGAACCTCAGCCTGGTTCCACCAACTCTAGCACTGTTAGTGCTATCACTACCACTCAAGCTTCAACAGAGTTACCCCTCAGTCAGTGACTATCCTCTTCAAAACTTCCAGCATCTACAACAGAAAAGCAAAGACTTCTAAAATTCCTGAAGAATTACCGGATGTCTTTGTAGGTCCAGATAACAAGCTCGGATGCTGTGATATCCTGCAACACACCATCGAAGTGCAGCCCAACCAGAAACCAATCTGTCAGCGAGCCTACAAAATGGGACGCAAAGAGAAACAAGTCCTCGAGGACATAATCAAAGACATGGTTGACCAATACATTGTTGAAGAGTCTACAAGTCCCTGAGTGTACACCTTGCTTGTTGGTGGTAAAGAAGGACAAAGGTATCGCTTTGTGGTAGACTACAGAAAACTCAATGCCTACATGGTGCAGGATGCTCATCCCTTACCTACAACTGAAGATGCTTTAGAGAGTCTTGGTGTGGCCAGTCCTGCTTACTTCACCACTGTAGCCCTTCAGAGTGGGTTCTATCAAGTTGCCATTGATCCAGTTTCGTCCATATACAGCATGGTGCTGCCACTTGAGACTTTTCCAGCTCAAATGTCTGCCTATGGGTCTTGAACAATCCATCCACATTTCAACATGTTATGGAAACGGACTACGTGGGTTGTCTTGGAAATCTTGCGTAGTCTACCTGGATGATGTGACTGTCTTCAGCAGAACTTTGCCAGAGCACCTCGAACATCTCAAGGAAGTGTCCGAACGTCTCAGACAAGTCAATCTTAAGCTTCACCCAGACAAGTGTTGTTTTGCACAGCATCAGATTCATGAACCTGGGACATATTGTTAGTTCTCAAGGCATCTCTCAAGATCCACACAAGCTCTCAGCAGTCAAAGACTATCTAGAATCTAACAATCTCAAGGACCTTTAAGCTTTCCTGGGCTTGTCTGGCTACTACCAAAGCTCATTTGCAACTATGCCAAGATTGCAGCTCCACTGTATGCCCTCACCAAAAGGGATGTGACTATAATTGGACTTCTGAATGTAAAAGGCCTTTGAAACCTTGATACAAAACCTAATATCTTTTCCAGTATTGGCTTACCCAAGGTTCTACCAACCCTTCAAGCTCTACTCAGATGCTAGTTCCTTTGCAGTGGGCGCTATGCTCTGTCAAATCCAACATGGAACAGAACAAGTTGTTTCCTATGCTGGGCACTCTCTTTCCTCAGCTGAGCTGAACTATGGCATCACAGAAAAGAATGTCTAGCCATGGTATTTGCCATAAAGAAATTTGACTGCTTCCTTCGCTACTCCTCCTTTACAGCTATCATTGATCACTCTGCCCTCTGATGGTTATTCTAAATGAAGGAGCCAGTAGGCAAGTTTTCCCAATGGATCACCATGCTGCAATCCTACAACTTTGAAATTCAGTACAGACCAGGTTGAGTTCACTCAAATGCAGATGGTGTAAGCCAGAGGCGATAACCCTCCGCATCCTCCTCAACAGATGAAGAATCCTGCTACAAGCTCTTTCCTTCCATGCCACGGATGTGCTTCCTGTGGAAACTCCCAGCACCTCAGGTTGCTATGCTGCTACCAACTGCTTCTACAGAAAGACACACAAACCTCAGTTACTGCAGGCAGATGAAAAGCTTCTCATTTCCTCTACTTCTGATCTGTCCCTGGCAACTGTTAAAATGTAACAAAGAACAGACACTCAATTTACGGACATAATCACCTGTTCAGAGTCTGGAACCTTACCGCAACAAAGAAGCTTCACCAAGATGTATTTTCTTTGCTTCACAGAACTTCCTCAGTGCTGGTGTGCTTTTCACATTTGGACCAAGGAAGGCAAGGCTCACTGCATGGATAGAACTCACGTACAGCTAGGTGTGCCAGCCTCTCTAATCAATCACGTTCTTCTCTCCACTCATATCTCTCCACTTTATGGAGGTCATATGGGAATAAACAGAACTCTCGAAGAGACAAGGCTTCACTTCTTCTGGCTTCACATGAACAAGGACATTGTCCAATTTGTAAAATCCTGCCAGCCCTGCTTCCAAAGAAAGCCTCCTGCCAAACCAACAAAGGTACACATCATTCCAATGCCCATAGCCACTGAACTATTCCAAAGAGTCAGCACAGACATTCTTGGGCCTTTACCCACATGTTCTGACTCTGGCAGCAAATACATCCTCGTTTTTGTGGACTACCTAACAAAATATTTGGAACTAATCCCTAAAAGACATCAGAGCTTCCACAGTGACAAATGCCTTTCTCAATACAGTCATTTGTTGTCACAGTACCCCTCATTACCTACATTCAGACAGAGGCACGAACTAGCTTTCCACCATTGTCCGAGAAACATGCAAACATCTCAACATAAAAGACACATACCACAAGTTACCATCCAGAAAGCAATGGACAGAGTGAAAGAGTGATGTCTACCATTCTCAGCACACTTTCCAAGTACCTGGGTGAGACTCATGACACTTGGGATTGTTTTGTCCCCTTTGTGCAATTTGCCTACAATACCAGCCCTTGTGTGTCAACAGTACGAGATACGCACCATTCTTCTTAGTCCATGGACATCACCTAAGAACTCCACTGGACAGGGATCTTTTGCTGCTAGAAATTCCTAAGTCAGCTTCTTCTTTCATTATTCCAATGCTGGAACAGCTTGAACTTACCAGATATGTTGCAATCTCCATGTTGGGCCAGAGAAAATCTGCCATGCAGAAAATGTCTGCAACCAAGTCATATGAGCCTTCATTCTCTGTTGGAGACATTATGTACTTATACTGACCCGTCCTTGTTCTGGGCACCACCAAGAAACTGCTTCATCCCTGGACTGGTCCCTTCTACATTGTAGAAAAGCTTCCTCTTGTCCACGTTCATCTGTGACCCAAGCTGGATGAAAAGCTGGTAGACAACAAAGTCTACATAAACTGACTGAAACATGGGTACCTGAGTAACAACCTTCAGATGACCCCAGTCCACCTAACAATGAAGCTGCACTTGAGCCTGCCATCCTCTCGGAAGCTGAGATCCCTCCAGACAACTTGCAACTAGTTCCTACATATCTTCCCTCCTGAAACTCTCCAGCCAGATTCCGTTTTGCCAGATGATTTGCCTGAGACTTCCTCTTCTTCTTCTTCTTCTTCTACTTCTTCTCAGGACTCTCCTGTACACAATCAGTGTACCAGATCGAGAAGAACTTAAGAAAGAAGTTTGTCAATGAATTCTGGACTTATAGAGTCAAGTGGTGCGGATTTGACAGTGGACAGAACTCCTAGGTCACTTTTAATGACCTGACCCCATCTTGTCAGGAACTAGTGCAATTACACATGCCTCCATTCTCACTGACCGAGAAAGTCGACGGAGGTCTTGAATCTTTTGTGAATCAGACTCAGTGTTGATTTAAATACTAATACTTTCCCACCTTAGGAATGCCTTCCAATGGACAATTATGCAACTGTTATTAAAGTGTGAGCTTGCATTCTGGATATCCTCCTGCTGCTATCCTTCCTTCTCTTCCCTTCCCTTCCCCACACTTTCGCTTGTGGTATGAGCAAGCAGCAAGTACTATTGTTCCTCTCTCTCTGGTGCTACTCTGACTGGTCCCCAGTATAGTCAGACCCCCACCCGTGGAGTACTGTTTTCAGTGTAATGCCTTGAAATGCATGAAAATGTTTTGTGCCTTAAAACTTATTTAAAAATATTTATTACTTAGCAACTGTTTATAGTTTATTGCTTGTTCAAGTGATACTCACATTCACTATCCAGGCGGTGATGTGAAGCACATTAAGCATGGAGCTTAATGTTAAGCTGCCACCCTTTAAGAACACTTAGAACCTGCATGTAGCTAACTGTTGCACTGCCTGGCAGTGCCATGTATGCCTGTCAGTCAAAGAATTTGTCAGTCTGGGGCTTGTCTCCAAGAATAGAACATCTACTGCACAGAATAAACCTGTATTCATTATTTTATGCATAAATCTCCAGTTGTTAATGGTGTTATAAGATCCCGTTTGAAGATAACTAGAGGGGTCTGACAATCAGATAACACGTAAATGTTCGAGAAAGTTGCTTTTATCCATTTGATTAGTGGTTTCCCAAATCATAGTTTTTGTTTCTTTTGATTCATAACCAAAAGATTGTTTTGCAAACCATTACTGAATTAAAATCAGACTTGAGATTCTGCCTCAATAATTTAAAATTCTTGTCAATTACAGAAAGAGCTGCACCATAGTGAGTGGTGGTGCTCAGTGACAAAAAGCAACAGTACAGGAAACCCAAGTCAAGGCACTCACCCTCTCACCAGCATTAAAACGAAGAGATGTTTTCAAAGTACAAAAGATTTTTCTTCATTTATTATTACATGTTGTCACATACCTTACAGCCATTTTTACTTTGAAAATGTCTCTTCATTTTAATGCTGCTGAGAGGGTGAGAGCCGTGACTTGGGTTTTCTGTAAAATTCTTGTCACTTGTAAAACATCTGCATATAAAACAATATTCACTGAGCTACAATGGCATGCACAACAATTTAATAGCTGGGGTCCCTGATGTAGGAGCAGCAAGCGCTCTGAGGCAGCTATGGTGTCCTGCATTTATTTTTCTCGGCTTGGTATATTGTTTTTAACTCTCTAAAACAGAAAAATGGCAAGGATTTAGAAGTTACACCAGAGTGTGTGCTGGTGCTCTGTAGCTTGTTCAAGAATGTGGACTGGGATGGGGATAATAGCACTGCACCCACCGAGATGGAAAGACAGGACTTGGGGTAACATTGCTACAGTCTGCACCTGAGAAGGGACTAGGGGCTAGCTGCATCCACCGGAGACATGAGACTAGAGATAACATTGTTGTAACCTGGCTGCACCAAGCACGTTTACTCTCTGTTTGAGTGTTCCCCTTCAGTACAACTGGGGTTTCATTAAAAGCTTCATGTTCTGAATCCTTTGTTTGAAATTATCAGGCAAGAATGACTGTCTGAATAAGCACTCTGTTGAAAAGCTGCCCTGCCCTCAACAGCAATATATATCTGGGTAACTGAACACTAGCCCTAATGAATAATCATCTGTGTGCTGCAGCAGACAGCTGCAGAAACATATGTTTCATCTACCTATAATTCTAGTTTCTTCTGGTAAACAAATTAGTTTGGGTACAGTGTCCCATAAGCACTGCCATGAACCATTTAATAAAGATTTGAATTGTTCAAGGATAAAAAGCAGATCCGACCAAATGACTGAAAACAGTGAGGTAGCCCAATCAGCTTGGTTTCCCCTTATTTCCTGACCTTACCAACCTGGCTCTCTATGTAGTCTACCACTCGGTGTGGTAGTTGTCTGCTAGCCCTCCTCCTCAGGACATCAGCAGCTGTCCAAGCCTGTGCTCATTGGCATGATGACCTGGCCTCTCGTGGACTACTGACTCTGGAGCCACACCCCACTTGACGCATTACACAGACACTGCCACATCCACCTGACATCCACTCACTCCACTGCTCACCCGACACCCAATCAACTTTCCCAGCACTTGGCTCCCTCTGGCTTCTTTCTTCTGGTTGGGCCACTGACTGATCTGTGATGTCCTCGGACCTCCTGGCTGCCTTCCATCATGACCACTCTACTGCTCAATCTCGGACTGTGAAGTGGCTCACTCCCGCTCTCACCAACTGACCGCCACCAATGAGATCCAGCTCTCTGCGTGCATGCACATAAAATTCCCAAACACTTCCTGCACGGGGGGCACTAGGTCAAAAAAAAAAACTCACGTGCCAAAAGCAAAACCAGTGGACAACAAAATAAATTATTGGTGGGACTAGGCTCACATCCTAGATTATTGGTGGAGCCCGTACCCCACAAGCCCAAGACCTGGTGCCTAGGACTGCAGCCAGGAAGGCAGAAAGCCAGATACTGATCTAGAAAGCCAGTGAGGCACAAACCAAACAGAGCCCCAAAGCACAAAGGGAAGCAACAGACAAACACTGGGAGAAGGGGTGGGGGTGGGTGGGAGTGGCAGAACCTGTGGCTGCAGCAAAGAAATAGTATTCTTTGTGAGGCTGGAGAAAGCTGGCTTATATAGCTCATTCAGGGAGCATGGTGGGTGGTTGCTTCTGTCCACTGAACTGCTGGCATAGTCTTCAAATTCTGTGTTTCATTCCCAGAGAGTTAAAGAGTCCTGCTAAAATTGAGAAGAGTGTTGCAAAAATGATTCTAGTAGTACCAAACTGGGAAGGAAATCTTGGTGCTTTCTCCTGTTGAAAATGTCACAACAATGCCAGTAAGTCACCCACTGAAGCAGAATGTCCCGAGTCCTGACTCTGTCCCAGGGCAATGGCCCTTTGCTTGCCTTTTCAACATGGTAGAACTGGTGACTGGGATTGGGATGTATAGCCTTAGACAATATTGCTCCAGGCCTTGATAGGCAACTTCAGTCTCCCAGATTTCCTCTCGAACCCAGGTCACCAGCCCAGCAGTGCACTGCTCTGCTGTTGGGCCATCAGGCAGCCCTACAATGTTCATCTTTAATTGACAATGTGGAGTTTGCTTGTGGCTAGTTTTGGTCTGCTATCTACTAAGGCAGACCAAAGACTCTCTACAAGCCCTTCAAAACACAGCAAGCCTGAAGAACTTTGTAGTTACAGTCATTCAGTAAGTGGCCCACTCACCTCTGATTCGTGAAGATCAGAAGGTCATGTATTCTAGTCTCACACATTTGAACCTGGGTTAGAACCCAGTACTGACACTACAGTGCAGTATTAGGGAGGTGCAGTACTGTTAAGGTGATATATTTCAAATAAGACATTAAACAGATGTCCCTTCTGCTCATGTCTGGTGGATGTCCAGGTGGTAGTTACAGATCACAGGGCACTTGTCACAAGAGTAGGAGTTTCCCAGTGTCTTAGCTAATGTTCCCTCTGTCAATAACACGTGTAACCCCCGCAAATGGGGGTTCCCAAAAGAATCTTCCAGGAGCTGAATGCTCCAAGTCTGGGTGTTGTTGTCTGAGCTGTTTAAATGTGGTTCCAAGTGAGTGCTATTGAGCCTCCACGTACTGTCTCTTTAAGAGCTGTCTGCTTGCAGACTTAATTAGTTTGTTTGGGGGACTGTGGATTTAATGCTCGAATCCGCCCGAGCTGCTGTCAATTAGCTCCGTCTCTGCTGTCACTACCTGTGCAGAGGGAGTCTTGCTGAAAGATATCTGTTTGTAAGAAATCATTTAGAGTGACTGAGAAAATGTAGTTTATCTAACCTGTCTTCATTTCAGCACAAACTGTTTCAGTGTAGCTCTTTCATTTTGGTCCTGAATAGCTGACTTGGACCAATCAGGATGATAGAGACCTAAAATGGAGCCTGTGGATGAATCAGAACTTGGACTCTCAATTTGAGCCAGCCACAAGGGATTCTATGGGCAGTGACTCTGGGAAATGTAGTTTTAACCTTGGTGCCTTTTCCACCAACAGAGGAGTCTTATTGTGAGTGACAGCCGAACCAGCAAACAGAATGGTGTGGAGCTAAAGGAAATGCCCTGCTCTGTGACTGGAAAGATCAGATCAGTTGTGGCAGTGAAGAGAGAAGGAGCTGTGTGCTTCTGCGGTGTATAGTTTCACTGGAAGTGCATGTGAGGCCCTGAGGTTTGGCCTTCAGCCATTGTAAGTGCCAGTTCGGACTGAATCAATTATGAGGAGAAAGAAGGAAGTTTGAAGAGTGGAAACCAAGGCTCACCCTGTAGAAGACTGGAGAAATTGCTGAATCGTGCTCGGTCGGTGAAACTGAAGCTGCTGTGTGTGCTCCCGGTATTTTGCAGTAATTGCGATCGGGATTGAGAGCAGTCTGCCTGATATAGTACTGTCCTTTTACATATGAATGTGTATAGTGCTTGTGGGGAATCGCTATTTCCAATCCCCATGCTGTGTGCTGTGTGTTGAAGCTGGAAGCAAACCCCAGCTTAGCTTGGACTGAATACATTTGCTATCAACTGTTGTGGGGTCCAGTCACAAGGACCTTGTCTCCATGCCTTGTTGTTCTGGCAGTCCAGAAGAACATCCACCATCCGTCCTCAGCTTGGGTATTGTGGAGTAAAATCAGGGTATTCCCCGCAGTCTGTTTTCAATCGCAAGTGTGTCATCTAATTCTTGCTGTTTCCCTGCTTCATGGACTGAGACATCCAGCACTGGATTACAATTGGGTGTTGTGCATATATTTTTTCTACAGGGCCCCATCCATCTGCACCTGCCGGCCAACCCCAGACAATGGACCTGGCTAGTCCCCCTAACCTGGGTACCCAGAGTGTGACTTTTCAGACCCTGTATGTGTGCACAGTACTGTGATTTAATGCCACCAATTAACCTGATTTCCCCTCCCGTGTTACAGCCCCTAAATAAATCAGATTTGTTGTTGTTATACTATATACTGTCTGTGGTGTTGGTACTTATGGAAACAGTATTGTGTTTTGCTGTGTATGTTGTTTAACCTTATTTTACAGGGGCCCTCAGAGACATGCTGCAGAATCAGTCTCGAGGGTAAGTGGTATCTATCTGAGTTAACAGTGTATATACGCTGGGTATTGGGGGCTGT
Organism: Neoceratodus forsteri; assembly: GCA_016271365.2. NCBI lineage: Eukaryota > Metazoa > Chordata > Ceratodontiformes > Ceratodontidae > Neoceratodus > Neoceratodus forsteri. The sequence goes on along the minus strand of CM028132.1, from coordinate 490,803,849 downwards.
AACTCCAGTGTACGTGTGAGCCACTAGAGGAATAAAAGGGGTCTCAGTGTCCCAGAGGGCTGTGACCATGCTAGTCTAACCACTACCAACCCTGACCTCTGGGTGGAGGCACCACCATAGGACCTAGGCCCCTCAACCTGTCCGTAGTCAAACAGGCAGGGGTAGTAGCCTTGGGATAGCGCCATCTAGGGTTACTCACGGGTTCATATAACCCCAGTGGGCTTACCTAGTTATCAGAATTACATGAATAAATAAATAATGATTAATTACATAGTAACATGGTATTGTGATGATGGAAGGGACTTCTGGTCCATCTTGTCCTCTCCTCGCACTTCATGGCAGTGACTATATAGTTTAACAAGAAACAATAAAAGAAATATTTTATTTATTGATTGAGTGATTTAATAAATTATTTATTTGTTAATCTGAGGGTGCACTGGTCCCAGGGACCGTTTTAAGCATAACCAGGGACATTAAAATGGCACATCACAGATAACAGTAAACAGCAAATACAAGTAAAGATACACTAGAATGTTACAATGCAGTTGATTGACACAGTTAATAGTACAAATAAAATGCAGGACAATAAATACAACAGTCGAGAAGTACAGAAGTGCGTCACACCAGGTTGTGAGAGTGCAATTAAACAAGTAGTAAAGACACTGTACACAGTTTACAGAGTATACAAAGCAGCACAATGCCACAAATATGAGAAAGAAAACAGCAGGGTTGGTTAGAACCAAGCAAGTGGTACTTGGACTCTGTGTTTGGGGGTGAGCAATTGCAGGCACAGACAACTGTGATGGCAATCCTACAGTGTGATCTGAACATGAGTTTGAGCCTAGAGTGAAGGGATGTAACACGCTGTTCCAGTGATTTGGAGCAGCAGTGGGAAGATCTTTGTCCCATGCGGATGTCAACTTGGGGGCACTGCTGGAGAAGGCAAGAGGAGAACCTGAGGCTATGGGGACAAGGTTTAGGCTTGAGAATGGAATATGGGAGTAACTTTTCCCTGAAGGGATTTGTCCATGAGGCATCCTAGTAGGTATTCATGGTGGGCCTGCAGGAAGAGCCACCAGAGGATGTAGTATATAAGCGGGAACAGTGATGAGCAGAGTAAAGAGGGCCATCAAAGCAAACCTGCAGATGTTGTTACAAGTTGTGTTCAGTCTGGACAGGTTGGAGGAAGAGTTTGTGTATAAAAAGGTGTGCAGTAGTCCGGGGTTGTAACATACCCTAAGCAATAGCAAATTTAATTCTTGTGTCATAAGGTCCTTAAGCTAGAAGGTGACACCAGGTTTTCAGTTCATGCATCTGACTGTGAGCCCAACATGTCTGAAAAGGTCAAGGAGGGGTCAAGTGCAACTCCCAGATATTTGATGGCAGACACTTGTTCAAGGCGTCCATTAGGAGACATGATGATTAGTGTTTAAAGTCCACTACCCATTTGACTAGCCTGTATTTTTAACTGAACAACATTGCCTTAGTCTTCTTGGCATTGACAAGGAGCCTTTTAGCTAGGAACCACTGGGCATCACATAACTCCTCTGTGAAGGTGGTGGATATTTCAGCCAGGGTCTTTGCGTTGTGAAAGAGAATCAGGTAATCAGCAATAAGCAGTGTGTTGCATTCTTTAGGGAGTGAGTCTGAAACAATGAGAAACAATATTGGGCCTAGCGCACTCCCAGTCATGACACCCAGTGTGTTGGAGGTAGTCCCCCCCATGCTGCTCACTTGGGTTCTCCCTGAAATATAAATGCAAAAGCAAGATGTGGTCATGGCAGAGAACCTAATAAGATGCAATCTGTCTGTTAGGATTTTGTGCTGTACCAGGACAAAGGCCTTGGTTAGATCCATGAAGATGACACCTGTTACTTTGCCTTCATCCATGCCTCTGATAACTTTGTCAGTAAAGCATGCTAGGTGGTAGTTGTGCTGTGGCCCTTTCTTACCCATTGTTGCTGGGAGAGATAAGGTTATACATAGGCACATGGGTCTCAATCCTTAAATGACTTAGAGTGGCGCAAGGTGCCTGTGTCAAACATAAATGACGCAAGTGGCACCCTGCATCAAAAAATGCACCCAGTGCAATTCTCAAAAGCAGCCTGCATCAAACACAGCCTGCATAAAGCCAAAGGTGCTTGTAATCCACAAAATGGGCAGTGCCATGGTGCTTGGATGCTTTCAGCAGATGCAGGCTGCCATATCCCCTCATTTAGTATTCCCAAAACCCTCCCAGATGGCAATGGTCTTATTTAGACATCCTCTGAAGGGTACACCAACGCAGCTGTTCCCCAAGCCCCATTGCCATGTAAACATGTCCATAGCATAGCATCCATCCTAAGTCCCGATCACCTGTCATTTTTGGAAAACACATCCCTGGTAGTCTAGTGCCCCCTCCCCAAGTCCTGATCACACCATTATGTAAAACATCCCTGGTAGTCTTGTGGCCTTCTCCAGCCTGTATTGCCTTTCATAGCATTTCAGCCCCATCCTCCATTCACTGATATATGCAGTCAGGTTCAGCAGACCTCACTCAGTAGTGCTCACCACCCGCCTGCCATACCATAACCAGAACAGTGACTGGCACAACCCACTTTTCACCATCACAGTCAGCCACGACTGATTTTGAATGAGTGCATACTGTATATAGTACATGCTCAGTGACTGGCAGCTCACTGAGCACCTACTAAATACGGTATGCTCTCATTCAGAGTTCAGTTGATGGCTGGCCATTGTGGTGAGAGGTGGGCCATGCCAGTCCTCGGCTTGGTTATGGGATGGGAGAAGCAGGATGGTAGGGCTCTGCCTGTGGGGGTCTACTAGACAACCAGACATTTGCAAATATCAGTTAACAGGGACTGGGGCTGGAAATGTGTTATAAGGGGTAATACAGGCTGGAGGCAGGCCACTAGACTACCAGGATTGTTTTTCAATAATGTTGAGTAGGGATGTAAGTTTGTCATGGCAGTCATACACGCCATTGATTCCATGACGCTTGATCTTTATTCAGGACTTCCATGACTTTCACTAGTGTCATTAGAATGTAGCAATGATGACAGTGCCACAACATTTACTATTGTTTACTAATGATTTCATGAACAAACAATGAGTCATTAAAACCTCATCCATGACAAACTTACATCCTAATGATGAGTGATCAGGACTTAGGGGCACTAGACTACGGGATGTTTTTTCAATAATGATGGGTAATCGGGATTTGTGGGGTGCCCTACTTGTACATATTACACTGGTGGATCACGGCTAGAGGTGCGGCTAGCCACCATGGACTGCTGTCCATGGTACTCTCGCCCCATGGCCACTCCGCAGCTTGTGGCACACCTTCACAATACACCCTCTGTTTGGTGCAGGGCCAAGGTTGCCGCAATCTGTGGGATTTTGATGATGGGACCCTACCCGATAGAGAATCAGGCACAGGTTCCTGACGCACCGCAAGCAGCACAAGCTGCCTTTGGTACAGCTTGTCCCTACTTTGAGTATCAGGCCCATGGTCTAAGACTTGCTGGAAGACAAATTTTCAAGAACTTTGCTCAGATGAGAGAACATAGAAATGGGATGATAGTTGTCAAGAAGGATATGGTCACCAGATTTAAATATAGGGACCACTGTGGCCTGCTTCTAGATTCTGGGTGTAGGTAAGGAGGTCAGAGATAGATAAAGATGATGGCTGAGGTTTTATGACAATATTGGCCATTCATTTTAGAAACTGTAGGCATTGTCCATAGCTGCAGGCACTACCATGGTTATGGAGGGCCTTGAGGATCTTACAGATCACATGTGTGTAGATGGCCATAAAGTGGAAGCATAGAATGCTTGGACCACCAGTAACCTGGTTGTTAAGACTGCAGGAAGTGTCCTTGAATGGGAGCTTGCCCAGGTAGTGAGACAGTTCTGCAAAAGTAGTGTAGCACAGGAGCCCCAGTGCTTTGGGTCTGTAGCATGATCCTTCTTCTGGGAATATTGCGTGAGACCTCTGCACTACATTAATGGTATGCATTTAAAGAAATAGCACATCATTCCAATTTTTTTCTGTTATCTGTTTATTCTCCTGAGCCTGTCAGGCAGCTTCAGTCCCTCCCTTGGAGGGACTCAATCTCGACCACCATCCTCCGCCTAACACCCCCAAAGCCCCCATGGTTTTCCCCACCCTGTGGCAGGCTGAGGCAAAGGGCACCAGCTTTCCCCACCCCTGGAGTGAAGTCCAGACATTGGGGCCAGACAGGGTGCTGGTGCGCCATTATGGAGCCTGCTAGCTCCTTTTCCTCCAAGTTTTCTCCTGCCCTCCACTGATGAAGTACGTCAGTGATGGCCTCCTGCTCACACCTCCCCTGGCTGACACCAGAGGGTGATCAATGAGCGGGACAGCAAACCTCCCTCCCCGAGTGAGGAGAGCAGTCCTTCGGATGCTCAATCCTCTCTCCCTGCCAACCTTTGGCGCCCAGGCTCATTCACGAACCTGAGTTTCTGGCTGGCATGAGGTGTGGCAACCAGTGCTTTAACCTCCAGCACCACTGGGCCAGCTACATTATTCCAGTTTTATAATAGAGACATTTAATGTAGCACATCAACATTTTACCATCTTCATGAAGCATATAAACATCCACATCAAACCCCAGAGGTGAGAACAAAAAAACAGAATTCAGTAGAGAAGCACTAGGTGAAAAAATGTTAAAGTGGAGAAAATGATGTTGAGAAAAACTGAGGGGCTGCAAGTGAGTAGTGAGCCTCATCCACATATTATATAGGAAATGAAATTTTAGACCTAGAGGCAATTACGGCGGAGGTAGACCTGGATATTGTGACTGTTTCTGAGTCATGGTGCACTGACAACCATGACTGGGACATGGTCATACCAGCTTATACTCAGTTCAGGAAAGAGAGGGTGGGAAGGAAGGAGGAGGGGTGTGATATATGTGAGGATGGTATATAAATGATAGAGACACGGGGAATCCAGGGGATGGAGAAGTTGGATGTACTGTGGGTCACTCGGAGACAGGAACTAGAGCTTGTATTCACAGTGGTGTGATCTAAAGACCTTTTGCACAGGAGTGAAACTGGGCAGGAGCACTGGGATGGCAGCCCTTAGCACTATGGTAGAAAAGCATGGGTGCAGCTGGTGGAGGACTTTAATCACCAGATGTGGACTAGTTGATTTGATCTCAGGCTGCCTGAATACTGTTCCAATTGTGCTAATCAGCTGTGCCACTGAGACAACTGAACATGGGCTGTCCCTGAGCACATGTTGTCTCAGTGGTGCAGCTGGTTAGCACAATCGAATGGTATTCTCGGCAGCCTGGGCTCAAGTCCCAGCTGAGGCACCTACTTTTTCTCACCTCTGTTTGTATGTGTGATTGTTACTTAGATTTTAGTAAAGCATTCAACATTCTACCACATAGGCAACTCATAAACTGGGCAGCTTAGGGGTGGATCCCACGGTAGTAAACTGGGTAAGAAACAGGTTACTGAACAGGTGACAGACAGTGGTGGTAAATGGAGTTCACTTTTGGGAAGAATGGCTGACCAACAAGGTGTCGCAGGGCTCAGTAATGGGACTCAGTCCTCTTCAATGTCTTTATAAATGACATTGCAGAAGTCTGGGAAATATGATTCAGATCCAGAGATCATCACGGTGGAGGCTGACCTGGATTCTGTGGCTATTACTAAGTCATGGTGCACTGACAACTAGACTGGGACATGGTCATACTACACACTATGATGTTCAGAATGGATGGGTAGGAAGGACAGAAGGGAGTGGCACTTTGTGTGAAGGAAAGCATAAAAGCAACAGAAATACTGGGAATTTGGGGTGGGGGGCAGAGGTGCTGTGGGTCACCCTTGAGTTGGAAAACTGAGTCACTATTCAGACAAGTGTGAACTACAGGTCTCCAGCACGGGGACTTAGATAAGGTAATATCAGAAACAGCTAGCAAAATTCCAGAAAGGGGAAGTGTTGCTGGTGGGGGACTCAATCTGCCAGATGTAGTTTGAAGCCTCCTGCAGCAGCTTCAGCTAGAAGAAGGGACATTCTGGACTCCCTGCAGGGGTGTTCTCTCAGGCAACTAGTCAGTGAATCCACTTGTGATGGGGCAATACTGGACCTGGTGCTTACTAATAGGGACACTGTTGCAGACATTAAGGTCAGAAGCCATCTGGGGATCAGTGATCATAGTACAGTGTGATTCAACATAAGAACAGCTGCAGAAGTCAACTACACAATACTAAGAGTCCCGGACTTCAGAAGGCTTATTTTACTAAGATGAATGAATGCTCCAGAATGGCCTAGCAGGGGAGATGACCTGAGGAGTGGAGGAAAAGTGGCCAAACTAAATGTGAGCATATTGAAGTCAACAAACCTCTGTGTCAGCAAGTAAGCAAAGGTAAAAGAAAGAGGATAGCTTTTATGGTCCTCAAAAGAGGTAGCAGGAAAGGTAAAGGCTAGAAGAGTAGCATTCAGAAGGTATAAGGAAACCCAAAGAGAGGTCTGGGAAGTGTATCAGGAAAAACAGAGAGGCAGACAAAGCAGTTAGGAGAGCAAAGGCACAAACTCAGGAAAGAACAGCTCAAGGGTATCAAAAGGGACAATACATTTTTACGTATGTTAATGAAAAAGGAAAACAAAGGTAGGGATTGTATGGGTTAAAGAGGAAGGGGTGACTGTACTGAGGAAGGTCAAGAAAAAGCAAACGTCTTGGACAAATACTTCTGCTTAGTGTTCACAGTAGAAGGGAAGGGTAGAGACATGAAAAGGTGCCAGGAGCTTTGATGGGAAGGAAATGAACACTAGTCCATTTTCTGTAGAGTCTAGAAAGCACTCACTAACCTGAAGGTAGACAAAGCTCTGAGATCAGACAGGGTACATCCTAGGCCGCTGAAGGATCTCACGGAGATTCTAGCTGCACTGCTGACAGACCTGTTTGACAGATCACTGGAGACTGTCATGGTCCCAGAGGACTGGAGAAGTGCAGATGTAGTCCCACTTCACAAAAGTGGTAGTAAGGAAGAGGCAGGCAATTATAGGCCTGTCAGCCTGACATCGGGTGGTGGGTAAGATAATGGAAACTCTGTTAAAAGAAAGGATTGTGGAATATCTTGTATCCAATGGATTATAGGACCGAGTGGGAAGGTCGTGTCAGACCAATCTGATGGATTTCTTTGACTGGGTGACCAAGAAACTGGATCGGTGGGGAGTGATGAATGTGGCTCCTTGGATTTCGGCACGACCTTTGACATCGCTCACATAGGAGACTGGTAAGCAAATTGGGTAACTTGGGGCTGGGTAATAAGGTGGTAACCTGGGCAGGAAACTGGTTATCAGATAGAACACAGAGTGTAGTGGTAAAGGTACACCCCAAGGAAGGGTGACCAGTGGGGTGCCTCAGGGATCAGTGCTGGGGCGGTCCTCTTCAAAGTCTTTGCAAGTAACATAGCCGAGAAACTGGAAGGAAAAGTCTGCCTCTTTCCCGATGATGCCAAGATCTCGACAGAGTGGACACCCTGGGGTGGTGTGGAAAGGATGTACAGGCATTTGAAAAGACTGGAAGAGTGGTCAAAGTTATGGCAGCTGGGTTTTAATGCATGAAAATGCAAAATAATGCACCTGGGTCATAGAAACTTGGAAACAGTACAAAATGGGTGGAGTTAGAGTGACAAAGACTAAGCAGGAAAGAGACCTATGGGTAATCATATTGGATGACCTAAAGGTGGCCAGGCAGTGTGACAAGGCAGTCAGAAGGGCTGGTGGGATTCTGGAGTGCATATGAAGGGGTATCATCAGCAGAAGAGGAGGTGGTGCTGCCCTGTGTAGATCCCTGGTAAGACCCTACTTGAATACTGTGTCCAGATCAGGATACCTGATGTCAGGAAAGACATAGACAGAGTGGAAGAGGTCCAGAGGAGTGCTACCAGACTTTACGATGCCAGTTTGACAACCCTTTTGTCGCCAGCATTCACACAACAGGACTCATGTTGATGCAAGTTGCAGTTAACATGATTCCTGTGTGTTTCCTAGTCCATTTTTTTATCGTGGTAAGCCCCCAAACCCCATGCAGGGCAAAACCCCTGCACCCCCATCTTCAGGATTATCAGTTCCAGTTCGAGTTGATTCGGGCGGGGTGCAGGACCGGGAGACAGTGTGCTCCTGTCTCGGCACACCAACACAGCGACCTGTCAGAGAGTGGGTCTCCAGAGCACCCACTTCCAATCTGCCCACCCAGTACTAATGTCTGACTCCTTGCCCAACCCCCAGCAGAGGCCTTGGTGGAGGCAGTCAGGGATCGATTCTCCTATACCTCGACGGGTGATGCAATGTAACCTCAGATCAATGGGTGCTTCAGATTATTGAAAGGGGTCACAGCCCTGAGTTTCTGGAGATCCTCCAGAAAGCCCTCCCTTGCTCTCCCATTACCCTCAGGCCCACATCTCCCTCGTCATGTGGGAAGAGATTCCGGCACTTCTGTGCAAAAGGCCATAGAGCCTATCCCCCAGTTCAAAGAGAGAAGGGTTCTATTCCTGCTTCTTCCTTGTCTGCAAGAAAACAGGGATCTGAGGTCGATCCTGGATCTCAGTCACTTGAACCTCTGCATAGAGTACAAGCGCTCAGGATGGAGACTCTTCAGGGATTGCTGCCCTGCTTCACCAGGGACTGGCCCCTGATGAAGAGGTATAGCACATCAAAGTACTGGGGCTGGTCTTCTGGGTTAGGCTGCCTATTCCACTCAGCTGTAAATTGTGATTGCCACTTTAATGCCATTAAAACTGTGTGAGCTGATATCTATAGTGCTGGTTCTTTCTTTGTTTTTCTATTTTTACCAAGCACCCAGCAGTTCTGAGAGTGCTGTCTTCTTGTTCAAGTTCAAGTTCAAGTTTATTGCAGGAAAACTCCATTGAGCAAGCTCATTCACAAGGAGGTCCTGATACATAGACTAAGCAATGTCCAATACAGATAGGTAATAACAGTAAATACATGAAATGCGCATTCGTGATTGAGGCTGAAATACATACAAGGCTCCATATTGATGAGTGCAAGTGATAAACACTAGTTTAACACAGGGACATGACATACAGTTTGCATACTGATGAATGAAACATGAAGACTGGTATATGCAATACATATATTTCGCAGCTAGGACAAACAGAATACAAATGATGAGGGGATAGGAGTGAATTGAAAGTGTAGCATTGAACTTATACATTGGAAGGCCAGGAGTAGGTGGGGAGAGAAAGCATTTAATATGGCAAGGCAATTATATCTTACCGTGTATAAATATGGCACACGTGGGGAAGGGAGATTTAATGACAGTTACAGGTGTCTTTTATTTTGGCTGAACTTAGCGATTTGTAAAAGTTTATTGAAACTGTGCTAGTTAGTTTCAATGCAGTTGCAATTGATTCCAAATGGAGGGAAGGGCATATGCAATAGCACGTTTACCAAAGGAGTTCCGCGTCCTTGGTATATCAAGCATAATAAAGTCAGATTTTCTTAACGAGTATGCACTATATGAGATACTAATGAGGATGAGAGATAGCTTGGCAATTTCTGCAGGAGCAGTTTAAGAGACCATAGCCCAGCATGGAGCAGGCGTCTAATAGTAAGGGAGGTCCAACCGACAGCTGCATATAAATCACAGTGATGCGAATGGTAAGGGAGTTGGTAATGAACCGTAACACACGGTGATAGAGGATGTCCAGTTTACTTAGATTTGAAAGAGTGGTGGAGGAATAGATTATATCTCCATAATCGAGCAGGGGAGAAAGGTGGCCTGGACAAGTTTGTTCCGAGTTTCAAGAGGAAAAGGGGCCTATTTCTGAAGAAACCTAACCTGGCTTTTAACCTTCTAGAGACCTCTTCAGCGTGGTCATTGAAAGATCATTTATTATCAATCCAGATACAGAGTATTTAAATTTGGTTACAACTTCCAGGGCTCATTTAGCGTGGTGACAATGAAGTCTTGGACTAGGGTATTGGGAGGAGGTGTAACAGCACTGCGAGAGAATATCATCGCTTTAGTCTTCTTCACATTGAGCAGAAGCGTTGCCTTTATTAGATGATGCTCAAGTTGTGCGAAGTCCATTTGAAGCACTCCCTTGACTTCAGATAGCGATGAACCAGATGTATACAACACAGTGCCATCTGCAAAGAAGTGCAGATGGGATGTAGATATATTAGCGTCTAAATCATTAATATATATGGAAAACAAGATAGGGCCTAGGATGGATCCTTGAGGGACTCCTCTTACAACTGGCAAGGCAGCAGAGAATAAGCCATCCGCTTTACTTTTGGGATCTCCCAGTTAAGCAGCTAGAGAGCCACTGTGTGGTATGGTATGTGGAAGCTAACTTTGCAAGGCAATTGACTAATAGTTTATGGTCAACAGTATCAAAAGCTTTGCTTAAGTCCAAAAAGACAGCCAGTTACTTTCTTAGCATCTATAGCAGAGATCCAATCATTGGTTACTTTTGCTAGGGCAGTGATGGTGCTATGATTGGCTCAGAAGCTGGATTGCACTGGGTTAATGAGGAGAAGGTTTCCAAATGAGATTTTAGCTGAAAATGGATCAGTTTTCAAGTACTTTAGAAAGGATAGGTAAGATGGAGCTAGGCCTATAGTTGTTTTTCATCAGCCGGGGTCACCAATTTAAATAAGGGAGGATGTGTGCTGATTTCCAGCAGGACGGCACAGTAGCAGATGTAATGGAGAGGTTGAAGATGTGGAAAATTGGGGCGTGAGATGGGCAGAGCCTGTCCTTAGGAAAAAGGTTCCAAGCCATCATCCCCTGCACTTTTTGGTGTCCAAGTTAAGAAGAGAATCTTCGACTTCTTTAAAGTTATCTCATGCAGTTGGAAGGGGCTGGGTGCAAGGCCTGAATATAGGAAGGGGTGTGCTGACTCACTGCAGAACCAGCATAAGGTGATGAGTCAAAGTTAGTCCAGCTGTGGCAAAGTGGGAGTTAAGTTTCTCCAGGATTAGGGACTTGTTTTCTAATCTTGCCACTTGCGACTATCTTTGTTGGGACAGAAGGGCCGTGGGCGATCCTCCGATAGATTTGAGTAGTCTTCCACATCTTATCTGGGTTACCTTTGGCTTGTTCAGAGCAGAAATACAGTAGTTAGCTTTGGCAGAGTGAATTCTTTTTCACGCAGGTATTCCTGGCTGTTCTAAAGTCCTGCCAATCCAAGATTCTTTGGAATGTCTAGCTTTAGCCAGAGCTTATCTCGAGCTATAAGAGCTGTCTTGAGATCCAAGGTGAACCAGGGGTTGGAATTGTTCAGTACCCTTACTTTGATGAAAGGGGATGCTTATTTATTACTGTAGTGAGTTTGTCATTAAAGGTGTAAGCTGCCTCGTTGACATCTTTAGCTAGGTAGAGATCTTGCCACCTGATCATACTCAGGTTAGACAGGAAGTTTGCTGCACTGAATTTGCGAAAGGATCGTTTTGTTATATAAAGATGGGCTGCGGACGGGCCTTAATTTGGGATCTTATGCAAGCAACAATTCCATGATCACTCAAATCGTTGTGAAACACTGCCAATGGGATATTTTATGTGGATGGGTGGTGAGTACCACATCTAATATGGAGCTGTTGGCAGGATTTAGTTTGTTGTTCGAATTGGTTCACTGACTACTTGCACAAACCTAGCTCGTCAAAAGGGATTTGAGGCCGTGCAAGTTGGGTGACAGCCAGTCCATATTTAAATCACCTAGAAATATTGTTTCAGATTTTACATCTGCAAGCATGGATTTCAATATATTAGGACTTTATCACCACCGACGGGGGTCTATAGCCACCTATGATGGTGATGCATTCCGAGGAGGGAGATGAAGGCTCAGTGAAACTAACTCAAATTCGTTGGCTAGAGATTTACAACTAATATTAGAGACCGAGTACTTAGATTTTGTAAATAACCACTCCCCGCCTCTAGACCCTTTATCAGCTCTAAATAATTTGTAGCCATGCAGTGATATTTGATGATCGGTATTTGTCTTTTTAACCACGACTCGTAATATGATAAGGTCAGGCTTAACATGTAGCCCAGGCTTGCAGCTGCACAGTTTTTTGGCAGGCTTAAAATGTTGACCATCATCATTTTGAGACCTGTGGCCTCAACAAAATCGATAGGTGAGCTGAGTTGGAGGGAGGGCCAGGGTTGAGCTCCACATTTCCTGAGCAGAGAAGAAGCAGAAGTATAACTTTCTTTAAGGCACCTATAAGAATGGAGATTGCTTTTTGTTTCTACGAGGTGACCCATATTGTTCTCTTGAAGGAGGTGGCACCCTGTAATGACAGTTTATCGTGATCAGTGTAAGTGCTTGAATAGACATAGGAGCAGTACAGTAGCAAGTGGGTGAGGGCTAACCGGGGAATATGCCAAAGGGGAGAGGAGAATGACATAGTGTCTGCATGGCAGGCAGTTATAACATTAGGTATTAATAAGGTACATTGGAGAACTGGATTGCATTGAGGTACTTCAGGTTGCCCTGTATTGCTGGTAGCTCTGCACCTTAGGAGCAATAAAAGCACAATAAAGAGCCATGATCCCAGGTTGAGTGATCTCAAGATTTGAATAGTGCTATATTTTCTAGGGTAATTAATTTGCCCACCTAGTACTCACTTAAAACCTAGATGAGAAGATACAGGCAGAAAGGGAAGAAGGAGGCAGGAGCAGCTTAGTTAGTGGCAGGGGCTCTGGGAGATATTCACACTGATCAGGCTTCTTGGTCACACTCAGCTACCAATCGTAGGTTGGTGGTGTAATAAACTGGGCCAGTGATGGCAGTGATGTGATATAGGAGGTGGAGCAAGAGTGTATTTAAAGGAGGCCTGGGAGGCGTGGTGGGGAGTGGGAAAAATTTCAGGTCAGGCGAGAGCTGAGAAATGAGAAATAGGAAGGGACAGTGTAAAATGCTATAGAGAAGGCGCCCAATCGGAGCAAGGCAGGCAAGCGGGTGGACCAATCACTATCCCTAAGGCAGCGCCACACCAATCAAAGGTGCCAGGCATGCTGGCTCTCTGCTAAGGATTGTAGTGGTATCTACCTGGGGTGCAATCCATGCTACTGAGCCCTCGGTTAGCTAGGGCTGTTGAGGAGAGTCGGTGGCGGCGGCGGCTGTGGGAGGCGGCTGTTGCTAGCCACTTTTCCACCAGTGTGCCTCCTGGTGCGAATCCTACATCAGAAAGAGAGCTGTGTCACTTATATGCTTGGCAGCAAAACAATTTTAAGGGGTGGAAGGCAGGGGAGCTGGCGGCAGTTCGCCAGCAGGGGTAGGTGTGAAAGTGGGAACAAAGGAGAAAAACGATTACAGGGCTGGGTAGACAGAAGGATAAATTGCTACCTGATAGCTAAGGAAGCTTGGGGTGGGGTATGCTTTCTCAAACAGAGCAAGGCATCTGCCAAATCACAGCCAATTTACTTTAGAGAAGGGGGTGGGGAGATAGGGCAGGTCATGCTAGGCACTGGGCCAAAGATAGAGAAGGAAAAGGACACAACAGTGCACAGGGCAAGGGTTTAGTACAGCAAAAGTGGCAGGGTCAAATCACAGAGAAAGGTAGCAGCAGTTATACTTTAGAGACTGAAGGGAGAGTGCAGCTTAACACACTAACATATGCAGGCTACTGTTACAATTTAAGCATTCTAAACAAGGCAGAACACAGTGATATTTAGCAGTCTTTTTTTCCTTATTTTTAAAACCAGCTTACATTCAGCTAACACTGTTACATATTTTAAAAATTTCAGGTCAGAGCGAGAGCTGAGAAATGAGAAATAGGAAGGGAACAGTGTAAATGATATAGAGAAGGCACTCCAATCGGAGCTAGGCAGGCAAGCGGGCGGACCAATCACGATCCCTAAGGCAGCGCCACACCAATCAAGGTGTCAGGCATGCTGGCTCTCTGCTAAGTTGTGGCGGTATCTACCTGGGGTGCAATCCGTGCCATGGAGCCCTGCGGTCGGCTAGGGCTGTTGAGGAGGGAGTCGGTGGTGGCGGCAGCTGTGGGGCCGGCTGTTGCTAGCCGCTTTCACCAGCGCTCACCTACGGGCGTGAATCCTGGGGTGCAATCCATGCTGCGGAGCTCCTGCGGTGGGTTAGCTAGGGCTGTTGAGGAGAGTCGGTGGCGGCAGTGGTGGCAGCCCGTAGGGTGGCTGCTTTAGCCGCTTTCCACCTACGGGCGTGAATCCTCCGATGATCTTGTGCAGCCGTGGAGGTATGCGGGTGGGTTTGCTGCTGCCCTCCGATGACAGGGGTGGAAGTTGGGTGTAGAGGGTTCCTGTGTGGTAGGGGTGCCACTGGACCACCAGGGAGTGTGTTATGGTGCTTTTATGGATGATCGGGGTTATGGAGGTGGGGTACCACTAGACTACCAGGGACTTAATATGAGTTTATGTCAGGCGATCGGGGTTACGGCACGGAGTGAGGTGCCACTAGACTACCAGGAAATGTTTCTTTATTATGTTGGGTGATCAGAGGTACGGGCAGGAGGGGGAACTGCTGGACCACCAGGGTCATACTTGGTACTTGTGCACAGTGTTGTGTGGGAGGGAGCCACCCATGGTTGATGGCTGCTGTGATGCACCTTGCATTATGGCAGTTTGCCTGTGGGTGGCTACCACTTGAGCCATGTTTTTCGGCTCAACTTTGTGCCCTGGTATGTGCGCATCTCAGGGTTGTGCCAGCATATGCACCACACATCCCGGCTGAATATCGGGATTGTACTACCAAATTAAACTGGAAGGTGCCTGGAATCTTTTATAGTGAAAAGGGTATGGTCAAATTTTTGCCAATTTAATTGCACTGCTGCTTTAAATCTGCCTTCTTCTCTTGACTTTGATCTGGCTCAGCCTCAGCTTTGTGATCTTTGAGGGTGCTCCCAGGTGTAAACTTAATTATGTTGATAATCAGTGTCATGTAAAGATTTGTTTTTCCTTCTTTCAGCTGTTTGAGATTCATGTGATGTTAGTTTTGTTTTTTATAAATGCATTTTACAGTTTTAAACTCAGATCTTTCTTTAAGTGTCAGTAATTTGTTTTTGATATCTTCAGTCTTTCCTGCCAGTGTATCCTATTGCTCCTCATCTTGGTTGGCTAGTATTTTTACTAGCTCTTTAGAGCATGTCAACAAGGCAGTAAAACATCTATGTTTGTAAGCATCTTTAATAAAGCCTCCTGATGGTGTTTTTCAATGTAAAGATCTCTTGGAACCCATCCTTTCAGGTGGTATTCTTCTAAGGATTCTTTGTTATAAAATACATTAATTCATGCAGTTTTTATCTTTTAAATTTGTTAAAAAGTATGTTTGTTTTCTCCACCATAATGATCTCCCTCATGGGGTGAAGCACCAAAGCCCTGCATCAGTTGGACCAGGCTAGGTAAACCAACCTTGGGGATTTAAAAATGCATCCAATGTCCAGTGTTTTGGCTGACCCTAGAGAGAATTCTGTGGTGATTTATTCAGAGTGTTGTCTGTGGTGTTTAGTAATTAAGGCAGCAGTCAGTGAGTCCCTGAAATGTAAAAGTATCCACCTATTTTGGAGCCACACCTGTTCTGCCTGATCACGGAAAAGACACCAATGTGGCAGCTGGAGTTGATGGTGGAGTGTTTCAGTCATGTTTTAGTAATGCCAGTACATTTGGTTATAGAGGGATACCCATGCTTCCACTTCTGAGAGTTTGGACAGGAGGCTGCAGACATTAATGCACACTTATTTTAGGCTCTGCCTATTTGCCCAGATAGGGTCATTGTGTGAGAGGAGGGAGGTAACTGGGCCAGGATTGCTTTTTGATAATCCATGCCAGGAGTAGCATCAATTGAAGACCAACTACATTTTTGCCATTTAGTAGTTATAAATGTATAACCCAAAACCTCATTTGAGGGTCCTCAAAGATATGAGGGTGGCTGAGTCAGAGTTGCTTTGTTACTACCTCAGTGGAAAATCATGCAGAGGACCTAAGCATCGGTGATTCTTCTGTTGCAACCATAACTTTTAATATCTCAAATGTCCCATGTTCCCATCAGCATGTAAGGTGCATAACAGCTCTCACTCACTTCTGCTTCATGGGTTGAAGCAGCACTGCAGGCAAGAAAGGAAATGCCTCACTCAGCATGAGATGCAGAAATAGGTGCTGTACATTTAGTTAATGCCAGATGTACAAAACCTGCATGTCGACCTTGGAAAGGGGCACTCATACCTGAACCTTGGTAGTGTCTTGGAGTAGTACACACAGTAACAGTGAACAAACAAGAAGCTCTAGTTACAGCCAAAATGGCTGCCAATTCATTAGTGTGACAAGGGATATAGAATTAATATAGCCATCAAACTTAATCATTTTAAATGAAGGCCATATTCTGCACTCCTTTCAATGGTAATACAAAGCTAAAAAAGAAACATGTCCTCTGTGCTGGTGTCTTCCTCCATATTGAAATACAAGTATGCCCCAATAGGCAGTAACCACAATTGGTGATTTTAATTGTAGCTGGGATAAAAGTTTGAAAGGTGAAATCAGAGAAACATTGGCTGACCTGGGTGTTAAGCAACTAATAGAGGAAATCACAAGGCCCAATTACAAAACAGGTGGAGGGACTGTCCTTGATTGGATCATGGTCACTCATGCAGATAGGATAATCAACTGGGAGGTTATGCCTGATGTCATGAGTGACCATCATCCCATCAAATGTGAATGGTCAGTAAGAGTGCCCAAAGGGCCTCCAGATATGTTGAATGTAAAAATTCGCTAATTTAACTTCCCAGAGAATTGAAGATCTGTTCAATGAGATAGATTGGTCCCTCTTATCTTGTACCAACATTGATGCAATGTGGGAGTTTTTCTGTATAGCCTATAATGCCATCATAAATAGAGCCTCCCCTTAAAAAATAAGAATTAGATCCGCTAAACAAGAATGGGTTACAAGGTATCTCATTCATTTAATGAGAAACGTGATAAATGTTGGAAGCAATATAAGGTAATGAGAACCTCTGCTCTTCTCCAAGAGTATAAGACACTCAGAAACAAATGTAAATCTGAAGTTAGGAAAGCCAGGGTTGCTTACTGTCTAAATGAACAAAGAAATTCCAGGGGTAATATGAAAAAACCTGGAATCTTCTGAATAAAATTATGGGAAAACAAAAGAAAGCTTTTGCCCCACCATCCTTCAAAATGGACAAAGTATTTGTGATCCTTCTTTGGTCTCTAACATTTTAATAGTCATTTTGGGAATCTTGGTTCTTATAGAACCCCATAATTTTGGACAGTGGAATTGATCCCAAAGATGTCTATAATGACACTAATCCAAAGTTTTACTTTAAACTCATTACCCTTCTCTAGTAAAAAATATTTTTGAAAATAATCCCCTCAGGGTCAGGATGGAGTGGACATCAGGGTTATTAAACTAGGCATAGATTGTTTTGCTTATCCATTAGCTCATATCTTTAATTTTTCTTTATCTCACAATGTCTTTCCAAGTAGTTGGAAATTGGCAATTATAAAACCCATGTTGAAGAATGGAAACCCTTCCATTGTTACTTAACTATCGACCAATATCCCTTTTATCACCCATTTCAAAATTCTGGAAAAAACTGTGATAAGCTCAAACCTTGGTTTTCTTAGGAAATACTCTTTACCTCAGGGAACCAACACAGGGTTCAAGCCAGGTTTTAACACCGAAACAGCCTTGGTGGGGTTCACAGGCAGCGACATGGTGCACTGATCAGAGGTCACCATGTGCGGCACTGTTTGTGGACCTCACTAAGGCTTTGACCTGGTTGAATTTGATCTTCTCCCGGTGTCCTTTGTGGTCTTCACTTCTCTGGAGATGTAACTGCATGGTATCAAAGTTTCTTAAGTAATAGATTTTAGAACAATTATTGGTTCATCCCTATCCCAGACCCTTCCATTAGTTTGTGGTGTACCCAGGGTTCAATCCTTGGGCCACTCATTTTCTCATTTTTATGAATTCAGCCCCAAATATTTGTACTAATACAGAGATGACCCTTTATGCTGATGACACTGTTATTTTTTGTACTAATCCCAGATTTGAGATTGTCTTTCCATCTTCAGACTGATTTTGATCATCTGCAGGACTGGTTATCATTAAATCATTTGGTGCTGAATCCACAAAAACAAAGGTAATGTTTTTTCTCATCCTAAGATGGCATCTACCAATTTTTCTTTAATTATTGACAGAAGGGTAATGACATTGAATTTGTTTCAGTTTTCAAACATTTAGGCATAACTTTAGATAGTCAGTTTTCGTTTGAACCTCATATTCAGAGCCTTAGGAAAACCCTGCATCAAAGGTTGGGTACTCTTTATCGAATTAAGTCTCTTTTGACCCTCAAATCCAGAAAGCTTTTAGTCCATAGTTTCCTGTTTTCGGTATTGGACTATGGTGTACTCATATATACCTCCTCATGTTGTAATGTTTTGAGCTCGCTCTGAGTGATATATCATTCTGCCTTAAGAGTCTGGCTAGACTTGCCTTTTCGTTCTCATTGTTTTGATTTATATAAACAATCTTATTCTTTATCTTCGATGATCGAGTTCTTCTTAAAATGGGTACTTTTTATTTAAAGTAAAATGTAATCTTTTTCCGCCATTTACTTCACTAATGTTTCCAGGACAATAAATACATTATCCACTAGGTCCCAGCACAAATGTAACTTTAAAATTCCATTTTTCAAGACTACTTCTGGGCAAAGATCTTTATTATTCAGAGCACCTACTTTTTAATAAGATACTGACAGAAATTGTTGAGAGTAATCTCATTCAGTGCTTTAAAAAAGGTTAAAATACTGCTTTATTCAAAAACATAAATGTATTTGCTTCTGCAACTGCACTTTATTGGATTGAATGTTCTGCTCTTAAATGTATTGTTGTTTTTTACTGTGTTTTTAGATTGAACTTGTCACCAGTGAAAACGGGCAATTTTTGCTCATCTGGTTTTACAAGTATAAAAATAAAATGAAAATGAAAACTATAAAGTTTCCACCTATTCATTCATATAGGTGCAAAAGTGAGACTTTCTCAAATTAGTTTTGTATTACTTACACATCCCCGGATTAAAGCAGGCGTGACTCTAAATTAACAAGCGCTTGTCCTTAATTGCTAACGAACACAATACAAATGACAGCTGTACATTTCAAAGCCAAGTCATATTTTCTGTCACCCTACTGCTGCTAAACTAAGAAGAAAAAGCCTAAGTTCTGGATTCTGAAAGTCACTGCCATGTCTTGCATGCAGAATGTTGCCGCTTCTACTGCTGGTCACTTAGCTGTGCTCAATTCCCACTGACTGAAAGAGGCATGGGGTCATAATGTCACAGACACCACTGTGCACACCACAACTGCACAGCAGCAAATAGTGTGAAAACACGCTTGACCATTTCCATTTGTTTTGTGGATAGCTTCACCTCCTGGACTTATTGTAATCATCTCCGAGGGGTGTGGACTTGGAGCAAAGAAAATAAAACAGTAAAATTCCGAGTTGGGAGAACCCCATTCCCAACCCCATTCACTGCAGGGTCTGGTGCTCTAGCCACTCCAGCATTGGGTAGCTCAACCAACACCCGACTTGCATGTTCCTCGTACTTCCTCCTTCATGGTGAGCATCAGGGGTAGTGATACTTTCATATCGGCTGTAATTCCCCTGATGCTCGAAAGGCATATGCACTACTCACAACATGGTCATGCTGTGCACGGTTTTCTCCACACAGATATCACCCAGTACCACTGAAAGATGCTGTGCTACCGTGCCAGTGCAGTTAATGAAGACTCCTGTGATGAAACCTGGGTCTTGCAGTCCATTAGAAGCTCCCCATACACAATAAGTCCAAGCCCCATGGCATCTAGTACTAGTAATCTAGTATCTAGTACCAGTAGTATGGCATCTTTCAGTTAGAAAGAATTTAGCACATCAAGCAACTGGCAGCAGAAGCTGACAGCGTTCTGCATACAAAGACTGCAGTAACTTTGAATATCCAGAATTTAGGCTTTTTCCTCTTAGTTTAGCAGAGGTAAGGTGACAGAAAATATGACCCTGGCTTTGAAATGTGCAGCTGTCATTTGTATTGCATTTGTTGAGCAGTTAAGGGCAAGAGAGGGCAAGAGCTGCTAATTTAGAGTAATGTCTCCTTTAATTCTGGGATGTGCAAGTAATACAAGATGTGATGTGTGAAAGTCTCACTTTTGCACCGATATGACTGAATAAGTAGATAATGTTATAGTTACTACCTATTGGACTACGTTTATATTTCAATATAGAGGAAGTCACCAGCAGAGGAAACATTTTAGTTTTATATATCTTTGTATTACCATTGAAGGAGTGTGGAATATGGAGATGCACAAGTTTCATGGAGGAGCAAGAAAATTCAAAGACGGGTTCAAAGACATGCAGAGCAGATCTTATTAAGGAAATCCATCTCATAGCAAAACTTATGTAAGAATCGCTAATATTTTTGTGTGAACAATATTATTGTTGTATCATGTAACATAATGAAGCTGAGCATGGAACAGATCGTTGCTGTTTACAGTGAAATTAGATCACAGGAGGCAGCGGGCTGGGAGCAGGAAAATAGTGGTGTGGGGAGAGGAAGGAGAGCACACTGTACTGAATGGAGTGCATGAGGAGAGATGTGCTTCAACTCCACTTGGTGGAAGGAGCCAGCTGTGGTGCATTCTTGTCGTGTGCTTCCAGAGCCCTTCTCTATAATATCATTACTTCAGCATAGCTGTCGCTATTTAACCATAAAATAGTCACCATTCCTAATCCCACATAATCTGACCATCCCCATTTAAACTACAAGTACTGGAAAAATTATAAAAATTGTAATTATCAAATACTGAAGTTCTTATCACATATGAATTGAGATAACTTGACCCATGTACTTCCAAAGCAACAGGTTATTAGAAACTACGATAACAGATATCTTTCATTGGACTGAGGTATGCCCAAATACAAATGAAAAAAATGTCGAACTCAAAATATTGGGGAGTGGTTACTGAAATGAAAAAGGAATAACAAGACTGTTACCAAAGCTGCAGAACTCTAAAATAGTATTAACAGGAATGGATCTTTGCCATTGACAGGGTTTTATTCTGTCTGCAAAGTCATGTCACACCTGGTTTACAAGATCCAACTGGTGCCACCAAATCAGTCCTGACCAGAGCCCCTTTCTTATGGGCAACAGTTAAGGAGAAATTAATAAAGGTAGAGCCAATTGATAAAATGTTTAGTGCACATTTCCTAAGATACTAAATAAAAACCCCACCCTTCAAGCACATTACAAATACCTGTATCCAAGACAGACAATTGTCACATGGTCTGACTGGTTAAATGTACCTGGTGTTAGAAAGCAGTATGTAAGGAACTAGTTGCAAGTGTGAAAAATACACATTCAAATGGTATTATAGAGATCATTGCAGTGTTAAAAGCAATGGTTCTTCTATAGAAACATAGAATTTGACAGCAGATAAGGACCACTGGACCCACCCAGTCTGCCCATTTTCCCTACCTAATGGATAAGCTGCAGATCCTAGTTAACCAGCAGCCTACTTCTTTCTACCCCAACTTCCTAGAATTGCCTTATGACTGTCCCATGCATGCTTGAATTCAACCACTGTGTTTGACTTCACAACCCTCCGAAGGCTGTTCCATGCATCCACAACCCTCTCTGTGAAAAAATACTTCCTTACATTACCTCTGAGCCGCCCCATCTTCAAATTGTGCCTCTTATTTTGCACACTCTTTTTTGAAAGATGCTACCTCTTGGACTTTGTTGATTCCTTGAGGTACTTGAAAGTTTCTATCATGTCCCTCTCCCTCCTTTCCTCGAGGTTATCATATTAAGCTCCTTTAGTCTCTCTTCATATGTCTTCTGGTGCAGACCCTGCACCATTTTGAGTTGCCCTCCTTTGGACAGCTTCCATCTTGTCTATGTCCTTCTGGAGATTGGGTCTCCAGAACTGCACATAGTACTCCAGATGGGGTCTCACCAGCTGTCTGTACAGAGGGATAACAGCTTCCTGTTTTCTACTGGTGATGCCTCATCCCAATGCATCCCAGTATCCCCAGCCCTCCTTACTGCCCTCCTCACATTGCTTGCCCACCTTAAGTCCTCTGATATGACTACCCCCAGGTCTCTTTTCTATTTTTGTTGTTGTTAGTATCTCACCCCCATTGTGTACTCTTCCCCTGGGTTTTGTTTCCCAGGTGCATTACCTTGCACTTCTTAGCATTGAATCTAAGCTGCCATACATTTAACCATTCTCTAACCTTGCCAAGTCCCTTCGCATCCTTTCCACCCCAGCTTGTGCATCAACTCTGTTGCAGATCTTTGTGTCATCTGCAAAGAGACATACTTTCCTTCCAGTCCCTCTGCAGTATTGCTTATAAAGACATTGAAGAGGACTGAATCTAATCTCGAACCCTCACATTGCCCATATTAACCCCTTTCTTCAGAATAGACTCCATTTACTATTACCCTCTGTGTCCTATTCTCCAGCCAATTCTTTACCCAGGCTATCATCTTGGCACCCACTCCCAGGCTGGCTAACTTGTATATTAATCTTTTGTGTGGGACTGAGTCAAATGCCTTGCTAAAGTCTAGGTAGGCTATGTCCACAGCCCCTCCCTGATCTACTACTTTGGTCACCCAGTCAAAGAAATCTATTAGATTCATCTGGCATGACCTACCTGCTGTGAATCCATGCTGCCTTGGGTCCTGTGCCCCTCCGGCCTCTAGGTACTTGACAATTCTTTCCTTCAAAGTGATTCCATCACTTTCCCTATCACTGAGGTTAAACTAACAGGTCTGCAGTTTCCTGCTTCTGCCCTGCTCCCACTTTTGTGAAGAAGAATCACATCTGCCCTGCTCCAGTCCTCAGGTACCACCCCATCCTCCCATGATTTGTTAAAGAGGTAGTCAGTGGTGTCACTAGTTCTACCCTTAGTTCTTTAGAATTCTGGGATGAATCCCATCAGGCCCCATTGCTTTGTCCACCTTCAGTTTTAAGAGTTCTTTCAGAACCCTTTCTTCTGTAAATGGCTGGTATCAACTTCTGTATCCAGAGTGTTTCTATTGCTTGTTTTAGGTACCCCCCTCTTCATTCATAAATACTGAGCAAAAATATTTGTTTGATATCTCTGCCTTTTCACAGTCACCCTCTGCCCACCCCTCCCTTTATTAAGTTAAGCCTCACTATCCCTCCCTTAGTCTTCCTTCTCCCTGATGTACCTATAAAGGTTTTATCCCCCTTCTTAACTGGTTGGCTATCTTTTCCTCGGTTCAGGCCTTTGCTGTTCTGACTGCCTTCCCAGCTTCCTTTTGCTTTAACTGATACAATTCTCTGTCCTGCTCCTTCTGTGATTCCTTGTACTTTCTGAATGCTTTCTTTTCTCTTGAACCTTCACTGCCACCTCCTTTGAGAACCATAGTGGTTTCTTACATTGTTTTGTTTTGTTTATTTGCTTCACACAAGGCTTGTTACCTCTGTGATGGCAGTTTTATTATTCCCCATTGTTCTTCCACCCTCCTTCCTGCCCATTTGCTAGTGCATTCCTTAGGCACTCACCCATTCTGTCAAAGTCAGCCCTCCTGAAGTCCAGTACTTTTGCCTTTGTATGGCTTGACTCTATTGCTGTGTTTATTGTGAAGCATACTGTTCGATGGTACGCTAGTTCCAAGATAGCTACCTACTTCTACATCTGTGATCCTCTCTCCATCTCCATTTGAGAGAACCAGGTCTAAGATTGCTCCCTCTCAGAGTGGGTTCCAATACTAGTTGTCCTAAGGCATGCCCCCTGTAGGGCATCTAGAATAACCCACTCTTAGAAGTGACTTCTGCAACTGCACTCCAGTTAACATCTGGCATATTCAGATCACCCATCAGCAATATCTCCCCTTTATCTGCCATTCCAAGTATACCTTCTATCATTTCCTGTCCATTTCCTCCCCTGAGAGAGGTCTGTCTAACCCTGTGTGGATTGTGGTGCCATTGCCTGCCTCCAAATTGACCCACAGTGCTTCTTCTCCTCCCTGTTTACCATTTTGTTCTGTTGCTTTGATTCCTTCCTTATGTGAGAACTACTCCTCCTCCTCTTTTACCCTTCCTGTCCCTCCTGTAGATAGTGTATCCTGGTATGTTTACGTCCCAGTCATGGTTCTATGTGTACCATGTTTCTGTGACTGCCACGATATCCAGATGTTCCTCCTCCATCAAGGCCACTAATTCAGGAAGCTTGTTACCCAGACTATGGGCATTGGTACTCATTGTTCTCCATTTTTGATGGCTTTACCTTCTGTAGCAGCATCCCCACTGACCTTTCTACCTTGGTCTTTTCTCTTTTAGTACCCTGTTTTGTAGGGGAGGCTGGGATTTTCCTGCTGCTTTTCAGTGCCTCCTCCTTGACTAGTTTAAAAGCTTGCCAATGAAGCATTTAAACCGATTGCACAAAGACTCATTCCCTTCCTGGACAGATGCAGACCATCCTGCCAGTATAGGCTGGTGTCCCTCCAGGTGGAACCTCAGTCCCCAATGAAGCCAAACCTCTGTGTTCCACACCATTTTTTCAACTATTCATAAACTGCATGGTGCAGTAACGTCACCGCCCATGCCACTGACAGGCAGCACCTCTGAGAAGGATACTGTGTGTACTACCTGTCTTAGGCCCCTCCCCAACTCTACAAAGTCCTTCTGCACTGCTCTAATCTCATGATGAGCCAAGTCATTTGTCCCTAGGTGGACAATGACATCCAGCTCAGACTCCCGTGCAGCTGTTCCGTGATCCTAAGGATGCACTTCCTATCCCTCCAAGCCATGGCACCAGACAGGCTGCCTTACTTCAGTTTTCCCTGCTCCCCCAGTTCTAACTCCTAATAATTGGAGTCCCCCACCAGGAGCTGCTTCCTTTCCCTGTGGTGCCTTCTGCCTCCTTCCTGAGGGCCTCCCTTGTGACAGTTGTCTGCACCCTCTTTAGTCTCCTCTGTGGGTGCATCCATGGGGAACTATGCACCCCCAGAATGGTGTATGAACTGTGGAGTGGAACAACTGACTGGGTGTACCTCTGTTCCACCACCCTTACCCTCCCCGAGCCCACTGTGGTCCAACTGCTGTGCTTTCTCACAACCTCTGAGGTAGTGGTGGTGGCTCTGGTGCTCCCTGGATGGGGAGGTTCCCTTACTACTGTCCAGTGTGGCTCTGAAGATGGGCAACTTCCTCCTCAGGTCAGATAGTTGTCTCAGCCTCCAGAAAGACTCCCAGAAGACTGCTGCCCACAGCCATTACATTGCACTACTCCCTCACATGTCTGTCTACCTTGTTTAGTTTTTTTTTTGTGTGTGTGTGATTGGTTTGTTATATAGAAATATATGTATTATATAATGTGTATGCTTATATTGTCAGTGCAGTGTGCTAGAGAGGATATGACAGTGATATGCAACTTGCCCTCTTGTGGAAATAATGTCAGGACCCCAGGTATAAAGGAACTATTTCCAGGGGTGGTGGGGTGAGGGGTGGAAGGGTTTGGGCCTAAACTGTGCCCTCATGAAACAATCAGCTAAACTCCTGACCTACCGGCTGCATGAGTGCCTTCCTGTCAGCAAGATGCTCTACACGACAATTTGACAGAGAAAATACTCTGCTAATCAAACAGAGAAAATCCAAACATCCAAGTCAGACACAGGTAACCCTCTCAGCCCCCAAACAGCCTGGTAACTTGTGCTCTGAAAGCAGTCAACCCAAAACACATCAGCTGTGCAGAAGGGCAGACACAGAAAACAGTATTCAGCCCTTGTGGGTTTAAACTCTTCCTGCACTGAAAATCTTAACAATTGTAACAAAAGTAAAGCAATGTCCACCTTCCTCTGTTGATTGAAAGACTGCCTTTTCTGATCATTCTAAGTTCCTTATTTCACCCTTCAGTTAGAAGTATCCTCCACCTGAAGAATATTAACTTTCCTAAGGAATCTGCTTCAAACCAAAGACAATTGTAAATTGTAAGGTTCACCTCCCTCTGATGTGAGCACAACTCGCTTTCTTGCAAATCTTAAGTCCAGTGTTGCAGCTTCCAGCCAGAGGTAGCTTTACCTGAAGAATATTTATAAAAAGGAAACCCAAGCCACCCATAGCCACTTTGGTGAACTGAAGTGACCGCTGTCACCCGCCAGTGTGCGCCTTAAGTCCATATTATAATAATCAATTTGTTTTAAGAAACAGGGCTGCTAGAAAAGAGGAGCCAGAAATAAACATAGTCTGATGTCTATCATAAATCCAGTCCTGGATTCCGTGTAGCTGCAACCATAAGAGTTAAAGCAGTTCAGCAGTTCCTCTGGTAAACCGAAACTGACTGCTGCTACCAGGTTGGTGCTGTTCAAGGCTCATATTGTAAAAAGTCAAGTCATTTACAAATGGGCAACTAGTGAGGGATGGGCCAGAAAAAAGTGAGTCTGGTATCTAGGACCAATGTTCAGTCAACTAAAAGAAGATAAAGAAATTCAGTGCGACTCTATAACAAAAACAGTTCAACATCCCACTAAGAAAAACAGATAATCATCTAACTTCAGGGGAGTGGTAAAACAGGGAAAAAGCAGCCATAGTTGATAAAATATTTCAAGTGCAGTTTGTAAGAGTAAGCCCCCCATCCCTGCCATGTCGAGGGTCCTGATGGTAAAAGACAGGAGGGGGCACCAACTTAGGAAGACACATCCCAAACCTCATAATAAAGATGGCACATACCTGCAAGCAGCTCTTTAGGGTTTGCAGGCAGTTGCAAGACGAGCCAAAACTGGGTGTACTGTAGGCTGGAGACTTAGGCTGTGGGGGCAAGCTGGAGTTAGCAGGCAGCATCATAATTCATAGAAAGCAATAGGAGGATAAGCGCTGATAAAAGTGTAAAAACAAACAAAATGTATTTATTATGTGGCTAAGAAACAAACAGCTATCAGGAGCTGGGGGCATGGCAATAAAGGGAGCACTTAGTTTTACAATGGCACAAAGCCATGACACATAACTTAGGGCGTGGCAGCCTTGGTGCTGGATCCATACTGAGCTGAGGACTTCATCATTCACGCAGCAGCACAACTAGGCTGGTCTCCAGTACACACCTTGGCCTTATGTACAAAGGCAGCTCAACACATGCCTAATGCTCAGACTTTAACAACTATGCAGTGGCTCCAACACAGGCTACAGCTCTCTCCCAATTCCTCTTATTCTGTAACACAGACCACAGAGCCCAGGCCCTTGGCATCCCTGAACCTAGTAAAAAAACATGGGTGATCAGAGGGACTCACTGTGCTCACTTTATCTTTCCCCACAGGCTGCCCAAATGGAACGGAGTGCCACACCAGGTATAAGGTAGGCGGGTTGCCATCACCACTCTACCACACAATGCATGGCTGCCACCACTGCACCGCCCCACCATTCCTACCCACTAAACAGGCCACAGACAGGTACTAGGCCCCATTCCCACCCTGGTCTGTGGTGCACGAGGTGGGCCTCTTTTCCTCCCAGGCCACGGCTCCCTTGTGGACCCAGTCCCCATATTGCCACAGGTAGCTAGACCACCCACTGTTCCGAATGAACTACCAATCACTGAGTCACTAAGGCCTAAATCTGGGCTGGAGCTCTGACCCATAAGATGCTGTAGTGTCTCCTTCCTGCCGGGCCTCCTCTGCTGCCCAAAAGTCACCCATTAAATAACCAGGGAGCAGTAGTGGTTTCCCACCCAGCTGGCGCCAGCCCACCATCCCACACATAGAAGGAGGTGGGAGGAGAGGATCACTTTGGTAAACATCTCCTGAAGGGGTGCTTACACTCTCCTCCTTTTTAACCATTCACTTCCTGGTGAATGGGGCACCTGACAACACCACTGGGCGGAAAGAAGGGGCAAGATATGCACACTCTCCTGTTCCCTTGAGGACCCGCCAGACAAGATACTAAAATGGGGACCCCAAAATTCCAATTAACCCCAAAAGGTCATGCTGCTGCCACAAGAGGGACCCAACATCCAGTTACCCAAAACCCCAACAGCACAGTTACCCCAAAATGTATGCAACGAAGAAATGAACAGTTGAAGCATGCTACAGGACATTAAACACATTTAGAAAGTTAACCCAAAACCCTACACCATTTACTCCACCTCTCACCCCAGTCACACATAAGCACCACCAGACACACAGATCACTGCCCTCACACAACCGTACTCACATACCACACACCATCCACATTCTACCATCCCTCCCATTCAGTATCACCAGAAAATGGGCATAATAATTTATAATCCAAAAGGATGACAAAGACTACGATACTCAGTCTTTTATAAGTCCTGACTATGAGCTTGCTTTTAGTGCACAGCCAACATTAACCATTACCACTTCCCTCCAGACTAAACGTGAACAACTACTTGAACAAGAACAAGAACATTTTAACAAAACATTTAGGGAAAAGTAAAGGATCTCACCCAGCATGAGGCAGTCCATAAAAGTTCCAGAAGGGGCTAAGAACACAGTCCCAAGCATACCATTCATAAGTTCATATCAATCTTTACCTTTACAGGGCAGGTCCTCTCTCATGGGAGTAATAAAATTGTGGATCTGGCTTAGTGGTTTCAACACCAAATTAATCCATAGCCATAAGGTAATATTTTGTGCATCTTCCCATAACATCCAGGGATGAGGTGAAGTGTTTAAATGAAGTCAGTCTTGTCCAGACCATGGGGTTACATAAGGATCTGACATGAGTGATGGTAACAGCTGCAGGGGTCCAGTTTGATGGTTTCTCAACTGAAGATTGGCCACTGCACCACAGAAACCCAGTTTGACCTCTTTTCTTTGATCACATCCCAGATTCTTTCGGGAGATAGAGGAAGTCTTCTTTGGGGTATTCAGCATGAACTCTCCAACGGACCCACATTTTAGCGTACAACCACTCTGGGATACTGCCTACACTGGTATGGTGGCCATACTCTCCTCAAGTCACACCCCAGAGTGGTAACTGATATTCAGTGGATCATCAGGTAGCAGGCATCCATTTTCTCCCAAAGGTGGATACACATCTGGGGCAGCCTCGGTGTGTTGTCAGGCAAAGTCAGATGTGGGCATCAATAAGAGTGAGGGATTGCTTTCTCCACCTCTTGATCCTGGAATGCCATTAGCTTGGACAGCTGGCTGAGAGGTAGCACAGGAGGTTTACACACAGAACCACAAGGGCTAACCTTTGCCACCATTGACATCAGATGACTTTTTCCTAAAGCATCATCCATCTTTCCCGAAGCTGTATCAATTTTCCAGCAGCACTGAAGTCCCTGGCGGGGTGGGGAGCAGGCCCCTAACTCCCAGGGCCCAAGGGAGTCTGCAGATTGCATAGGCTTCCCACAGCCTGTCCATCTGCCATGGGGAGGCTAAGGTGCCTTTAGCAGAGAAGGGCTGGGCAGATGGCTATGCCATTCTTTGCAATAGATGTCCTCCTCTTTCTCCTCAGTAGGGTCTTCAGGAGCAGAGGGCTTCATGGGTACTGTCTCAGAAGCAGATCTTACCTTGTCCCAATTGTCAAGGCTGCCCATTGACAGGATGGTAGTGGTTCCCGGAGACACCAAGGTGGCCATGACCACTCTGTCATGTAGGATGGCAAAGAATACATATTAGCCATTGCAGGGACTCCTTGAGCACATGAGGAGCACAAAGCCAAGTGAACCACTCTGATTTCCGAAAGCTACACCACACACTGTCTGACAAAAGCCCCTTCCAGCTTTATTCCAGAGCCAGGACAAAAACGAGGCTGGCACCATTGTAGATGGATCATTATCTGGAAGAGTTTCTTCCATTATGCTTCTAGTTTCACAACTGTTGGTGTCTCCACTCACTCTGCAAAAATGGCACTCAAAGCACAGTCTCCCACAATACTGGGTTCTGCATCAGTCAATCAGCGGCTACACAGTCCCATTAGCACAGGATTGCCTATGCAACACTGTCCCCAAAAAGGCAGCAAGCAGGAAAAGGCACGAAGCTCCAGGAAATGGCACAGCACAGGGAATGCACACTAAGGAACAGCCAGGATCCATGAGATGCCAGAACCCACCAAGGCACAGTTCAAGCACCCCAAAATTAAATCCTAGATGAGCCTCCATGTTATAAGCTCCCATACCTGCCATGTCTAGGGTCCTGATGGTAAAAGACAGGGAGGGGCACCAACTCAGGAAGAAACATACCCAACCTCATAATAAAGATGGTACATACCTGCATGTAGCTCTTAGGGTTCACAGGCAGCAAAGGTGCAGCCAAAAGCAGAGTGTACTGTAGGCTGGAGACTTAGGCTGTGGGGGCACGCTGGAGTTAGCAGGCAGCATCACACTCATAGAAAGTAATGGAGGCCATGCACTGATTAAAGTGTAAAACAAACAAAATTAATTTATTATGTGGCCAAGAAACAAACAGCTCCCGGGAGCTGGGGCATGGCAATAAAGGAGCACATAGTTTTACAATGGTATGAAGCCATGGCACATAACCTAAGACCGTGAAGGCCTCAGTACTAGATCCAAAACTGAGCCAAAGAGCTCATCATTCACACAGCAGCATAATTAGGCTGGTCTCCACACGCACTCGGCCTCATGTACAAAAGGCAGCTCGAACACATACCTATAGCTCTGACTTCAACAACTATGCGGTTGCTCCAACACAGGCTACAGCTCTCTCCCACTTCCTCTCATCCTGCAACACAGGGCTATGGAATCCAAGCCCTCAGCATCCATGGACCTAGTAAAAAATCACGGGTGATCTGAGGGACTTTATCTCTGCCTTGCAGGCTGTCCAAATGGAACAGAGTGTCACATCGACTATGGGTCAGGGGGCTGCCACCACCGCCCCTACCCCACAATGCAGGCTGCCACCACTGCACCACCCACACTGTTCCTACCCACTAAACAGGCCACAGACTGGGACTAGGCCCTGTTCCCACCCCAGTGCTGCTGTGCACAAGGTGGGCCTTTCTTCCTCCCAGGCCATGGCTCCCTTGTGGACCCCATCCCCATACCACTGCAGGTATTTAGGCTACACACTGTAGCAAGCAAACTACCAGTTGCTGAGTTCCAAGGTCTCGATTGCCAGGCTGTGGCCTGAGCCCTGACCCACCAGATGTTGTAGTGTCTCCTTCCCACCAGCCTCCTCTACCACCCAAAATCCACCCATTAAATACCCAGGGGGCAGGACTGGCTCCACCTGACCAGAGTGGCCAGTCCACCATCCCAAACATGAAAGGAGGTGGAGGAGACGATCACTTGGTAAGCATCTCCAGAAGGGGTGCTTACATAAGAAGCTCTGCTCCCAGTAGTAATAGATGACTGCAGTCAGAGAGATTGCATAAACTGTTCTGGTTGGTTTACAAAACACAATGGTACAACCTGAGCAAACTTATAAATTATAAGTTTGTTTTGAGTAAGTAAAATCAGAGTGAAGGAAAAGCAATGCTCTTCTATAAAACAAAGGAAAAACCACGCCTCCAAAGCGTCACTCCTTCAGTGAACTGAACTGACTGCTGCCACCAGGTCAGTGTGGTTCTAAGCCTATATTATAGTAATCGATTTGTTTAACAAACAGGGCTGCTAGAGAAAGAGGAGCCAGAAATAAACACAGTCTGATGTCTAACCTAAATCCAGTCCTGGATTCCAGTGTAGCTGCAACCATAATGAGTTAAAGCAGTTCAGCAGTTCCTCTGGTAAACCGAAACTGACTGCTGCTACAGGTTGGTGCTATTCAAACCTCATATTGTGAAAAGTCAGGTTGTTTAAAAAACAGGGCTACTTCAGAAGGAGCAGTCAGAAATAAACAGAGTTTGGTATCTAAGAACAATGTTCAGTCTTGAATCAAGTGTAGCTGCAGCCAAAAGAAGATAAAGAAATTCAGCACAACTCAGTAATAAAACAATTGAATATCTCGCTTAGAAAAAATGAAGATAATCACCTAACTTCAGGGGAGGGTAAAATAGGTTAAAAAGCAGTCAAAGTTAATAAAATATTTCAAGGTGCAGTTTGTAGGTGTTTTTCTCCCAGTAGTCATTAATGACTCAGTCAGATAGATTGCATAAACTCTTCTGGTTGGATATTAAAACACCACGGTTCAACCTGAGCAGCCTTATAAATTATAAAAGTCTGTTCTGAGTAAGTAAAATTATAGTGAAGGAAGTAAAGAGAAAAATAATGAATAGGCAATTCAGACATTAAAGTGGAATGATTGGTGTCAGATCGAGCTCTTTCAGAAGATATGCACTGTCTCTACAGCGTGGTGCTGCTGGGTGGCAAGGACCTTTGCTGTACCAAAGCTCCACTCCATGGTACATAGATCAGTCATCGACTCGCCTCTGATGCCCTGCTAGCTGATGAATCCAGTTATTAGATTGATTTAGGTGGTGCAAAGGAGGCAAAGTTCTTGCATCTGGAGGCAACCTGATGTGTTATCATGTGCTGCCTCTCAGCTGCTGTGGTAATTCCCCTTGTGCAGGTTAAAGGTAGACTGGAAGTGCAGATGTTGGGTGGTACAGCCCTTTGTAGTACCAAGACTTACCTTTTGGTATGTAGATTAGCCACTGACTCACCGCCGAGTCCCTGCCAGCTGATGAATACGGCTCCTAGCTATTAGTCCTAATGGCGCTTAATGAGTTTGATGATGGTGTGTTACACTTGTCTGCTGATGTGTCAGAGACTGGAACTTAATATCCACAGATTACATATGCCTAAGAGCTCACACTGAGTGTTAATCACAGTGTTACCTTTAACCACTATGATCACATCTAACAGCTATCTAAAAGCCACCTGAAGCATGGCTGTCAGATGTGATCATGGTGGTTAAAGATGCTCTACACTGTAATTTCTGGTACTCAAGTCTGTGCCTCCTTCAGCCCCAATGGGCCTGCTCACCCCACTCCCAACCAATAAGGAAATGGATCAGGAGCTTGAAGAGATGATGAACAGATAGGCTATTCCAGACATCCCACCAAGGGATCCTCTGCTGGACATCATAAATTAATTTTGAGCAATGTCAGATAAAGTAATTCTTTGCTCAGTGTGTTTTAAAATGCAATAAACCAATAAACAGATTTAAACATTCATACCTCACAGCCTTCCTTGCCAATATATAATTACAGTTAGACTAAATACTTAGACATATGTTTTATTAATGAGTAATTACTTATAATTAAGTTTACTTATAGTCATCGGTTGTATTCAATATTTACTAATAGGACTTTGGTTTTGTATTTTACTAATGCTTGCTAGCATGATTATTGAGTGTGGATTTAAAATTGTGTTTCATTTACAGTAAAATACATGCACAGAAAGACTCTTTCTGATAAGTTATAAGTCAATGTATTCTTAGATCTTTTCTTGTAAATGGCTTAACAGCAAAGTCAACTAAAGACAAAGAACCTCTAAAGCAAAACACTGAGGCAAGGGTTACCTCAAAGGGCATTTGGCTGGGAAGTTGTTTCATCACACATGCCTCCATTACTGAGCATTATGGTTGCATAAATCACCACAGAATGTTAACATTCTGTGATTTGCATATGCAGCCCATGATGCTTGTATTGTGGGCATGTGATTTTGTATTTTCAAGTCAACAAAGGTCAACTTCCTCTTATGATAGACTGACAAACTAAAATAGGAATATCTTGTAACTAAAGTGTCTGGATGTAAACTTTCAGTTTATATTTATTGAAGGTCAAGCATAACTTCCTCTTGTAACAGACTAAAATAGAAATGTCCTGTAACTTAGGGTTTGAATACATATTTTCAGTTTATTTATGAATCTAAATTATATTTGAGGCTTACTGGCCTACCTATTAACATGTGTGAAAACTTATAACTGAATGTGGACTCTTTTTGATAAGTATTACATGTTTTATATAGATACTTTACAGTAGGAATCATATGCCAAGACATTTCAAACACTCTTCTTATAAGTCACATGGTAGACATATTTAAAGGCCTTTCTTGTAGCAAACTTAAATAAGTCAGACAATCAGATGACTACATGAGTCATCATATGCCTGAGTACTACAAAAACAACTTGCTACCCAGGTAGTGTCCACTATTGGTAAAAATAAAATTATTTTCGATTTGGTTGAAAATCCCCGTCATACTAGACGTTGTAGCATGATGTCAAACTGTTAATGACAGCCCATATCTTTACTTAAAAGCCCTTTTAATCAGACGCTTCTAGATATTGATAGCTTTCTGTTACAGAAAGTTATTAACCAGTGATTTTCTGACATATAAAATTACTTTCTAACACAGAAGACTATTGCTTTAAACCCAGACCATAAACTAGAAACTACAGAAGTGCCAACCCAATTGAGTGCCTTGACATACTATAAAGATCAGCAGGCAAACCAGTCAAGGTAATACCAAGCAGAAGGAGGACACAGAGTCATCCTCAGTCCAGAACCTCAAAGCTTGACATCTGATAAAAACTGGTGGGGTGAGTTTTGCTTCTAACACAGGCAGTTGGAACTGGGAAAACTAATGCTTGCAATTTTTTATTTCTGTTTTTATTCTGTTATTGCAACTAATTCCACGCACGGAAATTTATATATTTTCTTCTGCTTGCACTGCTGTTCAGAGAATTAATTTTTTTTACTCATGTTACTGTTAAAATTACTGTGTGACTTTTGAATTTGATAGTAAGTAAAAATATTTCTTGAAAAACATTAATTCCAGATGTTATGGTGATACTCTCTTCTGAACGTAATATGGTTAAGGGCCTTTGACTTAGAACATTCAAGATTAAGGACTAAACCTGAATTTGACTTCTGCTTTATCAGGCATCTGGGAACAATTAAGATCACCATCCAAGGTTACATTTATATAATTAACAGTGCAGATTTAAACTGTACATAATTTATACATAAATTCCTGGGATGGTGCCACATAGATCCCAGTAAAACAATTAAGTGCAGAATTTTGAACTGTCCAAGACATAAGGAGACATGAGAGTTTAAAATACTAGTAAGAATATTTAAAGAATTAACCCTGGTCCATTGTCCTAAGGTGACCACTCATGGTCATAATAGTACTGTGGACTATAATGAACATACAGTATTTGTTCACCAAGATCAAATAGTTCTGTCAGTCAAGTAACTGATAATGTAGTGGTGGCAGGAGGACTTCTAGAGCAGGAAACAGATTTCTGTTTGCCTTCACTATATATTGCTACCCCAACCAGACTCTACCCAAGTTTATCTAACCTTGTGGAAGACTTGGAAGGGTTGTCTGTCTCTGAAGGTCAAGGTGAAAACCTTGTACATGAGACTGGCCTAGGGAGTCATGCCAGGGGTCGGAAAACAGCCCTGGCACTTCACTGGTCATCTGTGACCAATTTTCCTCTATGCACAGGCTTGGTAAAACATAACTGTGTAGAATGCCCAACATATAAAATAATGATATATTATTACCTTTTTTGTCCAGGAATGCACATCCCTTCATTCAGGCTAAACTCATGTATGGAGCTTTCATTTTCTTTCCAGGTTTATTTATCTTAAAGTGGTACTCGATAGAGAATGTGAGGCTGGTTCAGAGGATATGGTTCTATAATGAAAACAAGTATAGTCAGCACTAAAATATTTGTTTGAAAATGGAGCTGATATCTCATGTTGATCACACGTGCAGTATCTTGGCTCTGTTTTTCAAGCATATTTATTAGGGTTGACCATGCTCATTTTCATTATAGAACTGTACCATCTTAATTAGCATCTAATTCTGTCAGGTACTAAACTTTGATAAATAGACCTACAAAAATGCAGGCAAGAGTGAGAAAATAGTGCCATGGGAGGTGTGTGTGTGGGGGCAACTGCACTGTACTGAATGGAGAGCACACAGAGATGTGCTTCAACTTTGGTCAGTGGAAGGATACAGTTGTGGTACATTTGCAGTCACATGCTTCCAGATCCCCTTTCTCAATGTAATAGCACTATGTCATGCATAGCTCTTGCTATGCAGCTGTAAAAACATCAACAGTCATTGAACAGGGATGTTCATGAGACAGTGCTTGTGAAAGTCCATTAGCCCACAGTTAATTCCACCTAGACATAGTCTTAAAATAAGCATTGTGATACCTGTTAGTAAAAACATGGCCATTCAGTAGTCACCTTACTTGGCTGGGAATGAGAGTTCTTTCAGTTCTGAGTAATATCAATCCTGAGCAACTCCTCCCTCTGTACAGCAAAGTGTCAGGACCAGTGGTTCCCTATGTAATCCACAACAGCATCATCGTCAGGTGCCAATTTACTCCAAAATGCATAAATGAAGAGTTCCATTCTGAAGCACTGGCAGGAGTTTTGGTTTATACTTTTCATTTTCACTGGCAGCTCTCCTGCAGTTCCATTCTATCCCCTTAGGGACCCACAAATAGATTGGTGTCCTTGGCACCCTTTTCCAGCTGGACCAGCAAATCACTAGGGCACTCAACACCCCCCACCACCATGAACTCCTCAGCACAGGCTGGTCCTGGGTTCCTTGAGACCAGTGCACTTCAAAAGATCACTCATGCACCACTCCCAGTCACAGCCGAGGAGTCACATAGTAGCACAGCTGGGACAAGGCTTCCCTCCTTTAGCATTCTATGGCTCAATATAACTCAAAACTAAACTAACTCATTGTGCTCTCCTCTTTATGACCTTGTATGGGAAAACCACTCTGCTCTCACCACTTTCCCAGCCTGAGAGTCATGGGCATCCCAAATGGGGACAGGACTGCAGAATTCACCACATAGGGATAGGATTACAAATGTTACTAAACACGGCTGATGGCAACAAACATTACCACATGAGGACAGGGTTACAAATGTTACCAAATGGGGCTAGGCTACAAATGTTGCTACTGAAGGAGGGACAGGGTTATTAATTCTACCAAATGAGGGCAGGGCAACAAATCTTACTAAATGGTGCCATGGCTACAGATGTTACCAAATGAGGGGCAAGGTTATAGATGTTATCAAACATGGGACAGGATTACTAATCTTACTGAATGAAGGCTAGAGCTATAAATGTTACCAAATGGGGACAGGGCTACAAATGTTACCAAACTGGGGACAGAGGGTTACAGATGTTACCAAATGAGGGCTAGAGCTACAGATGTTACCAAAATCAGGGCCACAGCAACAAATATTAACAAATGAGGTCCAGAATTAAAATGTTACTAAACAGGGCCAGTGCAACAAACATAATTGAGGCTGCTGGGAACTTTGTTGTCACAGAGAGGCTGTGCAAGAGACAGGCAATACCCAGTGGATCTTAGTAGTGCTTAGCTCTTTCATTACATTTGTGGTTCATCTTCTAGTTTTATTGTCTTGCTCAGGCAGAAGTCAGTTTGAGAGGATTACAGAGAAATGCATAGTATTTAAAACTGAGATATATTAATTTAGAGAATATTGTTTGAAAAAGACTGGTCTTAGCTTGTGAGCCAAAATGCCTGAATGAATTGGAACATTCAGTCTACTGCTTCTCTAACTCTTACTTTCTGTTCCAGAGTTTTGATCGAGCAAAGCCAGGAGATCTGATTGAAATTACCGACCTGGCTATCAACACTGGGCAATCTACATTGGCAATGCTACATTCACTTGGCTCCAGCCAGTAAGAACAAGTCTTGCTATATAGTAGACCAATCAATAGCGTACAGTTCAGCATTTGGTTCTGCCACCCCACAGCCTCACCAACTCAATGCATTTTATGGTGGTGGGGGTGCTTTTTAAGCTGGTTGTGGACATCCTACTTCAAGTCATAGGAAGGAAGTTCATTTTGTATAACACTTGTAATTACACACTCTATCCTAGTGGCTCCCTACCCTGAACAGTTGCAGCAGCCATTAGAGATGCAGAGAAATTTTGGGAGGTTAAGGAAAGCATGGAGAGAGAAATATGATGCTAAACACAGTGAGGTTAAGTAACATGCTCAGGGTCACAGTGTGTAAGTGACAGTGGTGGGCATTTAAACCTGTGTCGCATGTTCACAGCTTGGCACTATAACCACTTAACTAAATTGATGGCAATAACATGTAGGTGACACTACACCTACATGTACAGAGTTTACTTGTACAGAGGTTACTTGTAGCTGATAGTTGTTACCTAAAGCAGACTTTATAGAAAAGGTTTAAAAACTAGCTTCACTTTGCACTTTTATGCTCATTTTGTAACCTGGGCCCTCAGCGGGAAACCCCAAATGTATGAGGTTGCCACGCCAGAGTTCTTGCTTATGCCCTTGATGGATATGCAGTATGAGGGCAAGGATGCTGAGTTGGGAGACTCTCTGGTAGGGCTGGGCAGACTATTCTGTCTGAAATCTGAACTCTAGGATCCAGCACTTATCCACAGACCTGGATAAATACAGACTTCACTGCAGAAGTCAGTTCCAGGTCTGTGGAAAGCTGCAGACATGTCTTTCTGTTTAATTGACTGTTGTCATGGGGATGCTGTCGGCACACTCATTTCAGGTACAGGTGGCCAGCGGCATCCAATCATGCAACTGTGATGTGATATTGCAAGGAAAGCTGCGGATGCATCACAGAGTATAACCGTGGTGCGTGCGCAATGCAGCGAGAGGTGCAGGGCAGGCAAGTGAGAGGGGAGTGTTGTGGAGTGGCTACTACTACTA
Organism: Neoceratodus forsteri; assembly: GCA_016271365.2. Classification (NCBI taxonomy): domain Eukaryota; kingdom Metazoa; phylum Chordata; order Ceratodontiformes; family Ceratodontidae; genus Neoceratodus; species Neoceratodus forsteri. The sequence continues at coordinate 490,765,217 of CM028132.1, read as the reverse complement.
CAGAGGATTTGTGTGGTCAAACCGATCCTTTGGGTTGGCGAGGGCGACTAGTATGAGCGAATCACAGTAAGGAAAAGAGATTTATTGGGGGCAGAGAAAAATAGTTATTTAGGAGGGATGAGGAGAGGATTGAGTCACCATGACACAGAGAGAGAGAGACACACACACAGGAGAGAGACTACTGGAAGTGGGGCCAAAATAAAGAGTTACAGTCACAGAAATCAGTGAATCACACAGATAACAATAAAAAAATTGTTGGTCAATCAAGAGGTGCCACGAGAAAGAAAGGGACAGAAATACAAAGAAAGACTTAATTCTCTTTGAGGCTACAGAGGGTAGGAAGGCAAAAATAAATCTTTGACTTTTGTTCCTTCTAGAGAGTCACCAGAAGTGAGTGAGGAGAGAAGGAGAGAGAGAGAGAGAGAGAGAGAGAGAGAGAGACTACTGGGGGCCAATTAGTACAGTCACAGAAATCACAAATACAGAAGTACATTCTTTATTATCCTTGTTGGTCCATAAAGAGGAACCGAGAGAGAGAGAGGGGCATAGAAAAGAGAGAGAGAGAGAGAGAGAGAGAGAGTGAGAGAGAGAGAGAGAGAGAGAGAGAAAGAAGAGACTTAGTTACCTTGTGAGGCTATAGATTACAGGGCAGAGAGGCAAATAAATCTTTGACTTTATTCTTGTTCCATCCAGAGGAGTAACCGAGAGAGAGAGAGAGAGAGAGAGAGAGAGAGACTTAGGTGGCCAGGTGGGACTATAGATTACAGGGCAGGCAGGAAAAGTTAATCTTTGATTTTATTCTTCTTACATCCAGAGGAATCACCACCATGACAGAGAAAGAGTACTGTGGGCCAAATAGAATTGCAGTCACAGAAATCACAAAATAAAATATATACCTCTGTATTTTCTTCTTGTTCCATCAGTGGAGAGACAAAAGACTTACTGGAGCTAGAGATATCAGTCACCAATCACAAATTAAATTAATCTGTTTTTTCTGTTGTTGTTTTACTTCCATCGAGAGGGAGTAACGACTCAGAGAGAGACAAGAGAGACAGACAGAACGAAAGAAACTTGCTGGGTGCCATAATAAAAAAAGAAAATAGTATTATCTTGAGCCAAAGGTCTGACCCTGTTGCAGGGCAGTCATACTGCTCATTGGCTGGGGTGACCCTGAGGAGGGCAAAATGACAGACTGAGAGGCTGGGTGCTGTCTGCTGTGGGCCATCACATTAATGTTCACATATAAAAGAAATACTTTTCTGACAAAAACATACAAATTGCTGAGCCTGTGCTTGCTGGCTGGGGGGCTCTGGAGGGCAAAGTGACAGGCTGGTACAGCTGGGTGTTAGAGAGACTGGGCGCTGTCTGCTGTGAGCCATCATGTTAACGATTCTCATATAAAACATCTTTTCTGACAAAAACAGACAAGTTGCTGAGCCTGTGCTGCTGACTCTGGGGCCAAGGGACATTGTGACTCATAGCAGTCTATTTTGTTTATTTGTTAACTCAGAAAATGAGAATGCAAAAGCCACAAGGTGTTTTCATTCATTAATTTATTGCAACTAAATAGACACAGCAACACAAGTACACAAGTGTCATCATCACTCATATCCATCCATTATTGCTTCTTATCCTTCTTATTTTTATCATGCAACCATTTCAATGTTTGGGGGAATGGTGATGGGGTATCAGTGCTTGTGTAACTTGTAGTACTGTTTGTGACTTTACTCTCTTCCCATCCTTGAGTAGTAGGTATGTAGGTAGGAATTTGTAGGAATAGAAGGCCCAAAAGATACCCCTGCCTTTCCTGGTATGCTAAGAGGAGAAGGACGAGGTTCTAGTAACAATAGCTAATTTAAAGGAAGATCAGCATCTTGGAAAGATGATGGTCCATCCTCTATCCATGGATGATGTAGTTTGGTGAGTGATCCTAAGGTTGAAGAAGTAGGTCTTTTCTGAAGGAGCAGTAGAATCTGAGTGAGAAGCAGATCCAGTTAAAGAAGGGCAAATGAAGTCCAGATTTCCAAGGTAACGATGGATGATTGTCCACAGGATGTATGTATCACCAGAATGAATTTCTGAAAGACCTAAGCAATATCAGATGGCAGAACTTATTTTTAGCCTCCTCTATTAGTGAGGCATTCAGTATCTTTCATAGCCATTTAATGAATCTAATCGATAAGCATGCCCCCAAAGGCTGATCAGATCTAAGAAAAGACCCCAAGAGATATTTCTTGAAGGCAGCTTACTGAAATGTTCTTTAGGGTAAGGAAAGGATTGTTGAAAATGAACATGATGTTTAACTGCTATAACATGCATTTATACTTAGTCGTAAAACTGCCTAAAATGTAATGGAATCACTATAAATAAAAATAATTTAAGTTAAAAACAACAAAAAGAGAAAAGACCTCTTATTTTGAAGAAAGCACTTAGGGACAGGGACTACTGGTGGAAAAGAGCAAGGAAATCATATCTGGAGGCAGACTGGTTAGCATTCCACACCTCTAGAAATGCCTGCACTAAGCTAATTAGGTCTGAAAAACTAGGTACTTCTAAGCGACTAGAAGCCAATAAAACACTTCAGCCAAATTCTGGAACGCCCTCAGAGAAGTTGAAGGATACCCTGCGGAATCATCTCTATCAGCCAAATCTTGTCCAACGGGCATATCTATACAGACAGAGACTATATTCTTGGACAGCTAAATGATCACTTTGCCACTGCAGGGCTAGCTTTTGACACCTCACCCATTAGTAAAATTAATCTCTGGGTACCCTGCTGCTGACCTTATTAACACTTCTAATCCTAGCTTATCTCATCCTCCTGTATTTAGTTTCAATACAGTAACTTTTAAGCAGGTTGAGGACTTACTACTTTCCCTGGATACCAAAAAGAGTGCAGGTGCAGACAACATCGAACCATACTGCCTCAAACTTGACTATCCCTACTTGACTGCCCCATTACGCACTTATTCAACTTGTCGCTTACGCAAGGAGAACTTCCCAGCCATGGAAAACTGCCCATATCCTACGTTATTCAAGTCGGAGACCCATGCATCTGAATAATCACTGGCTTATATCTATACTCCCGCATTGTCGAAATTACTTGAAAAAATTGTTAATGCCCAAATAAGAGAACATTTGGATGCACATGATTTATTAAACCCTGTACAATCTGGCTTCAGAGCCAAACACAGCATGATATCAGCACTTGTGAAAGTAACACAGATTGGCAAACTGCACTAGATACCAAGAAACACGTGATCACCCTCTTCCTGAATCTGAGTAAAGCTCGATACCATGAGCATGATATATTGCTCACAGCTATGAGCAGCCTCGGACTTGACAGCTCTGCAATCAAATGGTTTTCCAGGTACCTCAGCAACAGACTGCAACAAGTCAAAGCTGCAGGTGACCTGTCATCACTAAAAACCCTTCTGTAAGGCATTGCCCAAGGCTCCATATTAGGCCCAATCCTATTTGCAATTTATATAAATAACCTGGACACTCATCTACAAACAGCTAATATACACTTATTCGCATATGATACTGTACTATATACCATAAACTCCTCCTTAGATGTGGCGCAGGAGAAGTTGGCAAGACTTTATTAAGCTCCAACATAATCTCATTTAAATACAAACTCCTCCTCAATGCCAAATAGACAAAAGTCATGATTCTTTCACCAAAAGCTGGCCTCCGTATCAACACACACTACCCAGATTTTAACGCTCTTGATGAACCTCTTGAAATAGTCAAAACCTTTAAATACGCACGATTTTGGCTGGACAACTAGCTGAACTTCCAATGCTGCCTGAATGAAATCTCAAAGAAATTAAAGCAGGTTAGGCCTATTCTATCGGATTAAACATTTGCTAACCTTAGATGCTAGAAAGAGGATAGTACAATCACATTTTTACCCATACTGGATTATGCTGACCTTATGTACTCCATTGTCCCCAACGGTGCTCAGCAAACATGACACTTATACCACCGGGCCCTAAGATTTATTCTCAACCTACCCTTACGTATCCATCATTGCCTACTGTACCAGGAATCGGGTTGACCTTCTCTATCAGCTAGGAGGAAAAGAAATGCTATTCTCTGGCTCCACAAAGCACTCTCAAATAAGCTCCCAACATACATCTCTAGCTTATTTGTGCATCTCAAGAGTTTCTATGAACTGAGACATTTCTCATACTCTCCTTTCAGATTCTTAGAGTAAATACAACCTATGGCTCGCCACAATCAGCTTTTCACTTCCATCCTATGGAACTCCATGCAAAGTACACTAAAACTGCTCATCACACCAAGGCCTATCCACATTCAAAAGATGCTTGCCACTTTATTGAGGGAAATTGCAGTTGTTTCAGACGAAAATGATCTTCCTACCTTTTTCACTATTTCTGCAATTACAACATTTATCAAGGCCCTTCCTCATAGGTGACTTCCAGCACCCATTGTGTACTTTCATCTACCCTGGCTCTCATATCCTCTCCCTCCTTTCCTTTACACAGACACTCCTTTGTCTTCCTTTTCTGATTACTACCAACAGTAGGAGGTTGTTTAGGACTGATGACTTTCCCACCTTCTTATAATATTATTATTCTTGAATTGCATTTGCTTGTAATCCTGACAGGTCAGCTGATGTTGGCCATTTGTGCATATCCTATAAAATATTTCATTCATCTGTGCCCAGTACTTATTGTATTGTATGTTTTGTATTGTTATACTGTATGTCCAGGACCACTTTGAAAATGAGCTTGCTCAATGGTGTTTATGTCTGGTAAAATAACGTGATTGATTGTAGGGACTCAATGAGCAAGGAGAGTATGATTTGATCAATATGCTACCAGACAGAGAACAGTGAGAAATGCAATGATTTGTGAAGTCATAAGGTATATGATCCAACTTGTGGAGGTTTGACATTCACGGTAAAGTCTGGACGTGAGGAATTCAATGATGAGCGATTAGTTGTGAAATAAGCTTCCATGAAGTGGAAGGAGTCGAGCAGAGTATTTGAGTGCTTGATAGGAGAAATGCCATAAAAGATTTGTAGACAAATTCAGGAAGATTGGCATATGCAGTCAAGAAGGTAATTGAATATATATAGAAAATAATTGAAGTTCAGTACAAGGAACTGGATAGCTTATTCGGGCATTGATGTAGTCACTCTACTTGTATATACTCTGGTGGTCCAGTGACTGAAGTAAATATGGTTATTTTTGTGGTGTAATTGCCTTGAGATGCACTGAGGAAGGTATGGCTGGTTAGGGTTTACAGGTAATCTGATGCTTACATACTTGAAAGAAGCTTGGAAGCAGATGTATGGAGAGTCTATAAGCTGGATTGATAGGGAAGTTGAGTAGTGTGAAAAGCCAGAGGATCCTAGAGCTATGGTTGATTAAGACATATTGGGAGGCAAGACTGGGACAGTGAAGTCGCCATAACAGTTACAAATTTCCAGATTGAGACTCAGAGGAGCCTGTTCTCAGTGAAAGTCTTCCTGGAGGAGTAATGGAGGTAATGAATGAAGGACAGACTAGAAGGATCGTGAGGATGGGCAGCTAACTTGACTGATAGAAACAGGATGGAGAAAAGCAGATGAATGTATGAGGTATGGTGATGTTAAGGAGCTAGAAAAACAATGGTTTGGATGGCAAGACATTAGTAAAGCAGCTAGCATGGGAGATATAGCTTATGAAAGTTCAGGGAAGGCAGCTGTGAAGGCTGTAGGACAAGCACTGGCTCTTGAGAAAGTAGGAGTCAAGTAATTGGTCAACAGAGTCAGTATTGGTTGGAGAAGCTGCAGAACTTAAAACAGATGATGTCTGTAGTGGTATGAGATGTTTAGCATTGCTGGTATCTAGCAATGATAATGGTTGCAGAGCGGAGCATAACAGAAGGATTTAAGTCCTTTCTGTGTACTAGGGTAGCCTGAGAGACGTCGAATGAGGACTCCACGGTGATTGAATAAATAGGATTCATAGGGAGTATCCAATAGAGAGGGATGCAATTTTTCATTGTCCAGTTGAATGGATTCCAGGAATGATCGTGAGAGCTGATTGGGCAGTATAGAAAACTATATGATGACATAGAAGTCAATGGGGCATGTTATCTAAGGGATGTTTACTAGAAATAGTTTCCTCAGATGACATGAACAAGTGATCCCCGAGTAGTGGATGGAGCAGTTAGAATGGCCAGAGCTGGAGTAGGAGATGGATAAATGGGAGGAGTAGTTGACTGGTAGGAATACTGGCTGGCTATAGGGTAGTATGCCCAATAGAGACACAGCAAATGGGATGAAGCCCCGAGCCTGCAAGGTGGAAATGAAAAGCAGCTATCCAAATATGGAAGGGAATCCAGAGTGAATTTTGATGGACTGAAGGAAAGATCTGGGGAAGGCAATGGCCTAGGAGAACTCAGATGACAGACAGTGCAGGAAGGAACAGGACCAGGACAGCCTACAGTGAACAGCAGCCAAATTCAGGAAGGCTGTGGCAAGGTACCAAAGGATGATCCACGAAAGGCCAAGGAGGCGAGCCAAGCACCAAGAGTAACCAAGCTGAGATACACGAGTCCCACATGTGATGAAGGCTTAAAAGATGAGTGGAATGGATGGAAGGTGCTGGAGTGAAGAAGGATGAGGTTCCACATCTGAAGGAGAAAACAAACTGTATAGCATTTGGAAGGGGTGACCTACAGCAAGGAAGTCCATGAGGCAGTCGAACTTGAGTATGATACAGAATGAACCAGCTGGCAAGATCCAAACTCTGAGGGAAAGAAGGCCAAAGGAGGTAGAGTATGATGGTCCATAGAAGTGCAGTATGGAGACTTGTGAGGAAGGAAGGAAGGAAGAAAGTAAGTGAGTAAGTAAGGAAGAAGGGTAATTGGGAGCAGAAGCCAGTTTCTAGAGGGAAGGTGTAATCAGGTAAGAGGGAGAAATGCAGAAGGATGAACTGTCAGGTGCAGATGCAGGCTCCTAAATGAGGGATTTGAGCTGAGATGACCCAGACACTACATGCCAGATAAGGTATGACAGTGGAAGCAAAATCAGTACATGGTTCAGGTCCAGGAGGGAGCAGCAAGTGTAGATCCAGTAGAGAGCACATGAAGTTAAAACAGATAATTGCAGAAATGAGCTTCCAGTCCTAGTAGTTGAGGAGAAAGCCAGAATCCAATACCAACAGGCATAGGTAGAAGGATGGAGGCAACTGATTGAAGGGATCCCGCCTCAGATGGAACGGTGACTGGGTATGAGACACAGATCGTACATAAATAGTGGAGTCACATAAACAGGCAACCAAACCAGGTTGTCAGTGTGTGAAGCCTTTATATGATGCCAGTAGGTACAGTTGGGAGGTGGAATGCAAATGAGGTATAGAGGCCTGCTCCTGAAGGGAAGCAGCAACCTGCTTTGTGTATAGGATGCAGAAGGGTAAACAGGCAATGAGAGTCAGACTCCCAGCTATGGGAGTCAGTGTGATAGGACCTAAATTGGGGCTACAGACCAGGTAGGATTAAAAGGCAAGTTGGCAAGTCATGTTCCTGAAGGAAGCAGCGCCTGGTATCAGGCTGTGAATGCATAAAGTTGAAGCAGTGGAATGGAGACTCAGACACCCATTGGTGACGGCTGAGGCAGGATGATCTTGACTTGAGGCAGCTAGGCATAGGTAGGATGATGAGGGCACATGTGGTGAAGAAGTTCCAACCTTAGGAAGTAGCAACTGGTATAAGGTAGAGAAGGCATGTTAAGACTAGTAGATTGTTGACATGACTCCCATCCCTGGTAGTCTGGGCAAGCTAACCTTCACTCAATGCTGTCCAGCAGAGTTAGGGATGGAGGATGTGGGCTGGTAAGCAGTAGGAGGTAGTGATGTAACGGAATCCAATCCCGGTAGACTGGGAAAGCCTACCTTCACTCAGTGCCTCAGAAAGTGCGAGTTAGTGATGGAGTCTGGAGTACTGCTGGTATGGGCTGGCTGAAAGTGCAGAATGCAGCTGTAGATAGAGAGTTGATTATGGAACTGAGATGAGATAGCATGATGAATAGTACAAGGTATGGTAAGACATACGTAGCATGATAGAATAGCAGGCACATAAACAGACATGATGTGGAGAGGAAGGGGCCGCCTTGGAGCATAACAATGGAAGGAAAGGAAGACCCCACTGTAGACGAAGGCAGGAATCAGGGAAGAGAAATATGGAAATGTAGGTAACGAGGTTGTAGGCAGCAGGGGAGGCTTAATTGGGAGCAGCTAGGTTCAGTGGAGCAGAAGCATGTGGGGCACCCTCCCCAATATCCAAGGAGTGCAGCACAAATGGTCCAGCAGAGGGATGGATATGATGAACTATCAGCCAAGAGATAGGAGATAGTGAAACAGGAAGAATAGGATTGGGAAGTAGGAGACAATCACAGCACTGCAGTACAATAGTTCCAAAGTGCACTGTAAGTGATGGAGGCCGCCTGTCTTCCAACCTCCCAGACTATGAGCAAGCTGGGTGGTAGCAGAAGCTGAGTCCAGCAGCCGCAGTCGATGGGGTGACACTGTAGAAAATGCAGACAACACACGCTATGCAGTCTCGCAAGTTAAGTGACAGAAGCTTATGTCCCCAACCCTCCCACCTATAGTTAGTGTAAAATTCATGTCGGGAGACAGGGTAGCTGCATGTGGCAGCTTGAGTAGGACAGGCATTAGCCAGGTAAGAAACACAATGTGAGAGCCCTCCAGACACGTTTGAGGAGGGGAAACAGCAGCCTTAGGAGGGTGAAGGGAAAATGGAATTGTTTGACCAGGAAAGGGACACTGAGACAGAGGTTGTTTCCTTGTAAGCTTTGGTACAAGTCCCGTAAGATTATGCACAGTAATTCTAATAACAGCATAAGCCAAGATATCAGTGTAGGTATAATGGTCCAATGATAGAGCAAATGCAAACAAGGGAGAAAATGGGAAAATTACAAATCCAGGGCCCAGGTCATCGGCAAGGGAAAGGGCAGCAAGAGCAAATGTATAGAGGTACTTACTATGGAGATGGAGCAGACGATGTCTCAATGGCAGTGAAGTGTTAGGACGCTGTAGAAAAGTAGCAAACTATGAGATTTAGGAAATCCCACTGACAGTGCATATCCTGAGTGTGATGCTCTGCTATCTGCTTATTGTTATATTGTATAATATTTGTGTTATAAATAAAATGTGTATGGTATGTGACTGCCAATTTAAGGATGGTAGTCAGTGAGAGAGAAGTGGCCTTTGACACTTTAAAAGCCTTCCTTCCAGAGAGACAGTTTATCACCTCTTATGACCTGCTCCTGCTTTTGAATTTGGAAACTAACTATGCATTTTATGACATAGCAAGAAGGGAAGCCATTTGGCTGATCCTTTATGGTTTTCTCACCAAGAAGAGAACCAGTTACAGATTGTGGGTTATGAAATGTCAAAGGAAATGCTTTGATCAGAGAGACTCATATTTGGGAAATTGCTAGTTGCTGATTTTCACAGTAATAACATACATCCTTGTGGATATTTATGCTAAGAAGTTAAAGTATAAGAGGATCTAACTGTGACCTCACCAAAGGGGTGGGAGATGGATTTTGAAATGGTCAGCCATCTGAGGAAAACAGAGCTTTTTATTCTGGACTCAAGAGAGACACTTATTTATTTATTTATTTAGATTTTGTTTACCAGGTAAACCCACTGAGACCAAAGGTCCCTTTTTCAGGGGCGACCGAGGTGAATACACCACCAACTTTACATTAGGTACAGTATACAGCATTGAAAAATATATATACAATTTGCATATTAGGTACAGCATACAGCTTCAGAAACAAAAATAATGTATATACAGTTTGTACAGGAGGTTGTGTAACAATAAGGCAGAGGCAGACAGCATGAAGCAAGTAACAGTAATTCAGAGAAAATGCACTTGCTGGGAGTACAGATGTCCAATGGGTCATTCAAAAAGAAAAATATAACACAGTTCAGAAGAGTATACAGACTTAGTTCTCTGGACTTACTAGGCACTTTATGGTAACATCTAGCTAGTCAAGAACTTTTAAGTATTTGTAGTAGGTGTATTTGTGTTCTGTAACTTCCATTTATTTTATGTAACTGTAAGTTATTGATATATTTGCTCTGTGTTTGATATTTTACAATTTTTAGTAAACAATAATTTCCTTTGAAATACTGCCTGTGTTTTTCTCAGTTTTCGTTTGCATGTGGATCCTGAATCAGTGGTTAATTCTGACAGCTGTTAAGGGCTTGAATATGTTCCTAATCTTGCTAAAGGTAAGAATATACATAAGTCTCATATTGAGTCGTAAGGAACATTTTGGAAACCTGGCTGTGGCCACTGGGAAAAAGATTGTACTGCATTCCCCAAGAGGGTACGATCTGAGCCTGTTAACTGGGTATGTTGGCATAAGGTTCACATTTTGACCCCAGGACCCGAGGCTGGTAGGTGGTTCAGACCCAAAACAGACAGGAGGGTTACCCTGTTTGTCCTCTGTTCACACTATTGTGTTTCGATTTCGAGGTTGGCACTATGGGAGCAGAGGGCCTGACCTGCAGAGTGCATTTGTGACAGATTTGGTCGGTAGCGGTGGGATTAAAAGTATTTGGTAACATGAGCAGTAACAGTCCAGTGTGTCAGATTAATATTGTACAGCTCACATGCAAAATAAGGCAGTGATTTTTAAAAAGTAAACAGAACTATATCATTTTGCTTACAGTCTAAGTTCCCTACCAGTTTTATTTTATTTTCTCGAGTGCAAGTTAGTGTAGCTGTAATTAGGGAAGAAAATGGCTTCCAATTATAACTGGTACACTGCAGACTACCTGAAGAAGTTGTGCCAGGAGAGGAGTCCAGCATGAGTGGAGAGCAACAAGCAGAACCTCATGGAGGCTCTGCTGGCAGCCGATGCCCAGAGCCTCAAGTCACAGTCTGTGACTGAAAAGGACCAAACCTTGGGCATGGAGGGGCCAGGGTCCAGTACAGTGTCAAGACTCCAGTGAGGAGGACAGCAGGACCAGTGCAAGCCAAGGGTGACAGCAGCAGGGAAAGGTCACCAACATTCTGGAGCCAGAAGAGATCAGGCTACAGCTGGAGTTGTGGAGAATGGAGCTGGAGTTTGAGAGAGAAGAGAGGTGAAAGCAATCAGAGACTGAGGAAAAGAGTGACAGCTTCAGCGAGAGGTAGAGGAAAGAGAACGACAACTTCAGCAAGAGGCTGAGTGAGAAGAGCGTGAGAACCAGAGGCAACATGAACCGGAGAAGATATGACTCCAAACACCAGCACCAGAGCAGGTAATTGGCATGGGGTTAACTGGGACGCCAGGACTGGGTTACAAATTAAATTCCAAATTGATAGCTGAATTTAAAGAGGAAAGATAAGGATGCCTTTAAATTCCTTTGAAAAGTATGCATTCAGGCAAACATTCCTAGAAGGGCCCTGGAGCTTCCGCCATCCCATAATCTTACGGAAAAGCTCAGGATGCATTTTGTCAAATGGACAATGAGGACAGTAACAATTACAGTAAACTTAAAGCTGCACTTTAAAAAAATATGAGCTAACAGCAGAGGCATACAGAGCTAAATTCAGAAGCTCAGGAGAAGACCTGACATAAGCTACGAGGAGCTAGCCACTAAACAATGTCAGTTTTAAAATGTTGGTGGGAAGGAATTGAAGCAGACTCTGGAAAGAAAATTGAAAATGTTTTACTATTAGAATAGTTTTTGGGGCATGCCCAGCAGAGCTGAAAACCTGGCTGGAGGACCGAGATCCAAAAACAGTGCAAGAGGCTGCTTAACCTCGGACCACTATGCCAGGAGCAGACCTGCTCTGAGAGTGAATGGGCAGGCGTGGCAATGCAGAAAGAGAAAGTGCACCTTCAGGGGCAGCTAAACCCCTCCCTGCCTCCACCGAAACCAGGTAGCTCCAGGTTACAAGGAAAAGAGTTACCTGGAAAAAAAATGAATGCTGGGTTTGCAAAGAACCTGGTCATCTGGCTGTGACACTGTCCTAAAAGGACAAGCAGTGCACAGAGTGGTACCAGGAAGGAAGTAGGTTGTTTGTGTGTTCCCGAAAGCATGCCAGTAAACATGAGGGAACACATGCACCCAGTCACCATGAATGGTGTACAGACACATGGGTTAAGGGACACGGGCATCCCAGACTTTGGTAAAGGATTTGGTAGAGCTGGGTCAGCTTATACCCAATCAATTTGTGACTATATGGTGATTCACTGGGAGGAGAAAATATTGCCACTCTCTAGTGTTCTCCTGGACTGGGGTGAGATGGGGGACTGTGCAAAGGTTGCCATAGTGGAGCCCTTGGCTTGTTGATGTAATCATTGGCAACAATCTCAAACAAAGTATGGTGTGTGTAGTTACCTGCAGTCAAGTGGCAAACAAAAATTGTAGTTCCCTAGACCCTATAGAAGCCCCTGTGGAACTACTAAGAGGCTGGTTCCCCAGCCTGTGTCTCCTGCTATGGAGAATAATGAAAGGGGGTAGAATCTCGAGGCAGCAGTTAACAGAACAGCTACGGAGGGTTACTCAGAGGAAGAAGGGGTGACCCACAGTCAGGGGGTTGGATGGCAGTGATCCTGAATGCCGTGACACTACAGCTAGGGACCCTAGCGAGATACTGAAGGGGACCTGTCCCATGCCTTGGGAATGTGTAGAAGTTGTAGCTGCTCAGAAAGTGACCCTAGTCTAGAGAAGCTGAGGGCTTGGGCAGACTCTGATGGAGCACAGGAGGTGACGGAAATATAAAGTTTACTGGGACAATGGACTGATGTATACGCAGGATGCTAAGACAGAGGGAGGGGTGATGGACAGGCAGCTTATCGTTCCCCAGGGTACCATGAGCAGTTGCTCAAGACTGCACATGATATTCCCATGTCTGGTCATCTGGGAATTGTGTGCACTATGCAGCGATTGGCCCAGAATTTCTATTGGCCCAACTTCACCCAGCAGGTGAAGGAGTATTGCAGGTCTTTTCACTGGGGACAAGAAATAGGGAAGGCAGGTAAGAAAACACAAGCCTACCTAATTCCTTTACCCATAGAGAAGGAGCCATTCCAGAGGGTGGGAATGGATGTTGTGGGGCCTTTATATACCCCCAGCTCCTCCGGGAAGAGGTTCATCCTGACTGTGGTGGATTATGCCACCAGGTACCCAGAGACAGTCACCCTGTCCTCACTTGCGTTCCGTGAGGAAGTTATCAGCTATTGAGGGGTTCTTTCATGTCGGACCTGATGAAATGTTTGTGGTAGAAGTGTGGGTAGTGTAGAGATGCATGATGCCTTATTACCCACAAGCCAGTGGGCCTGTGGAAAGATTTAATGGTACCCTTAAGTCAATGCTCCAAGTGTTTGCTGAACAGCATGGGAGGGACTGGGAGAAATACCTCTCCACCAGTTGTTTGCACATGTGGCCCAAGAGTCAACAGGGTTTTCCCCTTGAGCTCTTATATGGACGCTGGGTACGTGAGCCCCTAGACTTGGTCCAGGAGGACTGGGAAGGCAAGCATGCCACCCAGGGAACTCCCATAGTGGATTATGTCCTTAGGTTAAGGGAAATGCTGAAGGAGCTTATAGGGACAGCCCAGAGCAACATGGCAGCTGGCCAACAAAACAAAAGGTGTAGTATGATCATGGAGCCAGAGCTCACCTCGTGATATGGTGGGTCAGGATGTCATGGTCCTAATCCCGGTCTGGAAAGACAAGCTGCAGGTCGAGTGGGCAGGACCATACAAAGTAATTAGACAGGTAAATGATGTAAACTACATTATAGAGTTACCTGACAGAAGACATACGCAAAGAATGTACCATGTCAACAAGATTAAGCCATATGCTAATAGGGCTGATATGGTGTTTGTAGTGTGTCGTCTGGGGAAGGGACGGACAAAGGAAACCCCTTCTGGACTTGCTAGAAGAAAGCAAGCAGGAGTCCTCTGTGGAGGCAATTAAAATGTCACCCCAGTTGACCCCAGACCAGATCCAGGAAGTAAGGGAGGTTTTAACAGATTTTGCCCCACTGTCTAGTGCCAAGCCTGGACTAACCCTTAGAGACGCATGATATGGAAACAGGAGGTGCAGGTGTCCATACAGTGGACAGCATATCGGGCATCAGAGGCTGTCCAAAAGGACATTGGGAGGGAGGTGGAGAAAATACTGCATTTAGGGGTAATCCAGAAATCCCATAGCCCCTGGGCCTCACCTGTAGTCCTTGTTCCCAAGCCAGATGGCGCTACTCATTTTTGTGTGCACTATTGTGGACTCAATACAGTCATGAAGTCAGACACCCATCCAATGCAATGGACAGATGAACTCCTGGACAAGTTAGGAGGAGGTGACATACCTTACAACTATTGACCTAACAAGGGGTATTGCAGGTAGAGTTAACTGCCAGAGCTAGGGAGATGTCGGCCTTCATCACTCTGATAGGGTAATTTTAATTTAATATAATGCCTTTTAGAGTGAAGTATGTCCCGCCACTTTCCAAAAGTTGGTGAACCAGGTGTTAAATGGTGCTGATGAGTACTCCTTGGCGTACCTGGATGACATTGCTATCTTTAGTGTTAGTTGGGAGGAACACCTGTCCCACCTTAGGAAAGTGCTGGGCAGGATACAGAGGGCCAGACTCACTGTAAAAGCTGAGAAGTGCCAGGTGGCTATGGCTGAGGGTGGTATAGCTTGGGGATGTTGTGGTCCGGAACAGCTCCATCCTAACCAAGCGAAAATAGAGGCAGTCAAGGCATGGCCCAGACCAGAAATGCAGAATCAGGTCAGGAGTTTTCTAGGGACAGCAGGTACCATAGGAAATGTGTACCAAATTACAGTGCCATGGCCACTCCCTTATTTGGCCTGTTAAAGAAAAGGATGCCTAAGAAAATTACCTGGGAACCAGCCTGTGAACAAGCTTTACAAAGATTGAAGGATGCACTGTGCAGTGCTCCTGTATTGACAGGTCTGGACTATTACACCTTTGTAGTCCAGACTGACACTCTGATGTGGGTATTGGGGCAGTGCTGAGTCAGAAGTCCAACAAAGGAAAGATCACCCCATAGTGTGCCTCAGTAAAAGTTGCTTCCAGGAGCAGGCTTCTTTGTGGAAAAGAGTGTCTTGCCATGGTGTGGGCCCTAAAGAAGTTAGAGCCATACCTATATGGGAAGCATTTTGAGGTACAAACTGACAACAACCCTGGTTTGGCTGGCACAAATGGGTAAAACAAATGGTAGGCTACTAAGATGAAGTCTTGCCTTGCAAGGGTATGACATGATTGTCTCACACAGGGCCAGTGCAGTATGAAAATGCAGATGGATTGTCACATCAGTATGAGCAATGAACAAATTTTGGGAGCTCATCAGATGCTGGGGATAGAGCCCCAAATTCAGTCTAGGTGGGGAGGACTGTGACGCTCTGCCATCTGCTTATTGTTATACTGTATAATATTTGTGTTATAAATAAAATGTGTATGGTATGTGACGGCCTGCTTAAGGATGGTTGTCAGTGAAAGAAGTGACCTTTGACCTCCAAGGTGTCAGTGTTGCTGAAGTAGCATTATGTTAAACTGACCAGGGAAACCTTAATTAAAAGCCTTCCTTCCAGAAGGATAGTTTATTACCTCTTATAGCCTGCTCCTGCTTTTGAAGTTGGAAACTAAATATGCATGTTATGACATAGCAGGAAGGGAAGCCATTTGGCTGATCATTTATGGTTTCTCACCTTGAAGAGAACCAGTGACAGATTGTGGGGTTATGAAATGTCAAAGGAAATGCTTTGATTAGAGAGACTCATATTTTGGGAAATTGCTAGTTGCTAATTTTCACAGTAATAACATATATCCTTATAAATATTTATGCTAAGAAGTTAAAGTATAAGAGGATCTAACTGTGACCTCACCAAAGGGGATGGGGAGATGGATTTTGAAATTTTCAGCCATCTGAGGAAAACAGAGCTTTTATTCTGGACTCAAGAGAGACACTTAGTTCTCTGACTTAAGAAGACACTTTATGGTAACATCTAGCTAGGCAAGAACATTTAAATATTTGTAGTAGGTGCATTTGTGTTCTCTAACTTCCCATTTATTTTATGTGACTGTAGTTATGTTTGTATTTGTTCTGTGTTTGATATTTTACAATTTTTGTAAACAATAATATCCTTGAAATACTGTCTGTGTTTTTCTTGTTTTCTTTGCATGTGAATCCTGAACTCGTGGTTAATTTTGACAGCTGTTAAAGGCTTGAATGTGTTACTAATCTTGCTAAAGGTAAAAATACACCTAGGTCTCATATTGAGTCATAAGGGTACATTTTAGAAACCTGGCTGTGTGCCACTGGGTGAAAGATTGTACTGCATTCCCAAAGAGGGTACATATCTGAGCCTGTTAACTGGGTATGCTAGCATAAGGTTCACATTTTGACCCCAGGACTTGAGGCTGGTAGGTGATTCAGACCCAAAACAGGCAGGAGGGTTACCCTGTTTGTCCCCTGTTCACACTATTGTATTTCAAGGTTGGCACTATGGGAGCAGAGGCCTGACCTGTGGAGCAGCGTTGTGACTCTGAGTTCATTGGTTGACCCTGCAGAGCCATGGGAGTTGAGGAGGCAAAGGGCACCTGGAGTGGGGTGGACAGAAAGTGGGCAAGCTTGTGAAAGGGACCTGAGGGAAGACGAGGGAAAACATGGGAAGGAGTGGGATGTTCATAAGCTCTGGGCAGAGGGATGGAGTGTGTCGTGGAAGCACTAAAAGAACATGGAGGGTGGCTCAGGAGCAAGCAGGACATGAGAGAGGAGCAGAGGAAAGCAGCGGGAGGTGGAATGGAGCCACTGAGGAGAGGAGACCTGATGGATGAAAGAGAAAAGACAGGAAAGGGACAACAAGGGAAAAGGACAGTGAGAGGGGAAGGAGAGGCTCACGAAGATGGGGAGGAACAAACCAGACAACAGCAGCAGCAGCACACTGGAGAGGAGGCACAGCCACATGAGCCATGCAGGAGCCTAGGAAAAAACACTCCCAGGCAACGGAGGTGTGTTAGTGACAGGGTTTAAGTAAAGGTTGTGGGAGGAGCTATTCCCACATTGAAACTCCAGGCTTAAGCCTCCCATAACCAGCCCCAGTGTGCATGTGCCATATTTGTCTGCATCACCAATTTAAATTCTGAGACTGTGCAACACTGTTGAGTAAGAGCTGCTGAATACAGTTGGTCACTTAATAGTAGCAGTAGGAGTTACTCAGTGAGCTAAGCTTGGAAGGAAGTGGTGGTGGACTGATGTCAGTGTGCTCTGTACAGAAAATTATGCCCTGGCCTGTTGGTGTGGGAGTCATCAAGAGGACATTAGGTAGAGGACTTTTTATAGGTTAGATTTAGAAATAAGAGCCATCCCAGTAGCACTGAGGATTGAAGTGCTGGATGCCAAACTGCACTCCAGGCTGAGCACCCATGGTCGGGAGCACCTTGGGTTGCCGGGCTTCAGCAGTGGAGGGATAGGATAGAGTATCAGATGGACTGCTCTCTCTCCGGAGAGGAGAAGGTTGTCATCCTGCTCTTGGCTGCCCCCAGTGGAGGCCAGAGGGCAGCTCCAGAGGTCAGGCGACACAGAAGTGTGGTTATGTGACATGCTCGTGCCTCCACACATGCTTGTTCGCTCTATGAGGGGAGGGGTGTACAAGGAGAAAATGGAAAAGTAATGGAAAAAGCAATAGAAAAAAATTAGAAATAAGACAAAATAGATCAAAGTGTTGAGGTGCATTCTAGGTAGGCAGTGGCACTGCAAGGACATAAATCACATGGTATTGAACGTTCAGAAGACTAAACATATAGTCTCTCTAATAAACTCAGTGCTGAGGATCTTACCCCTTTAGTTGATTTAAAAGGTTCACCAGTTGAGCTCACCAATCACTTTGAATATCTGGAGCTAATCTTGGACTCAAAATTATCTTTGAGCACCATATTACTCATATTAGTAAATCTATCCATTAGCACCTCGGGGCTTTATACCGTTAAAAGCCTGCCTTACTAATGAATCCAGGACTTTTTAGCCCACAGTTTTTGTTTAGCAAACTGGATTACGTTTATTAGTTTATTTATCTACAGGTAAAAACATTCTGGAATCTCTCAGGGTAACTTATAATTCAATTCTTAGATTTATGTTGCAGGTCCCAGATCATACTCACCACTGTCTTCTCCTACAGGTGTCCAACTGTTTATCATAAGATCACCGATTCAGTTTAAATACTGCGTATTTTATTTAAAACCATATTAGGTCATTTCCATTTCTGTCTCCAGACTGTTTCCAGGCTCATTAATGGGTGTGGTACCCGATCTCAGGACAGACATTCTTTTCAGTTACCATTTTTTCGTAGGGCACCATAGAGATCTAAATTGCATAAGGCTCCCAAATTAATTCCCTCCCTTCAGATTTTTTCCATTTAAAACAGTTGGTAATTTTAAACATAACCTTTTCACGTACTTCAGAAGTTTACAAAATGTGTCTGTTAACGGTTTGGCATAATTTTATACTGTACTGTCCCATGTCAATTGTTTTGATATTGCTGAATGTTATTTATTGTCTACTGTGTATCATATCTGTTTTTCAGAATTGCTTGTCACCTGTGAATATGGGCAGTTGCTCATCAGGCTCACAAGGATAAAAATAAAAATGAAAAATGAAATGGAAGTCAGCCTGTACAAGGACAACAAAATCAAACCCCAAAAAGTGCTTTTATGTCTAAAGTTTTGTCTTCCAAGTGAATGCTTGAATCCAAAAAGGTGCATTTGTCCGGTCAGTCCCATATAAAAAAAAATGTTATGCAGTTAAAACCAAAGGGATGATGGGTACCACCCGCAGAGGTACCACAAGATATGGAACAATTGCATTCTATACTGCAGCCAGTCCTTCACAGTCATCCGATTATTCTGAGGTTGAACCTGCTGAGGGTAATAAAGATGAAGATGATGAAGACACTGATCATGCAGTACAAGGTTTACTGGAGGGCATGGAAACTGCAGATGAAGAAGAAACGAAAGAAATATTTCAGTTGAGGAGCAGGGCATTGGTTAGAGGAAGGAATACATCACAACAGGGACAGGTCCAAGCAGAATCTGGGGAAAAACTCTAAAAGGTGACTGAGGTGCAGTGCCTTCCTGGGAAAAAACTAAAAGATATCTTTTGGTTGATCATACTTCTTCATTAGTGCTTCTATTGAGTTGGTGGCAACATACACTATTTGTAAATGGCCAAACAGCAGAGGTAAAAAGAAAGGAGCATTGGGAACTTCAGCACTGAAAAGTCACCTAGACAGATGTCATAACATTACTGAGAACTCCAGATGTGCGACTCAAGAGAAAGTGACAGTGATATCTCACTACACTCAGGGGTAACTCCAATAGATGATAGCAATAGCAGCCCTGCAGTCATATAGAAACACCTCCAGCACTTCTTTCCATTTGAAGGACTCCTACTGTTACTGAAAGTGACCATGTGTTCAAAAGCCCCTCACCCCTTCAAGGAGACAGCTTACCATCTCAGAAACATATGAACTTAAAGCCAAACATGCCTTGATCCACCCTGTTACTGTTACAATAAGCAAAACAATTTCAGAAATGATAGCTGTTGATTTGATACCATATACTGTAACATGTGTCACTCCCCATCTAGGGCATGATTTCAATCGAGGTGTTCCGGGAGCACAGGGGATGCTACATCAAATGCCAAAAATCACCCAGCTAGTGCAGTCTCGAAACAAGGCAGGAAAACTTGTGGCCTACCTTACAACATCTTCATTCACCTGCACCTCGATCACACACCAACCAAAATCTGGATTCTGCCCCAAACTGACAAAGAATGAGGATTTCTGTAAGCTCCAGATTCCTGGAGCTCCAAATGCCTCCTGGTCCCGTCTAAGGCAAGATGAAAATTTATCTGAATCAAAACTTATGACAGAATTAATTCAGCTGCAAAGAAAAGAGAAAATCTCCAATTCACTCATTCCCTTGTGTTAAATAAAATGCTTCACTACTTAATCTCCTCCAAACCAGCTTCTTTATTTAGTTCCTACATCACAACGATTCCAGCAATGCAGGGGACACATACTTTGCTACAATAAAGCTGCTCTATGGGGCTATGCAAACCTTTGTACAAACTTTGGTTAGATATTTCTGAACAATAACTGATGGATTTAAAGGCAGTGCAAGCAAGGATTCTCTCCACCTATT
Source organism: Neoceratodus forsteri (assembly GCA_016271365.2). Taxonomy (NCBI): domain Eukaryota; kingdom Metazoa; phylum Chordata; order Ceratodontiformes; family Ceratodontidae; genus Neoceratodus; species Neoceratodus forsteri. Next base: position 490,744,998 of record CM028132.1, on the reverse strand, counting down.
CGCTTGGATGATTTACCCCAAACCTCGCGACTTACGACCCTTAGATCCCTGGCACTCTTTAACTGGTAAGCTGAACCCTTTCTATTACCGGTTTACCCACTCTCACTTTCTGGGCACTGTTCCGACGCCTCTTTCTACAGCACAGGAAAGCATGCTGCTTTCCCCACCTAGCCCTGGTCTACGGCCTGAACCTCAAGGGGTACCAGGATTTTGTACTTTGACCCAGGCCCCTTAACCCACTTCATCTCTGCCCCTTGCTAGTGCTACCAAGCTCATGCCACTTTTCTCCCTTTTCACTTTTCTTCCCTGGTTCAGCCCTTCTCTGCACAGCTCCACTGGTGCAGTGGCCCCAAACCCAGCCCTGCTCCAGACCTTAAGCCCCTGCTACTGGCTGCCCTGCCATGGGAGAGCTCCTGGGCACTGCCACCTCCCAGGCCCCTCTGAACATCCTGCCTTCACAGATACTGGTGTGCTTCCAACTTCGTTTCTTGAAGACCATTTCAGATGCAGGGAGGGAATACCTGCCCAGGCCTACATCCCTGCTCCTATATCCTGGACTTGCCTTGAGCTCCAACCATAGGCCATCCTCCAAGGCCTGTCCAAATTACCTGTGATCTGCCTGGCCCTTATATGCTGGTGTCACAGGGTCTGCCCTCAAGCAGGTCCCATAAATGGGTGAAAGGCTGCCTGACTCCATCTGCCCCAGGCCATGCTGCCAGGTAGCGAAGGAGCACCGCTGCCACTGGCCTTCCTCCTGTGGGAACCCTGCCACCATTCCTACAGCCCTGGCAGCCTGGGGAATACCTAGCATGGGATCTCTAAGGGCCCTATCTATCCTGATCCCTAAGGCCACCTACTTTTCCCTGACCCCCAATGATGCAGGACCTGCTAACCATCCTCCTCCATGGAGCTCCCTACCCAGCTTCTTGATGCCATGACGCATGTTCATTGGGTGGGACCAGATGCTTCACCTGGGCGATATTTCTCAGATGAAAGAAAGAGGTCTCGACAATGTTTGACACCTGGGTTTTAAGATCAGGCCGTTATCAAATATAACACCCAGGTTCTGCACCCAGTTAGAGGTCATCAGCTGGACGCCCCGAGCCAAAGCCTAGAGGGTTGTCCAGTCGGTGACCCCATACCCTGATGACCTGGGTCCACCACTAACACTTCAGTCTTATTTGGGTTCAATTACAGCCAGCTGGCACTCATCCAGTCCTGAATCTTGGCAAGACAGTTATTAAAAACTGAAACAGCTCCACCCTGTTCGGGCACAAAGGACAAGTATAGCTCAGTATCATCTGTGTAGCAGTGAAAACTCACACCGTACCACCTAATAATGTCTCCTAATGGCAGCTTATATACACTGTGAACAACACGGGCAAGATGGAACCCTGTGGCACCCCGCAGGATAGGGGAGAGAGGCCGAGGAATAAATCCCTCAAAATCACGCCTGTGTCCTACCCTGAGGAAAGATCAAACCATCTGAGGAATGTACCAGAGAGTCCACAGAAAAGCCGCAAGTGCTCCAACAACACACCATGGTCCACAGTGTCAAACATACAGAGCGATCAAGAGGGACCAAGATCAAATGGGTCCTCTGATCCCTTGCTATTAGGAGATTATTAAGTACCCAAACCAGTGTTGTCTCGGCACTATGTCTCTTCCTAAATCCAGACTGGAGAGGATCATAGATGCCGTGGATGGTCAAATGATCATCCAGCTGCAATGCAACCACCTTCTCAATAACCTTATCCACAGAGGGAAGGTTAGAGACGAGTCTGCAGTTAGCCAGACAGCCCGGTCAAGGGAGTGTTTTTAAGGAGCGGTCACACAACCACCTCCTTCAGGGAGTCAGGAAACCCCCATCTTCAATGGCCTCCAGACTATCTTAGCTAGGACTGGACTGATTTCCTCAACACACCCTACTAGGAGACATTTTGGGCCTGGGTTCAAACTACAGCAGGTTTGTCACAGTGTCTGAATGATCCTCATGATGTCAATGATCCTGGCAGGCCAAAGTCAGATCAGGTAAACAGGGTGTCGCATCCTCCTGATGACCTCACAACACCCAATAGAGGGACTGAACAGATTCCAGACCTGATGTTGGCAACCTTATCTGAAAAATCAAGCAAACTCGTCACACTTATCTTGTGACAAAACCTTCAGACTGAAGAAAGTCTGGACTACACAATCTGTCGACAGTCCGGAAGAGTTGAACTGGTTGACTTTCCGCAGCGGCAATTGCCTTGGATAGGAACTCTGCCTTCTTACAGGTGACTGTAGATTAATAAACTTTATAATGGTCCATCAATCTAAATTTGTCTTCAGTCAGATCTGTCTTCCGTGAGCACCTCTCCAACCTTGCCCACTCTCCTCAACTCCTTCAAGGTGCCATCAAACCACAGGACCTTAGGTTAAGAGTGAGGGGCAAACACAGACAGGGGCTATGGAATCCAAGGCCACTGTCACTGCCTTATTATAGGCTAGTACAGTACTAGGTCCCTGGATCCAAGCATTCACTCAGCATGCCCATAGGTCTAGTACCGCCATTAGACCATCTGTGGTCCCACCCTTGAAGGGCGGTACAGGACCATCTCCATAGAGGCAGGTCTATTTTGGGGACTATGAAACTGAACCCTATGGTGTGATGGTCCAACCATCTGACTGGTTCCACCACCAAGTCAGAGATCTCCATCCCCAGAAGGAACACCAGATTCAATGAGTGACCTTTATTGTGAGTTGCAGAGGTAATTACCTGTGTGAGGTCCAACAGTCATCTGTTGGAGGAAATCTTGACCAAATTGCAAGAGTTCATCATTGACCAGGCATTGAAATCCCCAGAATTAATCATCTGGGGATTCCAACACCATGTTGACTCTGAAGGCTGTGACTTCCTGCAGGAACTCCTTCCCATCACCGGTGGACAGTAAATGAGAAGTATTCTGCATCCTACACCGCACCCATGATACACTCAAAGGATTTGTCGCCCCACTGGAACAGCCATAAGGCCCAGTTCCAGTTTAAAGCAAATGGCTACACCCCCGCCTATGATCCACCTTCAGGCGGTGTATCACCCATCACCTGCCTGGAACTGCTGATGCCAATACTGGACCAGCATTTCAATCAGCCAGGTCTTGGTGATGATAGCCAGGTCAGATGTACCGGCAAGATCTGCTATCACAGAGGTCTTATTTTTATTGACCTGGCATTGCATAACACCGCCCAAGTAGGATGAGCAGACCAAGGAAGGCCGTGCTACTTGCCTACATAAAACAGAGACCTTGGTATGGGAACCAGAAAGGAGGACCACTGTCCTGCTCCCATTTTGCTCCAGGGCATCTCCTTGTCTCCACAACCCTGATCCACCCACTTCACTCCACTCCCCTTGGGCCTAGGCCCCTATTCACTTCCTCGTTATCCCTAAGGCGTGACAGAATCTGTACACTTCTGATGGTAATGGGGGACTTGAGTCTGGCAGGAGAGCAGTGCTTGACCATCTGAACTGCAAATTGACACATCTTAACCAACAGCATGCAAGCAATAAACCACAAAAACACAATTAAATACCACCCACACCCACACCACACCATCCAACTTAAAATTAACCTCAGAATATCTGACAATCGACAAACTTCGACCCTCCTTAAATAATAACCCTGACTAATTACAAACAATAAACTAAATAACGACACAAAACCAATAAATGTAAATGAAATATAGTCTTGTGGCAGTATATTTCCACAGATCAATAAGGGTCACTGAATCTCTTAAACCATTTTAGTGAATTAAGGTCCATCAGGGCTCCTACCTCTTTGAATCAATGATACCAAAAATGCTCAGATCCAAACTCGGCTCTCACTTGGAGTCTGAGAAATGAGCAAGCAGAAATTATTCAGTATTGATAATATTTGTAGACACTCTCACTGCCTGGAGAAAGTATGACAGTACCCCACAAAGTTCAAACTGGTAGCAGATCGAATGCAGCGTCCCTCAGTATCGCCTGATAGGACTTTCTCTTTACGGTGTCTCCTCTTCATGGGAACACTGCAGTACTAGCCCGCTACCATGTATAGCCTTTCCCATGATAACTGCCACCGCAGATACCATGGGCACTACATCAGCAGCAGGCAGGAATGCTCATTAAGGGCAAAGAAGAGATCTCCCAAAATACCCACCTCAGGATGTAGTCACCCTGCCTAGCTGGACCTACAACTGCAGCCCCTTAACCACCAATATGAAGCTAGTCTTACTCCCTGCTGGCAGCCTCCCTGCTCTGCACTCTGTTGATTGTTGATCATGGTACCTCTGTACTTGTCATTGATCGAGACAGCCTCTCCCATTTTGCACCTGTCTTCAGGCTGGATGCCCTCCCTCCCTCAGGTAACTAGATGGGAGCTCACCCCATGGGCCACCTCTTCTATGCCTTACTATCCAAACTCGAATGTCGACTGCTGGGATCTTTCTTGCACTCCATTACCCTGTGCTCCTTGTCCTGTCATGCCCTTACAGTTTGTCTCACTCACTACTGCTGTTCATGGCGGGTGAAGTTGAGAACACCCGGCCCATCTTATACCTCCATTAATTACATCAATAATGTGTGGCCCTAGTCCCCTGGGCTGAGAATTGCCCACATAAACTTCTGCAGCCTTCTGTCTAAATTTAAGGACCTTGAGCCCTGGGAGCCTTATACAAACCTCATGTCCTTGGCATCTCTGAAATGTGGCTCAAACCCCACCTTCCTTTTTTTTTTTTTTTTTATATTTTCTTTGTATGCCCCTCTCTCACCACCGAACTCCTGCTCCTTCTGGAGACTCCATCGGCCTGATTCATCCCCTCGCCCTACTAACCAATGACCAGTGCAGTCCATCCTCACGGAGCTCTGGCTATACCCCCAGGCGGTATCAGGGATGGGGCCCTTACATCCCTATCGTGACTTAGTTTTCGCCGGGGATGCTGATACTGGTGTCGGTAGGGGCATTGGAGATCGTGGCCAGGAGCTCCATCTACCAGGAGTCCGTGGGTATTTCCTGGTTTCTTCCTCCCCACAGGATGTCGTGACGCTGGGGAGCTTAGGGTGGAGCACGTTGCAACGCGCCTGACGCCCAGCTCCTGGATGTCCTTCCTCCCGCGGGCGCAGTCTCGCTGCACCTCCACCTGTAGTCACCCAGGTGGCGGAGTTGCAGCGGAACTTGCATCCCACCCTCCCCTGAGGAGGAGAGCAGCCGCTGGGCCAACTCCTCCCCAGCCGGCCCTCCAGCTACCCGAGTCCGCCTCGAACCCAGGTCGCTGAGCGCCGCAAGCTGAAATCCAACGCTGCGCTGGCGGGCCGCTAAACCCCACCTTCCTGATGCAGCATATAACCTGTCTGAGTACTCCTGCTGAGGCAAGATAGGCCAGGCAAAAAAAGAGTGGTGGTATTGTTCTCTATATCAGGGAGCCTCTCACTGCTATTCCTGTCCTTCACTCTGACCCAAGATCCCTAGTGACTGGCTCATTACTGAGATTACTACTGGTTCAGCCAGAAAGATATATGTGAAGTGCTGCTATAATCCCCATCAGGTGATACCCCAGGTCTCATATCACACCTTGAAGGTCAGGGTAGCCTCTCCCCGACAGGAACTCCATCCTCCTTGGGGACTATAACCTGAACTGGCTAAGTGCCCAGGAACCTGACTATTCAAATCTGTTAAAACAATATAATCTAGTTCAAATCATCACCTCTCCCACCAGGCACAACAAATGCACCCTAAATCACACTCCTCTAAACTGGATTGTCATTAATAGAGAGGAGAAGGTGCTCTGTCGGGACTCTGTCAGATGCCATCAGCAACCACTTCCCCATCTATATGATCTGGTCCACTAAGACCAAATGTCCCCCAAACTCCACTCTTTCCACAATTTCAAACACTCTGACATCCCCATCCTCCTTGATAATGTTAAGGAAATAAACAGGTTGGCCCTCTATGCCTCTCTGATGTGTCCAAGGCAACGCATTTTCCACTGCTGCTCTCCCACGGCTGCAAGATCAGCACTTTCCAATCATGACCCAGAGAGTTAATGGTGGCTGCACTCATTGGGTCTCTACAGACTTCCTGACCTTGATGAGGAATAGGTTAGATTGTGGTCAGAATACAAAGTGGCCCCTCCCTGCCTGCTGGAATAATTATAGGTGCCTGCGTAACCAGTGTAAACAAGCGCTTTAGCTCAAATATGTGACTTTTCCTGGAACAAACAGAGAAATTGCCTTGGGACCCGCACTGCTTCTGGGGTGCAATTGTCTCCCTGTTGCTCCCCGATAGCCAATCCTCTGCCATCCATCTGGACACTTCCTCTGGCCACCTAACTGATCCCATTGAGGTTGCTCAGGCATTTAATAAAAGTTCTCGGACCTTTCAGTCCACCTTAGTATGATGCCCGTCCAGCCTCCTACCAGCCATGGTCCTGTCCTTCCTGACCTGTCAAGCACTTCACCACCAACAAACTCTCACACCCCACTTTTCTATTTTGGACTATCTCTCCAAAGACACTGCCAAGCTTCTAAAGAGTCTACCTAGCTGCAGCAGTCCTGGTAACAATGGCCTTTTCCCAGCCATGCTCAAGCTAATCTCTCCTGCCATCCTAAAACCCCTCACCTTCATGTTTAATTTGGCACTGACTACCTCCACTGTGCCTGACTCCAGGAATCATCCAAGGTGTTACCTATCTTTAAAGCAGGGATCAGTAGTCAGCAGATAATTATAGGCCCATATCCTTCCTTCCCCACGTTATCAAACTCATGGAAAGATTATCCACCAGCAACTGACTGACCACATCGATAAATACAACCTTATGTCTCCCTACAACATGGTTTCTGCAAGTTCCACTGCACTTCATCTTCCCAGGCCTTGTTCATGAATCACGCCATACTAACATGGACACTGGGACGGCTATGAGCTTAGTTTTGTAGATCTGTTCAAGCCATTTGACTTGGTCGACCACCCCTTACTTTCCACCCTCCATAAACTGGGTTGCTTATCTGAGACCTCATTGTGGTTCAAGAGCTACCTCTTTGGGAGATCTCAATCAGTATGTATTGGCCCTGTCATCTCTCTCCTGCCCTCCTGCCCAATACCGTGTTCCTCACGGCTCTATTCTCGGTCCACTGCTCTTCTTCCTGTTCATAAACTCCTCCCTCTGACTGTCTGACTTGTAAAGCTTTGTCATATGCTGATGACCTCATCCTCATTACAGCAACAAGACCCTGGATAACATAGCCGCCATCTTGTCCCATAATGTTAGCTCTGTGCACTCCTGGTTCTAGTCTCATTGTCTCCTTGTCAAGGAGGCCGTATAGTGCAGTGGTTTAGGCTCTGAGCTACAAACTTGGACACGGGACTTGAATACCACAGCCTTTTCTTGCACACTGTGTGACCCTGATCGTCACTTAATTTCTTGTGCTCCCAGGTTGCACCTGGAATCAAGCTTCTGCTTAGTTTGCCTTTTTGGATAACCAATTTCCCTTTCCCTTGTCAATGAGAAAACAAAACAAATTGATGCTTTTGGGTCTAGATTCTACCTAGCTAGCATTGCCAAGTCTGGCTCCACCTCTTGGTACTAACACCTGATGACACTGCACTATAAAATGTGCACAATTTCAAATACCAAGTGTTACCCATGACCCCTCCTTATCCTATATGGAACATGTCTTCAACGTCATACATCGGACTAACCATAAGCTAGGGCAGCTTATCATTTAAAACTGTTCCTGACCAGTGAAGCCTGACTGGCCATTACCTAAGGAACTTACTACTTATTATTAACTACTGCTCCTAATTTACTTTCGGTGTCCTCTGCCCTCCGTTCACACCTAATCTCCACCTACAACAATGTCTATTATTTCACTCTCATGGCACCTTACTTCACCTACCACTCCCTCCTTTACCAGATACTGGTCTGGCTCCCACTCCCTCTCACTTAGACTATTCCTTGGGCTGCATTACTAACAGCTCCCTTATATGTGGGGATGCTTCTCCGTGATGCATCACTCTTGGTTACTCAGGCTCCATCAAGATGCTTGCATGCATCCTTTGTACCCCATGGAAATTTGCAGAGTCTCAACTGCCATGGGAGGTCAAGCACTATTTGTTGCTGCTCCTCCTTGTGGAACAGTCTCCCAGCGTCCCTCCACTCCCTTGACACCCATAGTATCTTCAAGCAACAATTCAAATCCTGGCTACTAAGTGAAGCCAAGTGACTGTGCTCCCAGGATAATCTATTTTCACCTGTCCTTGTACCTCTCCAACAGGGGACAATTTATCCCCACTGCGCCTGCCTTGTCTGCTAGCACTTTCTTCCTCATCATGTCACCCCTTCTCCAATGCCCTTGTTTCTCTCTACTCTAATACCTTGTGTGCTCTAGCCTAGTTTGTTCTACTGCTCCTGTATATTCTGTAAATGCATTACTTATCCTCTGTTTTGAACTAACAATGGGTAATTATTTAATAGGCTGCTGCTGTCTATTATGTGATTTTGATGTAAATTGAATTGTACCTTTGTCCATTTTGTCGGTGGTTCTAATGCTGAATTTGTAAGATTCTGAATGCATTTCTTATTATTATTTCCCTGTATATTTTACTTTGTGCCACATGTTGCAGCCCGGTAGTGCCTGAAACCGGTCTCCTGGATCAGTGCACCTACCCAGTTACCAAAGACATAAATAAAAATCAATCATTAAGTAAATAAAAACAAACTTAGTCATCTGTCTCTCAGGGATGTTTTCTGCCATATGTGAGCTGAATACCATATATTACTCATTAGGGCTTGTCCTGGACTTTCAAGCTATGATGGCCCATGCAAGAATGTTTTCCTTTAACATGAACAGGTTTTCATTTACAGGGTAACTGAGTCTCCCAAATCAGTTTTTTATCTGATTAAGTTTACGTGTCCTGTGTACTTTATTACAGCAGCAGTGATCAGATTTGCATGCTGTGATAAGAATCTGACTCTGAGACTCATTTCCCATGTATGTGATCACTGGTGCACGTAAACATAGTAAGAGATCGACAAACGAATTTCTGCTTCACCATCAGCTGCACAATTTCAGGACATGTCCCAGTGCCCTAATTTGATGACGATTTTGCAGATGAAGAGAAGAGTTCTTCTAGACCAGCTGCAGCCTGCCATGCTGTGATTGGTATCTGTGGGTGAATCCTTTAGCGAGCAGACTATAATAACTATATCTCAAACTCCTTGTGTACTGCTTAAAGAAGGTGAGCTATGAATTTATGTTTATAAAAAGGTATACACCTGGCACTGTTGTATGTTTTCAGTGCCTGAGAATGACTTTTGAACCTCTATCTGAATTAATTATTTCAATTGTATTAATATAATTTTGTACACATGACCACTTTCCTTGATAAATCTACATTTGTGTAGCAAAACATTGGAAATTTTTGGGTGTTCAGTAAAAGTTGTTAAGCTGTATGTATAAATAGAAATTAGTTGAACACCAGACTTGTTTGTTTGCTACAGACCAGTAAGCTTCCCATCCATTGAGGGAAAGCTGATGGAGACAATCCTGAAGTAGAGGCTGGTTTCCCTCTAGAAGCTAATGGGCTGCAGGACAGCAGACAGCATGGGTTCGTTTCAGGCAGATCTTGTTAGACCAACCTGGTGGAGTACTATGGCTGGGTAACCAGGCAGTTAGACAGGGGCCATGCAATGGATGTCCTGTACCTGGACTTCAGCAAGGCATTTGATTCAATGCAGCACTGGAGGCTAGGTGGTAAACTTGAAGGCAGGGCGGGGCGAAAATGGCGGGATGGGTAGTAAACTGGCTGCAAGGGAGACAGCAGAGGTAGTGGTGGGAGGAGCCTCATCTCCCGGATGGTGACAAGCAGGGTGCCACAGGGCTTTGTCAGGCTTTGTACTGGGGCCGTGTTGTTTCGGATCTTCATAGCAGACATCTCAATAGGCATCAAGAGCAAGATCAGTCTGTTTACAGATGCTATCAAGATGGGAGCAGTAGTGGATGACTTAGAAAGATGGCAGAGACTGCAAGATGATCTGGCAAATTTGGAGGCCTGGTCAGGCACTTGGTAGCTGGGGTTCAATGCCAAGAAATGCAAGGTGCTACATTTTGGTGCAAAAACAAGGAGGAGCTACCAGCTGAGGGGATTCAACTAGCCAAGATGGAAGAGGAGAAGGATCTAGGAGTGATCATAATGGAAACAATGAACAACTCAGCACATTGTAGAAAGGCAGCTGCAAAGACCAACAGGATACTTGATTGTATGTCCAGAGGCATATCATCCAGGACAGTGGGTGATTCTGCAGCTATACAGGTCACTGGTTAGACCACACCTGGAGTACTACATGCAGTTCTGGCAACCATACCCGAAGAAGAACATTAGGTTACTGGAGGGGTGCAACGCAGGGCAACAAAATGATCCAGGGGCTAAGGGACTTACCCTATGACAGCAGGCTAAGGGAGCTGAACATCTACTCCTGGAGGAGAGAGGAGGGATGGGGGTAATTGCAACCTTCAGGTACATGAGGGAATAAATAAGATGGGCATGGAGGGCTTTTCAAATTAAGTAGGGGCAGGGACACTGAGGGCACAATCTGAGATTGGATGGGGAAGATTCAGGAGGGAAATGAGACACCTTTTTACAGAGAGGGTGGTGTCTGGGTGGAATGCATTGCAAGAGGAAGTGGTATCCTGTAGAACAGTGGGCTGCTCCAAAAGGGATGGGACAGGGTAAGGGAAGGTCAAGGGGGGATTCAGCTGCAGTACAAGGGCTGCTAGCTGCACAATTGAGAAGACTTGACAAACCATAAGGCCTTTATCTGCTGGCAATTTTGTATGTTTGTGTGCCTGCATGGTGTCTTGGCTACTTTGATATTGATTCCAATTTTATAATCACAGTAAGGCACTCCAGGCAGGGTTTGCATTGTTGTGGGATCCCGATTCAGACACTTCTTATGCAGTTTAAGTCACTTGGCTGCACTCGTGACACACCACATGAGGCATGTCTAAATTGCACAGCATACAGCTGTCATCCTTCCATTGTTGCTAATGTAGTATTGCGATTAGTCCTGTGGGTGGGATGGCTGCAAGTCATTTGGGGCCCTGTTACCTGCTATGTTACTCCCTGTTTTACTGCTCCCTTGTGAATACCAATTTTGTCACCACCCCTACCTGTTGCTACTACTTGCTATTCTCTATTGCCAGGCCACTGCACCAACATTACAAGATGTGCCACTAACTCCCTGGTTTCCAACTGTGTCACTATCACCCCACTTGTCAGCTGTGTCAGTGTCCTCATTACAAGCTGTGTCACTGCCCAGCTAGTCACTGCCCCATTACCTCTTATATCACTGTTTCCATTAACAGCTGCCACTGTCCCCATTACCCACTATTTCACAGCCCCCATTACCAGCTGTGTCATGACTCCCATTACCAGCCATCACTGCCACATTACCAGCTATGTTGCTGCCCCTTATTGTCAGTCATACCACTGGCACCTCATTACCAGCATTTTTGCTCCCTCCTCATTACCATGTGGGTCAGTCAGTCCCACTGCCAGTGTTCTATGTCCCTTCACTGCAAGCTGTGTCATTACCCACCCCATTCATTGCCATCTGTCTCTACCTCCATTACCAGCTGGGATACTGGCCCCCATTACCAGTTGGTTCATTATCCCATCATTGTCAGCTGTGTCGCTGTCCCTCATTATCAGCTGTATCAGTGCCCTCCTTTACCAGTTGACACCCAAGCTCTGCCTCTGCCTCTGCCCTCTGACTCCATTGAAACACTTCCTGCCTTTGCTGTGCCACTCTATTCTTTACAGCTGCACCACACAACGGAATTGTCTGTCCTAGTCCCACTGCATGTTCCTTGCTTGTCACATGTGTGCTTGCACACACAACACCAAATGACAGCTCGGTGTACTGAACAAATATTTGCACCTGCCTCAGTACTGCCACTCCATTCCTTTTTATTTTTTCTATTTTATTTTTATGTCCACTTTGTCTGTGGTGTGGCCATCTTTCACCAACTACCCCCAGCACTATACAAAGCCATTCCTAACACTTTTACCTTCCAGCCCCCCAACTGATCCCTTGTAGGGTCTACATGAATGGCCAGTACTGGAAAGTGTGCTGATTCTCCTCCATGAGGCCTTCCAAGGTGGGTGACTAGTTGCCTGGGCCAGAACAGAAAGCACTCCATCATCATGCAGCACAGTTGGGGTTTTCCTGCTTTTTGTTATCTATGGTTCAGAGTCAGTGCTTATGTTACATACTGTAGCTGGATGATGTAGGTAGTACTTGGATACAGAGACCAGACCAGTAAGTAGAACAATGCTTGCAAGGTACTAGTAGTAGTAGTATGTAATAATTAGTGCTTAGGTACTTCAGCATAGGCATGAGCAGTCAATGATTATAGTATATGTTAGCTGGATAGTATGCAAGGGCTTGAATGCTTGGACTGATGAGTAGTTTATTATGACTTGATGTCCTGGCCTTTCTCTGTATCCCACCAGTAAGGAAGAAGCTTAGTCCAGTATTATGAGACCCCTCCCGGTGGGATAAGAGTGCTGCAGAAGGAGGAGGTGTCAGGGAGGATGGAGGGTGATCATGATCGCTCTAAGCAGAGCAGTGGTCTGACTGCTTGCTTAAGTAGGATGTGGAGAAGGAGCCTTCCCCACATAACTACAGGCAAAGCCCATCAATTATCTGTGGTTCAGAGCTCAGTGCTTATGTTACATACTGTAGCTGGATGATGTAGGTAGTACTTGGATACAGAGACCAGACCAATAAGTAGAACAATGCTTGCAAGATACTAGTAGTAGTATGTAACAATTAGTGCTTAGGTACTTCAGCATAGGCATGAGTAGTCAATGATTATATATGTAAGCTGGATAGTATGCAAGGGCTTTAATGCTTGAACTGATGAGTAGTTTATTAAGACTTGATGTTCTGGCCTTTCTCTGTATCCCACCTATAAGGAGGAAGCTTAGTCCAGTATCATAAGACCCCAAAACGAATTATGATATCAACGATTATTCTGTACCCAACTGATGAAGGAGTCAAGTAGGAAGACACCCCCAAGAATAAGAGTAGCAGTATGATCACCTCCTCCAACTCTGGAGAGTGTGACCAGTAGCACGAGGAGAGGAAAACCCCTTTGGAGGGGAACCTCTATGACCCATGGCTACTGACCTGCCCATCCTTCTGGGCATACTAAAGGAGAGTAATCCTAAATATTTTAATCGGCTAATCCGAACCCCATAGTTGTAGAACCCAATCCATAGAATGGAGAACTGAAGACGATTGAATCGTGACATGTCAGGTGAATAGAGCAAGCATCCATCTAGTAAACTCCAAGTTCGAGAATCCATGAGCAGGCCATATTGAAGTAGAGGGATCCATGGTTGATATGAATATGAAGTGATGTGTTGCAGGCAGTGAAGCAGTCCAGCAGGTGAGGATGACTGCACAGAGGAGATCCAGAAATCAAGGTTCAGCATCCATGTCTGAAGTAGGATAGTTAGGTCAACTTTCGCGTGGCAAAATTAGCAAACAAAGGCCATGGTGATGAAGCATAAAAACTGGCATATGCTATGTGATCGGGATGATGGAGCAGTAGGAACCTCCAGTCAGGAGAGGGAAAGCAAGTATATAAAGTAGGTAGAGATAGTGGTGAATAGGTAGACATAGGTCAGACATTTTTCCAGCTCATGAGGAGTGCAGATTGTAAAGGCGAGTTAGTTATGATGACTTCTAGGCTCTGGAAGGGCGAAGCAGGTAGTATCACGTAAGTAATGTGAATAAGTGGACCTGTGCATAGGTAAGTTGTAGTAGTAAGTAAAGCTGCATGATGCAGACGTAGTAGCTGGTAAGTAGTATACATGATTACATACAGAAAGCTAGGGTTATGAGAATGGTACTAGCAAGGGAATCAAGAGTTTGTGTGGATCCAGATGGTTGTGTAACAATGTTGACATATACGCTTCAAGGCCAGAATGATACCTTAGCTAGAACTGAGTAGTGCAGAATATCTTGATGAGTCCTGAATAGTCGAGCATAGGAATCCTAGATGGTGATAACCGAAGAAGCTGGGTCAAATGAAATAACGTAGTCACAGGGTCCAGAAGCTTTAGAGCATTTATCAGGATAGCGAAGGTCTTCAGGATAAGCTCAATCAAGTGTCCAGGTAAGAATGAGGCAGTAGTAATTTCATATGGCTGAAGCGCAGACAACGGCATCCAAAGAATAGATGATGAATGTCTAAACATTCAAATGGGATTCCATTGTAAAAGAACTCCTGGGCTGGCTGACGTGGAATATTAAAATATGGAATCTCCAGGCCCAAGCTGGTGAGGTGGGTGGAGTACAGTAGTTAAACCCCCAGTCCAAAGGCCAGAGCAGGTCAGTAGAAGTAGGCGATATGATGCAGTAATTTAGAGTAAGGACCTCTGGGCCTGTAGGGGCCTGAGTCAGGCAAATGCAAGCGAACCTCCGCCCCACGGGCGAGGCAGGTTGCAGAATAGTGGTAGAATCATAATGAAAATGCTCAATTGTATGTAATGCAGACAAGCAGTAAGTAGGAGGAATAAAATGCAATTGGTATTAGAACAGCGATATATCCTAAGTCAGTTTAGTGTGGAGTAGTACTGTAGTTTGAGAATGAGAATGGAACGGTGCTGTACACTGACGTATCCTGAAGATCAAGGATGGAGGGATTATGTGAACAGATTGTATGAAGAATTGTCAACTGGATGAGAGGCAAAAACATCCTGAAACTGTATTCAATGTTTGAGGCATAGTTCAATCAAGGAAGACAATATGGAGTGAAGGTCATCAGGAGATTCCATGAGGCAATAGTAGTAACTCTGGGGACGTTGAAGTTGCATGGCAAGGAGCATCCAAGGACTGAAACGAACATCTGATGTATTCCAGAAATAATGCAATGTAAAGCAGAGCAGATTTGGTGTTAGGTCTGAAGAAATGTAGCTATGTAGGAAGCATCCAAGTGAAAGAAAGGAACTGGCCCTAAGAAAGAAGGAAGTGCAGCCAGCCTTTGTAGGTCAGCTGATGAACCTGAGATGGTACTATTGAATGAGTATGGCAGCCAGTGAGTAAATGAAAGTAATAGCTATCAAGGCCATCATGCAGCAGACCATGAGGTCAGCTGGTGAGTAAGTAAGAGTGGCTGCTAGCTCCACGTAAGCTAGCATGCACCGCTAGACCACATGTAGGTGAGCTGTGGCAAGTAAGAGTGGCTTCAGCCCCACGAAAGTTAGCATGTGCAGCTGGACCACACGTAGGTCTGCTGGTAAGGTAGGCAGAAGAGAGGCAACGAAGCCTCAGAAAGGTAAGCCTGTATGGCTGGACCACACGAGGTCAGCTAGAGTGTTAGGAAGGAGCAAACAAAGGGGAACAGCAAGGCAAGCATCCAGGGAAAGAGATGTAGGAGCAAGAAGCTTCCCGGTTTTGAGCAACAAGCCTGGCAACGACACGATAACAGATAGTAGGCTCCATAGAAATGAAAAGGCTGGGCAATAAGGTTAGAATATGCAGACATGAATTAGCATGAGAAGGGAGGCGCAGCCTGTACGATGCTTCAAAGGATGGTAGAAGGGACATATGAGACAAGTGGATGCAGTGGAACAAAGGTCCAAGTCCAGATGGTTCACTGCACAGTGAGTGGCATGTTGGGACAAGGTGCACTGAATACCAGTAAAGTGACAGTGGAAGGCCAGCTGAAGGACATCGTCGATATAACACAGTGGAAACACCTTAAATAATAAATATGTGAGGCAATCCAGGAAGCAGGCAGTGGAGTGTCTGTAATAAAATAGTATCTTGAAGCCTGACGGTGAGGGACCGTGACTGTAAGTTAGCCAAATCATCCTGCATATACGAGTAACATAGCTCAAATGCACGACTGTGTTGTGCTGGAATCCAGAAAAGCATAAGTTTGAAAGGGCTACCATGGTGGTGGAGGCAAATAGAAGGCTAGAAGATGGGAAACGTAGCTGCTGTGGAGCGGTGCATGCTCCTTTAAGGCAGGTATTCATGTGGTTGTCATAGGTAGTCAGATACAGCCCCTAATATGAGTGTGCCCTGAGGAGTCAAGGTAGGGTCTCATGATGTGGTAGCAGTACAAGGCAGCAGATGATGTACGCACAGAAGTGCACTGCGTAGTGATCCAGGAAGCAAGCTCTAAATTCTGGCAGTAGGTGCCCAGATTGTCTAGGTCCCAGGCTACAAGCGTGAAAGGTCAGCGACGCCCAAACAAGGCAATCGTATGAGTAGGACTGTATGGACATATGCTATGCCGAGCACGCTGAGAAGGCGTCCCAGGAGCGGGTAGAGGTCAGGAGCATGGTAGCAGACAACCGCGAATGCAGCATAAGGGAGAGCTGTCAGTTGTGGAGTATGGGACATAGAAGAAGAGAGGAGATGGTGAGTAGAGAAGGTGTACGGAGGAGGGAAACAACAGAGGGAAGTGACATGAACTCATGTACAGTGGCTGGAAGTGAGGTAACCCCCAAAGGAAAAAAAAGCAAAGCAAAACAAAATGGAAGGAAGGAGGAAAGGAACAAAGGAGAAAAAGCAAACTGTAACACAAAGTGAGGAAGGCAGCAGAAAAGGAGCGGGAGGAGGGAGAACCAGCTCCATGACGAGCACGGAGTGAGTGCAGTGAGTGCGACTGCCTAACAGAGCAGTTGTCTGACTGCTTGTTTAAGTAGGATGTGGGAGGAGTTCTTCCCCACATAACTATAGGCAAAGCCTTCAATTCCCCAATCCCTGAGCCTGTCAGCATGCATACTGGATCCAAGAGCACAGGCATGGCAATGCGTGGCAGCATGGATCCCAGCCATCATCCTCTCTCCTCTCACTGCATGCATCCACAACACTACTACCTGTGGTCAACCAATTGGAAGTGTTACACAAAGACAGCTACATCCTGACCCGGGAGGAGCATGTCCTCAGGAAGGCTCAGTACTTCTGTCATCGATTGCTGCTCTGATGACCCAGGCTCATTCCTGAATTTGGGTTGCCTGCATCATGACTGGTAGCTGTGCCATTGCGCTGAAGGCCCAAGCGTGACTGCCCTCCTTTTCTGATGCGCTATCAAAGGGTCATGGCTTTAATAATTGATGCGCTGGTTCACGTGCTGACCAAAGAAAATGAATAGAAGAGGTGTATGGAGAGGGGAGAGGTGCAGAAAACAGGAGGTACAGTTTGAAGTTACAGCCATCCTGTGAGTGACAGGTGGGATGGGTGGGCAGGGAGGGGCAGGTACATAGCATGTGCAGGGGGCACTTTAATAGTGCTGTTAGAACTACACGAAACACATGAGTTCACATAAGCAGTTTTTGACACTATCACCATAGAGGTATAATAAAATTGGAAAGTACCATTGGCATTAGGCGGTCATGGGAAGCTCTTGCAATATTGATGCAGCTCACATTGATGCACCTATATGTACAGCATGTTGGAAATCACAGCTCATTTGGGTAACGTGGGCAGGCTACCCAGCCACTTCGCTTTTTTCCTTCTACCATTTAGGGAGTGAACAGCGTACTCAGCGGAAGCTGTTTGTCCATTGACATATTTTCATCACCACATTTTTTTTCTCGTAGCTTCTCCTTTGGGAATCATTGATTGCCAGTGTATGTCACAGAGTAAGGTACTTTTCCAAAGTTGTTGCTGCAGAACCCATTTTAGTGTGAGGTACTCATGAACAGGGTGCATGTTGTGTGAGCCTGTCCATGATGTGAAAAACTATGACATTTGCCTGGGTTTTAACCAGGCTACCTGGAGGACACAGGCTGAAAGTTTTGGAGTGTGTTTTGAATAAAGTAAACACTGTTGCTGTGCCTCTCAAGTCACTGAGTATGGGGCATGTTGAAATCTCCATGTAAACTGATCCTGTGATTGTTGAAAAGGCCTGTCAACCAGTTGGAGTCTTCACTGTCATCAACAGAGAGCCACCAGGAATCAGGCTGCTCATCAATACTGAGTCAGATTCACTCCCCTACCTGCCAGCGATCTAGATCCTCCTTCTCTACAGGGGCGATAAATTAAAAGATTTGTCCAGTACACAGACCAAACAAATAAGTTTAGTCCTCGCAAGGGCAGAACCCAACCCATAAAAGGCTTCAGATTAGATATCTAAGATACTGCAGCCTCCCTCTAGCAGTTCTGCAACTGCTTGTTGAGCAATGTCTAGCTGAAGCTGTTGACAGGAACAGTTCCATCGACTCCAGCAATGGGAGCAGTCCCATTATTGTCAGTGGCTTCAGCTGTTCCAGGTGCATTTTTGGCAGAATTCTCCAACTTGGTAAAGAAATTATTACCTAGTCTGCCTCAGTTGATGACACTGGTCACCTCGTCACTACCTACAGTGTTGCTGGCTGGCCCTTCTGTGCCTCCTCGGCCCCTCCTCACAGGTCCGTGACCCCTTAGTCACCCTCCCTAGAGGAAGAGGAGGAGGAGAAGTACCAGTGCTTTGACCAGGTGGTTGCAAGAGCTGCAGTTGCAGTAGGGACAACACTGCCAGGGGCCCACTTCCTCAGATGTCAGCATTAAGACCACCTTTTATCACAGACAAACTTGCAGCTTTCTTTGGAAATTACTTGTCCACTTGAATTTGGGTCTGTCAACAGTGGCATCAGAATATTCCAACCCCAGTTTCATGCGGTGGGAAGGGGAGTACAGAAGAAAGAAGCAGTAGGGCCCATTACTCAAAAATCTAATCTTGGTGCCGATGTCTGCAGGGGAGCAGGGACAAATTACATCATTCAGTTCCTTGATCATGGTGCCAGCAAGAGGGATGGGGGCAACATGGAGAAACTATGAATGCCCGGCAGGACTGATACAAAAAAATCTTATGCTATAGAAATTGAATATGCTTAATGGTTATTTTATGTTTAGGTGGGGAAGGAGGTAGGCCCAAAAAATATTTTTCAAGGGGTGTTTTACAGTTGTTGGCACAGCCTTGAGGAATACAGTCCTCACCCAGATGAGGAGGAGGACTGGGAAGAGGAGCATTATTTTTCAAACAACAGGAACCCATCACTGAGCTGCCTTATGTAACACCCGGGTTCCCTGGGTTACAGAACCTAAGGGTCAGTTTAGTCTAGGTAGGACCTGGGCAGCACAAGGGTAAAATCCCTGTAGGGCTCCTTTAAGCCATCTGGTCAGCTGTGCTGAGCAGAAGGTTCTAAATGGAATGTGGAACTCTCGCAGCAGCATGACCCACGACTAGAAGTGCTGCAGTTGAGATTTAATCTCAGTTTCTCATCTGGAGTTGTAGTCTTCAGAGTTCAGTTTGAGAGAGTAGGTCAGTGTCCTGCCTGTGGGGTCCCTCTTCCTTCTCGCCCTAGTTCATAAACAAGACATTCTGGATGCCAGGTCAGATGTTTTCTGTATAATGTCCCGGGGAGTGAATTCTTCAGGAAGTGCTTTTGGGACTGGTAACAGTGAGTAACTACTGTGGCCATCCCCATCTGTAAAGTTTGATTAAAAGTGCTTCCTAGAACTGGTCTGGTCAGATCAAGCCCTCCAGTCATGGCAATGCATTGTGTTGGAATTTGTCACTTCAGGACTGTAAAGCAGGTTTACCCTTCTGCTAGGGGCTTTTGAAGATCTTCTTTAGGGGTATCTCAGACAGTCATCAGGTCTCACCACAGGAACTTCACTGTCAGGGAAGCAGGATCCAACGGAAGATTTTCAGCAGTATAACAGGAGCCACCCACGATGACATCATGTGATGATGTCACTGACCCTATAAAGGCGTGAGCGGGCATGCTTCCTCCCCAGTTTTGCCTGCTGTCAACTTGCTCGCGAGGTCTCCATGGAAGCTCCATCACAGTTTCACACCTTTTGCCTGCCATTTTTTTTCATTTACCTTACAATCTATTTTAAAAAGAGATTCCTTTATTTTGTTTATATCAAGAGCTAATCCTTCAATCTCTGTTCCGTCCGCTGCCACTGTGGAAAGAAGATTGTCTCAACAGACGAACACTCTCTCTCTGTGTCTGCTGTCTTGGGCCTGACCACGAAGTCTCTGACTGTAAGCTTTGCCAGACATTTAATTAAATAACCCTAATGCGATGCAAAAGGCTCTCAAAACATTGCTTATGGAGCAAAAGGTAGCCAGTTCTAGGCAGGTGTCCTCCGGGTCCCAGCCTCTCAGTCTCCAGTAGGGTCGTCAAGCTCCCAGGCCTCTAAGGCCCAAACAAGTCCTCAGGGAAAAGTCACAAAGGACCGAGATTGGGATTGCTCCCCGGCGGGGTCTCACTCCCGATGGCCTCCTCTCGTTTATCCAGGGGTTCATCATCAGCTGTGGCTGCACCCGATGCATAGGCCCACTGTCCAGGTCTCTGTGCCTACCAGACCCATACCAACAGTACCTCTGCCTGATACCCAGTGTGGCCATTGGTCAACCACTGGGTCATCGGCCTCTCCTTCATTGACGACTGGTTCATCATTGGTGGCTCTCCTGATGAGGCCTGATCCCAGTCCAGGCCCTCTGGTCACAGCTTCTTTGGCTCCTCTGGGCCCTCTGATGGGTTGACAGTACCTGCGCGCAGACCTCCCCAGTCGATGCATTTTTTTATATATATATTGAACTCTGGTTCCCGTTGCCTCCTCCCACCAACTTGGCGATGGGGACACATAGGTATTTACAGGTTGCCCTTGTACCCCCTCCGAGGCTCCAACACACGGGAGGCACGTGATGCACCCCATGGCTCCAGCTCAGCCCCTTACACCCTCCTGTAGCTTTTTTTCACCCTGTCTCTGCCTATGCTACCCACCAGACCTTCACCTGGTGGAAGCGGAACTATGGAGGCGCCAACCCACCCTCACCACCCTCGGAGAGAGAGGAGAGTTGCCCATCGGCATGCTCAATCCTGCTCCACCCTCCCCATGCCAGCCTCCCGACAGCCCGAGGTCATTCCAGAATCTGGGTTGCTGGCATGGTGCAAGGTGTGGCATCCATGCCTCAATCCTCTGTGCCACTGGGCTGACAGTTGATGCAGTTTTCAATGGTCATCAACCTTAACAAGATCTTGACTAAATTCAGTTTGGTGATTGTTCACCAGCTTGGCCTTAAGCCTTCATCAGTAGTGCTGTCAATGGCAGCTTGCTGTCGACTCCACCTAGATGGACGCAGGTGTCACCAGGCCATCGCCAGTCCCTCATGTGCCGAACCTGGACCTTGAAGAGATTGATGTTGAGGAGGAGTACCATCATGGTCTCATTCTTCCTGATGAGGAAGAGGAGAAGGAAAACCACCTTTCTTCTGACAGGTCCACTGCTTTTTCTATCAGCAAGGACTCTGTCCGGCACACCCTTAGGTCTTTTCCAGAGGACCCCACCTCCTTCACTATTATAAAGCAGCTGTCCTCAGCTATGGGGTTCCACACTGAGAAAGAGGATGTCACCGAAAGGATCTAGTAGACTTCCGGAGACCCCAGTCTCCTCCCAAGATCATTCCTCCTATTTTGCCTGCTCTGAGGAATGCCACTACAGCAGCCTGGCACAGAGCCTGACATGGTGCCAGCCATGCCCTGTAGGGCAGATGAACTTTATAATACCCTCCAGGGCTTTCCTCATTATGCTACCCAGCCTGAAACCAATTCAGTGGTTATTAAGGTAGCTCATGACAGGTCTAAGGCACTTAAGCGCCTTATAGCTCCCTCCCCTGACAAGGATGGTTTACGCCTCATCCACCCTAGGGTTGAGGGATTTCCAGTTAACTATCCCATATGATAATGTGCCAAAACACTAACTGGAAGAAGGGAAAGCCTCTGCCTCCCAGAAGATGCACAGAAGCAGGAGATTCTCAAATGCTTGCAGGCCGCTGAGGACATTAGCAAGCACCTCCTGCGAGCCCTCTGTGATATTTCAGACACCATTGCCAGGGCTGCTGCAACTGGAATTTGCCTATTATTATTAACCATGGGACATTGATTTTGTTTTAAATAAAAATATAGGGGCTATATGTTCTCTGAGAGCATGCTGTTTTACAGCTCTGAAATGTTAAAACATGATGGTTTGCTACAGATTTGATAAATATTAGGAAAGGTACTTGAATTTGCTGTACAAATTCATAGGCTGTCATAATACAGCCATTTACAGTTTTAAACTGCAAAGTTCCCCATCTCAGAAACACTGGAAGGAACATCACAGGCTATTCCCTCCAGGCTTCTGAGTTAAGTTCCAAAAAGAAACAAGCATTTGTCAATGCAGTGTTTGCTTGCTGGCACTGGCATTGGCAGTGTAGAAGTTACAGAGCTGCATAATAGGAATAGCAGCGGTATTGAACTGAAGCCAACCCCACCACACACCCTGCAGAGAGTGGCAGGCATGGGAGTGTACCCTGGGTCGCCAGGCATAATGACCACGCCATTTCACCTCACCCAACCTGCAGACACTGACAAGTGTCACGGTGTGCCTTGGGGTCTTTGGTTTATGCGCATCCCATTCCATCAGGAAATATGGTGAAATGGGAGCGTATAGGAGAATGGGGTGAAGTTTGGGCCTGAAGAGTCCGAGGCACACCTTGATGCCTCTCACTGGCCTCAGGGTTTGCTGGGGTGGAATGGTATGAGCATGACAGGCAAGAATCCCAAGTCACACCCTGATGCCTGTCATACTCTACAGGGTAGGCATTATGGTTGGAACCCTAATGCCTCAGGCATTCGTTGGTATTTTCACTCCAAATTTTCAACATGTTTTTTGTTTGACCCCACCTCATGAACAGTGGCAGTATCAGTTTGTTAGTCAAAACTGCTTTTGCACAGTGAGTATGGCATTTGGTACCACAGGTGCAAAAACACATTCGAACAGGATGTGAAAAATGACAGCGGTATTGTTCATGGGAGGTGTAAAAATGGCAATGTTGAAATCTGCTGTGAAAATCTTAAAAACTGGTGAAGTCACGAGCGTGCATAGAAACTATGAAATGCACACCTGTGATGTAACTAGTTTGGGATTTTTTACAGTAGATTGTTAACACAGGCATTTTGGGACCTCGATCATGAACAGTGTCAGTGTGATTTCCTTTATCTGTCCCGAACAATGATTTCCACAGCGACCACGCATCTCTGCACTGAAAGTGTGAAACACATTTCGCCATGTTGTGGAAAATGACAGCTGTACTGTTCATAAGGAGGTATGGAAAAATGCCAGTGGTGAAAATCTGGACTGAAAATATTATAAATTCATGAACCTCACAGTGCGTGGAAACTGCGCAATGCTCACTCATTAACACAGATCTTCATGGAGTTTGTCACCAAATTTGCAACATAGCCATTTTAAGACCTCTGCTCATGACCAGTGTCACTGTGATTTTCTTAATCTGTCCCAAACATTGTTTTCATAAACCGACTGCGCCATTTTGCGCTACATGTGCAGAAACACATTCTGGGCGAGATGTGAAAATGGCAGCAGCACTGCTCATAAGGAAGTGCGGTAAAATGGCACTGTTGAAAATCGTGCAAATATTACAAATTTGCGAACTTACGAGCGTGCGTAGGAACTCTGCAACGCATGCTCGTAAAACAGTCATTTTTACGAATTTTTTCACCAAATTTTCAACATAGCCATTTTAAGACCTCTGCTCATGAACAGTATCACTGTGAGTTTCTTAATGTGTCCGTACATTGATTTCACACACTTACGCGCCATTGTGCACTACATGGGCGGAAACACGTTTTGGGTGAGATTTGAAAAATGACAGCTATACTGGTCATAAGGAGGTGTGGTAAAATGGCAATTTTGAAAATCTGGAGTAAAAATATTGAAATTTTACAAACTTACGAGCATGTGTAGGAACTGCATAGCATACGCTCGTAAAACAGTCATTTTATGAATTTTTCACCAAATTTTCAAAATAGCCATTTTAAGACCTCTGCTCATGAACAGTGTCACTGTGATTTTCTTACTTTGTCCCGTACATTGATTTCGCACAACGAATGCGCCATTCTGCACTACATGGGCGGAAACACATTTTGGATGAGATGTGAAAAATGACAGCTATACTACTCATAAGAAGGTGTGGTAAAATGGCAATGTTGAAAATCTGGAGTGAAAATATTGAAATTTCGCGAACTTACGAGCCTCGCGTAGGAACTGCGTAATGCACCCTAAATAAACAGTCATTTTGGAATTTTGGCACCAAATTTTCAACATGGGGTTTTTGGGACCCCTTCTCATGAATGATGTCACTGTCATGGTGGTATTCAGGCCTGAAGAGTGATTTCACAGTCACTGCACAGTCACTGTGCGAAATCACCCTTTGGGCCTGAATAATGCCATGACAGTGACATATTCATGACAAGGGTCCCAAAACCCATGTTGAAAATTTGGTGCAAAATTCCAAAATGCCCGAGATATGCAATAAGTTGAACCCCCCATGTATCCCATTATACAGCTTACCGGGCATTTCCTCAGTTCAGCGTCGGCTTTGAAGAGTGCAGACGTGTTCCTCGTCCACCGAAGATCGTCGTGCGGAGTCCGAGGTAAGTATGGGGTGGGGTGTGGGAGGCAGGGTGCGCAGTGGGTGGGTGCGGGTTGTGGAGGGGTTGGAAGACGCTCCAGGGACAGTTTTTATTTTACAGGTTGTAAAAAAGATGCTTTGGACGCTTGCCACGCTGGGTGGGCTCCCAGCGTGGCACAAGGACTTGCGGGGTGTTCAGCCGATCGGGAGTTTGGGCACCGCCGGCCAATCTCAGACACACTCATTTAGCTGTGAGGGGAACCAAAATGCACGAGCCTTCCTATGCTGCACCAACCCATTCCTTCAAGAACAAATGCTGTGACAAAATGCTGTGACAGGTCACGCTTGCTTCGAAATTAGCTGTTGGCAGATTCCATGCACCGCCTACGTGGGACAGCACTCAGTGTGCATGCGTGCGTGCGTGTGTTGGGGGAGGCTCTGCTTACTCAGCGGAGTCTCCTTTCAACTGTATGCCACTGCATTTTTCAGCTGTCATAGTCAGCTTCAGTAGTGATTAGCGTCACACCGCCTGCAAATACATTGACTGAATTGGAAGAGGCTGACATACCCCTGAAAACTCGTATGATGGCACTATGTTTCTTGCACATGCAAGCAAACATAAAATTACTCACCACAGTAAGCAGACAAATCACGCAACCAAAAGAAGACCCAGCCACCCACACTTCTCCTAGGACTCTGCAGGAAACTTTGTTCCTGCTTTTACTATGCTCAGGAAATGTTGAGCTTAATCCAGGCCCTCTGGCACCCATGGAATCCCCAGCAGAGCTACAAAGCCTCAAGGGCTTACATTCTTGCATGTTAATGTATGCAGCCTATTAAAAATCACTTCTGTTCAGCCCTGGGTATGTCATACTGCTCCAGATGTTCTGGTGATTATGGAGTCCTGGCTCCAACCGCCACTCAGTAACAACGGTTAACATCCCTCCTACTCCTTGTTCAGAGCCGACAGGCAAACCAGAGGTGATGGGGTTGCTATTTACATCAAGGATAAATTCCTGCCTCCATAATTGACTCAACCTCTGTCCCAAAAGATTTTGAAAGCTTGTCATTAAAGATTGAAATTGCCACTGGTGTCTCATTATGTATAATAGGATGCTACAAACGCCCATCAGCTGGACTACAGTTGTGAAAACATCTCGAAAACATCCTGGGTTCGGCATCTTCAGAGTGCATCTTACTAGGGACTTCAACTTAGATTGGTTCTCCAGTGCATCCACCCTACTTAAAATGTTCTGTGATTCCCTTGGGTTGTCACAGCTAATAAACGAATCTACTGGTCCTAACAAGCTCAACCCTAATAACAGTACTCTCTTGGATATAATTTTAGTTAACAAACCCCATTTATTCTCCCATGCTGGCGCTCTTTTTCACTGATATTACTGACCATTGCTTCATTGCGTGTAAGATCCACTTTTAAATCCACAACTGTACCAAAATTCTCCCTTAAAAGGTGCATATGCAACTTTGATCTCCATGGGTATATATCAGACCTAAGAGACTCCATGATGGCAGGACTTCTATCTGCCAAGTCCTTGAATACGGCTTATGATATTTTCTCAGAAATTGTGCTAGGGGCTCTCAACAAGTATGATCCCATAATAAAAGTTTGTGCCAGAAACAAATCCTGTTGGTGGTTTACAGAAGACCTGAAAGATGCTTTATGGAGTACGGCTGTACTCTGGAGAACTGCTAGGAAAACTAATTTAATAAATGACTGGAATTCTTTCCAGAGGACGAGAACCTCTGCACCAAAATGGTCAGAGAAGCCAAAGCTAATTTCTACCACTCTCAGCTGGAGAGCTCCTCAAGAAATGCCTCCAAATTCTGCAGGACTATCAAAGACATTGAAGGTCACACCACTGTAAATTCCTACCTACTAAATTATTGATCGGCAATACTGTCATCTCTGACAGACCGCTCTATCCTTGATGCTCTCAATAATCATTTTGCCACTGCAGGCTAGCCTTTGACTCCTCTCCAGCGAATATCCTCTGCCAACAACTTAGATTGGATACACAAGAAAACACATCCCAGTCCATTCTCTCTCTGCAGCCTACCTCCCTGAAACAAGTCAAGATCTTCTCCTTCAACTGGACACTAGGAAAAGTGCTGGGGCTGACCTCATTGACCCGTGCTTTTTAAGGTCAGCTACGTATCCTCGCAGTCCCAATTACTCATCTCTTCAACTTATCCTTGTCCCAGGGTGACCTACTGCCCATTTGGAAAATGCACTTGTGGTCCCTTTGTTTAAGTCAGGAGATGCTAGTGACCTCAATAACTACAGGCCAATCTTTCTACTTCCAATCCTGTCAAAGACGCTGGAGAAAATAGTGAACTCCCAGCTTCAGAAGTACCTGGAATCAGAAAAATGCTCAACCCATTACAATCCAGTTTTAGAGCACAGCACAGTACAATCTCTCTAGCCAAGGTGACAAATGACTGGCAGCTTGAATTAGGCAAACAAAACTTTGTCTGCACAGTTTTCTTGGGCCTAAGCAAGGCGTTCTATACCGCTTATCACAGACTGCTTCTGTCGTCCCTCCGGAACATTGGTTTGGATTCCCTATCCCTTAAATGGTTCTCCAACTACCTCTCAGGACGAGTTCAACAAGTAAAGGCAGAAGGGAAGTTTCTCACCAAACCCCTATTGAGGGTGTACCGCAGGTTCCATTCTTGGTCCCTTGTTCTTCACCATTTATATTAACAACGTGATGCCCCCATCAAAGAAGCACAAATACACCTATTCGTGGATGATACGATACTCTATGCTAGTAGCCCCACACCTGAAGCGGCCTGTAAAGCCCTTCAAAATTAATTTCATCTGCTGCAACATGAGCTTATAAACTAGAAACTGCTCTTAAATGCAAAAAAAACCAGCAATGTTCCTCTCGCCTCTTCAAAATGCAATAAATCCTGCAATTGCTGGGACACTCCCGAGATCACTACCATTCTAGGTGAGCAGTTGGACTACGTACCAAAGTTCAAGTATCTGGGGGTCTGGTTAGACCATAGACTTACTTTCACAGATCACTTAGAAGAACTGGCAAAGAAACTTAGACAAAGACTTGGTCTGTTCTTTAGATTAATAATATCCTCACAAGAGATGCTAAACTGAAACTGGTTCAAACTACCTTTCTTTCCCTATTGGATTGTGCAGACTTTCTATATAGTCAGGGACCTGCAGGTACCTTAGCCAAACTAGACACGCTTTATCACAGAGCTATAAGATTTATCACGGGTCTTTCATACTCAACCCACCACTGTGCATTGTACACGGCAGTGGGATGGTCATCCCTTGCTTACAGACGGCAAAAAAATGCTGCAGTTTGACATACAAAGCTATCTCAGATAAACTGCCCCAGTATATCTCTATCTGTTTACCTTTGTGCACTCTGGGGAAGTATGCCATGAGAAGCACCTCATATATCTACCTTTATGTTTACAAAGCAAAATCTCTCATTGGCAGAGCAGCCAGCAGCTTTGTGCTCCCTCAACTGTGGAACAAGCTGCAAAAACTTTGAAATTAACTCACCCCATCAGCTTAGCAGCTTTAAATCTCTATATCTACATCATAATAAGGAGTCCTGTGCCTGTCTACCCTAAATAGTGACTCGTATAGGTCCAAGCACACTCTAATTACTGCTGTTAAAGACTGATCACATCTATAATCGACTCTTCCCTCTCCCTTTTCTACCCCATATCTGTCCCTTCCACATTCCTTTGACCCTGGTTCCAGCTTTACATTCTCCATACTGTATCACTATATATCTTTTTATATTAGGTTTTATTTGTGTTCGTGCACATGATATGTATATTTCTTACTTTTATGAAAATTGTGTCCTACCCAAAACTAGCTGTATCTTCTGTTCCAAACATATACTACTGTCAATGCTACCTGCTGATACTTTGTATATACTGTATTATTGTATCTCACTTTATTTGTATTATTACTATTTTCTTGTGTGTTGCATCCCATGTATATTGTCCCTTGTTCCTTGTTAACAAACCCAAGTCCACCTCGAAATGAGCTTGCTCAACGGTGATCGCCTGGTTAAATAAAGATGTTGATTGATTGATTGATTGTTTCTTCAAAGGATCACTCATTATGATTAAACAAATGCAGTCAGCCTCCTGTGTTGGACTGCCCGGAGAGATGGAATTATATGCAAATGATGGAACTCTCAATTGGCTCATGCCACTTTCAAACTGCTGCCTAGCAACTGTTGCACTCTGAGTGCTTCAGATTCTTACGTAGCCTAAACTGGGTGTAAGACCCATTAACTATGATATATTTATATATGATAATTTTGTCCTCTCAGGTCAAAAAACATCCCAATAAATAAACCTAAAAACTTGAGACCACAAGGAAACCAACTAGTTAACAAAAAGGTGAGTCTCTAAGTTAACCTATATGGAAAAAATATCCCAAAACAGGGATGCAGAACAAAGATTATAGGTTTTTAGCAGGGAGGCAGGGAGGAACTTTAATCATAATTAGTGATCCCTTTGAAGAAACAAGATTACTATGGTGAGTAATTTGCTCTTCTAACCCCAGGGATCATTCATTATGATTAAACAAATGCAGACTACCAAGCAGTACCTTTGGAGGTTGGGCAGAAAACCTATTTAGGAAACAGGTTCTGCAGCACTGCTGTACTAAACCTGGCATCACTTCTGGATTGCAGATCCAGGCTGTAATGCTTTGTGAAAGTGTTTACTGTTTTCCATGTAGCTTCTTTGCAAATTTCTAAGAGTGGGATATCCTTGCAGCTGCCACTGAAGCAGCTGTACCCTGGTGAAGTGTGGTTTGAGGCCCAGGAAGCCTGTTTACCCACTTTATTATAGCAAAACTGAATACATGCCACTATCCAATGAGCAATTGTCCATTTTGTGGCAGGTCTACCTTACCTACCTCCATAGGTAAGAAAGAGCTGTGTCTGGCCTGGTCTGTAAGATTTAGTTCTGTCAATATAGTGGCTAAGTGCCCTTTTGACATCAAGGAGTGAAGCCTCCTTTCTGGAGAACTGGAGTTCTCTGTGAAAAGACAGGTAAAGTGATGGACTGGTTTAAATAGAAATCAGACACCACTTTGGGAAGAAATGTTCTATTGGTCGTGAGGACCACTTTATCCTTGTGGAATGAGATGTAATCTGCATCCATACACAGGGCTTGTAACTCACTGATTCTTCCAGTTGAAGTGATAGCAACCAAAACACAGTTTTCAAGTGATATACTTCAGTTCTGCTGTTGCCATCAGTTCAAATGGGGCATCCATGAGCTTGGCAATGCAGATATTCAGATTCAGGCGAAGCTGGTTCCCTCAAAGGAGGGTACAAGAGGTTAAGACTTTTAAAATATTTCCTGAAAACTGGATGAGAGGCCATGGACCTCTCTTTACCTGTTGACAGGTAAGCTGAAACTGAAGCCAAATGAACCTTGAGTGTCGAAGGCTTCAGAGCTAAAGAATGCAAGTGTGTTAGGTAATCCAAGAAAATGGCAATGTCAGCCCTGGATGGGTCGATACCCTTGCACCATATGAAGAACCTCTTCCACTTGGCAGAGTATGTCTTTTAGTGGAAGGTTTTCTGGAACCCTAAGTATTGCCAAAACTTGTTCTGACAGTTTAAGATCCCATTACTCTAAGTCCTCAAGAGCCAGGCCTTGAGCCTTAGAGATTTCAGGTTGAGGTACAGTATCCTGCCTTGAGAGGAAGTCAGCAGGTTGTGCTTCCTGGGCAGATGAATTGGAGGTACCACTGATAGAGTCAACAGAAGCAAATACCAGTGCTGCCTCGCCCAATCTGGTGCCACCAGTATTGCTGCTGATTGGGCCTCAATTTCAGTAGGGTCCTGAATATCAGTGGGAAAGAGGAAGGCATACAGAAATTTCCTGTCCAATCCAGTGCCAATGCATCCAGGGTAGTGTGCCCCTGAGAGGAGGTCTGTAGCAATAAACTGGCAGCTGCTGATCTTCTGCAGAGGCAAGAGATCTATTTTGGAGTGCCCCAACACCTGAAAATCGAACTGAGAATTTGAGGATTCAGACACCACTCATGGTGATCCTGACTTATCCTGCTGAGGAGTCTGCCAGTGCACTGTCCTTTCCTGGAAGATGTATGGTTGAAAAGTATACCTTCATGGAGTAGGCCAGGACCACAGCCTCATTGCTTCTGTGCACAGTGGGGCTGGCCTGGTTCCTCCTTGTTTGTTTATGTAATACATAGTAGTGGTGTTGTCTGTTCTGACCTGCACCACTTTGTTTTGAGATGTGGAGCAAATGCCTGCAGGGCTAGGTACACTGTTCTGAGCTCCAGCAGATTTATGTGCAACAGGGATTCTTGAGGAGACCATGTGCCTCTTGCTGCATAATCCAATGTGTGCTCCCCAACCCAGAAGGATGCATCTGTTGTAAGAACCAAGGAAGGTTGATCCTTTGTGAAAGGAACTCCTATCCGAAGGTTTTGTTCATCCAGCCACCTCTGTAGTGCCTGTAGGAGAGTGTGTGTGTGTGTGACTGGCACCAACTTGGACAGAGGGTCTGTCCTCTGTGACCAGTATTGTCTCAGGTGGAACTGAATGTCCCTCTAGATACTTGGAATCTGGATCCTAGTACCACTGTGGTGGCAGCTGCCTTGTGGCCCAAAATACTGAGGAAATATCTGGCTGGTTTGGGTTTTCCTCGTACAAATGAGTTTGCAATTCATAAATACTGTTTACCTTGTCCTGTTGCAAGAAAGCTCTGCCCAGATTGGTGTTCAGTTCTGCTCCAATGAACTCGAGAACCTGAACTGGTGCTTGCTGAGACTTCTGCTTGTTTATGAGGAATCCAGGGACTCTAGAGTAGACTTGGTTAGTGCTAAGACCTGCTCTGTAAGATGTAGAGATGGGCCCACCACTAACCAGTCGTCCAGGTAGGGAAAGACTGACACTCCTTGTTTTCTCAGAAACTCCACTACCACGGCCAGACACTTTGTGAATGCCCTTGGTGCAGAAATCAGGCTAAAAGAAGGGTTGCAAACTGATAATGGCCTGAGGCCAGTCTGAACTTCAGAAACTTTCTGTGAGAAGGTCTGATGGGATGTGAAAATAAGCGCCTTTAAGTCTATGGAGGCTAGCCAGTCTCCCTTTGTAAAGTGGGAAAGATCAGAGCAAGAGTGACCATTTTGAATTTTGGTTTCAGAATATGTGTGTTTAGAAGTCTTAAATCCAGAATAGTTCCCCAATCCCCATTTTCTTCTTTGTAAGGAAGTATCTGGAGTAGAAGCCTTTGCCCCGCTGGTTTAGAGGCACAGGCTCCACTGCCTTGATAGGCTAGCAGATGTTTACTTCTGCATCCAGTAGTATCCTGTCTGCAGATGTGACTGGTGCAAATGTTCTTGCTCTCAGCTTGGGAAGGGATTTGAAGCTGAGTGCTAAACCCTGGCTCACCACCTCCAAGACCCACTTGTCTGTGGTGATGATATACCAATCCTGGAGAAAATGAGCCAGTCTACCACCTACTAGTGGATTTTGGAAGGAGATGTGACCTGTACTAGCCCATCAGGGGTTCTGAGTGGGCTGTGCCGGAATCATTGGGGAGGAGAAATCTCCTCATAGCTCTCCTCCCCTTCCTCGGAAGTACCCTCTAGGCTGTTGTTGCAGCTGAGAGGCCTGAGCTTGGAAAAAGGTCTGGAGTAGGATCCCCAACCCCTGTCTCCCTCGTCTGGGACCTATAGGATGAGGAAGGCCTATCCTTAGAATTGCTTCTGTAGGTGGCCTTATATTCCTCTACCTTCTTCATATAGGCCTCTGTTTTATCTCCAAACAGAATTTTTCTCAAAAGGAAAGTCCATAGCTTTAGCCTGGGTATCAAGGGTCAGGTTTGTGGTCCTGAGCCAGGCAAATCTTCTAAGGGAGACAGAAAGTGCCATCAACCTGGCTGCTGAGTCATTAGTATCCACAGCCATGTGAAACTGGTATTTTGTGGCATCTAAAGCAGTCCTTGCTGTATCCTGTAAGTCCACTGCCGCCTCACCAGGCACTTTGGCAGCCAGAGCTAGCACTGCATTCCAGAGTGCCTTCTGGTATTGCACTCCGTAAGCCAATAATTGGCCTGTCTTAGAATGAGGGAAGCTGCCATATACCTTTCTTCCCCATTGTGTCCATCTTCAGGAATCCTTATCAGGGATGGGTAGCCAAGGGAATTCTGGCTTTATGCAGCAGCAGCCTGCACAACCCCTTCAGGGTCAGGGTGGCTGAACAGAAAATCAGCTGTTGTCCTATCAAGCTGATATTTCTTATCAGCTTTTATCAACTCCTGGAATATAATTGGGAGTTTGAAATACTTGCATTGCTGCGTTTTTAAGGACTTATGCATAGGCAGTAATAAACATTCTGTTGAGGTTAACCTCATCATATCCAAGAATTCTGCTTCCCCACATCCTCCTCTGTCTCCTGCAGATGGAGGTTAAGTGTTTCTACCATGCTTTTCACAAAAGCATAGTGTGAGGAATAATCCTCCGGACCCCTGGGGGAACCAAACTCCTGTTCTGGAGAAGCCTCAGGGTCTATCTGTTCCTCCTCAAATCATCATCCTCCTTCTCCTCAGGAAAGAAAGCCAGTGGCTCCTGAGGGGTGGAACTGGTACAGGAACCGGGCAGTCGGTACTGGAACTGGGACTGCAGCTTGCAGTGCTTGCAGATCTGTAAGGCCTTGGCAATGTCCTCAGCCGAGGGCATATCAGTTTTGCCAGTTGGGAGCTCCTTAGCCTTCTCGGCCGGAGGCGCAGCGACATGCTTCCCTTACATTTTTCTTCATTGGCACAGGTTCAGAGCTTGAGTCCACTGGTCGTTTGACTTACCCTGCTCAACTTTATCTGATCCTTTATCAGGATCCTTAGCTTTACCTCCATCCTTTCTTGTGCCAGAAGTGGAGGAACTAGTTTCATCAGTAACGGAAGAAGCAGAGGCCATCTCTTCTAATATTTTTGACCTTTTCTTAAGAGTCTTAGGGCAAAGCGTTTACAAATGTCACAATTTGCGAAGATATGGCTAGTACCCAGGCAAAACATACACAAAGAATGCCTGTCTGCTTTGGCTATTATCTGACCACAAGACTCACACAATTTAAAACCAGTGGGTCCTGTGCATTTTTAGGCTTAATAGTAGGATCCTCTGACATTGAGCAGGAATCATTAAAGAAAATATGACAAATTATCAGTTCCTGAGAACCGAATACACCAAATATAAGCAACTCATGACGTTCCAGGAACCGAGCGGTTCCTGACAACAAGACTAAGAAATCCTCTATAAAATTTAAATAATTATATGCAGTTAGGAACCTACCACAAAAAAAAAAGACAAATACAAACAATTGAGGTAAAACCCTCACTAGAAATAACGGAACCCTCGGTTCCAAGGAACCGTGAAGGAACCGCTAAATACAATAAATTTTACACAAACTTTAAAATAAACTAAAACTAAGGCAGCAATCTGAAAAATAAGGTAAAAACACTACTTACCAAACAGATAATCAGGTTTTGAAGTGGTTGAAGGAGAGCTCTCGGGATGTCTTCACTAGGCAGGCAGAGTAAAGAATCTGAACTGAAGAACTCAGAGTGCAACAGTTCCTAGGGCAGCAGTTTGAAAGTGGCATGAGCCAATTGAGAGTTCCATCATTTGCATATAATTCCATCTCTCCGGCAGTCCAACACAGGAGGCTGACTGCATTTGTTTAATCATAATGAGTGATGAGGGTTAGAAAGTGTTTTATTTTCTCTCTTCATGGAGAACTACATTTGGTGCTTTTTGTTTTAATCTTGCAACTCAGTTTACTGTACACAAATGTTTAAAACAGTGTTACAGGGTTGGGGAAGAAAACTTCCCTCTCTAAAAGCCTGACTAAAATAAGCAGCGTATATTTGGTTTTTTCCTTTTGGTTTTCCCTCTCCCCAAAGCTCTCATAAGGAAAAAGCCACAACATCTGAGACACTCAATACCCTAAACTGAAACGGTGGCTCCTTTAGGGCAGTATTATTTTTTTCATCAACTGAACCTCCAATAGGAAAACTAGTTACTAAACTTGGTAGGTTTACAAAGTAGGTGTTGAGGATTTCAGAGTTCATACAAGGATGGTTAATCAGTTTACCCATAGCAACAATTGCAGGGGCTTATCAGGACCAACACTCCCGGGTTGGTTAACTGATTAATAGTCTGCCAAAAGTTACTAGGGTCTTTATTATTTTCCAGTCTGTGCTGATAGTATTAATCTTTGGCTTTCTTTATCTGTTCCTTACACTCATTATGCCTCTGTTTAAAAGTTTCCCAGTCCCTCCCTAGTTTATTTTTAATTTTTGGCTAATCGCCAAAGTCTATTTTTATCTTAATTGTTTTCAAAATCTTCTCATTCTTGTGTCCAAGGAGCCCTGGCTGTCTTTAGTCGTTTTACATGGTGCTTACTTGTGCCGCTCATTTTGCTCCAGTCCTGTTTCACTGCACCCGCTGCATTATGATGCCGCTTGAACACAGACTGCCCATTTCAGAAGCTTGCATCTTCCGGTGTTTGGTGGTGTTTCCTGCCTTCCAGGATCTCTTGGTCTCACGACAAATCACCAGTACTTTGGGCAGCCATTCTGCCTTACTAACAATACAAAAATGTAACTTCAAGACAGAATTTGTTTAGGGCAGATTTTTCCTAATGAATTCTGCTGAAAACATTACAAAAGTCATCAAAGTTATGCGCTGAAAGCAAGTAACACCTCAAAGTTATTGCACTCAACAGGCCAATTTTGCAAATGTTTTCCACAGAATTTGTTAGGGAAAATCCTCCCTAAATGAATTTTGTATTGAACTTGTCATTTTTATGTTTATTAGGGCTGTCAAATTTGCAGAGTGAGGTGTAACTGTTAGGCTACTGTTCACCGACATGAACAGAACGGCGATTTCACGTGGCAGGGCAGAACGGAACAGAAGCCTGCAAATCAAGGAAAACAGGGAATGTGTTTCAGGGAAGTGCTCACTTTGGTTACTGTAGGTGAATGCTTGCGGTGTGTCTGTATTGATCATTCCGATACAGACCACTGCGTGTAAAACTGCCTTTATTGTAAATATGCACCTTGGGTGTGCAAGTCACACAGGTCGTCAAAGTTCCCTGCAAATACTCCCCAGCCTAGTCCAGTTCAGGAATTAATTTACAGTATTCCCAGTTCTCATTTCTCTCTCCTTTGATAAAGTCAAGAAAACTAGAGAATATGGGCCCGTGCACCTTTTCCTTGGATTCACTTGACATGCATATTGACAGTTACCAAGCATATCTGACACACTATCAGAATCACATTTACAGTGAGAGATGAGCCGTATTGTCAGCAGTATGCTTTGCTGTGGTAACCATGGTGCTATGCTGAGAGAAACTTTATGTCTTCCTATTCTTGGCCAAATAGCTTCTGAAAGGAGCTTTTATCAGCCAGGGTGGAGAACACTTTGTACCCTTCCAGAAAACTGCTAGACAGTATGGAGGAGCTGGTGAATGCTGAAAAATGTTCTCTGGTTCCTTTTTTTTCCCTAGCCACCAATCAGCTTACCTCATGCTTCTAGGCATCCTCTTGAGGTTTCCAGCCACCATCCCAGGGACTCGGCTCCACATTCGGGCCCATGTCATACCCCCACGGCTTGCCCTTCACAGTGGGAAGGTGGAGAGCTCCCTCGCACTCTCACGCCCACACGGGATCCAGTAGAGCCCACACCCTCTGTGCCGAGCAAGTCCCCATGGAGATGGCCATCAAGCTGCCGCGACTGGTGCCCATATTTTTCCTTTTCCTGCCCCCATGGATGTCTGTGGCATGCAATGATGCCAAGAGACTGGAACACACACGCTACCACACATGTCCCTTCCTGGTGTCAGTCACAACACATTCCCCAAGTCTGCCAATGGCCTGCATCGCCCCCAGCCACCACTTGAGGCCACTAGGCCACTGAGGCATCCCACCCTCCCTGGAGAAGGAGAGCAGTTCTACGGATGCTTGATCTTCTCCTCCCTGCTGACCCCGACAACCCAGGCTCATTCCGAACCCGGGTCACCGGCATAGTGCAAGGTGTGGCGCTCCAGTGCCTCAACCCTCAGTGCCACTGGGCCAGCTGCTTCTCTGGTTCATTGCCAAAGGCACTAGGGTCTCATCTCTCATGGCAGCCTCCATATTTATGGTTCTTCTGGCTTACCTACATATAAGGATCTATTTTATTTATTTAGTTTTTGTTAACCGGGTAAGTGCTCTAGCCATAAAAAATGGTTATTTTCAGACACGGCCGAGATATTACAATATAGAATGATACAATCAGTACAAAATCAGGATGATGAGATATAGTGAACATTACAAATACACAATATACAAAGAAAACTGAAGCGATATAGAACACCTACCATCAATAAGATCTTATTATAATGGATGCTGAAAACTCAGTCGTCTCAGCCCTCATAGCCACTAGACTGTCTGATTTCTGTTTGGTACTGTATCACCAGAGGGATGTCTTCTGTGGTAGTAGGATGGGGATCACCTGCATGTGGGTTCTCCCTTTCTATGACCTCAGCCACAGGAATCCTTATCACTGATGCCTCCAACTTGAGGATGGGTGCCTTTCTGGGCCTCACCAGATCTATGGTTCTGATCTCTGCTGCAACAAGGTGTTTACATACTGTATATGTGCTGAAATGGGGTGATTCTGGCCACTCAGGTTCAGGGAATGTCTCTTCTGACAGACTCAGCATATCATAGTGATGTGTATTACCTAAACAAGCAGAGGGCATGTACTCCTTTCCTCTGTGCTGAGAGGAAATGATGGTGTGGGACTGAGCAATAGCCTGAGAGGTCTTGATCATGGCTGTCCTCACCTCCAGCTCTTTTAATTTCCTGCAGACGGCCTCAGCCAGTATGTGGTTCAGCTCACAGAGTGGGAGCTCAATCAGACTGTTGCTTGCTGCTTGTCATGTGGGGAAGCCTGGAACTGGACCTTTTGTATCCCTACACAAAGCAAAACAGTCACTTTTTGCTCATTCCTTTAGGGCATGGAATTGTTTTGCAAAATGTGCTCTGCTTTTGTTGGAAAGGGAGATGCCGCTATGCCTTTCTTTTCCTGCCACTCATTCAGAGGGTCCTGACCAAGCTCAGGCATGTGTGATCCTGGTTGTGCCTTTGTAGCCCAGGCAGATCTGGTCTCCACTACTGTGAGAACTGGCAGTGGGTGCTTCATGTCCACTGCCCCACCAGCCAGACCTTCTGTCCAAGAACAACATCATGTTGCGACATCCATTTTCCAGTCCCTGTGGCTCCTTGCCTGACTCTTGAGGACTTAGAGATCTCCCAGTTCAGAGTCTCAGTGGAGGTCTCAGCTGTTCTGCTAGGAAGCCATTTGTCAGGCACACTTACTCCTTGATCTGTAAACATTTTACTATGTGATGCCAAGAGGTATGCCTGGATCCCTTCACTTATCCTGTGCAGAGGGTGCCGGACAGCCTCTCGACTCTGTCTCATTCATGGTTGCAGTATTCCATGGGAAGTTTCACTTGTCAGCCTATTTGGCTTTTCATGCCCCAGTTGGTGACAAGAATGTTGCCTAGCTAGATGCGGTTTGCAGGTTCCTGAAGAGTCTGTTGTATGTGAGCCCTCCAGTACAAACGCCTAGTCTTATTTGGGACCTGAACCTTCTATGTGAAGCATTGATGAAAGCCCTTCTGAGCCTGCATCTACTTTTGCTACCTCTCACCGGCTGAGGTAATAATCAAAGAACTATCCCAGGCCCAGCCTGGTCTAGATGGCATCGATTACCACATCCTGAAGTTCGTCTGTGTACCCATTGCTGTCCCTCTAACCAACATTTTTAACTACTCCTTGTACTGGGGTCTTTCCTGTAAATGAAAAAGTGCTGCCATAAAACCACTCCACAAATCTGGCCCCAAATATGATGTGTGCAATTTTAGGCAGTTTCTTCTCACCCTCTTCAAAATTATTGAAAAAAATAGTTTTGGATCAGGCCAGAAATTCCTTAAACCATACAGCTTACTAACGGAGTCACAGCATGGGTTCCAAGCTGGCCACAATACAGAAACTGCCCTTGTGAGGTTTACTAACTTTTTGATAAAGCTTATGATGAAGGGCTGTATACCGGCTCAGTGTTTGTTGACCTTACAAAGGCCTTCATCTAGTCAACCACAACGTACTCCTCCATACCCCTGTCTAGCCTAAATTTCTCTGATGATGTGGTGAAGGGTTCAGGAATTACCTCTGTAACACCCCTTTGCCCCCTTTTATGTCTATGGGCCCTGATGGTGGCTGCGGGGGTTACAGACCAGAAACTTTCCAGTCATAAGGCCTACAGCTCAAAGAAATACAGGGCCTTACCTCACCTGCAGATCTAATGCAGCATAGTACAGATGTTTTCTCACCCAACATGCTAGTGCTTGCAAACAGCTGCAACTTCGTGCCGGGCCAGGAGGACAAAGGCTGGATTGTCTTTTAGAGGGAGAAATTATTTAGTTAATTTAATAATCCCAGCACCCATGAAGTAAAAGAACCAATAAAGACATTTTATTTGATTTCTATTTACAATTAATAAATAAATAAATAACTAAATTGAGTGTACACACTTCATGGAGCCAAGAGACAGAACAGGCCAAAGGGCATACATGGAGGTACAAACAGCACCGTGCTAATACAGATGCTTCAAACAGGCTTAACGTAATAGACCAGGTACAGACTCCATGCAGACAACACTGAGCTAAAGCTCAAACCTTAGAGGGTACAATGCATGATCTAAACCAGCACTTGGAAAGTGCCTCACTCCCCACCTCAAGTAACCCATACCGGTATGCAGCCTTAAACACACCACGGCCACCTTGAAAACCGTGCAGAGAACCAACCAGTCTGTAACCCTCTTCCAACAGAGACAGGATGCTAACAAACTATAACATGTGCAACTTGGCTCCTTCCTTGCATTTACTCTTTCTTTGCATTTCTTTAATGGGTCTAACTTGGGACCTGCCCCAGACACGGGCACTGCAGGCCCAATAAATGAGATCCTGAACTGCAATCCTCCTGGCTCACCCCGGCAGCCACACCAGGAAAATTACCATCTTAGAGCTGCCACCTAGGTTTTGCCACGGCCCTGCCACTGCTGTGACAGCCCGCTGGCATATTTTTCTTCAGGTCACCAGGTCTCCTAAACCCCAGATGTCAATGGGCTTACTCCAGACTGCTGTCCACCCAGCCACTGACCTTCCAGGACTCCAGTTCCCAACGGTCACCATACTCCTATTACTCTCCCTATTGGAGTTGAAACCACATTCCCATTGACGCTAGCAACAGCTTGTACCTCCCGGGCCGGGGTTTGAAACTCCAGCCTGACTTGCTCTACATTTAGTTCGCTGGCTCTCCTCCTCTGGAATCCACCCCTTTTGAACCCAGGACAGAGCCATGTCCCTCGGGCAGGACATGGAACTACCCATTAAAGGGAACATAACTGAAAAGGGGAGTATACAGCCTAGTAAGTCATACCCACAATGAGTGGCTTACACTCCCCTTCCCTTAATTCCATTTCCTCCTGGAAATAGGGCAACTAGCCATCTAAAGAAGGTGATGACCAAAATGGATATGTGCACTCCCGCCTTGAATCCCCATCCCAGGTGCGCCAGTAAACCCACAACCCCCGCCTACTTTCCAAGCCTGCTACATGGAACTGCTCCTGCCCACAACAATTGTAGCTGAAACTGAGGGATTCAAATTATAAAACAGTAATGCCAGGCTGTCATTTGAACCAATTATCAAACATGTTGTCTAAATGTTGACAAAACAGTTCAAACAGTTTATACCTTTGGAAAAGGCAACCTCTCCTCTCTCTCTCACACATTCGCCATACTCACTCATCCCTTTCACAGCATGAGGTAGAAACTTGTGTAGCCATCATTATTCATTTTCTTTAGCTCTAACAGGGAACAACTTTTCACTATAACATGAACAACAGTCACAGTGGGTAGTTTGAACAGTCCCAGTCTCTGCATCTGAGGAACAGTCCTGCAGCACATCCACTGGGCACAGCGTCTTCTGAGGATTCTTTCTTTTACTAGAAAACAATCAAAACAAACTTGCTTGACAGTCCTCCCAAATCACAATTTTCTGGGTGTCTTCCTCTAAATGGTGGGCCCTCTGCCGTGGGAGAAGTAATAAGCAGGGTCTGGCTTGGTAGTTTCATCCACAAATGAATCAGTAGGTATTATGTAGTGTTTCATGAAAATCGGCCACATCCTGGACAAGGACAAAGTGCTTGAACAAAGATACTGTAGTCCTGCCCAGGAGATGAGAAACACAAAATTCTGGCTTACATCCTGAGGTGGTGGGCTGGATGATTTCGACCGAAGTTGAAGCTTCTGGACCATTCCCCAAAACACCCAGTCAGGACTCTTTTCCTCTATGATGTCCCATAGCCTTTCCAAAATATAAGGGCATTCAGCATTCAGATAGTCGATGTGGATTCTGTGCCTTGCCCATCTCTCCACTTGGGACCACTGAGGCAAATCTCGCACACTGGTCCACCAGGCAGTACCAGGCCCCAACCACACCTGGGTTCTGTATGGCATGTTCACGGGTCACCACTCAAAAAGTCCATCCATTCTGACATTGGTGGCCTTGCACAGTGCCAGAAGGCATGGGGTGTTATCTGGGAGCTTTAGAGCAGAGCGCACATAAGGATGAGGGATGGCTCGTTACACCTCCTATTCAGCAAACCAACAGGCTTTAGGAGCTTGTCCAGGGGCAGCCGAGTTGGTATCTCCCCACAACCCCGCCTCCTGTTCCTCTATTTTCAGCTGGCTCAGAGTACTTAGGAAAACTCTTTACATGGGCACCTGAAGAGCCACTGTTGCCAGGTAGAGGTCTTGTGGCCGACCCCTTGGCCCTGGGGGTCACCAGTTACAAGTCTTCTCCTCTGCCAATAGGCTAGTCAACAGTGGCAGGTACCATGGGACTGGGCAGATGGTTGTGTCCCACTGCACCCTTTCTGGTGTCCTCCTCCATGGCCTCTGCTATCACATCAGGGCCCCTTACTCTTCT
The DNA here is from genome assembly GCA_016271365.2 of Neoceratodus forsteri. Lineage (NCBI taxonomy): Eukaryota > Metazoa > Chordata > Ceratodontiformes > Ceratodontidae > Neoceratodus > Neoceratodus forsteri. The sequence goes on along the minus strand of CM028132.1, from coordinate 490,703,399 downwards.
CCACCGTGGAAGCAAGTTGCTTTGCTTCCTTCACTGAGTCAGATGACTTAGTTTCCTCAAATATATCCAGGCTCCCTGTGATACCAATGATGCTGTGCCTACTGATGCCAGAATGGGGTAGGGCCAGGCATAAGTGTAAGAGGTACCTTCAAATAGTCCTGCAGAAGGTCCTCTGGAACAAACAGAGCACAAGGGCAGCCAAACTATTCCCTCTCCTTGAAATCCACAGTACACGCATTTCTCCTCTGCCATTCCTCTTCCAGCAAACTTCCACAGCCAGTGTAATAAGGAGGCAGGGACGATGGCCTGGGGCTCATCGGAGGGAAACTTCTCAGCCATAGCTTTTGTTTTACTTCTCACAAGCTGTACATTTCCACCATGAGCTCCAGGAGAAAATGGTGTCTTCTCTGCACATTCCTCACACAGCCAATGCCAGAGCCAATCAGCGGTGGTGCTTTTGCCCACCTGACCACTCCTTCTGTCTGCTGGGTGCCTTCTTTTAGAAGAAGATGAGGAAAAGCCCAAACATCCCACATTGTGGCCCAATAGTGATGCACTACCACATATCCAAACCTGCCGCAGCAGCGGGACCCGCTTCATTTAGTCCACCCCAAGCATTCGACCCTGACACAAATCCTGGACGAGCCCCTACATTTGTAACACCCCTTTGCCCCCTTTTATGTCTAGGGGTCCTGATGGTATATGGAGGTACAAACTGGAAACCTTTCAGGCATAAGGCCTAGAGCTCAAAGAAATACAAGACCTTACCTTACCTACAGATCTAAAGCAGCATAGTATGGATTATTTTTCACCCAACAGGCTATAGCTACCAGCAGCTGCAACTTCAGGCTGGGCCAGGGAGGACAAAGGCTGGATTGTCTCCTTTAGAGGGAGAAAAGATTTAGTTCGCTCAATAATCCCAGGACACGTGAAGTAAAAGAACCAATAAAGAAATTTAATTTGATTTCTAGTTAAAATAAATAAATTGAGTGCATAGCTCCATGGAGCTGAGAAACAGAATAGGCCTGAGGGCATTCTTGGGAGGTACAAACAGTACCGGCTGATACAGATGCTTCAAACAGGCCTAACGTAATAGACCAGGCACAGACTCTATGCAGATAACACTGAGCCAGAGTAAAGATCAAACCTTAGAAGGTACAATGCATGACCTAAACCAGTACTTCGGGAGTGCCTCACTCCTCACCCTAAAATAACCCATACTGGGGTTGCAGCCTTTAAAACACACTACAACCACCCTGAAAACTGTGCCAGAGAACCAACCAGTTTGTAACCCTCTTCCAACAGAGACTGGATGCTAACTTAAACTATAGCATGTGCGACTTGGCTCCTTCCTTGCAGTTACTATTTCTTTGCATTTCTTTAATTGGCCTAACAAGGACATGCCCTAGACATGGGCATGGCAGGCCCGATAAAAAAGATCCTGAAATGCAATCCTCCCAGCTCACCTCAGCAGCGTGCCACACCAGGAAAATTACTACCTTAGAGCTGCCACCAAGGGGTCCTGCTTGGACCCTGCCACTCCCACGACAGCCTTACTGGCATACCTTTGTTAGGGCACCAGGCCTCCTGAAACTCAGATGTTGATGGTCTTACCTTCAGACTGCTGTCCACCTAGCCACTGACCTTCCAGGACCCCAGTTCCCAACGGTTGCCATACTCCTATCACCCTCCCCATTGAAGTTGAAACCACATAGCCATTGACGCTTGCAGCAGCTTGGTACCTCCAGGCGGGGTTTGAAACCCCAGCCTGACTTGCCCTACATTCAGCCTGCAGCTCTCCTCCCTCCGACCCCCAGAGGGTGGGTGAGGGTTGGGGAGGGGACGCCACGGACAATGAGGGACCTTTTTCTTTTTTCAGGTAAAAAAACGGACATGATGACATCGAGTTTGTTGGCACACTGGAGTGGGTTTCCAGTGTGCCACAGAAGGGGGTGGGGGAGGAACATACTAAGGTAGATTGCAAGACCAAGAAGGCAGAAGCCCATGAAGCTCTTATACTAATCCAAAACATAATAGGAAAGGTTATACCCTTTACAAATAAGACCATCCAATCTGTATTTAAAATACTTTTAGTTTCACTAATAATAACATTTAGTGGTAGCCTATTCCATGGACCAACAACTCTAATGGTAAAAAATATTTACTACTTGACCTAACAAAGGGTTTTCTAACTAATTGTAAGGGATGTCCTCTGATATTGTGACCACAGTTTTAAATTCCAGACCCAATTCAGACAATAAATAAGGGTCTTGAATAATATCATACATTAGCATAAGGTCGACGTGTAGATAAGGGCATACGATTTAAAATAGCAAGTCTATTCGTATAAGGAACATCAAAAGCCCAGATACTTTTTAGCTAATTTTCTCTGAACTCTTTCCAATAACAGGCATTCTGTTTTTTGTATGGATTTCAAAGCTGTGAAGCATATTCCAAATGTGGTCTTACATATGCTCTATATAGAGGTAACAGTACATCCTGTTTTCTAGATCTTATATTACTTAATATAGACAACACCACTTTACCGGATTTGTTAATGATATTATGTACATGATTTTTATAAGAGAAGTTATCCGAGATATTAATTCCCAAATCTCTTTCATCGGAAGTAGTCTCAAGTAATATGCCATCCAAATAATAGGGACATTGTGGATTTTTAAGGCCCAAATGCATAACTTTGCATTTGGAGATATTTAAAGTCATACCCTACTTCTTGACCCATGTTGTAATGTGGTCTAGATCCTGTTGAATGGCATCAACCTGATAGTCAGAGGCACATGGCCCACCTATTTTAACATCATCAGCATATTTTATAGTGAAAGATGAGCAACCTGAAGTAAGGTCAGCAATAAATGCCTGAAACAGGCATGGGCCCAATACTGAACCCTGTGGCACCCCGCTAGTCACTATACCCCTGGATGAAGTACTTCCATGAATAATTACTTGCTGAGAGCAATTGTAAAGCCAATTGATTATCCAATTAACTAGAAACCAGTTTATATTTAGTTTATGAAGTTTAGAAGTTAAGGCCCAATGAGGCATGATGTCAAAAGCCTTACTAAAATCAATGTAAATAATATCACATGGTAATGCTTTTATCTAGTAAAGAACTGATTTGTTTGTAAAACATATTAAATTTGTCAGACAACTTCTGCCTTTTTGAAGCCATGTTGTTCTACATCATGACAGTCCAGAACTGGGGATATTAAATCTTTAATTAAACTCTCTAATAATTTACAAGTAGAAGAAGTTAAACTTATAGGCCGATAGTTTTCCCAGTTGTTTTTTGGCCCTTTTGTAAATAGGGATTACATAAGCTTTTTCCAGTCCAGGGGAACAAAATTGGTCAAAAATATTCAAACATCAATTTTAAAGGAACTGTAATCACATCAAGGGAGGGAGCGGGGGCATGCCGACATGGTCACCTTTGTGTGACCGGCAGCACACTGGGGTGGGCTCTCAGTGTACCACACAATGTTGGGGTGGGGTGGGGGACATGCCGACATTCCTGATGTTGGCTTTATTTGCAGATTGTGTGGTGGCAGCAGGAGCCCGCCATGTTTATTGAAATGTTTCACCAGGAAAGGCACATACAGGAGGCATGTCATCTCTGCTGCTGCATGACAAGCTTGTCTCTGATTGCAGCGGCAGATTTCTTTCAAGTTGGTGGCACTTTACATCATTTTAGTGTCAGTGCTAGCATGCTGGTTAATTGAGGAATGAGATGCACCTACTAAAGCATGCTTTGCATTCGCCAACACTGACACACCTCTCACTGTGCTACTACTAATACCACAAGAGAAGTTTATCTAACTTAGTGGGCCCTGGATCCAATATACAGTAGGTTGGGCAGAGTCCGAGATCACATGGATGACATCTTCCACCAGAACTGGCTCAAACTCATTCCACAGGTCTGGAGTATCCTCACCTATCATTGACTGGACACTACTGGCCTGCAACAGACCACGAGATGAGTTCCAGCCTGGTTAGAGCATACCATATCCAGAAAGAACCGATTAAACTCCTCACATTTTCTGCAGAAATGTTTTTCTTGACTACAGAGAGCTTGGATTTATAAGCTGTCTACAGTGTGGAAGAGTCAAGCCAGTCATTCCTTTTCATCAACAATGACCCGTGACAGGAATCATGACTTTTCAGGGTAATTGCCTGCTGGTACTCACTGTAGTGAGCCTGCAGTGCTTATCTATAATTTTGGACCTAGGTCTCCACCAGGAATGCTCCATATGCTGTTTCTTTGTCTTCAACCACCTCAGGTCACCATTGAACCATGGTAACCCATGGTGAGAAATCAAGGATGAACATGGAAAGGTACAGTACCAAGGAGTCAACCATAACAGCCAGATTATAGCTCTTAATGGCTTCCTCCGCACCTCATCACAAGTCATCACAATGCCCGAGGTGTTCAGTACTGCCAGGAGCTTCTCAGGCTTCAGATTTCACACTGGACAGTATCTGACCATCTTCACTGAGTAAGAAGTTAACCGGGAGGGGTCCTGCAAAGGGGCTGTATGACATGATTATTGGACCAAATGATCAGATCAACCCTGTCATCACTAATGTCAAGACCCAGCAGGAAGACCAGGTCTAAGGCATGACTGTGCTGTTGAGTACACGGAGATAACTGTACAAGGCCCAGTGATGTCATCAACTGGAGGCACTGCATTCCAAATAGGATTCATTGTCTACTCAGGCATTGAAGTCCCCAAAACCAGCAATCTGGGTGACTTCTCAATCAGGTCAACCATGAAATTCTCTAGTTTCTGTAGGAAATCATTCCCAAGGCCCAGGTGTTGGTACCAAGAATGATCTTACAGCCTGTACCTGGTCAACCTTTCCTGCCACACATTCAAATGAGCTGGTCACACCTGTGGGTATGCCATTAGTCCCAATGTAGAACTAAACAGATGGTCATCCCACCTCCTCTGTAGTTTCTCCAAAGGACAATGCACCACAGGAAAACCCAGTGGAAAGCTCGCCCAGTGGTGTGGAGGGTTGAGGTTCTGAACTCCTTACCTCCTGCCATGACCCAGGTTTGGAAATGGACATGAGTCACTCAGGGGCTGCCTGGGTAAGGAGGACTGAGCATCTGTAGGACTTCTCTCCTCCTCAGGGAGGGGATGCCATGCCTTGCTGTTGACTGTCACCTGGAGGTATTTGGGTGGCAGAATAAGTGATGTACAAAGTGGGAAGGGATCCTATTCACAGAATACTGGGGGCATCTCTGCAGGGTGGATCATGCATATCATGCTCACTGCACATCTATGGACCCAGGGGAGAAAAAGTGGGAAAAGTGGAGGCCAGGACTTCATTAAGCCATTCATGTACTGATGGTCCACCCTACCAATTTGGTTCTAGGGCCACACTGGATTCTCTGCCAGGGGAAGGGAGGACAGCCCTCCAGCCCTGCTGTGTGAGGAAATCCATGGGGTTTACCTGCTTCTGAACCTGGAGGAGGTAAGTGGACAATTGTCAGGAACAGGGGCAGAGCTGATAAGCTGCCTAGACTTGCCTAAGGAGGATAAAACATATGTAGAAAAGAGAAAACCCGGTGGATAGGGCACTTCCAGTACAGGACCAGAGTTGTCCCCCAACTAGGTCTCTGTGATAGAAACCAGGTCAGATGAGGAGCCCGCAATGAATATCCAAATGTTTTGTCTAAGCTCTGTCAGAGTTCAGCAGATGGACCATCCAATGTAACAGCTATCTTCATAGAGGCTCTGGAGCTGGAATTATTTTGGCAGGGACGGGCAGGGATCAGTATCTGTCTACTATATACTGTAACTGCAGTGTCAAAAATATAACATATTGCAGGTAACAGTGGCAAATGACAGGTATTCAGAAGGAGGTAAAAGATACATGGTATAATAAAGTGCAATAAGAAGCAATCTGGAGAAGTGCCCAAAGTTCAAGCTGCCAGTGAGCCTGGACTCACTGAGATAGGGGCTATTTTTAAATGGGAACTTTGATGCAACATTGAACAGCAATACAGTGCATATAAATGCACAGGGACTAACACAAAGTGTCACAAACCCCAAATGTAGTCTGCACAGTTTTCTTTTTAATTTATAGTTCATTAATGTTTTTCAGGAGTAATACAAGGTTGAGCGACAGCCACATTGTATTTTTCAGACAAACAGTGTATCTCACAATGATACAGACCAGTAGGGTGCAGTGAAATCAAACTTAAAATGTGAATGGTTTCACATGTTTCCATGGAATAAACTTTTTATGATTGCAACTGGCCAGTTCCTGGGGTTACTATAATCCCATCCATTTAAAACTAGGCAGATAGCCTGGGCAGTGTTCAGAGGATTAAATGCTCTCTGTAAAACATTACATCATCATTTGTCTGGCTCTGCTGAGCAGAGGATGAGGTAATGCTGTTCGAACTCTCCCAGCAGCATAAGCCACACTTGGCTAACAGCTGTTGCTGGAGCTGTCAAGGTAGTCTGAAGTTGGAGTCTGAATGGAGAGGCGCTCACTGAGAGTTCTGAGGGCAAGAGCTGCTTGTGGCACTCTTGTCAAGAGGAAGGACCTTCTGTTTTGTTTTCCTGCCATAGTTCAGTAATCCAAAGGCTGGATTCCTGGAAGCAGTGGCTTCCAGATCCTGTGAAGCTCCGAGGGGTGAAGATTCTTCAGAGAAAAGAGGAATAAAACTGAAGGTTCAGTAAGTGATTTGGGGCAACCCCCAATTGACTGTAAGAGCTATCAGCACTGCCCAATTTCTAGAGCTTTTGTGATTACAAGTTAAAGAAATGGACTTGTGAAAGATTTGAGGATTTCAAGTACTTTTCAAGGATTTGCTCCCAAGGATGGCGACACTATTACAGCAAAAGGTCGATGTCGACAACATAGATGTTTACGCTGTAATAGTCCATCTGAGACCACAGCACTCTCTCCTGGTCCTGCACTCCTCCCTGATCCAACTCCAACTTGGAGTTAGAATCCTTAAGACTGGGGATTCGGGGACAAGGTCCTTGATGAAAAAATCAGCCAGGGTCTCCATTTGGATTTATGTCAACCGTAAGTTGCAGCCAACATAAATCCATCGCTGTGATGGAGGTCGACAACTTAGTTGTCAAACCGCATCGTAGAGCCCTTTTCAAGTATTTTGAGGAGAACAAGTGTCTGAGAAGAAACTGTTTAAGTAGGGTTGTCTGGTGCCTTGTCGGACACTTGGTGTCATGGACCCTGAGGAACAAGTGTGTGAAATGTAAACTGTTTAAGGGGTTTTCTGTGTGTCAGATAGAGGTGCTATGGACCTTAGCCCAACGTTTGTGCAGAAGGATGTCTCTAGCAGCCCAGTGGGTTGGATAATCCAGGAAATCCTAAAGTAATGGCAGAGATAATGTAGCTTGAGGCCAGAGTGAGCTATCCCTCATTCTAACTGCCAAATAGATCTAAATGGTTACGCAGAGAAAAATGTGTATAGGTGTTAACTACAGTCACCTAGTAATGCTTTAAATAAACCATGAACCCTGTAGAGGACTGGTAGCAGTTTCATAAATCAGGAACCCTGACATAGGGCTGGCAGTTTGTGGAAGTCCTGGAACCCTGCATAGGGCTGGACAGGCATGGTAAAATGTTTGTGGAAGAAGACAGTTTGCCTGCAAGAAAGTTTGAAAATGTTTTGCCTGCTAGTGTCATCTTTAAATTATAGTTACAAGCCCTGGGGAACCACCTTATTTGCTGTTAACACTGTGTCAGGAATAAAAAGCCATAGAGTAACATTCCAAATTTTGGTTATGAACAATCCATCTAGTAGTGACATGAGTAATGTTTTGGTGCCCCACGGATAGGAGACACAGCATAGCCTGGCACTTCCTTCTGATCTGGGTTAAAGAAAATAGAAATGTTGTTTTGTGCTCTACACCACATGACCTCTGAGATGCCCAAGCCAAGTATTTGTCCTAATGCCAGGCGTGATACTTATTTTCTGCTAGCTTGTGGTTTGTTGACTTGTCTGTGTAACAAGTAGGGCGTTGGGGTTACATGTTCAATGACTCTGGGTCAGTTGCTACTTACCCTACCCTTTTAATGCTACTGTAGTAGAAATATCTTTCTCAAAGAACAATGTCTGGCCTCTGCACTGTTATTAACAAACATGTGACTAAAGAGGCATTATAATGTCTGTCACATCCATAGCCACCATCCTTCCCATGGCTATGGTTTATTAACAGATGCTGTCCAAAGTTCAACAGTCATCCTCACCTCACAGCTCAGTCTCTGAGTCTGTCTCCTGAAACCCTAGAACTTCCATAAAATTTTAATAACAGCTTATCGAGTTCTGTAAGTGAGGCTGCTATACTGCACCCAGAGTTTTGTTGAGTAAATTATGTTCAAGGGAAATTAAACTCCTAAGCTTCTATTTGCTACCCTCAGAACTTTTTGCCATTGCCTAGTGCTGAAGCTTAAATTAGAGAACCTCATTATTTTCCTACTGTCCACTTTCAGATCCTTAATTGTCTTTTCGCATGAAGCACTGTGTCTTGTTGTAACGCAGATGTTTGATTACCAGAGTCCAGGGTGTAGAGGAGTCCATTGCTCTCTGTGAGTTACCCTGTAGTAGTTTTCCAAGTCCAGTGCTTCAACACACAGGTCTAAAGCCAAGGCTTCCTAGCTAGGCTGAGATCATTGGTATTGGGAATCACCCTGAATCCTGTTGAGAAGCCATTTACTGTACATTGCACTCCCTCAGCAGGTTTTCAGAATGTTCCAAGTGGGAGTGCAAAATGTGGTTCTCCTTAGCCAGGCCTGCCAAGACAGCCAGCCCTTGCACACAGCACTCACTGCCTCCTTGACTTCATGCTTGTGGGACTCCACCTGCTGCTTGACCACCTGCAGTCTCTAGGTAAATTAGTCAGATTTATTATTCAGCAATTCGATAGACTTGTGCATTTTTTCCCCATCACTGCACTGGGAGAGGAAAGGGTAATTTTGGAGTCTGGCATTGGTGAAGCCTCAGTTAATTCCCCTAATTCTTTTGGCTTGGATTTTGACTTAAAGAAGTCTTGAGAGCTTCCTGGCGGTTTCTTGACTTTCACATCATAAAAAAAATGTAAATGTTTCCTGATTGTGCCAAACCAGGTCTGGTATTGAGTGCCCAAATATCAAGAAAATCAATTAACTATAAAATAAGTTTAAATAAAGTATAACGTAGACTTTAGCTGGAGCTGTGATGTCCAAGCTGAATGTTTTGTCCCCCCAGTCATGATAATTTGTTATTAATTTGTTGAAAAACATCTCTAATGAGTAGTGTTAAACATCTCGATGAGTAGTGTTGCTCAGATAGTATCCTAGAAACTAGGATACCAACAGATACCTCCCATTTGGCCAGATAGTTGCTGTGGTAGGACAGCAGTGCTATCTGACCATAGGTCCTACTCTCTAGGATCCAGTGCATGGAGCCTACAAACACTGTGGATCCGGTGGATCCTAGCAACAGATTCAGCTCAGATCCTAACTATCTGACCCAGGATCCCTGGATCCTAACTAGGATCCATTGTTATCTGACCCTGGATCCTACATCTATCTTTAGTAGGATTTCTGGTAGAAACCTAGGTAGGATACCAAGCTATCTGACAGAGTGTGGTAGGATCCACAAAAGCACTATCTGAGCAACACTAAGGAATCAGTCAAGCATAAAACAGTCAGTATGGGTGTCTAAAGAGATTAACAAGATACAATATACATTTCTATTACTTAATACATAGAAGAGATATGTGACAACTAACAATGATTGACTATACACAGTGAAATCCCTCATTTTCCTTTTAACATAGGCTCATCTGAACAATATACAAACAGTTTAACAAAAACATGAAATCATGGATAATATGTAGAAGTACTATAATTGTTGCACGGTCAACATGCTAGACAGTGGGAAGTTATACCAGGAAAGAAAAGGTGGTGTACTACCAGTCATTGTTGGATATTTATATACAGGCCCTGAACCTTTGCTAGATGCCACTTCACAAATTAGTCCATTTTGAACTAATCTGCAGCTGTCGGCTGTCCTCTTGCCCCAGATCTTTTGTCACCCTAACATCACTTCTGTTTGTAGTGCTGGGGCTCCCCTTCCCCCGCAGAGTGCTGCCAGTACAGTGCAGTGCTCTGCAGACTCCAGTAGCCCAGGGTGGGGGTCTGGCTCACACAAGAAGCTGGCTGACCCATCTACGAGTGAGAAACACTTTGCCAGCATCACTGTGCAGGGGAACAGTGGAAGTTTCCAGTATATTGGAAATAATACTGTTGCAAATAGTGAAGTGTCAGACTGGCCAGTGATGGGGTAGGGAAGAATCACAGTGTCTCTTCAGGGTGAATGTTTACAGAATATGGGCCCTATTCACCAATAGCCAGGTATACGCCAGTTGGGGCACATACTGGGCTACACTGTTGCACGCCTGTAGCTGGCCCACATGGGATGCATGTGACCAGTTTATATGACTCTCAGAAAACCAATGTTTACCCAGTAGATCTGTGCAAGGTGCAGGGTCAGCCAGGTGGATTGACATGGACTGGACCCAGGACTTCCAATCTGAAGCCTTGACCAGGTCCACAAGCTGGGTAGGATTTTACAGCTGCAAGTACTGTAGCTTAGGTTTAAGGACTCATTTGACAACAGGTCTTTGAAAACTATGTTGCGTATTTTAAGATGGCTTGTGGTTTTGTCCTACAGAATTATTAATTGACATTCATCTTACTGTGCATCAGATAATGAGCTGATTTTTTTCTAACTTTCTCAACCCTGTTTTGAACATTACACTAATAAAACAGTCCATTGCGTTGTAGCTTTTGTTTAAATGTGTGAGAGTAGCTACTTTAAAGAGATGATGCTAGGATGAAAAACATAAGCAAAGCAACCCAGGAGAACTTAGGCAGCTAATGGAAAACCCTAGAAAAGCTAGCATGAACAGTGAACATATATAGGTCATAGCTATTCAATTAAAACCAATTGTGGTTGAGTAATACAGAGGGTAAAAGAGCAGGTTTGTAAGATAAGGGATTGCAGGTTCAGAGCCCCAAACAGCCTTGTCTAAGAAAAATCTTAGTGCATTATTTTTTTAGCAAGCTACTACCATAGCTTGGACTGAGACCTAACAAAATATCAAACTTTTCTAAGAAAATCTAGGTGCTAATACCATTGTAGCTCTTCTAAGCTGTCCCTCTCTTGGAAATCAAACAAAACATGGAGGGCTGGATTCTTAAAATGATTTGGGACTAAGTCCCACACTGCAATCCCAGTTGCTGACCAAAATCTCTGCATCTGCGGAGATTGGTATTCTCATCTGCTGCAGCTGCAGAAGATGTTATGCCTGGTCCCAATGGGCATAAAATTTTTTGCAGCTGTAGGGAAGTAAGTAATAATGACAGGGTGGGTGGTATTGGGCTATACCGGACCGCCCAGGCATAATGAGGCCCAATGTCACAGGCGGAGGGCCTTATAGCCCCTGGAAGATCCGGGTATAGCACAACACCATCCACCCTGGAGGTATTATTACGCTTAGAAAATGGGCTGTCGGTAACAGTTGTACAAAAGTTGAAAAAAAAAAAAATTAAATAACAAGAAAAAACAATGAAAAGTTAATTGTGCTGTAAAGTAGTTCCTCTAGTAGCGCCAGTTGAGGGCACTGCTGCTATTTATACTTATAAGTTTTTCCTCACTTTTCCTGTTTCTTAGTTTGTTCATGGAAATCTCTCATACCCCTACACCACACCCAGTAAAGCATGAGGGCTGTATTTTTGGTTTCTGTTTCCTCCTAGACTACACCCTAAGTAGCTGTCACTTTTTTTTTCTGATACATAGATTGTGATTATGATCACAAAAGGCTGAAGGTTTGAAAACAGCTGCCACCCATGTAAATAGTAACCACTTAGTAAGAACACTGAATTAGATAAAAAATGTTGCTCTCAGTCATCTTCTTCTCTCTTCCCCGAGTTGCTGTGAGTGTTAATTGCGGCGTGAGCCCAGAAGGGGACCGGAAGTGTGAAAAGGACTGGGCTCATTTTGAAGTGAGATGCAATTGTACAGTGCTAACATGCGGTATTAAAATAAAAATATTTTTTCTGGTGGCCGGGTGTTGTGAAGGGAGCAGAGTTAAGTTAAAAACACAAAAGTCATTACAGGTAAGTGGTTTTGAGCGTTTCACTCTCTTCTCACCCCATCAGTTACGCACTGTACACTTGTGGAGTTTCCCTCAAGGAGCTGCATTGCGGTTTGTGTGATGGTGAGGAGAATAGGTGTAAGCCAGAGTATTTATGCAGATTCAGGAATAAAAGAAATGTTATTTCACCGGTGTGGAGCGAGTAGTCAGAAAGAAATGGCATCTTATGACTTCTCTAGTGTTCTGTGGTACTGGTTGGCTTTCTGGTGCGAGTGGTAAGACGAAACGGACTTTTGTCAAAATGCTTCCTGGAGTTGAAGTTGCGCTATGGGAGTAGAATCTTGTGAGCTGGTTCATGGGCTGTAAGGACAGACTCCTTCTTTTATATGCTTATTAGTGGCATGATGAACAGGGGAAAATGATGACAGGGGACGGCTAGAAACTTGAGCTGTGAATGAGACACAAGGCTTTCACAGTGGTCAGGTAACCACAAGAGACAAATGTACAGTAAGTCGCAGTGACTTTGTGGCGGCAGCTGGTTACTAAATAAGCTGCTGCTGCCTACTAAGGAGGCACACGATTTTCAGAGTGTCCTATGGAATAACAGAGAGAGCATAATTCTTTATGTTGTAAACAAAGTGAGCTCAGTGGAGGTTAGTGAGTGGTTTCTTGTGGCAACTTGCAGTATTGGTAGAGCAGTATCTCTCGCTAATGAGAGTCAAAATGGCGGCATTTTCAAATTGAATGGGGTGGTTTCAGCCAATGGGCAAGCAGGGTGGGCCCAAAGGTTAGGAAGCACTTAGTGTTAACTTTATTTGCTGGGCGCCTATTGAAAGTTAATGTACCCCCGCAGGGTACCAGCCAATCAGAGCCCAGCAAACAAAAAGCCCATTTTCTAAAAACACTTGTAAGCTGTCAGAAATCATGGAGTTGGTCATAAACCACTGCACTTTTGAGAATACCGCAGCTGCAGGAGAAACTGTGGCCCCACAAGTGGCAAAGCACTGTGCTGTTTTTCCCACAGCTGCAGGATTTTCATCAATCAATCAATCAATCAATCAATCAAAATCTTTATTTATTCAGGCAACATCATTGTGCAAAGCTCATTTACAAGATGGACCTGAGTGGTCATACAAATGAGGATACAAGTATTATTACATAGACAAGAAATAGAATAAATAGCAATACAATGGCATGAAATAATTATATACAACAATTTACATATATACAAGTAACAGTAGAACCATTTAGCCTGTAGGAAAAAAGGGGACAAAGGGTATAGCAGGCATAAAATAAAATAATATGGTCTAACTAGTTTTTATGAGAATATAATAGGTGATTCGGAAGAAAGAAATTGAATTAATATAATGGATGGAAAAGGAAGGTGGGTCAGATAGGTAGGGATTAGGCTTTACAAAAGCAATTGCAGAGCTCTGGAAAAGGGGGAGAACAATCTTTGAAGGATGCCAGAGGTAGTAGGCTATCTAGCTTCATGGATTTTGGAGAGAGTTCCATGCAACTGCTAAGGAATAGCTGAAAGCAGCCCTCCCATACCGGTGCAGGCATTGGGGACCTTTAATATGATGAGTTTACTGATCCTTAAGGTGTATGGCCTAGTTGTAATTTGGGTAAAGCAATCAGTGATATAGGGCGGTAGTTTGCCTGTTAACGCTTTGAATATCCAGATAACAGCATTCCTATTTCTTCTGTGTTGCAATGATGTCCAGTTGACTGCCATATAAAGGAGCAATGATGGGTGCTGAGGAAGGTCAGTAATAATCTTATGGACCTGTGATACAGGGTGTCCAGTTTATGTAAGAGATGACTTGAACAATGGCAGTAGAGAAAATCAGCATAATCAATGAGGGATAGGAATGAGGCCGAATTAACCTTTTTTGGAATCACTGTTTAGGTAATGTTTTATTCTAAAAATAGTCCGAGCCTCTGTCTTAGCTTTTTAAGTAGCTCTTCAATATGGACAGAATAGTCAAGCCTGTTATCTATCCAGACTCAAAGGTATTTGAAGTTATCAACAAATTCAAGTTTCTCCCAAGTAAGGTGGATAAATGTAGGGTGTTGGATGCTGGGGTAGTGGTAGTGCAACTCTTTGTGGCAAAGAACATAGTTTTTGTTTTTTTGCATTTAGAAGTAGTTTTTGTCAAGTAGATTGTGCTGCAGAATGGAGAATTCGGATTGTAACAGTTCACAGGCTTTGGAAGGTGAGGGATTGCTGACATATAATACAGTATCATCAGCAAACAGATGAATGTTAGATTGAGTGAGGTTGGCATCAATATTGTTTATATAAATAGCAAAGAGGATAGGGCCAAGAATAGAGCCTTGTGGTACGCCTCTTAGCAGTGGTTTTGAGGTGGATAGGTAATTTCCATTTCTAACCAGTTGTGACCTATCTGAAAGGTAATCCTTAAACCAGTTGGAGTGATAGGGAATCCAGGCCTATTGAGTTAAGGGAGGTAATTAATAAGTCATGATCCACTGTGTCAAAGGCTTTACTCAAATCCAGAAACACAGCACAGGTAAAATTTTTCTTGTCCAAGTTAGTCTGCCAATCGTTGGTTACCTTGGCTAAGGCAGTAATGGTGTTTGCTTTGATCTAAATCCAGATTGGGCAGAATTTAGAAGGTTATTGTTATCCAGATAGTCCCTTAACTGAGAGTTTACTAGTTTTTCGAGCATCTTAGATAGTACTGGTAGGATGGAGATAGGTCTGTAATTGTTGAGATCCCTAGTATCACCAGATTTGAGTAATGGAACTACTTGAGCTGTTTTCCAAGTAGATGGAATGGATCCAGTAGTTAGGGAAAGATTGAAGAGATGAGTGAGGGGGCAGATAAGACATGCAAGCAATTTTCAGGAAATAGGGATCCAGGAGTCTGCACCTGCATGCACTCTTAGTGGTGTCTAAATTAGAGAGGAGATCTTCCACTTCTTTCACGGATATTGGATGAAGGAAAAGTTGAAGTGGCCATTTGTCCTACAGTAGTTTGCAGGTTCAAGGAAGATCTCAGGATATTTGCAGGTGATGAGTCAAATGCTAGGCCAGCAGTGGTGAAGTGAACATTGAAGGTATTTAAGATTTCTTGTTTACCTGTAATTTCTGTAATTTCATGTGCTTTGAGAATCCGGCCTGAAAGTTTAACTTTTTCCAAGTCAAATTTCCTTGAAATTCTAGGCATTTCTAACATTAAATTTACACAGGTTCCTCTGTGATTGTCAGATGCTGGATGGCTGGTACTGGGATCAAGTGTCCTCTAGATGGTGATGTCCATGTGGCTGCAGACACTTAGTTGCAGAGTTACAGGCAATTCCACTCATATGCTTTTCACTTACCGTATATGACATGTTGGCTATATGCCTTAAATCACTGTGTCCCAATTTGCTCTAATATACTCCTGTTGTATTTTCTTTCAGTTTTGCCTCCTCATTTTCACTTATATGCCTTTTTCCAGGTACTTTGCAGGCATTTCTCCCATTAGATAGAAGGCTCCCAGGCTGGCCATTCAACTTTTGTTATTTTTGCTCACCTTTTAGGAGCTCAATTAGGTGTTAACTAGCCCAATTTGAGCTAACAGTAATGTACTGGTGGCACTTGAGAGCTCTCTCCCATCCACCTACCAACCTATCACCATGTTTAAATCAAAAACTCTATCAATCACCAACAAAGTTTGTTTTAAGTATGTAATCTAGCTAAAATAAAAATAAAAAATTAAAGATTGAATAAAAAATTTAATACTGCATATTTATACTCATTATAATTACTGGTGACCCCTTTATCAACCTGTTTATTAGGGTCTCCAAAATGACATAATAACCGAAAACAAGTTATTACGGGTTCACCCAAACTTTTTTACCTCCAGTATCTTTTGGGTGTCACTTAGCATATCGCACCACTTCATTGGCTCACACTGCTTGTGGGCAGGCTAAACAGTATTTCAAAAATAGGTGCTCGGTTCTCTGCTTACCGATGAGCTGCTTTTATTTACTGCCCTGCCTAGTTTATTTGATTTTTGTATTCTTTATCTGGTTGATCCTGCCTTTCACATACAAAACAAATAGTATTTGCTTGATCCCTCCGTATCTCTGGATCAAAAGACGCTGAGTTGCTGACTTCGAGTTCAATCCAGGATGGACCCCAGTAAGAGCCATGGCTTTCAGTTTCAAAAAGTCAGTCCGAGACAGCAAGGCAGAAAGGGAAACTGTGTGTGTGTGTGTGTGTGTGTGTGTGTGTGTGTGTGTTGTGTGTGTCTGTGTATCTGCATGTACACTGACAAAGGGACTAACTCAGTGCACCAGTAATTATAAAATAATGTTTAGTCAAGTGTGTATTTCATGATTTTTCACTGCCTTGGTATGTATTGACCATAAATCTCTCGAGCTTTGTCTCGAGGTTTATAGGTCATTAAACACCTCAGGTGTGAAAAAAATCATAACACACACTTGCCTATCCATTATTCTCTATATACTAAATGCATGTATGCCTGTATGCTTTGGCGCTTGAAGTGTTATTACTAATTGGTTACTCAATTTCTAAATACCCAGCATAGCAATTCTTGTCATATGCCAATTCAGTTATACAGTATGCACAAAATCGGGCTGTCCCAACCTTGTGTATTTAATAGGAAGTGACTGTACTTATTTCAAACAGTTTCTTGCTCAAAACATTGGTGGCCTCTCTGTTGTGGTTAACCTTGCTGAAGCTGATGTCTGGTGCATTGATATCCTGCCACAGTGGCCCAGTCAGGTGTCCGAGAAGTCCTCTCTTTTACTGCTTCCACTTTGCTTCCAATTTTCCCTTTATCCCCTTGTCCTTTTCATTAATCTCCTCTAAATAAAAGTGTTTGTTGAATTGCATTTCCATGGTGTGGAGTTATTATTGTGTACAGTACCACAGGTTTGGGGAGGAACTGTATGGGAATTGAAACTGTATTTCTATTATTCCTAGGAGGGTGATGGCAGTGTGTGCAAACAGCCAGGTACCGCTATCGCTACCTCAGGTGGAGGCACCACATCCCTGCAAGCTTCAAATGCTCAGTGCAGCAGTATTACAGCAGCTCAGGCAGCAAGCCTCCCCAGAGAGTTTAGAGGTGTGGATCCTGGGGGCCTCAGATGGCAGCTGCATATGCACATGGGTGTTATAATTAATGCCTCTTACAGTTTAACAAGGATCGTCTCACGCTGGTTGGGCAGACATAATTGCTGATCTTCAATTCATGGTCCTTTCCTCCAAACAGTATGAGAGATGCTTGTAAAACAGTAAGAGATATCATTTACAACACCCATATACATGTAGAATAAGTTGTTGCTAACGCTCACTTACAGTCCCTCTTCTTTCCCTTTCCAAGAAAATAAACAGATATATCTTTCTGATTGTGGCCAGTGCTGGTAGGTGAAGACCTGTAATGCATTTCCTGTTAATTATTTTACTTTTATTTGCAGGTATTTTTTTGACTGTGCGTCAGTTATTTGATTGGAAGACTTATTTCCTATAATATATATATATATATAATAGCTGTTTATTGTTCTATACAGGTGAGTATGCACAAGCAGGGGCAGCGAGTATCATGTCTCTGTCAGAGGAAAAGCAGTGATTTCAAAGGATCTCCTCGAGAGGTGGCAGGAACTGACAAGTATAAAGTCAACAACAACACGACAACAGATATATACCTCTTCCTGTGAGTGACATCATCAAAAATGCAGAGGAGATGGTTGGAGAGGAAATACCCTTCAGCCTAATGAGTTCCAACTGTGAATACTATGTCACAGACCTGAGATACGGAATTGACGCCTGATCAGGTTGGTTTGTCATCTTTTTCCAGGTACTCTAAGGTGCCCTCAACTCAAACAACAGTTTCAATAGACATCTTTTGTTTTCAAGAAGTTATTTGTTGAGGAAATTGGTCACTTACCATTGTTGCCGGATTAGTACATGTAGCTGCATACATTTCTTTTTGAAATGCACAAATATAAGTTTACCTTTTTTTCTATGAGCTTTTTGCCCTTCTGGCCACTGCCTATGCCTGACATTCAGGCCTTCCTACCAATCACCTCCCAGCCCTATTTGCCACTTCCTTCATTGTCAGACCAGTGGGTACCACTCCATAATACAGGTGGCCAAGGAACATAGTCTCTTTGACTTTTCTCCTCTTTCCCTTTAGTCCCTCCCAGATCCCTCTGAAGTTCCACAGTGCCCCATCAAGCCCCACACCCAGCAACCCTCTTCAGAGAAGGTAAACTCCTGGCCCACTGCAGGTGTCACTGCTGCAGCGAAAATCAGCATCAGCCCCCACCCCAGCTGGGCACTTGACCACTTAACCCAACTCCCAGTTCCACTCCAGAACAAGGGTTGCTAGCACAGCAGCATGATACGCCACCACTTGTTATCAAGCGGACCACGCTTACCTTTTTAAGTAAACTGGTCCTATATTTTGTAGCTCAAATGAGGATTTATGGGAACGGACTATTTCACATTTTTATTTCCCTGCCTTTTCCCATTTTGTTTTCTCTTGTCCCATGCTCTTCCTCATGATAGTTGCATCCTTCCTCTGTCTGACAAGCCAGATGACCTGCTGCCTTTGCCAATGCCAAAGCCTCTCTGTGACTGGATGACAGGAGATGCAGTAATGCTAGGCAGCACAGGCCCTCAGTTCCTTGATACTAACTACATCACCTCTGCGATGAGCCTGGCCTCCTGCTGGCCTCCATGTGCAATTCCAGAGATCACACAGGAATCCCAGACTCCTGGGTGTGAGCGCAGCCTGCTACTGTTGTGCCAGTGGGCTGATCTGACAAGTCTAGAGTTTAGTTACAATGTAGTCAGGGCGCCGACAGTGTGGGTGCTCAGTTCTCAAGCACCCACAAAGTTAAAATGGGCACCGTAAAAATGAACCATACATATTCTTGGAGAATATAAATGGTCCGTTTTCTATTCTACATCAACTGTAAAACTGATTAAGTATCCACTCTACTCCAGACTTTCGCTTTCACCCATTGATGTTTTTTTTGTTTTTTTTTGCACCTGACAGGTAGGAGGAGAATTCAGAACTTGTGTTTTCCACCATGCTGTATTTTGGAGCCAACGTGGACGGGGAGAGGGGAGCGTAGAACACATCCCATCAGTTTGACGCCATTCTAAAAGTTTGCAGTAGTCGAAGAGTAATCTGGAGAATGGGATCGCTTGTGTGTGGACTTGAAGGATGGAAGAGTAGGACTGAATTGGAGGGAAGGCAGGGCCAGTGACTTGAGTTGAAAGGAAGCGAGCAGCAGGAGCTTAGTTTTAGAGCTCTCAGCTTATTTTTTTATCAGTGCATGCATGTGGTGAGTGGAGCTGCCTGGAAAACCAGGCGAGACAGATGTGATATCTGGGGTAGGGGTAGACTTGGCATTGGTGGTTGGTGGTTGGTGCCATTTCCTCCTCGATATTCAAGGCCAAAGGGAGAACCACAGCTGCATCAATCAGGATGGAGGCTGGAATACAGCACACAAGTCCGTGTTTGTCCAACTTCCAGGATTTGGACTGAATTTAAGGTAAAAGCCCAGATCAGGGGTAGGGTAGGGTACTGTAATAACTCTTTCAGCAGAGTTCATTTCATCCCTGTCATTTGTCAGTTTTGTTGTTTTTTTGCATTGCAGCTAAGCACTTAAGCAGACAGGTTAAATTGGAGAGAAACTCAGTGTGTAACTCACTTCCATGGCGCTAGTGGTGCTAGCTTGTTCCCTCTCCTGCCTGCCCATCACTTAGTTCCTGCCAGTACTTTCTGTCCCTGTTCCTGGCCAGCTGTTCAGGTCTGGTGGTGGTGCCCTGAAACCCCTCGCCCACCCTCTGAATTCCACCCCATTCCTCTACCTGAAGTTCCCTTCCGTATCTCGTCATGCCCTCCACTCCTGCTTATTTTGTTGCTCCTTTGGGGCTCTTCACCTTTCAAAGCCACTGCTCCATTTCCCCACCAGCACTTCAGCATTGTGGTGCCCCACTCACCCCCTTCAAGCTCAGTTTTTTCCCAGCCCCAGGTACCCCCTTCATTGCTAGTGGTGCTAGCTTGTTTCCTCTCCTTGCCTGCCTGTCACTGAACATCTTGATCTCCAATCAGAGCCGTCAGAACTAAATACGGCTGCATGGCGTGGCAGCACCACTTTTTGTGGGGAAAAAAACTTCTTCACGATCCGACCTGAAGTTGCATGTAATGACAGAACTTCAGCTGTTGCTCTGTTAGAGAGTGCTGTTGTACTACAACAGCTTTAGTACAGCAGCAGAGTGACAGCCAAAAGAAACTCTTACATGCCAACTTCGAGTACAACAGCTAGAGGCATGGCCGGCGCGGGAAGGAATAATGAAGCATCTTGATGCTGTAATCGCCCTTACCCTCGGTGAATTTATAATCAATTTCTGTCCAAAAGTGATGTAAAGGTACCATTTACTATGCCTGGTTTGTAATCTGTGGTTGATTTTCAATAAATGACCAGTGGGCTGGTATCCTTAATACTCTGGTTGTATTTGGGATACATGAATCATTATATTGTGGCTGTTCAATTAAGAAATCTTCAATTCAGTCCCAAGTCGCTGAGTCCAACAGCGGCAAACCAACAAACCTTAAGTTTTCTTTGATCGTTTTCTAAAATCCACTGCTTTCTTGCTGTTCCACCTCCTTTGACTGTGACATCTTTCTCCATTGAATACTATTGCAGTGGACTGAGAAAGAGACTTGCAGTGTTTTAAAATATATTTAATAGTACCCCTCACTGTCACTGAAAATAACCCTTATGTGAATATGCCAGCTCTTTCCCATTACCACAGCCATGACTTCGCTCCTTAGACACCTTACAGTGTTAATTCTGATCTGATTTCGCAGTATTTGTGGCATTATGTTGATGGGTGATGATTTTAGTGAATATTAAGTAACAGGCGTGTCATTCACTGACCAATACTCTCTCTGTACTCTATCATAAAAGCTGCAGTTTAAATCTAGATGCCAATATTTACAGCGATGGATCAATAAAGCTTTGTCTGCAGTAGAAAGGGATTAAATGTCCATTTTATTTGCCCTGTCCTTTCCCACAATAAACACTGGATGAAGCAGCAGAAAAGAAAAATAATTACAGTACTTGTATTACCGACTATTTTATTTTGGGAAAAACTTCTGTAATAAGGCACATTAATAAATCTGATTTGTCAAGATAATTTCAGCTCTGAGAATACACAGCTCTTTAAACATTCTTAGTTTTTGTAATCACTTTTCAATAATTGTACAACCTTTAGCTGAATAGTTCTTACCTGCTCTCAGTGTGGCACATTGCCAGAACCCAGCTGTCCTGCAGCTGGACAGACTCTGATGTGCTTTGCAGCTTAGCGGCAGTACTGCTGGCAGGTCCGAACTCAGCTAACCTCATCTTAGCACCTTGCCAGGTATCCAAGAGCACCAAGGGCACCATTGCTTCTTCTGCAGTGGAGTAGTGGTGGTGGTGCATGCTTATTCTAAAGTGTCAAAATACCCCCAAAATGCACCACGAGCACTAAAATCCTATAACTACAAGGGCGCTAGACTACGCCCTCTAACCTTTGTCGTTGGCCTGAGCACCTGAATTTTTTTCAAAAGTTGGCACCCTGAATGTAGTGTTCCTATTTATTCAGAGATGTATGTGAATTACATACCAGTGCTAAGATGCATGTACATTTCTTAGATGGAAGGCTACAAGTATGCCTAGCATTTCCTTGATTCCGCCATTGAAACAACCCGTTTCCCCCATCATGTTGGCTTATCTCTGCCCAACCAAGTAGATGTTTTTTCCAACCTCTGTTTCTCTCTTGCATTTCTGGGTATACCCCCTTCTGCTGGCCCCCAACCCAGAACTCTACCTTTTCTTGGACTACCCCACAACGTACCCTGGACCATTGATGGTGTGTGTGTGTGTGTGTAGGGGGTGCTGTGGTCAGCAGTGCATGGGTGTCAACCTTGTCCTACTTGCGGTGGGGGAGTTCAAAATTTTGTTCTGCCTGCATGTGGCATGCATGGAGTGCAGAGAAGATGGCGCTTAAGTGAACTGCTATCCTGACCTGTGGCAGAATTTGCTTAAAATCCATGTTATCAGCAGCAAAAGTGGCACAAAACACTCATCAGTGGGTATGAAAATTGATGTCCAAGAACTCCTACTTGGCAGAGACCGGAAATAATGACATAAAGTTATCTCTGAAATCTGTGGCAAGTAAAACATTTCTCTCACAGTGTGGAGATGGCATTGGCTCCCACTCAGGCACCCTTGACTTACACCGTGGAGATCAAAATCTACTACAAATGGTCTTGAAGGAAATTAACATTTAAAACTGCAGTGTCAAACTTGGAGAAGAAAGTCCAGATGCTAGCTATGAAAGCTAAGGACACTGAGACATTTCTACCATACATAGATGATAAAGACAGCAGGCATGACAGCAGAATTCAAGAACAAGAAAGGGACTTTCAGTAACATCACAGGATGAATGGTTGCCTTGTTTCTCGGCTCCTTGAATCAAGGGCAAAATTATATTAAAATGTTTGGGAATTAGTCTTGTAAATGAGTCTTGTAAATCCTCTCAAAGCACCAGCAGAGACCCTCTCCATGACAATGAGCAGAGGATGAAAGACAAACGCAGTCAGTAAAACTAAAAGCATTAATGGAAGCGATATGGACCAACAACTAGTTTGGGTGAAAGCAGGCACATCCCCAACTCTGAGTTTAGATGAAGCTGATGGGAGCGAATATAGTAGAACAAGGGGTCCTATAGCACAAGCTTCATTTTCATTTTATTTCACATAAACCATTTAGGCAGAGCAAATTTTCAAATGATTTAGTGTCAGGAGACAACAAAAATAAGTGTTACAGAGACTGGTGCAATACAGCTTCAGTACTGATACAAAGAACAATATAATTAGAGACAGAAAGCAGAACAATCTTAGTACTATGACTCAATGCAACTTTAAATACAGTGCAGTATCATATACAGTTTCTTAACATTCGTTCATTTACAGAAAAGTGCCATAACATGCAATAACTACAGTGGAGTGGAGTGGAGTGGAGGAGACCTGTCATTGAAAGCAGTTGCAAGTCTCTGAAGGGATAGTAGGAAAGCAGTTTGCTCTTAAGAAGTTTAGCTGAGGGCAAGTTTTAGGGAGACTGGAAGGTCATTTCATTATCTAGCAAATCTAAAGGAGAAACAAGATTGGCCTAGGGTGTTTTTTTACCATGGAAGCCATCAGGGAATGTTGTTACACTGCTTGTGTAGACTAATACTGGAGTTCATAATGGATGAATAAGAAAATCAGAAGGCATAGCCCATAAAGATTTTCCCCACAATTCAGTGGTAGTGGCGGATGCCACCAACTTCTTCTAGATACTTGTCCAGTCTCTGCTTAAAACAATCTAAACTTTCTGCCTCCACCACCTCCTGGGACAGTCCATTCCATGTCCTTATTGTTTGACACTTAAAACACCTTTTCCTTAACTCAGTCCTGCTTAGTTCTTCACTCAATTGCCTATTATGCCTTCTCAAATGATAGGTCATTTCCTTATACACCAGTCCCAACTCTGCTCTAATACCCTGATCCTTCAGAATTTATATAATAGTAATAGATCCCCTTGCCCTTCTACTCTCCAAAGACCACAAACCCAATATTTCCAATCTAGTCTGTCTGACTCTTTCTCACAACCTGAAATCAACCTTGTAAGGGATTTCTGTGGTTCCATTAATTTAATATCCCTCATCAATAAAGGACCTGCAACAGTAGAGCAATAATCCAATATAGGCCTCACCAGATGTTTATACAATGGCATCAAAACCTCTCTCTCCTTGATTGAAAACCTCTCTAATACAACCAACAATCTGCATTGCTTTGTTAGATGATTGTCTACTATTTACTTCATTTCTTAAATCATTTTGGACATAGATACCCAGATCTTTCTCACATTCCGATACCCTAAGCTTCAGATCTTGCATATAGTAGCTCTGATTTATATTATGTCTACCGAAATGCATGATGGTACATTTATCTTTATTAAACATCATTCCGCTTTTTTTGCCCAGTCGATAATATGTAACAAATCCTGGCCAAAATGAGTCTCTCATCAAACGATTTACCACTGCTCCAACCTTAACATCATCTGCAAATTTAATTAGTCTGTTATTACTTAATAATTTCAGATCACTTATAAATATACAAAACAGTAGTGGGCCCAAAACTGACCCCTGGGAACTCCACTCCATACACTATTTAAAGCAGACAAATACCCTTGAATCTTTACTTGCTGTAATCTATTACTTAGCCATTGTTCTACCCATCTAACAATGTTCTCACTGATTTCCATATTTATAAGTTTTCTATTATTTTGTAATGTGGAACTGTGTCGAATGCGCGACTAAAATCGAGCATTACAACATCAACGCTACTTCCTCATTAATACATTTGCTGACAAACTCATAAAAGGTCAATAGGTTTGTTTCACATGACCTATTTGGCATGAAACCATGCTGGTTCTGGTCCAGAATTCCTTCATTAACATACTTTCAAATAGCATCACTCAAAGCTCCTTCAATAATCTTTACCACCACTGATGTCAAAATAACAGGACGATAATTCCCTGCATCACTCCTTATTCCCTTCTTATATATAGGCACAGCATGTGCCAACCTCCACTCTTCAGGCACCTCACCATCGCTTAAAGATTTCTGACCCAGTATAGTAATAATAGGTATCATTACATCACTCAATTCCTTAACAAAATATGGTGGATACCATTTGGTCAGGCTGTCCCATCCCGCTTAATCTCCCTACTCTTTTGATACCCTCTCTACAGTTATAATATTTTGGGATCCAAATTACGGTTTCCATATTACGCCTTCAGTATTAACTTCATTCTTCCTAAACACTGCTCCAAAACGCCTACTGAATTCATTGGCCATATCTATAGGTTCAGAGGTTATGACTCCATTTATACTTAAAGGTCCAACTGTCCCTCTAATACCCTTTCTGCTATTTACATATGTAAAAAACTTTTATCTTTATTAACAGCTAATCTAAATTCAAAGCCTTTCTTAGCATTTCTTATTTCTTTCTTTAATTTCTTCAATGCTTTTCTATAGCTCTGTTTAGATCTTTCTAATCCATTAGTTTTCATTTTATTAAACATAATTTTCTTTCCTCGATTCTTAATATTTTCTTATTCAGACATGGTGGCTTTTACCCTTGTGATTATAAACCTTTCTACAAGGGATGTAGGTTTTTTCAATTTATTGAATATGTTCAAGAAATAATTCCAAGATTCTTTCATATTTAAACCTTCAAACTCTTTTTCCCAATTGATACCTACCAATTCCTGTTTTATGGCTATAAATTTCCTTTTTGTGTAAATACTGTACTGTATTCCCCTTAGCTGGTTTAGATGCCCAATCCATTATAAAACATAATAGACTTATGATCACTGTTGCCTAACTGAGGTAGAATACTAACATTCTTTATTACATCAGGGATGTTAGTCAATAAAATGTCTAAGATATTATTGCCTCTAGTGGCCTCTTTTATACATTGTTTAATGCCACCTGAACTCAGCTCCTTATAGACTCTACATCCCTAAATGATTACCAGATTGTTTTTTTCCCCACTCAGTGTTGGGCATTTTCAAATCCCCATGAGGATAATGTTAGTTATCCCGGCCTGATTTACAATGTCTTTAATATATGCCTCAGTTTCTTCCATACCAACATCAGGAGCCCTATAAAAGACAGATACTCTAAATTTTTTTCCCTTATCCCCAACAATTCAATACTAATGATTATTATGTACAGTGGTAAACACTGACATTAGACCAGTGGACAGTAGGCATGCACAGTCTTGTAACCAAGGATGAGTGTGTGATAGTCTAACCAAGTGTCAAGGTCAAGCCAGTTAAGTGAACTATTGAGGACACAGGTATGTGTGTCAGGTTTAAGACCCAGAGCAAACTGGAACACCCTATTGAGAAGACTCCTGACTCTAGCTAGAACATTATTGTGGGCAGAGCCATATACAACAATCCCATAATCAATGAGACTAGTTATGAGACATTGTACAAGCTGCTTCATGATTTCAGGGATGAAATTGTGCCTGTGCTTGTATAGCAAACCTAGCCTGCGATTGGCCATTTTTGTTAATGAGTCAATATGTGTACTGTATGTCATAGCGCTATCCAGTGTTTCTCCAAGGTACTTGAAAGTTAGAACTTGTTCAAGTTGGGAGCCTGAGTCAGTGGTGATGATGGTGAGGACTGGCAACTTTGTTTAACTTGTTCTTAGTGCAAAAAGCACACATGCAGTTTTCTGTGTATTCATGACTAGTGAGTTATCAGTGAACCAATTCTGTATTGCATCAAAGTCCCATTGCAGCTTGTGTTGAAGAGTGGGCAGGCATGAGTCACTTGTGAATAAGACTGCATCATCCGCACAGAATACAATGTTGGTGGATCTACAGGCAGCTGCCTCTCTTTCTTCTAGGCAGCTCCACACCTCCTCAAAGCACTGACCAACTGCCACCGCAGACCATCCCTACAACAGAAGCTATGCACCCTGCTGAAGGCCAAGATCCGCTCCACTCTGTATGGCACTAATGTATGGCTCGTCACCCAGTTCTCACGGTTTTTTGCACTCATTGGCCCACAGTCCTGCGCTACCCTAACAGGATTGGCCGAAGCACTGCTGCCTCTTCCTTGTTCGACAGAGGTTCATCGGACTTGTACGCCATGGCTGAGCCAGCTCCATGGATCTCCTCACGGTAAAAGCAATCCTGGTTCTCGCTAGGTAGCACTCAGTCCTTGCAACATCAGCACTTGGTTTTCAAACCTTAATGCTTCTGTGGAATTAATTAATTTTGAAAGTGGGTTTTGTACTGACTTAATATCTGTTTCACCCCAAGGCCGAGCTGTTTGCAAGCCTTACTTGTACTGCTAACCTGTGCTGAGTGAATTTTTATTAACAAGAGAATGCATAGTTTTCTTGATGATAGTCCTGATTTAATTGATTTACTTGGTTCTCCCAGTAAGTGTATGAACAGATCCTCTAAATTTACTGTAGCTTATTTTTATTTATTTTTGGGGTGTACTTTTCCGCATACAGTTCCCTCTTGTTTTATTTTGAAATTCTTGAATCGCTCTCTAAGTAAAATTACAGCCCCTTCCTGATTTGTTTTTGAATTAGTTTTTCCTGCCTGCAGCTCTACCTCCTCTTTGTCTAGCGTTGCCTCTCTGGCTACCCCACTCCTCCTCACCTTAGTCTTATTTACTTTTTCGCCTCAGAGCTTCTCACCTCAGCCCACAAATTACCCAGCCCTTTATTCTCCATTGTTTCTCAATATAAACCCCAACCCTAACCTCTTGTTCTCCCTCTATTTCTCCTAGACAACTCCACGCCTCTCAAGCGCCAACCGAGCAGCACACCACACAGTCCCCACAGCAGAAGCTCTACACCTGGCTGAAGGCCTAGACCCATTCCGCTCCCTCTGGCACTAAGTTATGGCTTGCCACCTAGTTCTATAGCTTTTCGCCATTGTCCATGGCCCCACGCTACCCTAACAGGATTGGCCAAAAGCACTGCTGCCTCTTCCTATTGGACAGAGACTTCATCAGACTTGTACGCCATGGCTGAGCCAGCTCGTGATCTCCCTACCGGGTAAAAGCAGCCCTGGTTCCCAGTAGGTAGCACCCAGTCCTTGCAACACCATGCACTTGATTTTTCAAACCTTAAGCAGCGTCTGTGGAATTAATTTTGAAAGTGGGGTTTTGTGCTGGACTTAATATCTGCTTACCCTCAAGGCCAGGCTGTTTGCAAGCTTTACTTGTACTGCTAAACCGTGCTTGGAGTGAATTTTTATTAACAAGAGAATGCAGAGTTTTCTTGATGTAGTCCTGATTGTCCTGATTTAATTGGTTCTCCCAGCAAGTGTGTGAACAGATCCTCTAAATTTACTGTAGCTTATTTGTATATTTTTTTAGTGTACTTTTCCTGCCACCACTCCCTCTTGTTCTATTCTAAAATTCTTGAATCACTTGTGTAAGTGAAATTGCAGCCCTTTCTGATTGTTTTGAATGACTTTTCCTGCCTACAGCTCTGCCCTGCTCTTTGTCTAGCATTGGTGCCTCTCTGGCCACACCCCCCTCCTCACCTTAGTGCCTATTTATTTTCACCTCAGAGCTTCTCACCTCCACCCACAAATTACCCAGCCTTGTATTCTCCATTATTTCCCTTAATATAACCCCACCTAACCTCTTAGTCTCCCCTCTCTTTCTCCTAGGAGGCTCCATGCCTCCTCGAAGCATCAACCGAGCTGCACCGCAGACCGTCTCACAACAGAAGCTCTGGCACCGCCGAAGTCGAGACCCACTCTGCTGCCTCTGGCACTAAAGCAGTTTCACGCTCTCAAGCGCTGATCATGCGGCACCACAGACCGTCACTCCACAACAACACTGCGCACTCAATTTTTCAGCCTGCCCACCCATCCCCACACCAGATCATCATTAAATGCTCATAAGCCACTCCCAACTATGTTATGGTTGGCTGGACACTTCAAACTAATCCTTAGTTCTACCATATCTGGCTCCTTACTGGTCAGACTAACAGCTTCCTGAAGTCCCACTACATGCCATAACCATGGCATGCTTAAAAAGTACAGGAGTGGTACTAATTTGCTTGGCACTTCTGCTGCATTATGGGCCATCACCAACCTCACTATCCTCCACCAACATCATAGCTCTCCCTGTCTAGAGTTTTCACAGCGTCCGTGTCTCCAATTCTAGCCCTGTGATGTAAAACAGCCCTAACTCCAACTCGAATCAGACAGTGGTGAAAAGTACCTTTCTTATGCATTTCCTGATGCAGTGCCACCTCTGTACTATGCTGCTATCCAGGGACATTGAACTAAACTCTGGGCCGAATTCAGGCTGCACTACTAACACTCCTGTGGAAGTGTACCAAACTCCTGAGACTGCTGCCCACTTGGACCAACACCCAGGCCTCAAAATAGCTCACATGAATATCCAAAGCATCAGAGGTAAGATGCCCGAGCTTGAAGCATGGACACAGCTTCATAAACCTGACATCCTATGCATATCTGAAACCTGGCTAAAACCTGACATCAAATCTCATGAGGTTATCCTTTCTTGATTCTCCATCTTTAGAAAGGACCTGCCTTGTGGAAATTGTGGGAGTATCGTGATCTATGGCAAGACTGAACTGACTGCTGACGAAATAGATGACTTGGATATCCACCTCTTGCTGAGCATATCTTCATCACCATCACTCTTTATGGGTCCAAGAAACTGGTAGTAGGCTGTATTTATCTGCCTCCCAGACACTCATCCTCTTATGAGGAGGCTATCACCAGCCTGGACAACATCCCCAGACATGACACAGTGGTATGTGGTGACTTTAACCTTAACTGGCTTGGCTGACAAAATGTGCAGTACCACTCTGCTCTGGCTTACATAAATTTAATGCAGATCATAGAGCAACCCACTAGACTGAACATGAAGTTTGGGAGACACGCCTCGACTGGATCATAACTAGCATGCCAGCTAACATCAAAGCTGCTGGTGTCTTCCCAGACTTCCTGAGTGATCACCACCCACCTATTGTGTCTGGAACAGTTCTGCACCCCATCCAGTCCCCAAAATAATCAAAACCAGGATTTGACCAAGTTCAAAAAGGAAGAATTCAACAGCTGCCTAGCCTCCATCAACTGGTCACCAATTATCACCCTCCATGATATAAATCAGGCCCTTGACTTACCTCAATGTTCACAGCTGCCGCTGACTCTCTTACCCCATATAAAACCAGAAGATCCAAAGGCTTCCTGCCCTTGACTAACTAATGACCTGAGGGGTCTCATGGGCACACGTGATAAAGCTTTGAAGACCTTTTAAGAGATCTGGGGTACATACTGATTGGATTGTTTATCATCGGCTCCACAATTTATGCAAAATAAAATAAAGGTGTCCAAAAGAGACTATCTTATAGCTTTATGAGAAACAAACCTTACCAACCCTAAAAGCTTTTGGCGCCAGATGAATACTCTACTAAAAGGTAGAGAACACATTGTTCCCCAAACCATGACCACTAATGGAGCCACTCTCACAACACCTCTGGACATTGCCATTGAATAAATAAACTTTACAGACCTTACTCCCTACAAACATGGTCTTCCTCTTGCTCGTAGTGCAATACCAGTCAACATCAACACGAAACCAACTGTCCCTCCTTCCATATAAAACTACCATCAATTTCAAGGTCCTAAAGTTATTCAAAAGACTCAAATGTGATAGCTCTCCAGGTTTGACACCATGCCCCTAAATTCCTCTGCATTGGGGCATCAGCACTTGCCCTGCCCATCTCAATGCTAATCAATCAATCCTTCATCACCCACTCTATCCCTGAGAAATGAAAAACAGCGGTAGTGGTACCTGTCCACAAAGCCCGCCCAGTTGATACAGTCCAAAACTACAGACCAATTTCTATCCTCTGCCCTATTGCAAAATTCAAGAATGAATCCTCTATGACCAGTTGTACTCATTCCTTGAACAAACAAACATCTTCACAGATTTTCAGCATAGTTTCTGTAAACACCATGGAACTGACTCTGTCCTCTTTCACGCCACGTCTGACTTGTTCAATAACAC
Source organism: Neoceratodus forsteri (assembly GCA_016271365.2). Taxonomy (NCBI): domain Eukaryota; kingdom Metazoa; phylum Chordata; order Ceratodontiformes; family Ceratodontidae; genus Neoceratodus; species Neoceratodus forsteri. The sequence goes on along the minus strand of CM028132.1, from coordinate 490,672,569 downwards.
GGATCTGGGCCAAGCCACCGTGCAGTCTTTGTAGATCTAACTAAGGCCTTTGACCTTGTTAATTACCCCTGCTCATAGCTAAACTTCACCACATCAGACTGGATAATAACTCCCTCGCATGGTTTTCAAATTACTTAGCAAATTGTTCTCAATGTGTCAAATGGGCAAACATGCTAACCCCTCTAGCACAAATCACTGATGGGTACCGCTAGTGGTCCATACTTGGTCCCCTACTATTTTCCATATTCATCAATGACCTGCCTCTTAACTGTGGTGGTGTATCAATACAACTCTATGCAGATGATACAATACTCTACAGATCTTCCAAGGATATCAACACCTTGACCACAAATCTTGAGCTAGATTTCCATGCCTAGAATCTTGGTTCTTAAATAACCAACTGGTTCTCAATCAGAAAAACAAAACTATGCTTTTTGTCACACCTCCTTCAAACCCCATATGACGCACCCTTCCTCTTAAAAACCTCCTCAGGTACTCCACTGAAAATGTTTCATTCAAATACCTGGGACTCAGCTGATGAGAACCTAGTGCTCAAGCACACATAAACAACACCATCAAAACCACTAATCAGAAACTTGGGCTGCTCTATCGCCAGCACCCTACCTCTCAAAGCATGCCAGAGTGACCACTGCCTATGCCACTCTACTCCCTGGTCTATTCTATGAGGCACCTGTCATCCACTCAATTAAGGCTCTATTACTGAACAAACTAAAAGACATACTGTACCGTAGCATAGCTCACTTTGCCGCATCAGCTCCGCCTGTATTTACCACTGCCTTGTACTCTACAAACTAAGTTGGCCAACCTTTGACAACAAATTTGACATCCCTGTGCACTGTACCACCTTTAAGTTGATTCATCAGCCCCCACCCCAGTCTGATGGGTCTGCTATCCCTAAATCTACCCCTCATATACTAAGATCTTCTAGCCTACCATTACTGGAGTTCCCAAGGCCATGCAAAGATAGGTCAAAGATCCTATGCCATCACTGCCCCGAATTTGGAACAATTTCCCACCTCTACTTTCCTGCAAAACCATTAACCAATTCAAAAACTCCACAAGAGTGAGTTCTTCAAATGCCCCAATGCAGTGGTAACTGTTATTAACAAGTAGGCTACATGTGACTAATGTTACTTGTCTCTCTCAATCTCTGTAATAGTCACAAACAGCCTCCCTTCTCTCCTGTCTCAAAGACCAGCTGTTCTCCCACTTCTCACTCTCCTCTACCTAGAATAACATCTGACTATAACCTGAACATCATGTCTCTAACCAAATGCAGTTGAGTCTGGCTATTCTTAGTTATCTTGCTGTTTAAATTGTTGACATCTGGTATGTGAATGGCATAAATGTCCCTGCACGTGGTATAAAATGTTAATCTGCCTCCTGCCTCCTCTGGCTACCTGCAAGATGCCTGTAATCCTGAACCCTTTGGTTATTGCCTCACTGGTACTGTTGTTATTTACCTATGGCTTAACTGTATATCGTGACTCACTGTACTATTCTATGTGTATTGTTGTATTATGTTTTGTTCTTGAATGCTTTATTCCTTGGGTCATCACTGAAAAGGGACTTTGTTTCAGTTGGCCTACCGGTCATCAAAATTCAAATAAATAAATAATTTATAAAAGACTAAATGGAAGGGGCTCCAGGACTGACCCTGGAGAACACCAATTGAGACAGGCATATCTTCAGAGAGGACACCTTGGCACTTTACTGCATGGGTGCTGCCTGATAGGTATTTCTTGAACCAGGCTGCAGAATCGCAGGAGAGACCCAGACATTGGAGCTTGTGGTAGAGGAATGTGTGGTTCACAAAGTCAAAGGTCTTTGCTAGGTCAATAAAGATAGAACCAGTTATTTCTCCTCTGTCAGGGCACTGTGAATTGACTTGGTGTAGTCAAGCAGGGCGATCACGGTACTGTGATTTTTCCAAAACCATGTCCCTTGCTTGTAACTCATATTGGGAAAGGTATTGAATGAGTTGGTCATTAACCATCTGCTCTAGAGTTTTAGATAGTGGAGAGAGGATTGATATGGGGTGATAATTTGTAATCAGGCAGGGTCACCTCATTATAGTACAGGGGTCACATGGGCTTTCTTCCAGATGTTTGAATTTATACCAGCTGATAGGGGTAGATTGAAGGTAGCTCTGTAAAGGGAAGGTGACTTCAATTAAGGACTTTAGCAATTTTAGGTGAGTGTTGTCTGGGCCCAGTCTTGTTTTGATTTTCATCCTTTTCAGATACCCATAGGCTTCAGACCAAGTCAACCTTTTAAAATAGAAATGGAGTCTGTTTGGGGGAACTGGGGTGACTTCTGGCAAGTCATGCTGGAGCCTTTGAACTGGTGTATATGTTGAGAGGTCTCTGCAGGATTTGTTGAAGGTGTCCGAGTATTGGTGTCCCCAATGATTGCAGTGCTATCCTGAATGATAGAGTATGGTAGTGTTTGTTTCCCTATGATTTCATTAATTGCTGACCATAATTTTTAGGGTCCTTGAGGAGGTGCTATTGCTGGGTTTTGTGGAATGTGGCTTTGGCTGCTTTGATGTGAGTCTTCACAAGGTTGCACAACTCCTTGTATGTGCTCAAGTATGTGTTAAGTCCCAGATTTTTAAAAGGGCACAAGCTGTGTCTCTCTGCCTTGATAGGTATTTGATGTCGAAGGTGTACCATGGTTGGGAGTTCCTTTTATAATTATGGGTTTTGGGGGCAACAGCTGCGGCTGTACGGGCAGCAAGAGGATCATCCTGGCTGCAAGGAAGTGGGCCAGGTAAAGTGCGAGTGGAGGACAATGAAGTGCATCCTTCCCAGCTGCAAGGCAGCAGGCCAGGGCCACTGGAGAGCCAGCGGAGCACTGTATCCATGCCGCTGCAGGGATGCGGCCATGGTCGCTGGAGAGTGGGCAGAGGAGAGGAGCCAATTGGGCAATGGCGTGAGTTTTGAGTGGCACTGCACCTACTCCCAGAGTAACTGCAGTCATTTTCCAGGCTGATTTTTCATCCAATCAGCCGAAAGGGCTGGCGCACAATCGGGGACCAGAAGCATGGAGTCTGTAAGCTGCCCAGGCTTTTAAAAGGCTCCCAGGAGGCAGTTACAACAGCAGTTGCTGTAGGGGCTGTGCGAGGATCCTTCCGCCACAAGGAAGTGGGCCAGGCAAAGCGCAAGTGAAGAACAATGGAGCGATCCTTCCCAGCCACAAGGAAGTGGGCCAGGGCCACTGGAGAGCCAGAGGGATCAGCTTATCAATCCTGGCCACAGGAAGTGGTTCTGGGTCACTGGAGAGCGGGCGAGGAGAGGAGCCAATCAGGTAACGGCACTGAGTTTTGAGTGGCACCACACCTACTCCCAGAGGAGCTGCAGTCACTTTCCAGGCTGAGTTTTGAACCCCCCACCCCGGCCCTGACCTCTATTAAATGGTCAAAGTGTGGGGTGGAGCCAACCGAGAGGGCTGTGGCCTGGACACAAGGAGAGGTGAACTCTAAGGTGACGCTTACATTGGTGCAGACTGTACTGAGAGGGTTAATTAGGGCCAGTATCTGTGCTGTGCTGTGGGATGGTGGATTAAACTGTAAGCATAGAAGGGCACTCATGGGGATATGGTGTGTTCTTGAACAAAATTGGAGGGTATTGTAAATTAAGGTAGGAAGCGCGCAGTCACTGGTGGTAGGGGACCAAATAGCACCCAGTCATGGCTAGGCATTTAGGGAACAGGATGGAGCAACTGACCTGAGAAGAAAAGCTTCATAGGTTGTGGACTGGAATGAGGCACGGTCCACAGATCATGAGGGCCGGCATCTTTGGGAGGGTAGTGGGATGTAAGGTGTGGTCAGCCATGGTGCTAGCCCTGGTATGGAGGATGGGGCTGCATGGTGTGCAAGTTTGGTGCACCTTGAGGATGAAATTAAGTGGTTAGGTGGGCCTTGGGTATGGAGGGGGACAAAGACTGTTGGACCTGATGGGGAGTTAGGCTGGGGATGAATAATGACATGGTAGGGCAGGATGGGGCCCATGGGGAAGGGATCAGGAGGAGGAGGTGAGCAATGGCACATGGTAGGGGCTAAGAGGAGGGGACCTGGGGTCCAAGACAGGGAGCCCAAATCGCAGAGAGAAGGCAAGGGCACTAAAGGTGGGATCACAGTATCAAGTAGGTACCTGCCACTGACAAAGACCAGGGTAGGTGGGGACAAGGATCCATAAGACACAAGGGGGGCAAGGGCAATGGTGATGAGGAGGTACCAGGAAAGAAGAGAAAAGGGAGGGGGGACAGTAGGATGAGAGGAGGGGCCAGGAGAAGAGCAGAAGGACTAAACAAAGGACAGGAAGGCCAGGGTAGGGGAGGATTGGTTTGGTAAGAAAGGTGAGTTCTCAGGGTGAAGAAGTGGGAAGGCAAAAAGGTGAGCTCTCAGGATAAAATGGATCAGCAGGCAGAAGAAGTGGGGAAGGACAGTACCTTGGAAGAGGGGGGTAGTACAGAAGACACCAGCAGGTCAAATGGAGGGGCAGGGAGACAAAGGAGTAAATGGAAACAGTAGGAAGGAGTTGGAAGAGGAGGCCAGGAACTCAAGGCCACAGGGAGGTTTGCAGGCAGGGCCAGGCATAAGGAGAGGAGTAGAGCAGGAGAGAGGGAGGAAGAGGAAGAAAATGGGAAAAGGATAAGGAGGAAGCAGTGTACAAAGAGGTTAGGGACCAGAGTATGGGGACAGGGAGGGGGAGGCAAGAGTCAGGAAGGTAGCTCAAACACCTACACCAAGGGAAGGAGAACTGGAGCACAGCCTAAACAGAAGACAGAGAGGGCTAGGGAACTCCTGATAGGGGATTCTATATTGAAGGGGATCAAGTGGGGGCAGAGGAGGCATGGTTTGGGTGGAGTGCATGCCCAGGATGACAGCAATGGAGGTAATCCACCACATCTCATCATGGGCAGGGACAAGGATAGGAATGTACACCTAGTGTTCCATCTGGGTACAAATGACCTGGACGGCAACAGTCTCATGGAGGTACAGGCAAGATTTAAGGCTCTGGCCAGATTCTCATGGAAGGCTAAGCTTTTAGTCTCTAGCCTTCTCAGAAGTACTGCCGGTACCAAGGAGCAGCATGGAGAGGAAGCAAAGGGTGATAGAATTCAATGATTGGCTGGAGAGCTGGGGCAGGTAGAGGGGATATGGTGTTGTAGGGGCTGGGCAGGAACTTCAGAGAATGAGAGCCTCTATGCCAGGACTCGCTGCACCTCAGCAGGGGAGGGACAGCCTGGATGAGGTGCAGACTGGGGAGTTCTTTGAAAAGGGTATAATTTAATCTGAGGGGGCTGGAGATTGAGCCTAGCAGCTCCATGGACGAGTCAGGGGACCCTTGGTCCCCACCAGGACAAAATGAAAAGGGGCCTTGGAAGGCCAACAAGAGAATCTATGTAACCCCTAGGTGGCGCTATCCTATGGGCTACTGCCCCTGCCTGTATGGCTAGTGACAGGTTAAGGGGCCTAGGTCCAGTGACAGGTTCCTCCACCCAGAGGTCAGGGGTTGGTAGTGGTTAAACTAGCTTGGGCACAGCCCTCTGGGACACTGTGACCCTCTCCTTGTTCCCGCTTAGTGGCTCACACAGTACACGGGAGTTGCCTTCCCAATACCCCACATACGCACACACTTTTACACATATAGATACCGCTACCTTGAGACTGATTCTGCAGCACGCCTCTGAGGACCCCTGTAAAACAAGGTTAGACAATATACACAGACACAATGCAATGCTGGTTCTATATGTACTGACACCACAGACAGTATATAGTTCAATAACAACATATACTGCAGCCACATCCAAGAGCAGGGTCATTCTTGATGCCTGCAGGGGCAGGCCTTAGACAGCTAGTGTTGTAACCCACTCGAGGGAGCAATACTAGACCTGGTACTCTCAAATAGAGAGAGGATCACAAATTTAGAAGTCGGTAGACATCTGAGAACAAGCGACTACTGCACAGTGTGCTTCACAATAAGCACAACCATGGAGACGAGCCATACACAAACAAGCATACTGGACTTTAGAAGGGCTGATTTTGGCAAAATGGGTGAATACCTGAGGAATACACTAGCAAATGGCCAAAAAGGAGGGGTGGAAGAACAATGGAGTAAAATCAAAACTGCCATCATAGAGGCAACAAGCCTTGTGTGAAACAGATACAGAAAACAAAGCAGAGTAAAAATCACTATGGTTCTCAAAAGAGGTGGCAGGGAAGGTTAAGGAGAAAAAGGCTGCATTCAAAAAGTATAAGGAATCACAGAAGGAGCATGACAGAAAACTGTATCAATTAAAGCAGAAAGAAGTGGGAAGGCAGTCAGAATAGCATAAGCCCAAACCGAGGAAAAATATCCAATTCAGTTAAGAAGGGGATAAAACCTTTATAGGTACATTAGGGAGCATAGAAAGGTTAAGGGAGGAATAGTGAAGATTAATAAGGGAGAGGGAGGTGGGCAGAGGGAGACAGTGAAAAGGCAGAGTTACTGAATGAAAACATTTGCTCAGTATTCACAAAAGAAGATGAGGAGGAGTTACCTAAACCAGACAATAGAAGAACTCTGGGTAGGGGATTGACACCAGTCCATTTACAGAAGAAAGAGTTCTGAAAGAACTCCTAAAACCTCACTCTAAGGTTGTTGCAGTTGATCAGTGTCTTGTCGCTGAGCCCGGAGTTTCCTGGAGTTCCTTTAACCTACCGGATCCGTAGAGACACTATGAGGATTGTCCGTGAGATGCGCCCAACATGTTGTAGTTTGGATCCAGACCCTACTTCCTGATTATGGGTTGTAGTGAGACTATCGCCCGGTCCTTGCTCGGATTATCCGTGTTCTTTAGAGATGGAGTTTTCTAGTTCTCTGAAGGAAGGTGTGACTCCCTTCTGAAGAAAGCTTCTTTAGACCCATGACCTAGCAAACCTATCAATCTCTAACCTCCTTTTGTGCGGAAGGTTATTGAGAAAGTTGTGGTGGCTCAATTGATAACCATTTGACCATCCATAGTTTATACTAACTTCTCCAGTCTGGTTTTCAGAAGAGGCATAGCACTGAGACTGCTCTGGTTCGGGTGCTTAATGATCTCCTGATGCGAGAGATCGGAGACACCACTCTATTTTGGTTCTCCTTGATATGTCATTAGCTTTTGATACTGTGGATCATGGGGTTCTGCTCGAATGCCTGAGGTCCATTTGTGGACTATCGGTGTGGTCCTCAGAAGGTTTTCATCCACCTCGGGGAGAGTGCAGAGATTGGTCTCGGGTTTGCATTCATCCGGGGCCTTCTCTCTGCCTTATGGGGTACCTCAGGGATCGGTGCTTTCCCCATGTTATTCACAGTATATGCTACCCGGAGACATTGTAAGATGGTATGAGCTGAGGTTTCACTGTTATGTTGATGATACCCAGCTCTACCTGTCTTTTGCACCTTAACAGGTTAGTGCTATCTCGTGCTGAATAACTGCCTCGCTGATATCCAAGACTGGATGAATACAAGTGGTTTGTAGTTGAATCCGGGAAAGACTGAGGTTATGGTGGTGGACCCAGGTCACAGGGTTGAGGATTTAAGGGCGAGGTCCCCTCTGGATTAATTCTGGGTGGACCAGATCCCCACCTCCGAATGGGTGCGTGAACGTGGGTGTGGAGCTTGGACACTGGTTTGACCCTTCATTATCAGTGTTTGCAGTTGTCAAGACTGCATTTTTTATCTTAGAAACATCACCAGGATTAGGCACCTGGTTCCACCTTATGACCTGCCGGTTCTGGTCCACGCCTCGTGACATCTCGTCTTGATTACTGTAACTCCCTTCACCTAGGACTTTCTGGGGTTGATATCTGCCGCTTGCAGCTAGTGCAGAATGTGGCAGCATGTTTGTTGTCTGGGGTTTCAAGAAGGTCCCACATTACCCCAGTGCTGTGCACTCTGCACTGGCTGCCAATACAGTGGCGGATCACCTTCAAAGTGGGTCTTTTGACCTACAAAGCCCTACACGGCTAGGTCCCACTATTTGAAAGAGCTTTGGTGCCCTACACCCTCTGAGACAGCTCTGCTTGGCTGACAAGGGGTTGCTGGAGATTCCGAGGGTAAATTTGAAGTCCTCTGGAGTCCGTGCCTTCGGTTTTGCAGCTCCTATCCTCTGAATTATCTGCCCCATCAGCTCTGTGAGAGTACGATGGTGGAAGCTTTAAAAAGGCCTTAAAGACCTTTTATGGGAGAAGGCATTTTCTGCTATGTTGTAATCGGTTATTTTAGCTCGGTAATATTCGCTTTGTGAAGTTTTATGGTATGTATTGATTACGCTTGTATTTTTATGTTTCTATGTACAGTGCCTTGAAAATTTGAAAGGCGCTAATTAAATAAATTTTATTATTATTTTATTATTATTATTATTATTATAAACCTCAAGGTGGACAAAGCAATGGGGCCTGATGGGATTCACCCCAGAATCCTAAAAGAACTAAGGGAGGACCTAGTGACACCACTGACCACACTTTTAACAAATCATGGGAGGATGGGGTGGTACCTGAGGACTGGAGGAGGGCAGATGTGATTCCCTTCACAAAAGTGGGAGCAAGGCAGAAGCAGAAAACTACAGACCTGTAAGTTTGGCCTCAGTGGTAGGGAAAATGATGGAATCACTTGAAAGAAAGAATTGTTGAGTACCTAGAGGCCAGCAGGGCACAGGACCCAAAGCAGCATGGATTTACAGCAGGAAGGTCATGTCAGATGAACCTAATAGATTTCTTTGACTGGGTGACCAAAGTAATAGACCAGGGAGGGGCTGTGGATATGGCCTACCTAGACTTTAGCAAGGCATTTGGCACAGTCCCGCACAAAAGATTGATAATCAAGTTATCCAGCCTGGGAGTGGGTCCCAGGGTGGTAGCCTGGGTAGCAAACTGGCTATACAACAGGACACAGAAGATAATAGTGAATGGAACACATTCTGAAGAGGGGGTCACTAGTGAGTACCTCAGGACTCAGTACTAAGTCCAGTCCTCTTTAACATCTTTATAGGTGACATTGCAGAGAGTCTGAGGAAAGGTATGCCTCTTTGCAGATGACACAAAGATCTGTAACAGAGTTGATACACGGGGGGTAGAAAGGACGAGAAGGGACTTGGCAAGGTTGGAGGAATGGTCAGACAAATGGCAACTTAGATTCAAATCAAAGAAGTAAGTAATGCACCTGGGAAACAAAAACCCAGGAGAAGAGTACAATAGCAGGGAGGTACTAACAACAACAAAAATGGAAGGGGACCTGGGGGTAGTCATATCAAATGATCTAAAGGTTGGTAAGCAATGTGAGAAATCAGTAAGGAGAGCAGGGGATACTGAGATGCATAGGAAGGGGCATCACAAGTAGAAAAAGGAAGTGGTTATCCCTCTGTATAGACAGTTGGTGAGACCCCATCTGCAGTACTGTGCTGTTTGTGAGACCCTCATCTACGCAAGGACATAGACAGGATGGAAGCAGTCCAGAAGAGGGCAACTAAAATGGTGCAGGGTCTGCATCAGAAACCATATGAAGAGAGACTGAGAGAGCTTAATATGTATACCCTTGATGAAAGGAGGGACAGAGGGACATGATAGAAACATTCAAGTACCTGAAGGAATCAACAAGTCCAGGAGGGTAGCATCTTTCAGAAAAAGAGATGTAAGAACAAGGGGCACTATTTAAAGATAGAGGGGATGGCTCAGGGTAATGTAAGGAAATTTTTTTTCACGGAGAGCATGGTGGATGCATGGAACCACCTTCCTGGGGAGGTTGTTGGGTCTAAAACAGTGGGGAATTCAAACATGCATGGGACAGACATAAAGCAGTTGTAGTGGGGGTGGCAGGAAGTAGGCTGTTGGTTAACTAGACTCTGCAGCTTATCCAGTAGGTAGGAAATGGGCAGACTAGGTGGGCCAAGTGGTCCTTATCTACCATCAAAGTCTATGTTTCTACGTTCTAAATTTGATTTATTTAGGGACTGTAACATGGGAGGGGCAATCAGGTTGATTTGGTTTGGCAAGGTTCAAATCACAGTACTGTGCATACATATAGGGTCCAAAATGTCACACTCTCTGGGTACCCAGGATGGGAGGGGCTAGCCAGGTCCTTTGCCCAGGGTTGGCCGGCTGGTGCAGATGGATGGGCCCTGTAGGAAGAAAAATATGTACAACACACACTTGTAATCTGGAGCCAGATGGCTCAGTTCTTGGAAAGAAAACACCAGGAAATCAGTTGACACACTTTGATTAAATGAAAGGTGCTGGAGCTTCCTGATTTGTACTCACGATACCCCAAGCAGAGAACCTGATGGAAGAGGTTGTTCTGGATTGCCAGAAGAACAGGGCATGGAGACAAGACCTCGTGACAGGGCCCAACTGCTTTTGATAGCAGGCTGATTCAGTCCGATTAAACAGGGTTCTGCTTCCAGTTTCAGCACACACTCACAGTAAAGTGAAAATAAACCACAATCCCCCACAAGCACTAGGCACATTTATATGTAAAGGAATTACTATACCAGGCAGGCTGCTCCTCAATCCCGATCGCAAAACACTGCAACACCCGGAGCACTCACAGCAGCTTCAGTTCCTGGACAGGCCGATCGCACTTCAGCAAAACTGGTCTTCTACAGGGCAAGCCTGGTTCCGCACTCTTCTTCCAAAACAGGGTTCAGCCCAATGCACACTCTAAAGGTCGTGAGGCTGACTTCAGGGCCTCCCACGTGCTTCCTGCGAACCACACGCTAAACAGCACAGAGCTCCTTCTTCTCTCTCACAGGCACCTCAAGATCTGCCCTTGCCAGCAACAGTGCAGGTCATTTCCTTTAGGCTCACAAGTTCAGTTGGTTGGTTCGGCTGTCAGTCATAGCAGGGCTACCTCTGTTGGTGTAAAAGGCGCCAAAGTCCAAACTACAATTCCCAGAGGCACCTTCCATACAGCCCCATTATAGCAGGCTCCAGATGAGAGTCCAAGTTCTGATTCACCCACAGCAGGCTCCGTCTTAGAGTCCTCACACACTGATTGGTCCAACTTGGTAGTCCGGGACCAAAATGGAGAAACAAGTAGAAACAGTTTATACTGCAAAAGAAGCAGGTTAGACAAACTACACGCTCATGAATACCTGGATTTCTCCCCAGAATTAGTTATATCCTCCAAGAGTGCTCACTCTGCCCACTTAGCAATGGCAGAAACAGAACACTGAGCCAGCAGCTCAAGGGACTCAGGCTTAAACACACAGTCCCCCATACAAACTAATTAAGCCTGCAAGTAGGCAGCTCTTAAAGAGACAGTACCAGAGGCCTCTAAAGCACTCTCGGCACCCACATTTAAACAGCATTGCCGACCGCCCAGACCTGAAGCACTCAGGCAAGCTCCTGGAAGATTTTTGGGAACCCCATTTGCAGGGGGTTACATATGGATGGGGACAATGGTGGAGGGGCCTGGTAGTCAATGCTAGAAGCCTGGCAAACAAGATGGAGGAGCTCATAGCCACCATTGCACATGATAGGTGTAACCCCCACCAGTAGGGGTTCCTAAAAAGCCTTCCGGGCTTGCCTGGTGGCTCCCAGTTTACCTGGTGTTCGGCAAAATGCCGCTGATTGTGAGTGCTTTAAAAGCCTCCGGTGCTGTCCTTTAAGAGTTGCCTGCTCGCAGGCTCTAGAGGGTGCATGGGGATGTGTTCCTACTCGAATCCCACCAGAGCTGTGGGGGATGCGCTCCCATCGGTAGCGCTGCTATGCGTGGCAAAGGGAACTGGTTCAATAGATGTGGCCGCTATAAGTGTTTAAAGTATTAGTAAATTTGTAGTTTGTTTAACCTGTTTTGCAGCTGGGACTTTGGTACTTGGCCCTCCATTTTGGACCTGGGTGGCTGAACTGGGCCAATGGAGCGAGAAGGAACATTAAAATGGCGTACCTAATGACCAACCAGGATCAGGACTCAAGCTGGAGCCGGCTGGCCAATGGGGATACAGCTAGTGATTCTGGTTAATGGGTTCTGGACCTTGGCGCCTTTTTGCACCAATGGGCGAACTTAGTGGCTGGCATCAGCAGCCCACCAATGAGATGGTAGCCGGCGCCGAATTGAGAGAGGCTTGCCTCCCTACTGCCAAGGGCAGAGATGTTGTGGTTGTGGAGCGAGCAAGGAGCTCGGGGCTTCAAGGCCGGGTTGAGTGTTCATGCGGGAAGCATGTGTGAGGCCAATCGGGCATTTGAAACACCTGTGATCTGGACTAAATCCGCTGGTTAGCGGTCAGAGGAAGCCATGCAGGAGCACGGCTACCTATCAGGCTCACCCTGTGGAAGACTGAAGAATCTGCTTGAATCGCGCCGGTCTGTCAGGGACAGTGAAGCTGGGCCAATTTGGCCTGGTGACTGGAGTGCAGGTGATCGAGAAGGACAGCAGCTGCCTGGTATGGTACCCTCTGCCTTGCATATAAATGTGTGGAGAAGTGCTGGGAGTCCAGGCTCGGTCCTGTGAGTGGTGCAAGAACGCTCTGACTACTGGAGTTGTGAGTACTAAATCAGGGTAGCTCCCGGCAAATGGTCCTAGTGAGGGCAGGCCTTTCTGGGTTCTGTACTGGTGACACTGCCTGAGCCCGCTGGCTCTACTTAATTTTCATAGGAATTAAATATGAGTTTGTGTCAGGGCCCCAACCAGCTGCATTAAGGACTAGCCTTTAGGGCTTTGGGTACCCATAAACAGTGACTTATAGGTTAGAGCCTATGCACAGCACCTTAGATGATACTTATATGTTATAGTGGTAAGCTAATTAACCTGATCACCGCAGTCCTTGTTCACTCCCCTCAAATAAATCAGATTGATCTTTGCAAAGGTACACTGGCTGGTTTGTGCATTAAGGGTACATTACTGTACAGTGATTATTGTGTAACTGCAACTTACTTTTCAGGAGTTCCCAGACCCAGCTGATTGGCTCCAGCTGGGGTGTAAGTGTGTATGGTGCTAACACTGGGATTTACTTTGTGTGGGCCACTAGTGGGAAGAGATGGAGGTTGCAGCAACCCAGAGGGCTGTGACCATGTCATAGTCAACTGTCCTAACCCTGACCTCTGGGTGGAGACACCCGTCAATGGATCTAGGCCCTCACCCTGTTACAGTCGGAGGCAGGTAGTAGCCCTGGGATAGCGTCCTGGGTTACATAGTGAGGCACCACTGGGATTAGTGTCCCTAGTGGCCAAGTGACAAGTACCTAACTATGGATAAATTGAAGGAAAAGCTGGAAGGGGATATCATGGCTAAAATTAAGTTGGACCCCATTAAGACAATGGTGCATAAACTGATGGGGTGGGGTGAAGTCAAGAGTTGGACTCTCAGAGGATTGTGTTACTGTTAGATGTCTAGGACAACGACGTTGACCTTATTTCTGTAGTGGAGCATGTTAAATGTTTGGGTAAGGTAGAGGTGAAGGGGCGTATGGCTGACCTACTCGATCAGACTTTGCAGGTGTTACTTTATGTAGTGTAGCCATTGACACCGAGAGGGTACCCCAGTGATCTACCCGAAGGTGCCCATCAGGGATGGAGGGTCATTCATATCTGGAGTGGGTCAGTCACCCCGGAGGGTCTCCCAGACTAATAGCTTCAAAGATAAGCTGCTTAAATTGTTAGCTGTGGAGGGGAGGACCACTCAAGAGTTGCTGCAGGCCTTGGACCTTTCTAGTGACCCCACCCCCCAGGCTTCCCCGCACCTCTCCTGGGCCCCCAAGAGTTCTATTTTGGCCCCACCACCCTTAGTGATTCCTTCTATACAGTTAAATTGCATCTGAGGCTAAAACCTTTTTTCTGGCACAGTGCCAGTGCCTTCAGGGAAGATGATTTGGAGGCATGGATGGACTATGCCAGCCCCTAGTTCAGGAGTGGCAATGCTCTGAGGGGAGAAATGAAAGAGACTGATGGAGAGTCTATGGGTCCGCTTTAAGCCATTCAGTTCTTGCAGGCTACTAGCCTGAAGCTACCTCAGCAGAGTATCTCTGCTTTAGAGGGAGTGTTTGGAAGCACAGAAACTGGGGAAGATTTATTATGGAAATTCAAGTCTGCTAAGCAGTGGACGAATGAAAAGCTTTCCACCTTTGTTACTAGGTTGGAAAGGGCTTTACAAAAGGCCTATTCGAAAGGGTGGATCACTGCCACAGCCTTGAACCAGGTCAGGTTGGAACATGTTTTAAAATATGCTAGATTTTCCAGTGTGATACTGTTAAAACTTAAGTTACACGATCGATGAGCTGCCCCACCTGAGTACCGCCAATTGATGAGGGAGATTAGAAGTAGAGACTGATGAGGAGAGGTGGGAACCCTACGTGGGGGCTGTGAATCTGTGCCAAACCCCTGAGTCTAGTGAACCCGATGAAGCCTACCCTTCGGGGCCTGATGTATCCCCAGAGTCACAAGGAAGGGTGGGGGTGCGTGCAATTTCCTCTGATCCCCAAGTAGAGAGTGAGTTGAGGCCGAGATTAGAAATTTACGAGAGCTGGTGAGGGACTTGAAGCAAACCACTACCCACCCTGTTAGGTTTGGGGACCCAGAGTTATCTAGAAACAAACACCTTAGCCAAGGGGCCCTCGCCCCAGGATGGCCCCAGCAGATGAAGTATTCCCCCAATAGAGACCACCGGGACCCCAAATTCTGTTACCATTGTGGGGAAGATGGCCACTTTCAGACTGAGTGCCAGTTGCGGAGAATTTTACGGAAGGTCAACAGCCGGCTGATCATCTGGCATCGCAGGGCTTACACCGTCCCCTAGGAAGAGTTTTGTGACCTGGGCGATGCTCAAGTAACTGTCAACGCTGAGCCCCCAAATGGTCTGATGTGGTAGGGCCCTCGATGGAGGCCCTGGTGGGTAAATGGGATACCCACCTGGGCTGTATTGGATAGTGGCCTCAGGTGACCATTATGTTCCAGGACTGGTATCAGACACATCTACCTGAGGTGCCACTACAACCCGTGGATGGTCTACATATGTGGGGGCTGAGTGACAAGGCTTATCCATATTTGGGATATATCCGATCTGGTTGTTGTTTCCTACTTCAGTGGCTTGGGTGGATGAACAGGTGGAAACCTTGGCCTTAGTATACCCCCACTGGACTGTATGATGGGGTACCCTTGTTGATTAGGACCAATGCTCACATGTTTGGTCGACTAGCACAATTGTGTTCTGAAAAGCAGGTGTCCAGGACTGGGCGAGCTCTTAGGATACCCACCTTGATCCAGAAGGCCTATGAGACTCGAGAAAGGCTAGCCAGGAGGAACCTGAAGGCAAGGGTGGGTGTCATCTGGAGGAAGGATCCAGAGCCATTGCTGTTAGCCCCAAATGCCCAGTGTGTTTTGCAAGGGAGGTCCGGCTTAAAAGGATGTCAAGAATAAACTATTGATGCTGGATGCACCTGGGAAGGAAAGTTGCCTGGGGACTGCTGGTTAAACCCAGTATCTTGCCTGCTGGAGCCCATGCTTATGCCAGGAGGGTGATGGTTCAAGTCCATAATGTGTCTGACAAAGAGATTCGAGTAAATAGGGACTGCACCCTGGCTAGTGTGCATTGTGTGGACACTGCAGTGCTCCCCAGTAGCAAGGGTTTGGGGAAGGATGACAGAGTAATGCCGACTTGTTTGACGGTGACTCCCGTTGCCTGCTGAATGGAAGGTGAGGATCAGTGAAAAGCTTGCTCAAAGAGACCAGGTATTTTCCCTAAAAGAATGGGATGTGGGATGTGTGCAAGGGCTGAACACCACATCGGACTGCATGATGAGAGGCCTTTTCAAGTGAGGTCTCGGCGCCTGACCCCTGCTGACATCGATGATGTGAGACGGCATCTGCAAGAGATGCTTGCTGCTGGTGTGATACAAGAATCCAGGATCCCTTATGCTTCCCCATTGTAGTAGTGAGGAAAAGAATGGGCTGTTCGGATGTGTGTGGATTACCGTGCATCTTAAACCGGCGGACCATCCCTGACCAGTATACCATGCCATGCATGCAGGACACCTTGGAGTGTCTAAATGGCAGTAAGTGGTTCTCTGTGTTAGATCTCCGTAGTGGGTACTATCAGATCCCGATGGCTCTGGAGGATCGAGGAAGACTGTGTTCATTTGCCCCTAGGTTTCTGTGAGTTTATCCGGATGCCTCAAAGGATTTCAGGTGCCCCAGCTACCTTTCAGCGCCTGATGGAGCGTGCTGTGGGGACATGAACTTGCTTGAGTGTTTGGTTTATCTAGATGATGTCATAGCGTTTGGCAGATCGTTGGAAGAACATGAAAGTTGATTGTTCAAGGTCCTGGACCGACTGGAGGATTTTGGTCTTAAATTATCTATAGACAAGTGCCAATTCTGTCAAACCTCTGTGAAATATGTGGGCCACATAGTATCCACTGAAGGCATAGAGACTGACCCCAGAAAAGTAGAAGCTTTGACCACTTGGCCCCAACCAAGAAATTTGAAGGAGCTACAGCGGTTCCTGGGGTTCTGTGGGTATTACCGACAATTATTAGAGACTACTCTCGGGTGATCCAGCCTCTGCTTAATCTCACTCAAGGGACCCCCGACCCATAAGAAATATAAGAAGACTGCATAATCTGGGACTGAGAAAATTATTTCCACCCAAATGATGTGTCTGGTGCTAAGCTGGACTGCCGATTGTGAGGAAGCTTTCTATGACATTATATATCAACTTACTCATGCCCCAGTGCTGGCCTATGCTGACCCAGCTAAACCCTATATTCTTCACACTGATGCCAGTCTGCAAGGATTGGAGGACGTATTGTACCAAGAGCACTGGAACGGTCTGAGACCTGTAGCTTTTGCCAGCCGCAGCTTGACCCCTTCTGAAAGAATTATCCAGTGCACAAACTAGAGTTTCTAGCTCTAAGTGGGCTATTGTTGATCAATTCCATGACTATTTGTATGGGGCTAAGATACTGGTGAAAACTGATAACAATCCTTTGACATATGCTCAGACCTCAGCCAAGCTAGATGCCACTGGTCATAGGTGGCTCTCTCGTTATCCACCTACAACTACGCTGTTGAGTACAGAGCAGGCCTAAACCATATAGATGCTGACACTCTCTCCTGGAGACCTGTGTCCTGAGCTGATTGGGTCAGATTGTCCGAACCCGACATTAGAGCCCTTTGCACAAAAATTGACAAGGAGGAACAGGTGTCTCCTGATACTGTGGACTGCATGGTGGATTGCTTGGGTCCATCTGAGAACTGTGTGCCTGCTGCCTACTGCCATTTTCTGCATTAGACACTAGTACACTGCCCCAGTTCAATAATGATAGCCTCCAGTTGGCTCAGTCTCGAGATCCCATGATACAACCTGCTTTAGAGGCGCTGCAAGTAGGGAGAGATGTGTCCCAACTGCGGTCTGCTGACTTGAGAACTGCCCTGTTGTACAAAGAAGGCCCAAAATTGAAGCTGAACAATAAACTGTTATACCAGGAGACCGTAGACAAAGAGGGCAAGTAGACAAACAACAACTAGTGCTGCCCACCGCTTTAGAGAACTGGTGTTGAGGTCCCTGCATGACCACATGGGGCATCTTGGCATAGACCGAACCCTTGACCTAGTGCGGACCGGATTTAACTGGCCCAAAATGAGTGCTGACGTGAGCAGTATGTTAAGACCTGTGGCCGCTGTTTAAAAAGAAAACCCTGCCTCAAAGAGCTGCTCCTGGTTAATATCACTACCAGTGCCCCTATGGAACTGGTCTGCATTGATTTCCTGAGCCTAGAACCTGATCTGAAAAATATCAGCAACATATTGGTAGTCACTGATCATTTTACTTGATATGCCCAGGCTTTCCCACCAAGGATCAGAAGGCAACCACGGTGGCTAAAGTCCTTGTTGAAAATTTCTTTGTTCACTATGGGGCCCCCAGCGAATCCATTCCGATCAAGGAGAGATTTCAAGAGCTGTCTGATTAGAGACATGCTATCCTTGTGGGGTGCGGAAATCAAGAACTACCCCATATCACCCTAAGGATGATCCCCAACCTGAGAGATTCAATCGCACCTTGCTCGATATGTTGGGCACCCTGCACCCTAAAGACAAATCAAGATGGAACCAGCAGATCAGTGCCTTAGTACATGCCTACAATTGTACCAAGAGTGATGCCACTGGGTTTTCCCAATATCGCTGATGTTTGGAAGGGAAGCCAGGTTGCCAGTGGATGTTTGTTTTGGGGTTTCCTTGATGGGGTTCACACAGCTAATCATTTACAGTATGTGCAGAAGCTGAAGGTCCAACTCAACCATGCCTACCAACTAGCCCAAACCATGGCTGCTAAGTGGAATTTAGCCAACAAAGAAAGGTATGATAAGAAAGTAAAAGCAGTGGAACTGAAAGAGGGGACAGAGTGCTATTGAGAAATTTGGGACTGCATGGTAAACATAAGATTGCTGACCGATGGCATCACCTCCCTCATATTGTTGTGGGAAACTGAAAGATTTGCCTGTGTATAAAGTGCGGCCTGAAAAAATTCAAAAGATGAAAATACTTTACACCAAAATCACCTGCTGCCAATTGGACAGATTTTGATAGGGCTGAAACTCCCAATGCCCCTCCCTCTGGGCCTACAACTAGAGCTGCTGCCAAAAGAAATCCAGAGGGTTGACTCCTCAGAACTTAAACCCCAGGGCCTTCCTCTGATGAAATTGACCCCCATCTGTGCCTGAAGACAGTGAACATGATGTGGAGTATTACCCTCTTATGAACTGAGTCAACTCTTTAGGACAATCCCTAGCTCACTCTGGGGACGAGGTTGGGTTTCATGGACTGTCTGAACCCCAGCTTTGTCTTTGGAGCCAATGCTCCCAGAGGATGAAGTGAGTGACATCAAAGGTGAAGAAGTGGGGTCTTTGAGTCTGGCTGAATTATCTGGGCTGGCCGAGCTGTCTGACTTTCAGAAGAGGAAGGAGAGGTGGGGAACTGTTAGGGATCTGCCGAGCAAGAAGAATACTTGAGTGCCCTGATAGCATCCCAGTAGAGCCAGAAATGCCCATGACTGAACCAAGTAGTGTGGGTCCTGATATAGAGGGTCATGTCCCGAAATTACTATGGGCCAGGCCCCTTCTCCTGTGGAGGTTCCCCTACTAATTTAAATGAGGCTGAAATGGAGCCAGAACCTGCAGCAGATTTTAATGAGACCCCTAGACACACTGGCCAAGAAGTACGGCCTATAATAAGGTTAAGTTATGAGTCTCTGGGTCAGCCTGTGGACCTGCCATTAAATGTAGTCCATAAGGGGTCTATGTATCTCCGAGTTCCCTGCCAAGTTGGTCTTGGGGAGCGATTCACAACTGTTAGTATTGCCCTCAGAGTATAATGCTACTGCCCCTTAGGCCTCAGGTAGCTGATAGGGAGGGCCCCTGTTACCCAGGTGTCATGGGCAGGAAGTAATGACCTGATCTATAAAAGAAAGGGTTGTGGTATGTGTAATGTTGTAGACAAAAATATAATAATAAATAAAGCTGTGTAATACAGTACCATTGTATGCAGCCCAAGGTCTAATTGCTGTTAATTTAAATAGTTTTGCCTTAAAGTGATTTAAGGGTAACTACTTGACGCTGGACGCCAAGTTTTTCCAAGCCCAGAAGGTGTAACTCCCCACCAGTGGGGGTTCCTAAAAGCCTCCCTGGGGCTTGCCTAGTGGCTCCGGTTTACCTAGTGTTCGCAAATGCTGCTGATTGTGAGTGCTTTAAAAAGCCTCCAGTGCTGTCCATTTAAGAGTTGCCTGCTCGAAGGCTGTAGAGGTTGCATGGGGGACGTGTTTCCTGCTCTAATCCCACCAGAGCTGTGGGGATTGCTCCCATTAGTAGTCACTATCGCGCAAAGGAACTGGTTCAATAGATGTGGCCACTGGCTATAAATGTTTAAAGTATTAGTAAATTTGTAGTTTGTTTAACCTGTTTCCTTTGCAGCTGGGACTTTGCACTTGGCCCTCTATTTTGGACCTGGGTGGCTGAACTGGGCCAATGGAGCGAGAAGGAACATTAAAATGGCATACCTAATGACTAACCAGGATCAGGACTCAAGCTGGAGCCGGCTGGCCAATGGGGATGCAGCTAGTGATTCTGGTTAATGGAGTTCTGGACCTTAGGCCTTTTTGCAGCAATGGGGGCAAACTTGGTGGTGGCATCAGCAGCCCACCAATGAGATACGTGTGCTGCCCGAATTGAAGGTTTGCCTCCCACTGCCAGGGGCAGAGATGTTGTGGCTGTGAGCGAGCAAGAAGCTCGGGCTTCTGCGCCTGTTGAGCTGCTCGCGCGGGAAGCACGTGTGAGGCCAGTCGGGGCATTTTAAATGCCTGTGGATCCGGACTAAATCCGCTGGTTAGCGGTCAGAGGAGGCTTGCAGGAGCACGGCTACCTACCAGGCTCACCCTGTGGAAGACTGAGAATCTGCTTGAATCGCGGCTCGGTCTGTCAGGGACAGTGAATCTGCATCAGTTTGGCCTGGTGACTGGAGTGCAGGTGATCAAGAAGGACAGCAGCTGCCTGGTATGGTACCCCTCTGCCTTGCATATAAATGTGTGGAGAAGTGCTGGGAGTCCAGGCTCAGTCCTGTGAGTGGTGTGAGAGCTCTGGCTACTGGAGTTGTGAGTACTAAATCAGGGTAGCTCCTGGCAAATGGTCCTAGTGAGCAGGCCTTTCTGGGTTCTGTACTGGTGACATTGCCTGAGCCCGTTGGCTCTACTTCATTTCGTGAGGAATTAAATGCTGAGTTTGTGTCAGGGCCCCAACCAGCTGCATCGAGGACTAGCCTTTAGGGCTTTGGGTACCCATAGACAGTGACTTATAGGTTAGGCCTGTGCACAGCACCTTAGATAGATACTTATATGTTATGGTGGTAAGCTAATTAACCTGATCACCCCAGTCCTTGTTCACTCCCCTTCAAATATATCAGATTGATCGTTTGCAAAGGTACACTGGCTGGTTTGTGCGTTAAGGGTACATTACTGTGCAGTGATTATTGTGTAACTGCAACTTACTTTTCAGGGTTCCTGGACCCAGCTGATTGGCTCCAGCTGTGGGGTAACTGTGTATGGTGTGAACACTGGGATTGACTGTGTGGGCCACTAGTGGGAAGAGAGGGGGTTTGCAGCAACGCAGAGGGCTGTGACCAAGTTATATTCAACTGTCCTAACTCTGACCTCTGGGTGGAGGCACCCACAATGGATCTAGGCCCTCACCCTGTTACAGTCGGAGCAGGCAGGGGTAGTAGCCCTTGGGATAGCGCCCTGGGGTTATATAGGCTGGACATAGTAGCAGTTATGGAGACCTGGTGGATGGCGCACCACACTTGGGAAGCAAGGTTCTAGGGTTCAAACTAATCAGGAGGGACAGGAAGTATGGGGGGTGGCCTTGTATATAAGGGATGATGTAAAGGTGATGAAGGAGAGGGAGGATGACGGGGAGACAGAATTACTGTGGGCAATGCTAGGCAGAAGGGCAGGGAGTCGCTGAGGCTTGGAGTGGTATACAGACCACCCATCCAATGGGAGGAACAAGATAGGAAGTTGACACAAGACATAGCAAGGGTAGCTCTGAAAGGGAAACGTTACTAGTGGGGACCTGAACCCTTCCTGATGTTGACTGATCCATATCTGATGCAGCTTCAGCAAGAAGCAGGGAAGCTCTGGAAGTACTACAGGGGCTTTCCTTGACAATTAGTCAGGGAACCAACAAGAGGAAACAACCTACTGGATGTGGTCCTGACAAATGGGGAGAACGAGGAGGGGTGGTGATGGGGAGGAGCTGGGTAATAACGACCGTAGCACCATCATGCTTAAGGTGAGGGCAGGCAGAGGGGACCTGGATGAGCATAATGGTTCTGAATTTCAGGATACAAACTTTAATGAGATGAGAAGGATAATGGGGAAGCAATGGGTGGTATCAAGGATATAAGGAAGTAGAGAACCTACGGGATGCTATCAGGTCAAGGAGGCCACGGACAGGTGTAGAGGAGGGTAAGGAAGGAGCAAAAAGTAGGAGGCCCTGTGGTTCAACAGGAGTGTAGAGATGATGGTAGGGACAGGAAAAGGGCATTTAGGAAATACAAGGAAATGCAGGAGGAGGAGGACAGGGAAAGCTACAGAGAATCGAGGAGGATAGCGAGAAAGAGATTAGAAGGCAAAGCTAACACTGAGGAGAGGGATTATGAGACAGGCGGGGGCAAAATAATTTTTAGGTACATGAGGGAAAAGAGGAAGACTAGTCAAGGAATCACTAGGTTCTGAGGGGATGGGGGAGCTACTAGGAGGATGACAGCATGAAAGTGGAGGAGTTGAATAGGTATTTCTGCTCAAACTTCACAAAGGCGGGGGGCAAGGCTGATGAATAGGGGTGGGTGGAGATGGGCCCATTTAGTATACAGAGAGACAGAAAGGAACTTGGAAGGGTGAAGGTAGACAAGGCCATGGGACCTGATGGACTGCATCCGAGGGCAATATGGGAGCTAAGGGAGGAGTTAGTGGCCCCACTGGTAAGCTTATTTAACCTGTCCTTGGCTGCTGGAAAAGTGCCAGAGGATTGGAGAAGGGCCACAGTGGCGCTAATAGCAAGGTGGGGGAGTAGAGAGGCAAAGGAGAACTATCGTCCAGTCAGCCTTACAGCTGTGGTGGGAGAGTCATGGAGGCACTCATCAGGGAGAGAGTGGAGCAGCACCACAGGAAATGGATTGCTGAACAACAGCCAGCATGGGTTCACTAGGGGAGGTCATGCCAGTCCAATCCTATTGAATTTTTGACTGGGTGATGCAGGAGACAGACCAAGGTGGGTGATGGACATGGCCTACCTGGACTTCAGTAAGGCTTTGACACCGTCCCCCACAGAAGATTGGTCATTAAACTGGGAAGTATGGGGATGGGGACAAACTAACTAGATGCGTGCAAAGCTGGCTAGCTGACAGAACCCAGAAGGTGGTAATGAAGGGGAGCACTTCAGAGAGGGACAAGTGACTGCAGGGTACCCCAGGGTCAGTGCTGAGGATGCTCCTCTTCAGTGTCTATATATGTGACATTATGGATGGACTGAAAGGACAGGTGGTGCTCTTGCGGACGACATGAAAATCTGCAATAGGGTGGACACTGAAGGAGGGGTGGAGGGCATGCAGCAGATCTGAGGGCACTAGAAGGGTGGGCGGAGACCTGGCAACTGAAGTTTAACACCAGGAAGTGTGCGGTCATGCATCTGGGACATAGTAACCCAGGACAGAGTACAAAATGGGAGGAGGAAACCAGGAGACAGAGCAGGAGAAGGATCTGGGTAAAATAGTCTCTAGCAACTTTAAGGTGGGAAACAGTGTACTAAGGTGGTGGGAAGGCCTATGGGATGTTGGCTAGTATTGGCAGGGAATCACTAGCAGGAAGAGTGAAGTCCTGGTAGCCCTGTACCAGGCTATGGTGAGACTGCACCTGGAGTCCAGAGTCCAGTTCTGGAGGCCTCACTTGTGAAAGGACATAGACCAGATGGAGCGGGTTCAGTGAAAAGAGCAACCAAGATGGTGCTAGAGATGAAGGGCAAGCCATACGAGGAGAGATATAATGAGCTGGGGTTATATACCCTGGAGACCAGAAGGAGAGACGGACATAATAGAAACCTTCAAGTACATCAAGGGATTAAACAAAGGGGCCTGGGGGCATATTCAAAATGAAGTGAGACACTGCTACTAGAGGAATAGCCTGAGACTACAAGGGTGCATTACAGGGGAATGTGAGGGGAGATTCTTTATGGAGTGGGTGTTGGATGCCTGGAATAGGATTCTGGAGGAGGTTGTAGGGGTGGAGACATTGCTGGGATTCAAGAGGTGTGGAAGAGGCATACAGGGCTATGGGGCATGGGGTTGGTTCCCAGGAGGAGGGAGGAGGTAGGCGGGGAGGAAAAGGGCAGACTGGATGGACCATGGGGTCTTTTTGCCATCAAGTTATATGATTCTATGAAATAGGTGGATGAAATGATCAATGGCTAAGTTCACATCCTGAGTCTGCACTAGAAAGTACTAGTCCACCCTGACCGAGCAGGGTTTGGAGAAGAGGGAGCTTATGGGAGTGAAATACATGTGCCTTGGTAGTGAGGGGTTCACCTTGACCACTTTGCAGACCATTTGCAGGTGCCTGGGGAATGGTCGCTGAGAGCATTAGGTAGGGCAGCATTTGATAGACCCTATCAGGGTGGCTGACAGGAAACCAGTCAAGAAGGGTGGCAGTTCCAGTTTTGTAATTAGTTCTGGTAGGTGAGTTAATGATTTGAGTAAGGAATACTTCAGCTAATTTGTTTTTAAGATCAAGGTTATTGCTTGCCAAACAGTTAAATCCCCAAGCACAATTTTTCATGGTGTGGATTAAAGATTAGCTACAGTTTGATGAAGCCATCAGAACTATCCCTGAGTATTCCTTTGTGGTGTGTAGCTACTAGAAGGTTAAGTTTTTCTTACCATGGGGCCAAGCCCTCAGATTTGCAGCAAGGAGTTCACAGCCAGCAGGATCAGGGGAAAGGGGGAGTCTGCTGGACCTAAGGTAAGGTATTATGAATAGGAGGCAGCCACCACCTCTTTAGATCTTCTGTCCAGTCTGAGTGTCATCTACCCATCTGTGTGAAATTCAGAATCTGTGGTCTTATTAGTAAGTCATGTTTCTGTGACAGGCACCATTTCGAACTTGGCATCTGTCACCCAGAATTTGAACTCATCAAGCTTTGGCATGAGACTGCCAACGTTCATATGAGCCACCCAGATAGCCTCTGGAAGGTAGTTTGTGAGGTGAATGGGCCACGGGTTTGGTGAACATTGCTGCAATAATTATTAGGAGGAGGAACACGTGTCTTATTGCAGCGTAGTCTGAATGACTTAGGGCCAGTATGACTCCTGGCTTTTCAGGCCTTGCATTTAACAAAGTAAGTTCACTGGATGGAGCTTATTAAGGTAGTACCAGCTTGCCCATCAAAATTTACCTCTTGTGGAATAACCTTTTTCCCCAAGCATTTGAAGCGTTAGAGACTCCTAATTTTTTTTGGCAGGAGTTGAGGTACAGTGGATGCAGGTTGCCTCCACAGGCCATAAGAAAGGGGGTGTCTGGATTTGTTCCAGGGAGTCTCACACTTAGTTCAGGTACACTGACCAGTGCCAAGACACCCATAAGTAGAGATAATGTTCGGAAGGAGGCCATAATAACTCTTAGAGAAAGGTCAGAGTGGCAGGTGGGTTAATCAAATAGAATAATATATAGGTGAGGATGTATTACAAGGCAGTAAGACCATCGAGGAGGTTTGGGGACTTGGGACACCGAGCCCGGCTCGAGGTTAACAAAGTCCCCAAAACCTCAGAATAATCTGCTAGCTTCACCCTCATCTATTTATTTTATATATATGGATCCATCTAAAAATTCTGTGTTTTTCTGTGGGCTTGACTGTAAGGCCAGTTGACTGGCTGAAAATCTCTCTCACTCTGTCTCTCTCTCGCTCATCCGCCTCCCCACGTGTTACATTTAAATTTGGCAAGTTCTGTGGCAGTAAGTCCTACCTTTCCTTTTGTTGTCCTTCAGTGAATGGAGGATGAAGCAGATAACATGGAGATAAAAATAAAAAGATAAATAGAAAAAGCGAAGCAATAGGGTGACTGTCCGCTAAGCGAGGTAAACAACCGCTATGTTTTAGAGTGGTTCTGCCTGCTCCACAGAAGAAAGCTGTAATAAGAATGCATGCATCACTTTGATCTTGAAGGAGAAACACACACCTTAGCAACTGGGTCTGTGTGGCGGGCAGAGCTTGCACATGCGCTGTGTCATTTCTTTGATATTACTATCGTTCAGAGCTGAAACGATAGTATTATCACCTCTGAATGATAGTATTATTAGGGAGCAACAGTGGTATTCTCAATGTGGATAGTGTTGTATTACAGGGATTTTTTATATGGGACAGGATGGTATTATTTGGCCATATCCATATATTATAAAGTGGTAACAGGGCAGCCAAAGAAAATTAGAGCCAGGGAAGAAACCAAGTGAGGTGCAGCTGGGGGACTTTGATCTAATCCAAAACAGGGGAGAAAGTAGGCTGATTGATTCAGCATGTCATAAAAGATGGACCACTCTGGAGGGTGGGCAGGTGGAAAGTACTATGTGCCACGCATGTGCTGATTAAGCCAGCATGGTCCCTACTCCCAAAGTAGTATCTGCAGTTCACTGTGTCAGGGAGTGGGGAGGGTGGCGAAGCCTCATGAATCAAGGAGAACCCTACCATGGCCTTGAAGGGAGAACAGTTATTGAGACACACACAAAATAATGGGGTCAGTGGCTGTAATGTGATCGGAGCGGGAGAGCTAAGAGAGGGTACTAGAAGGTATGCTAATAAGACAGGCTGTGACACTGAGCAGGAAAGGAAAAGATCACAGGAAAACAGGAATTCCAGAGTACAGTATAGAGATAAGGCAGGAGCTGCTGATATTACGGGATCACAAATTTAGGGCCATGCCGGTAGTTAAATGGAGGAAGAGCTCCTCCCCACATCCCATTTAAATCAGTCGACTAAGCACCACCCTGCTTAGAGCGAGTTGCACTCACTGCGCCAAGCCTGTGCTGTGTGCTGATGCTGGCCCCACCTTCCCCTCCCCTCCTCCCTCCCTCTTTTGCTTCTCATCTCTCCTTTTCTGTTCATTTGTTGTTTTTCTTTACCTTTTGGGGGCCTTGCCTCTGGCTGCAGCACGTAGTTCGCTCGCCGTCTCCCTCCACGCCATCCCACACCTGCAACTTTTTCTGCCATTTCAACTGGCTACCTCCACTTACAGGACCACGCTCTGGCTTTCCGTCCAGTACTGCAACAACAGAGTTACTGCCATTTCGTGGTCTGCATTATGCTGTTGGGACTGATATTCTGCCTTCTTCCACTCGTGGGTCCTGCTACTCCCACATGCTCTTCCTAACTACCGCTTCTACTTGGTTCTTTGGAGTCTCCTGCTCTCGTATGCTATGCAACCGTGCACCTCCTGCTTGAAGCTGCCTGCATTGCTACCTTCACATAGTTAATACGTTTATTTATCATTGGGGACTGGTCGTATTGAGCTTTCTGAGGAGAATTTCAACACAATGATTTCAGCTTGCCTTTCAGTCCTGATCACCTTTCTGCTATCACAGTTCACTACTGTTTCCCTATCCAGTCCTACCCCTGCCCTCACATCAACAGGCTGCTGATTTCACTATTTGAAAATATGCTCAATAGATTGGGACACGTCCTTGGGGCTGCCTTTCATTTTACTGGATGCTCTATGTTTCACCAAGCTGACCGTCCCTCCGGATAAGCTTCATGACACAACCATTTAACTGGAGGTCTTTATGCAAGCCTGCTTGCACCGCCAAC
This sequence comes from Neoceratodus forsteri, assembly GCA_016271365.2. Classification (NCBI taxonomy): domain Eukaryota; kingdom Metazoa; phylum Chordata; order Ceratodontiformes; family Ceratodontidae; genus Neoceratodus; species Neoceratodus forsteri. Next base: position 490,645,197 of record CM028132.1, on the reverse strand, counting down.
CGCTGCTATTTCTCAGGGCATTTTGTAGTCTTGCTTACTGCTCAGTTCTACAACCACAAGCTTGGCTACAGATATCTAACTCACAGTTTGCTGCTCATTGCTTCACCATTTACAATATTATTCAGCAGGATCATCTTGCAATATGTGCTCCACCGTAATTCTATGTTCTCGTACTTCATACGCAACTGCATTCATTCAGCGTGACTTTCTGCCGCCGACAGCCCTTTCGCCCACCATCCATCCGCTCATCTAGGTTTGCTGCGGGACTACCAAGTTGTTGTAGCTGTTCTTGGATGCTTCCTCATTCTCCCTTTGGATTTACCACTTCACTTCTGACCTTTGTGGTCTGGCTGCACATGTTAGCTTATGTGGGCTAGCTACTGCTCTGTGCTCCTTCCTTTGGCTGACCTATGTGGGGTTTCAGCTGCTCATCCTACCTGCATTCAAACCTAAGCTATTTCCTTGCCTTCTACTTCTGGCCTCCGGCCATACTTCAGCCATGCACCCCATCATTGCTTTCTGGCTACTCACAGCTCTTTTGCGGGCCATCTGGGCTTCCACTATAGAAATTGGACACACTTCAGGATATCTTGTCTTCACTCCTGCTACTCGAGTTTTGGACGCTGCAGCTCACCTTGCCTATTCGCATTTTCCATCTGTCAAAGATCAGCTGTGTTCTGTTGTGGATTTCCCTCTGTCTATGTCTGAGGATTACATCACTATCCCTGGATACTTGCTATGTTGCTTATCGATCGTATGCTCCTACCTCACTTTCCAGCTGACCTACCTGTGGTCTGGCCTTACTGTCCCACCTTCTGGAGCTTAGCTGCCACTGTTTACTTACCTTACCAGCTGACCTACGTGTGGTCCAGCTGCACATGCTAGCTATGTGGGGCTAGCTTGCCACTCTTTAACTTTCCACGGCTGACCTCACATGGTCTAGCTGCATGCTAGCCTTGGGTTTAGCTACTGATTCTATTTATTCACCAACTGACTTACTCATTCAACCATACAGGTCCTCTTATTACATTACTTGCTCATACTACCTGCTTCACCCTTACAGGGCCTAGAGGTCACCACGACTAACTCACTGATTTTACATCCTATTTTGCTCCTCATGAGCGGAAATACATCTGACTTATGTCTACCTATTGCACTATGATCTCTACCTGCTTTGTACTTGCTTTCCCTCTCCAGATTGGAAGATCCCTACTGCTCCGTCCTCTGATCATGTGGCATACACCAGTTCTTGAGCTTCATTGCCACGGTCTTTATTTGCAAAGACTTGCCAAGCGGAACATGACCCAACAGTCCTCCTTCTCTGACATGGATACTGAGCCTTGATTTCTGGTTCCCTGAGAAATCATCCTCACCACTGAGTGCTTCACCACTACAACTCATCGTTTCAAATTTATATCGACCATGGATTCCTCTTTACTGTCATTCTGGCCTGCACATGGATTCTAACTTGGAGTTTACTAAAAGGATTCTTGCCTCCTGTTCACCTGACATATCATGTTTCAATACTACTTCAGTTCTCCCTTTCTCTGGATCAGGTTCTACAGCTTGGGGTTCAGATTAGCTGATTCAAATAAAATTTGTTTAGGATTACTCTCCTTTAGTATGCCCAGAAGGACAGGCATGTCAGTAACCATGGGTCCTCAGAGGTTCCCCACAGGGGGTTTTCCTCTCCTGCGTGCTACTGGTCACTCTCCGGAGTTGGAGGAGGTGATCATACTGCTACTCATTTTCTTAGGGGTGTCATCCTACTTGACTCCTTCAACAGTCGGATACAGAACAATCGTTGATATTATTTTGGGGGTCTCATAATACTGGACTAAGCATCCTGCCTATGGTGGGATACAGAGAAAGGCCAAAAACTATCAAATCATAACAAGTGACTCATCAGTTCATGCATCTAAGCACCTTGCATATACTATCCAGTTCATATGTACCATAATCACTGAATTGCTCATGTCTATGCTAAGTACCTAAGCATGAATCATTCATACTACCAGTACCTGGCAAGCATTATTCTACTTACTGGTCTGGCCTCTGTATCCAAGCACAACCTACAGCATCCAGCTACAGTACAACATAAGCACTGAGCTCTGAACCACAGTCAATATAACAAGCATTTGTCAATGCCGAATGTTGGCTTGCTGGCATTGGCAGTGCAGGAGTTAGAGATGCATCGTAGGAATGACAGTGAAGTATTGAACTGATGCTAACCCACCCCACCCTGCAGACAGTGACAGGCATTAGGGTGTCTCTTTGGGTGTTTGGTTGTGCAGTGTGGGAAAACATGTTGGCAGGATGTGAAAATGACAGCTGCACAGTTCATAAGGAGGTGTAAAAAAATGCCAATGTTGAAAATGTGATGTAAATATACCAAATTTCTGCGAAGTTACAAGTGCGTGGGAAATATACAGCGCTTCAACACTGCCATTTATGGGCATTCGGCACCAAATTTTCAACATAGGCATTTTAGTACCTCTGCTCATGTACAGTGTCACTGCTATTTCCTCAAAGTGGCCCAAGAAGTGATTTTCAGATGCGACCACGCAATTCTGCACCAGAAGTGCGAAACACATTTTGGGCAGGATATGTGAAATGACGGCTGTACTGTTCATCAAGAGGTGTGGAAAAATGGCAATGGTGAAAATCCAGACTGAAAATATCACAAGTGCATGACAGTACGAAAGGCAGGCAATCTGTCAACGCACTCGTAATACAGTCATTTTATGGAGTATCATCACCAAATTTTCAACATAGGCATTTTAGGACCTCTGCTCATGAACTGTGTTGCTGTCATTTCATAATCTGGCCCAAACACTGATTTTCCCACAACGCCTGGCGCTCATTGTGTGCCGGACGGCGGAAACACATTTGGGGCAGGATGTGGAAAATGACAGCTGTACTGTTCACAAGGCAGTACAAAAATGACAATGCTGAACATCTGGCATTAAAATAATGTGTGAATGCGTGAGATTACGAGCCTGCGTGGCAACTATAGCATGCTGCTAAATAAACCAGGCATTTGTTGGATTTTTCCACTAAATTTTGGAACATAGGCTTCTTGAGGCCTCATGAACACTGGCACTATCATTTAGTTAATTGGTTCTGAAAATTGATTTCGCTCCAGTGATCGCGAAATCACCTTCAAGGCCGATTAACGCCATGACAGTGATAGAATTCATGAGGAGGGCCCAAAACCCCATGTTGAAAATTTGGTGCCAAAATTCCAAGAAATGCCCAAGATATGCAGCACAGTTGAAAACCTTATTCATTCGTTATACAGCTACCCGGCATTTCCTTGGTTCATGATCGGCTTTGAAGAGTGCAGGCGTGTTCCGGTCCACTGAAGATCGCCGCGCTGGACTCCGGAGGTAAGTATGGGGTGGGGGCATGAGGGAGGCAGTGCACAATGGGTGGGTGTGGGTGGGGAAGGCGTCGAGACTACTAGGGATGGTTTCGTTTTACAGGGTGAAAAAAACAGGGAAACCATCGCGCACAGTTTTAGTTTTCCAGGGCATTTGGCATGCTGGGGTGGGCTCCCAGCGTGCCACCTAACTGTTTTGGGGGTGTCAGTAGGACACTCAGCCGGCACACAAGACAGGGGAAAGTAATGCCGACAGGAATTGGGCACCCAGTGGCAAACACAAGCTTGAGGGGGTGCAGGCCGAGGGGGATTGGGCACCCCCCTCGGCATTCAACACTGGGAGGGTTTATGCTGATGGGGGTGGCTCCCCTGCTGGCTACAAAGACAGTGGGGGTTAGCGACGGGGGATTGCACCCGATGTCGGCAGATGTGGTGGCCGCCCGCTCGCCGACCATGCTCATAATGGCAGCGAGCACAGCAAGCAAGGACCGCTGTGGCACTGGGGATGTCCAGAACTCCTTTGAGACCTGTGATTGTGCTATTCTGTACCTGCTGCACTGCAAATGAGACCTCCAAGCATGGTTCAATGAATAAGAAAACAGGGCACACCAGAACAACTTCAGAATTCATGATATCTCTAAATAAATGAAGAACACCTTCCCATTTATGGCCGATTTGGTGCAAGCGTATTCTCTGGTCAGTGTTACAGATTCAAGGTTCCATTCCCTTACTGAAAGAATGACTGCAATGTTCGGGGTACAGAAGTCAATGGAACAGAAAGCGTGCACTTGTTCCATTATAGTAAAAATGCTGTAACATCCAAAACAGCAAATGCTTTTGCAAACTGCATGAAAAATGAAGGACATCATGCTTGATGGGCAACTGATCTACTTTGATGAAAATGTTTCTGACTACCTGAAGAAAAAAGAAATACTGTCAGGGAGATTATTAGAAAGACCATGGACAAACAAATCAAGATAGAGCTTAACTACCCAGCTCATTTAAAAATGTTTCTGCACTCAGGAACACAATCCTTTGAGGTCCAGAGAGGGCTGCTCCAACCTCCAAAACTCAGATTAACCTGCTGGCCTGGACATGAAAAATGTAGAGAACACCCACAACAATAAGGCATGTCAAAGAGCAGGAGTCTGAAAAGGAGAACATAACCGCAACACAATACCGCACTACTGCTGAGGCAGATGTTTGGCACCTCTACAGTAGATGTTGAACTGTGAGCTCTTAACCAAAATATTACAGCTGAAGTCATCAAACAAGCAGGGACTACTTTGAAGAAGACTTGAAGAAAAGTATGACCCTACCCTGACTTAACTTATTATTTATTTTTCAACAGTTACGTTGACCCATGAGCTTTTCTTCAAATTCTTGTACCAGACGGCCTAATTTACAGTTTGAGGGGGTCAGTCTATTTTTGCTTACTGGACAGGGCCATCCCTACTGTAGGGGAATGGCCCAACAGTTGGGTAAAACACCTATTACTAAAGTTTTCACCTGCCTGTCTTATTTTTGGCTCAGTACAGCAGAGCAATAATTGCACAGGTCAGTAGCAAGATGTCATTGAGGGGCTATAGGGCTAACACGAGGGTAGGAAGAAGTACTACAGAATTTAAGGAGGGAGATGTCAGATAGGCATGTATAATGGTGGCTGTATATATTATCTAGGAAGGGTATGTTTAAATGGTGATGTGGGGGTTGGATAAACAGCTGGATATTAAATACAACCAGACCTATAAACGGAGAAGCCGCCATACAGCGATTATCTTATGGTGCTCCCAGCCTTCTAAGGGGAGTGAGTGTGGTGGATAACTGGAGCGAGATAATTGTAGGATGCCTGCTGCCTGGACACTGTTAGACAAATATTTTTACAAGGAAGTTGGGGAGGGGGGGTCTCTGCCCTGCTTCCGCTGCCTGAGGCATGGATGCATATAATCCACACTCCAGTAAGGGATCTTAGCCATAGGTACAGGGACACCAGAAACTAAGTATGGTATAGGTATGCACACCACCACAGAGACCCTCTGGGGCTGGCTGGGTTGGATTGCAGGACAGGGTCTAACACTGAAGCTCACCACAGGGTTCCCATATTTGGTATGTGCAGAATTAAGTGATCTAAATGGAGTTGCATAACCAGCCAAAGTTCAGAGATCCCTGGAGACAGTGCCTATAGGCTGACTAGGAAGTTGAGGGGAGCTGGGCCTCTTCACACCCACCTTCCAGGGAGATGGAAGGTAGCTGACTAAAGAGATAGCAGGACCTCTATGGGTGAGGACATTTTGAAAGTCCGGCCTGGTGAGGAGGCATGCACCACAGGGTAAACAGGGTGATTTTACTAGGACCAGGACTTCAGAGAACTAAGAGGAGAAATAAGAATAACATTCATTGCAGACAGGGATGGGGGCATGGCTGTATATCCCACTGTACTGGGGAGGGGCTTAAAAGGGCGTCACATAAGGGCAATAGAAGATTTCTGCCTGCAGCTCGAGAGTCTGACATGCTACGACCCATAAGTCCAGTTAAGAAGTGTAACTCCCTAAAAATGAGGGTTCCCAAAAGTTTTCCTTGAGCTTGCCTAAATGCTCACTGCCCGCTAGTGTCCCATGCTTTAGCAGTTTAAATGTATTGCCAGAGAGTGCCTGTATAGCCTATGTGTACTGTCTCTTTAAGAGCTGCCTGGATTGCAGTTATAGGTATTCTGAGAGGGAGCTCTGTTGAAAGATGTGACTATTTGCTAAGAGTCATTTGGAGTGTTAGTGATAATGTAGTTTGTCTAACCTGCCTTCTTTGCAGCAAGGACTGTCTTGTTTATCCCCACCATTTGGCCTGGGACTGTGAATTGGACCAATCAGTTCTGGTGGGACCTAAAATGTAGCCGGACTACAGGAGCTGTCTGAAGTCAAAATCTGTAGGAATTGTAGTTTTGGGCTTTTGCGCTTTTGCAACTGAAGGGGAGCTCTTGCTTTGACTAACAGCCGATTCAGCCAACCGAACCTTTTGGATCTGAGGGAGTTCCCAAACTGCCTGCTGTTTAAGGCAGATCTAAGTTGGGAGCTGAAGAAGCAAGATGCTTGAGACAGCCTCTGTGGAAAAGCCTGAATTGTGGCCTGCATGTCTGCCTGTTGCCCTGAGAGGGAAAGAGAATTGGTTTCGGACTGAATCCGAGTAGTGTGACTAAAGTAAGCTACTGAAGTGGACCAGGCTCAACCTGAAGAAGACTGAAGATTTTACTGAATGCGATTGGCCTGTCAGGAGTTCCAGCTACGCCTAAGCTCCCGTGTGTGCAGAGACTTTGTGATTGTGACTGGAGGAGCTTGCCTGGTACAGTAGAATTTCCTTACATGTAAATGTGCTGCAAGCTGCTAGTGGGTCGTGAGTTAGTTCCCCACTGTGTGACCTGTGTTCTGCTTGCTGGAAGCTGTATCCAGCCCAAAACGGACTGCATCCGAATTTGTCTCCATGCGGTCTGGGCCTTGCCAGACTGGCCCAGCCAGACTACCGCTGCACAGAGAAGCCTTTGACAAGAGACCTGCCTGGAGAATCAGCCCCTGCTCCACACTTGAACATGAATGATGCTTTGGTGACTGTGTGTGCCCTGCTTCTCCTGGCATTCCAGATCAACCACCTGCAGTCTCAATTTTCATCTAGCCTGTGTCCAGTCTTGGGTATCATAAGTAAATACCAGAGTAGCTCCCTGCAACAACAGCTTAATCTGAGTGTGTCATCTGATTGTCTTGTTGTTTCATTCCTTTACTTAACTGAGCCTCTGGCCCCAGATTACAAATAGTGTGTACTATGCATGTTGTGTTTTACATCACAGGGCCCTAACCAGCTGCGACGCTGGCCAACCCCCGCAATGGTCCTGGCTAGCCATCTCTTCTCTACCTGGGTACCCAGAGATGTGACTGTGTGTGGGGACTCAAAGCACATGCATAACTGCTTGATTGATCTAACCTTTAAGCTAATTAACCTGATTTTGCCCCTCCCTTGTTCAAGTCCCCTGAATAAATCAGATCTAACTTTTCTGCATGTAATCTGACTGTGGTTCCAGTTTGTGCTCAAAGTACTGCACTGTTGCTATATGCTGTGCATATCCTTGTTTTACAGGGATCCCCAGGGTTGAGCCAGAGGAATCATCCCTGGTGGTAAGTGCAAACAGTGTGGGTACTTGAGTGGTGTACCAGGGTATTGTGAAAGTGATTATTGTACAGTGTTCAGGCCACTAGAGGGGAAAGACGGGGGTGACAGTGTCCTGTGAGGGCTGTGCCCAGGTTAGCTTGACCACTACCAACCCTGACCTCGGGTGGAGGCATCTGTTTCAGAACTCAGACCCCTTAACCTGCTACTAGCCAAGCAGGCAGGGTAGTAGCCCTTGGGATAGCGCCACTTAGGGGTTACAGAAGCAATAAGGGACAGCCTTTACCTAGTGACCAATCAGTGATCTGGCTTCAGCAGGCCATGCTTGTCTAACAACAGGGAGAGAAAGGAAAGGGAAATGGTTTAACCAGAAAAGGCACACTAAGCTGGAACTTGTTTCCAGGTGCAACCTGGGAGCACAAGGAAGTTAAATGATTTGCTCAGGATCACACGGTATGCAAGCTGGGGTTGATGGAATTCTAACCAGATCTCCAGGTTTGCAGCTCAATGCCCTTAACCACTACACTATACTGTCTCATAGCCTCCACAAGCCTTCAAGTAAAAAAGAAGGAAAAAGAAAGAAAAAATGTTTTCCCTTCTTATCCATCATGAAGTTCTTTGTGAGGGATAAATTAACCTTGTAAGTACAGTTTGAACAAAGAATTTACAAAGGGACATGTTTTTTCCAAGCAGATTATAGTACAATTTGTGCACAAGTTTACAGTTTAAAGAGTTTTATATTGTTACGTCAGTTCCATGTTATTTCAGATGACAGATTGTTACCATTTCCAGTACTGTGGGTTTCATGCACTAAGCCATTGTTTAAGGGAGCCTTTGCGCTTCACTCGAAAGAGGGCTCAATTATCCTATTTTGTCAAAATGGGTACCTTTACGATCACTTCTTAAATGTTCAGGGATTAAATTCGTGACTAAAAGGACAAAATATTAACTTGTCTTAATAACTTAAAATGTGATATGGGGTTTCTGCAGGAAATGAAATGAACAGATACGAAGCATCAGAAACTGCGAGGTCTTGGTGGGAATGGTAGCTACCTCCCATGCTTTAGGAAAAGGGAAGGGTAGCCATCTTATTTTGAAAAAGTCCCATTTGAAATCACAACCACAGCCTCTTGAAAATGAAAATTAATTATGGTTTGAGAATAATATTTGGACAAATGGTTCATGTAAGTAGTGCTTATGCCCCAAACCAAGATTCCCCAGCATTCTTCTCCAGACTGTTCCATGAGGCTGTCAGAACTCTCAGTGGGGTAATACTCACTGGTGGGGACTTTGTGTTATAGACCCTCATTTAGGCATGTCCTCTGGTAATCAAACCATGAACAAACAAAAGGGTAAAATGATCAAGGCAGGCATGGTAGAGGCAGCCTTGGTGGACATCTGGAGGGAATTACACCTGGGGATAAAAGACTTCACATCTACTCAAATATGCATATGTTCTACTCTAGATGGTCCAGATCTACTTTTTGGAGAATGAACTCTACCCTGTTAAAGGACAACTATACCCCTATTTTTACAAGAAGCTATTTAAATAAAATGGTGCAGGGTCTGCAACAGAAGCCATACGAAGACAGACTAAAAGAGTTTAATATGTATAGCCTCGAGGAAAGGAGGGAGAGGGGGACATGATAGAAACTTTCAAGCACCTCAAGAGAATAAACAAAGTCTAAGAGGATCCTCTTTCAGAAAAGAGATGTGTAAGAACAAGGGGCAGAATCTGAAGATGGGGGGACTCAGAGGCAACATGAGAAAGTATTTGTTTACGGAGAGGGTGTTAGATGCATGGAATCACCTTCCGAGGAGGTTGTGGGGTCCAAAACAATGGGAATTCAAGAATCGTTGTACAGACATAAGGCAATTATATTTTATTTATTTATTTATTTAGGAAATCGAATTACAACTGGAATTATAGTAGGGGTAGAAGGAAGTAGGCTGTTGGTTAACTAGAATCTGCAGCTTATCCAATAGGTAGAAAAATGGGCAGACTAGGTGGGCCAAGTGGTCCTTATTTGCCATCAAAGGCTATGTTTCTATGGCCGGGTACCCAGCTTTAGTACTGTGGGGACTGAAGGAAAACAGACACCAGAATGCAGACAAAGGGAGTCTCTGGGAGCCAAGAGCACAACAAGCAAGCCCCATAAAAGGAAAAGTAGGATTTACAAACACCACATCGCACCCTGCAGCTGGGCAACCATTCCAGCCTCCCTTACAGACACCCCAAACTTACATCTGTCCCAGATAACCACCCTACCCCAACGGGACCAGTCCTTTCCCACTCATGGAACAACTCCCCATACACAAGCTGAGCAAGCTCCCTGGTGCTCTCCAGACCAGTCTCTCCTCAAGACCACCCTCCACCGGACCAGTCACGCCTTGCAGCTGGAACCAACCAGACCCCGCCCCCTTCCCATAATCTATTTAAATACATTAAACTTACTGTATAAATTATCCTGGTACTACTATGTTAACAACACTGAGCTATAAATAAACAAGCATTTGTGAATGCCGAATGTTGTCTCGCTGGCAGTGGCATTGGTAGTGCAGGAGTTAGAGATGCATAGGAATGGCAGTGAAGTATTGAACTGATGTTAACCCTCACCCTGCAGAAATTGACAGGTGTTGGGGTGTGCCTTTGGGTTGTCAGCTATAACGCCATGCCATTTTACCTCACCTTACCCTGTAGATACTGACAAGTGTTGTGGTGTGCTTTGGGGTCTTTGGGCCTTATGCTTACCCCATTCCATAAGGAAATACACTGAGATGGATGCAGTACAGGAGAATTGGGTGAACTTTAGGGTCGAACACTGCAAGGCACACTTCGGTGCCTGTCACTGGCTGCAGGGTGAGGGTGGGGTGGAATGGCATGAGCATTACAGTCAATGATCCCAAGTCACACCCCTGATGCCTGGCAGTCTCTACAGGGTGGGGTGTTACAGTTGAAACCCTAACGCCAGAGGCATTTATTAGTATTTTCACCCAAATTTTCAACATGAGTTTTTGTGACCCCACCTCATGTAGAGCGGCACTGTCAGTTTGTTAGCCGAAGGTGGTTTTGCACAGCACTATGCCATTTGGTGACACAGGCATAAAACACATTTTGAGCAGGATGTGAAAAATGACAACTGTATTGTTCATGAAGAGATGTAAATAAATGACAACGTTGAAAATCTGGAGGAAAATATGAAAAATTGGTGAAGTCATGAGCATGCATAGAAACTGCACACATGTCCGTAACTCAATTAGTTTTGGTATTTTTAACCACATTTTCAACATAGGCATTTTGGGACCTCCCTCATGAACACTGGCACTGTGAGTTTGTTAATCTGTCCCAAAAGTTGATTTCTCACAGCGACCACGCCATTGTGCGCCACAGGTGCGAAACACATTTTGGGCAGGATGTGAAAATGACAGCAGTACTGTTCATAAGGAGGTGTGAAAAATGACAATGTTGAAAATCTGGCATGAAAATATTGCAAATTTGCAAAGTTACAAGGGTGTGTGGAAACTGCGTAACGTATGCTTGTAACACAGTCATTTCATGGATTTTCATCACCAGATTTTCAATATAGGCATTTTAGACCTCTGCTCATGAACAGTGTCATTGTCATTTTCTTAATTTGTCCATAAACTGATATCCCACAACAACCATGTTATTCTGCGCTCGAAGTGCGAAACACATTTTGGCCAGGATATGTAAAATGACAGCTGTGCTGTTCATAAGGAGGTGTGGAAAATGCTAATGTTGAAAATCTGGAGTGAAAATATTACAATTCACAAATTACGAGTGTGCATGGAAAGTGTGCAACGTGATGTCAGAAATAGTCATTTTTGATTTTTTTTACTAAATTTGCAACATAGGCCTTTTGAGAGCCTGTCTCTTGAACAGTGGCACTGTTGTTTCGTTAATCAGTCCCAAAAGGTGATTCCGCACACTGAGCGTGAAATCACCTTTTGGGACTGAATAACGCCATTACAGTGACTGAATCAAGAGAGGGGTCCCAACCCAAGTTGAAAATGTGGTGCCAAAATTCCCAAAAATGCTTGAGATATGAACCAAAGTTGAAAAACCTATTTATGCAATTATACAGCTTACCGCATTTCTTCAGTTCGTGGTCGGCTTTGAAGAGTGCAGACATGTTCCCGGGTCCAGCTGAACATCATCACGCTTGGGCTATGGAGGTATGTATGGGGTGAGGGGTGGGGAGGCAGGGTACTAGAGGGTGGGCACGGGTTGAGGGAGGGGCAGGAGAGACCGCGAGGGACCATTTACTTTTTCACGGGAAAAAAAAAGACAATAAGAGTCGGTTTTTTTCTTGCAGGTGTTTGTTTGGTATACTGGGGTGGGCTCCCAGTGTACCACCTGCATTATGGGAGGGGGACTGCAGCCAACGGGATTGGGCCCCCTCAGCACAGAAACGGTGGGGAGGCGCATGATGCCAAGGGGATTGGGCACCCTCGGCACAAAGCACAAATCAGGGGTTGGGACATTATGCCGATGGGGAGGGCTCCCCGCCAGCAAATTGAACTGGGCAGGGACTGAAGCTGACAGGGACTGGGTCCCCTGTCAGCAAACAAAGACTGTTGGGGGCGATGATGCCGAGGGGATTGGACCCCTCGGCACACATTGGAATGGGAGGGGGGACATTATGCCGACAAGGGTGGGCTCCCCGTCAGAATATGAAGTGGGTTGGGTCATGCCGACAGGGGATTGCACCCAAAGTCAGCACTCTATGTGGTGGCAGTCAGTGCCGCCATGTTTATTAAACTGCTTCACAAGGAAATGCACGCCGGGAGGCATGGTATTGTGCTGCTCCATGACGAGCTTGGCTCTCATTGCAGTGGCACTTTTCTTAGATCTGGTGGCCACTTTACATATTGGTGTCAGTGCCTGCATGCTGGCTGATTGGGGAATGAGGAATGCACCTACTGATGCATGCCCTGCATTTTGCCGAGCCGCGCCCTCTAAATCTGCTACTGCACAATATGTTGGCTGGCGTGCAAAGCGAGCCAACATAAAATCTGGCTCCATAGAAAGGTAAAGAAAGGCTGCTGTTTACATTGATGCTAAAATTGTATTTATGTAATTAACATAAATGCAGTTTTGTAGCATTTTAAACATGTAAACATCAGCCTTCCCATTTCAAAACTCCCACTCTGCCTGCTCCTTAAAATGGCCACCAGAGGTGCTGTGTGATGTCATAGGAGCCTCATGCAGACAGCTACATTATTCTCTAATGCCAAAAGGTTCCGTTTATTTACATTCTTTTAGAGTTGTCTCATTAAAGTACATAAAACCATGACTTAACATATGTATTATTTTGATCAATACACATGATAGGCATGGTTTTGTTTGTTTGTTAATCAAAACATACAGAAACTGAGTTTTAACATGGGTGCAAATAGCAGCACATTAAAACATTTCAGATACCTGGTGGTCTAGTGGATATTTTGAAGTACCAGTCCGGTCCAGCGACAAAGATGCTATTTTTCTTCCATTTGTAGTTACAGTAATCCATTGCTGAGTGAAGTTTCCATGCTCTCATCCCCCCTCTGACCATTAGCCTGCTCGCTTCCCATAAGCTGCCACACACTCCGTTGACCTCTTGCATCCATTTTACTAAAAATTAACCCAGGCTATGTATCCTGTTATGCTGCTAAAAATCAAGCAATTGCAGAAAGTTTGCCCAGATATTTGTATCCCCAACCTTCAGCCTTCATGCTTGATCACCCATTCCCAGCCAGCCAGCTCATCACACACTCCGCTTGTGTGTACTCCACTACGACCCAGTTCCACCCATCTATCCAGTTCACAAGAAGCACCATTGTTCACAGCACGTACCTGATCTCTTCTGATGAAAGCACACAAGTTACTGAAAAGGTCCATTCTTCTCGGTGGGCACTATTGAATGACATAACTCAGTAGTGCCCTCTGGTAAGGATGGACCCTTTTGGTTACTGCGGTGCTGCGTTCATACAGACAAGATAGTGTACACATATGAACAATGGTGCTTCTTGTGGAACTGGGTAGATGGGTAGCACTAGGTTGTGTAATGGAGTACACACAAAGCGGAGGTACGACGGCGGTCTGGCTGGCGAGCAGGCAACCAAGCATTAAGGCTGATAGCTGTGGGAGGATGCAAATATCTGGGCAAACTTTCTGCAATTGTTTTTTTTTTGTAGAAGCATATCAGGATACATAGCCTGGGTTATTTTTAGTCAAGTGGATGCAAGAGGTCGGCAGAGTGTGTGGCAGCTTATGGGAAGTCAGACAGGCTGATGGCCGGGGTGATAGCATGGAAAGCTTCACTCAGCAATGGATTTATTTATTTCTTCAGCAGCATACTTGTGGAATACTATACTACCAACAGAAGAAAACAGCATCTTTCAAACAAAATGTAGTCTTGCTGTATTCTGACATTATACAGTTAGCCCCAGCACTTGAACTGCTCTGGAGAGGAAAAGAGTTAACTCTATGCCAAAGTATAGAACGTTGAGCTCGAGCTTGGTTCAAACCTCTGTCTGCTGCACTTTGAAGTGTAACCATCAGATTCTTTATCTCCTAACTGAACAGTCGCTCCGGAGATCTCTTCTTTGCTATCGGTTTGGTCCAGTAAAATGTTGGTTTTAAACTGCTTTTTCATTTAATTCTTCGTTCAGATCCCTGTCTGTGGTACAGTAAGTACTTTAGGTAGTGGACTAGTGTTGAATTTGTGGAAATTGTAAAAGTAATATTTCAATCAGTTTGGCTGAACGGTTGTCTGTTATCTTGTGTTTTCTTTGAGTTTGAAATTAGTGAGGTACTGGTCCTTATCGGTTCTAAAAAACATGTTTTATCATTTTTCCAATACCGTGACATGGTTAGGAACCAATAAGGAGATCTTGCCTGGCTGTTGCCGAAAAAAGGGTAAGTTGTTGGATGGATTCATCTGAGAAACCCAAGAGAAAAACCAGGCCCACTGGGTTTCAACACTGCAGTGAGTGTGGGAGGCCTTTGCTAACGCTGATCCCCACACCATCTGTGTTATTGTCTGGGTTTTGACCACCTGGATTCAGACTGCCAAATCTGTAAAATTTTCCTAAGGCCACCCTGGATAAAAGGTTGGGTAGGCTTAGGGAAAAGGAGCGAGAAGGCCGCTGACCGGATGGCCAGCCCAGTTTGGTTCGACCGAACCTGAGGGAGTGCCCACTGACCTGAGCGAGACTCCTTGGGCAAATGGAGAGCCGATCCTGAGGGGTTGGTTCCAGCAAAAGAAAGAAAAGGAGAAATTGGCGGTCCGGATCCAGAATCTCATCATCAACCGCTGAGGAAATTGCCAAGCGATTAGTTTAGTTGAATCGCTCCGTTAGGTTCCGGCTGATCCTATGCCTCTCGGTAGGCGCTCGTTCGGTCGATTCCCTGGTTCAGGATTATTCCTCGAAGACTATTATGCACTGGATTTGGAGGGGATGAAGATTATGATGATGATGATGATGGTGTGGAAGGTCTGTATGAGCCCATAGAACCGGACATCCTCCCAGACAGACCTTCTGGTGTTTCCTTCCTAGGCTTTCTGAGTCCCTTCCCACTTTATGTTCTACAAAAAGTGGCAGAAACCCTCCAGCTCCCTTTGGATGAAGCTGTCGAGGAGCAAGAGGAGCCTGACTATGTGAGATGATGGACATCCCAGATTCCAAGAGGTTGTCTATTCCCTTCACAAATCCTTTGGGAAACAGACACACAAGTTACTTAAGACTCCAAATTCTTTACCTCCTGTGGACAGGCAAATGGACAAGAGGTATATGTTATCAGGCCCAGGTATGGGAGTACTAGTACCAGCAATGCAGCCATGTTGGGTTGTAGCAGGCTGCAGCCTATGATAAGGCTAACATACCCTTGGCTTCACACACCCCAGGTAAAGACTCAGGAAGCTGTATGCCATGGCTAAAAACAGTATGGCATCTTCCTTGGGTCTCATGGGCTAACTATATGGTCTATACAGCCAGATACCAGAAGTCCAGATGGGATACTGTTCTGGAACTGGCTAAACAGGCTTTCCCCAGCTTGCCAAGGAGCTGGATGAGGTGGCTCTTGATGGGACTGAGGCATCCAGTTTCATGCTGCTGTGGACTCCAGTGATGTGTCATCACAAGTCATGGCTACATCTGTGGCTCTTGGAGATTTTTTTATTTTTTCCAATTGTTTAACCAGGTGAGACACACTAAGCTGAAAGCTTTTTACAGGCGCAACCTGGAAGCACAGGGAAGTTAAGTGTCTTGTTCAGGGTCACACATTATATGCAAGTGGGGGCTGTGGGATTCAAACCCAGGTCTCCAGAGTTGCAGCTCAGAGCCTTAAACCACTGCACTATATTGCCTCCTTTGCTTGGCTTAGATGTACTAGCTCTCACAGGACACCCAGGCTAAGGCCATGGATTTTCAGGTGGATAATTCTCTGTTTGGGGAGCAGACAGAGAATTATATGAAGAAATGGACGAGTACAGGACCACCTACAGGAGTGCACATGCCAAAGAAAGGCAGGCAACTCCTCAGAAGCAGCAATCTAGGGGCAGGGCATGCCCTTTCACAGGCCTTTTACCATGCACAGGCCTCTCTTTTCCTCAGAGGGGTTCTTCAGAGGGAGAGGCAGAAGGGGATGAGCAGGGCTGCAACCTCCTCTCAATCTAAGGCTCCTGCCAAGCAGATGCCCTGATGTGTCAGCCCAGGTCGATCTCAACTCCTGTAGGAGGCAGGCTAGCTTCTACTTCCAGGACTGGAAGTCTGTTACCCTCAGACAAGTGGGTCCTGGAGGTAGGTTAGGACTGCCCTCAGCTTCAAAAAATTTCCAAAGCTGAGGTCAGGTCCTTTCCACCTGCAAACATCTCCAAAACCTTTGCCCTAGAGGCAGAGGTTTCATCTCTGCTGGCTCTCAGAGCCATACAGAAAGTTCCTACACCTCATGGGGCAAAGGTCTGTACTCCAGATACTTCCTTACCCTGAAAAATAGGGAGTGGTAGCCAATCCTAGATTTAAGATACTTAAACAAGCACCTAGTAAAGCCAAAATTCAAAATGGTGACTCTGGGAATAATTCTTCCTCTCTAAGGACAGGAGACTGGCTAGCCTCCCTGGACCTAAAGGATGCCTATTTTCACATTCCCATCAGGTGCTCCCACAGAAAGTACCTCAGGTTCGAACTGCCTTCAGGCCATTATCAGTTCAAAGCAATGCCCTTCGCCTAACATCAACCCCAAAGGTGTTTACAAAATGCCTAGCAGTAGTAATGGCCTTTCTAAGCAGACAAAACATTTCCATACTCCCATACCTGGACGACTGACCTCATTGTGGGTCAGTCTCAGACCAAGTCAAGTCAAATTTGCAAGTGACCCAAGTGCTCACTCTCTAGGATTCCTCCTCAATCTTCCCAAATCAGTTCTCGAGCCAGTGCAACTCTTGACCTTCATAGGAATAGAGTTGGATACTGTCAAAGCAAGAGCCTTTCTCTCTCTGGCAAGGGTAAAGGCTATTATAGAGCTGGCTTCTTCTTTCCACCTTCTGGTGTCTCGACCAGCAAGGCATTTCCTTCAACTCCAGGCCACATGGCAGCTTCCACTGCAGTGGTCCAAGGGTCAGATTTCAGATGAGAGACATCCAGTTCCATTTGAAGGCTTTTTGTCTCAGAAAAAGGTCCTGTAACCAAACTTATTCCAGTGGCTCAGACTCTGATCCAGGCTCTCCAATGGTGGTTGTATCAGGACAACCTCAGGCAAGGGGTTCCATTCATCACTCAGTCTCATTCTGTGGTTCTAACCATGGATGCTTCTCTCCTGGGTGGGGAGCTCTCCTGGGAGCCCTCACAGCTCAGGGAGTGTGTCCCCCAGGAGTCTCTTCCCCACATCATTCTTCTGGAGCTCAGGGCAATGTACCTGGCTCTACAAGCCTCTCTCAGACTCAGTACAGAACGAGGTGGTTCAGGTCAGGACAGACAACACCACCACCACCATGTGGTACATCAACAGCAGGGAGGCACTCGGTCTACAACCTTGTGCATGGAAGCCATGAAATTATGGTCCCTGGCTTATGATCTACAGACCTCTCTGGTAGCAGTCCACCTTCCAGGGAAGGACAGTGTGCTAGCAGATGCATTGAGCAGGATTTCCCAGGGCCATCACAAATGGTCCCTGGATCCCCTAAGTGATGAAAGTGATTTTTTCAAGGTGGGGCACCCCAGAGATAAATCTCTTTGCAGCCCCAGACAATTACCAGCTTCCCTCTTTTGTTGCAGACCCTCAGTCTTGGGTTCAGTCCCTCTGGATGCTCTAATTCTGGATTGGGAGGAAATTTCTGTATGCCTTTCCTCCTTTTCCTCTACTGTTCAAAGTCCTGGCCAAGATAAGGTCACAATCTTGCAAAGTGATCCTGATTGCTCCAGACTGGGCCAGACAGCCTTGTATCCCTGTTGATGTCCCTAGAGTCCATCTTCCCTTTCTCTCCCCAGGAATCATGACTTGTTAACCTCTTCTCAGGGAGGATTTGTTACCCCAACCTTCAGTCTCTCAATCTCAAGGCATGGCTTTTGAAGAGCTAGAATATGCAAATTTGCATCTGTCTCAGGGTTCTGGGCATACTTTTTTTCACAATTCAAACTTTATTAACAGATTTTCCATAATACAGGGGACAGAAATAGTAACATTCACAGCATAATCTTAAAACAATACATGTTCTGCCCTCTCTGCCCCTCCTCCTCCCCTGTACAGCAGTACACTACAACATTGTAGTATAATACCATGTTACAATAAACCTTGATTGAGCTGAGATAAACAATTGCCAACAACTCATTTATCTAAACCAACCATGATTAAGATGTGAAAGGGATCCCAGATACGCTTATAGCTCCGTAGCCTGTTATAGAGACTTGCTATAGCTTTCTAGTATGAAGATTAGTGAGGATTTCATGAACCCATTCCTGGTATGATGGGCTAACCTCATCCTTCCAATGCTTAAGTATGATTTTTTGACAGATAATGTTATCATGGACATGTGAAATCTCAGAGCTTTAGTCTTTATAGGAGACAGGTCTCCCAACAGGCAAATTTCAGGAGTAAAGCAATCCTGCAAACCCAGTAAAGGGTCCAGTTTTGTTTTAATTGAGTCCCATAATGGGGTTATCTTGGGACACGACCAGAATATATGAAGAGGGGTTCTGGACATTCTTAAAGCCTCTTGAAAACCTGCCACCAGAAAAACTTACAACCCAAATGGAAAAGATTCAGCATTTGGTGTTCCAATAAACACATATCCCCAGGTACTGCTGATTTGTCTACAGTTCTGGATTACATGGTTCGTCTTAATGGCTTAGGCCTCAGACCAGCTACCCTCAAAGTACACTTGTCAGCTGTTTTGCATTTCTGTCAGTGGAAAGACCTCTAACTGGCATCTCACCCTGTTTTCTGTAATTATTCTAAGGATTGCTTCATACCAATCCCTCTTTAGGGACCCTACTCCTGCTTGGGATCTTAATGTTTGCATTGCTCAGCTTATGCAACCCCTTTTGAGCCTTTGTCCTCGGCAGAACTTAAGTACTTGACCTGGAAAACTGTGTTCCTGGTAGCTATTACCTCTGCCAGGCATATCAGTGAATTGCAAGCTATGTCAGTAGAGCCTGATTTTATCTCATTCCATAGAGATAAGGTGGTCCTTAGAACCAACAGGAGGTTCTTACCAGAGTGGTTTCAGATTTTCATCTAAACCAATCCATGTCTCTTCCTGTGTTCTTCACTGATCATTCTTCTTCAGGAGAGAGAAGATTACACAGTTTGGATATTAAAAGGGCTCTTAGCTACTACATTGAGTGTGCTAAGGCACTTAGGTTGGACACCCTCAGTTGTTCCTCACTTATGGTGAAGTGGGAAAGGTAAACTTGCTACTAAGAGAACTATTGCCAGGTGGATTATCTCTTGTATACAATTCTGCTATGAAAAGCTAAGCAAAGTACTCCCCTCAGGCCTGAGAGCTCATTTGACTAGAGGTACAGCTGCTTCTCTGGCTGCTGCAGGGATATACCCTTATTAGAGATATGCAAAGCAGCCACCTGGAAAACAGTCCATACATTCACCAAGCATTAATCTCTGGATATCCAGGCTAGAAGTGATGCTAGGTTTGGTACAGCAGTACTGCAGAGCCTATTCCCAAAATAGGTTCGATATCCTCCTCCATTGAGGTACTGTTTGGTAGTCTGTAATGTCAGAATACAGCAATACTTCATGTTGTTTAAAGAAAAATTACTCACCTTAGTACTTGTGTTTCTTCTAATGGAGCCTTGCTATATTCGACCTCCTTCCTGCCTCCCTCTCAGAACCTGGTTTTGGGAAGTGGGCTGGCAGGCGCAGTGTTGCACCTCAGGGATGTACTTGGCACTCTCCTTTTATACAGGGTGAGTGGGTTATTTATATGTTTTGATAATTATATTGTTCACTACCTAGTTTTTGTTTTGGATTTCTCGACTTGAGTCTTTTGGGATCCAAAATATTTGGTTGCCTTTTGGCTAGTACATTTTACAATTTCCACATAGTGAGGGTAGGTAGTTAGTTAGTGTTAGCTTGTAAGAATCTGACAGTTACACTTCAAAGTGCAGCAGACAGAGGTCTGAACCAAGCTCGAGCTCAGCTGCTCTATGCTTTGGCATAGAGTTAACTCTTTCCTCTCCAGAGCAGTTCAAGTGCTGGGGCTAACTGCATAATGTCAGAATACAGCAAGACTTCATTACAAGAAACACAATTACTAGTGAGTAATTATGTTGCTTGCACGTGTGCAAGAAACATAGTGCCATCATCCGAGTTTTTGGAGGTGGGCAGCCTCTTCCAATTCAGTCAGTGTGTTTGCAGGTGTGGCCGCAGTTCTCCAATCGCTGCTGGAGCTGTCTATGACAGCAGTCTAAATGCAGTGGTGAACAGTTGAAAGGGGAGCTACGCTCAGTGAGCAGTGATAAGATATTGCCTGCTCATGTGTGCTCCCTACACACACACACACACACACACACACACACACACACACACGTACGCATACTGCGTGCTTGCCCCACACACTGTATAGCCGGCGGTGGTGCCCAATCCCCCATCAGCTCCACTGTTCCGCCCGGTACGGTGCCACGCTGGAGCCCACCCCAAGCGTGGCAGCATAAGAATCTTATTGCCGGCGGGGTGCCCAACTTCCGTCGGCTCCACGGCCCCCAAACAGTCTTCTGTGCCATGCTGGGAGCCCACCCCAGCATGGCAAATGTCCCGCCATCCTCCTGTTTTAAAAACCTGTGATACAAAATGGTCCTCGCTGTCTGGGCCCCCACCACGCCCACCCACCGCGCACCTCACTTCCCCACACTCCCCTCACCCCATACTTACCTCTGGACCTCGGCGAGACAATCTTCGTGGACCAGGAACACGTCTGCACTCTTCAAAGCCGACCGCAAACTGAGGAAATGCCGGTAAGCTGTATAATGTAATAAATAGGGTTTTCAACTTTGCTGCATATCTCAGGCATTTTTGGAATTTGGTGCCAAATTTTCAACATGGGATTTTTGGGACCCTTCTCATGAATGCTCTCACTGTCATGGCGTTAATTGGTCTAAGGGTGATTTCCGCAGTCACTGCAGAAAATCACCTTTCGGCACTGATTAATGAAATGACACTGCCAGTGTTCATAAGGTGGGCTCTCAAAAGCCTATGTTGAAAATTTGGGAAAAATTCCTAAAATTACTGTTTTACGATTGTGCTATGCAGTCTCTATGCACGCTCATAAGTTCGCGAATTTCAATACTTTCACTCCAGATTTTCAACATTGTCATTTTACCACACTTCCTTATGAGCAGTACAGCTGTCATTTTTCACATCTTGCCCAAAACATGTTTCCACCCATGCAGCGCACAATGGCGCAGTCAGTGTGCAAAATCACTGTATGGGACATATTAAGAAAATCACAGTGAAACTGTTGATGAACAGAGGTCTTAAATGACTATGTTGTAAATTTGGTGGAAAAATTCCTAAAATGACTGTTTTACGAGCCTGTTGCTATGAGTTCCACGCATGCTCGTGTGTTTGTCAATTTTCACTCCAGATTTTCAACATTGTCATTTTACCACACCTCCTTATGAGCAGTACAGATGCCACTTTACATCTTGCCCAAAGCGTGTTTCTGCCCATGTAACGCACAATGGCGCAGTCAGTGTAAAGTAAATCACTGTATGGGACACATTAAGAAAATCACAGTGACACTGTTCATGAGCAGAGGTCTTAAAATGGCTATGTTGAAAATTTGGTGAAAAAATTCCTAAAAATGACTGTTTTACGAGCCTGCATTGCGCAGTTCCTACGCACGCTCGTAAATTTGCAAATTTTCAATATTTTCACTCCAGATTTTCAACATTGTCATTTTACCACACCTCCTTATGAGCAGTACAGCTGTCATTTTTCACATCTTGCCTAAAATGTGTTTCACCATGTAGCGCATACAATGGCGCAGTCGGTGTGCGAAATCACTGTATGGGACACATTAAGAAATCACAGTGACACTGTTCATGAGCAGAGGTCTTAAAATGGCTATGTTGATAATTTGGTGACAAAATTCCTAAAATTACTGTTTTATGAGCCTGTGTTATGCACTTCCCACGCCGCCGTAAGTTTGCAAAATTTCAATATTTTCACTCCAGATTTTCAACATTGCCATTTTACCACACCTCCTTATGAGCAGTACAGCTGTCATTTTTCACATCTTGCCCAAAACGTGTTTCCACCCATGTAATGCACAATGGCGCAGTCGGTGTGCGAAATCACTGTATGGGGCATTATCTGTGAAAATCACAGTGACACTGTTCATGAGCAGAGGTCTTAAATGGATATGTTGAGAATTTGGTGGACAAATTCTAAAATGACTGTTTTACTGAGCCTGCATTGCACTTCCTATGCAAGCTTCGTAGTTTGCGAATTTTCAATATTTTCACTCGAGATTTTCAACATTGTCATTTTACCACACCTCCTTATGAGCAGTACAGCTGTCATTTTTCACATCTTGCCCAAAATGTTTCCGACCATGTAATGCACAATGGTGCAGTTGGTGCGAAATCACTGTATGGGACACATTAAGAAAATCACAGTGACACTGTTCATGAGCAGAGGTCTTAAAATGGCTATGTTGAAAATTTGGTGACAACATTCCTAAAAATGACTGTTTTACTGAGCCTGCGCTGTACACTTCCTATGCACGCCGTAAGTTCACGAATTTTCAATATTTTCACTCCAGATTTCCAACATTGCTATTTTACCACACCTCCCTATGAGCGAGTACAAGCTGTCATTTTTCACATCTCGCCATTAACGTGTGTTTCCGCTTCATCTAGCGACAATACGGCTAGTCGGTGTACAAATCAGTGTATGGGACACATTAAGAAAATCACAGTGACACTGTTCATGAGCAGAGGTCTTAAAATAGCTGTGTTGAAAATTTGATCACAAACTTCCTAAAATGTTTCACGAAGCGTGCATTGCGCAGTTCCTACGCACGCTCGTAAGTTTGCAAATTTTCAATATTTGCACTCCACTGACTTCCACATACCTACACAGCACATACAAGCAAGCAACATTCGGCATTGACAAATGCTTGTTTTTCTTGCCACAGCCTGTCCTTTACCTTTCTAGGGACCCAGATTTTTAAAATAGCTATTTGCAAAAAATAGGGGTTTAGTTGTCCCTTAAACAGAGAAGACTTTCAGTGACTGGTGATGGATGCCATAGAAGAGCACAGCCATGTACATACAGAGGAAACTCTAAGGAAAAGTGGATTTGGAACTCTCTAAAACAAAAACAAGATTGATAAGGGGATTACCTCTTATGCTTTCCAACTCAAAAGGCATAGGTATAAAAACAAGACTCCTTAGAAAATAAATTATAGGAATTGGAAGCAAAACATAAATTTAGGTAGGAGCAGGAATAAAGAAACACATGATTGCTACCAGAAAGGAGTTGCAGAACTTGCTGGACATCCGAACAGAAGGAAACTTAGATATATCAACAAGAGATACTACTAACAAGAGCTGGTCAGCTTTTAGCATTTAGGTTAAGAAAGGAACAAGCAGACAGGTATGAAAATGTCTATCCACCCATGGAGGTGGTCAGGCTGGGTTTACCAAAAGATATTGCAAATCACTTTAAGGACTATTATGGTGATCTTTATTACCAACAGAGTGAGGAGGAGGGAACCAAGGGGTTACATGTAGGTTTTTGAGTAGGTGACTCTACCTCAATTATCAGAGGAAGAAAACCAAATGCTGGATAGCCCTATTAGCAGTGCAGAAATCAGTGCAGTCATTAAAGATATAAAGTCAGAAAAGTTACCAGGCCGCAATGGGTTTAATAATTAATTTTCAAAACATTCAGGCAATCCTAGGACATAGGGTTGAGGCGCTGAGAGATGAAGTGCTGGATGCCACATCTCACGCTATGCTGGTGACCCGGCTGAGAACTACCTTGGTCTCCAGGGGCTGGCATGGGGAGTGGGGCAGGATCAAGCATTGGCTCTCACTCTCCTGGGTAAGGGGTTAGGGTCACCCACTCTAGTTCGGCCATCACCGAATGGAGGTTCAGTGCTGGCATAGGCAGTCAATGGGGTCACTGGAAGGGAGGGGCATACGAAATGGCACATGCATGTGCTCCACATGCGCCCGCTACATCGATGCACATGGGTGTAGGTTGGAGAAACCTGCAAAAACCCAGAAATTATATATGAAAAAACATTCAGACAATCCTTGGTCCCTTTACTAGCACATTTATCAATGAAGCACAAAAACAGGAGAATTCCCAGATTCATGGCAACAAGCCTTTATGACAGTAATCCACAAGCAGGGCAAACAAACAGAAAGGTGTGACTCTTATCACCCAATGTCTTTGTTGAATGTTGATACCTAAATACTTTCAAAGATGTTGACAAACAGGGTTAACAAAATGTTGCCAAGGATCATACATCCAGACCAGTCGGATTTAGTTCCAGAGAAACATTTGCCAGATAATATCAGGCTCTGCCTAAATATAATGCATGAGGGTAAAAAGTATAAGGGACCACAAACTGCTGTCACTATCAATGCTGAAAAAGTGTTTGGTAGACTGCAGTGATTTTTTATTTGTCCACTCTTAAAAATGTGGGTTTGGGACTGTCTTTGTTACTGGCTGGTGGAATTATACAGTCATCCCAAGGTGAGGATTAAAGGGACACTGTCAACACTTTTGCATCATACATAGAAACATAGACTTTGACTGCAGATAAGGACTGCTTGGCCCACCCAGTCTGCTCATTTCCCTACCTAATGGATAAGGTGCAGATCCCAGTTAACCAACAGCCTACTGCCTCCTACCTCCCACTAGAATTGCTTTATGTCTGTCCCATGTATTCTTGAATTTCCTCACTGTTTTTGACCCTACAACCTCCTCAGGAAGGCCATTCCATGCATCCACCACCCTCTCCATGAAAAATACTTCCCTAATGTTGCCCTCTGAGCTGTCCCCGCCTATCTTCAAATTGGCTTTAGTTGAAAACCCACATCTTGTGATTGCTTACCTTCTCTAGATTTATTAGTTTTTCTGGTTGTTTACTTTTGCCTCTTTCCTTAGTAGAACTGAAATGAATGATAACTGTGTAATTATACCAAACTTTGTTGTTTCAAATCTTGGTCTACTGTTATTGCATATACTGAACACCCCAAACAGAGCAGCCACTGATGATGCAACAGTCTCTTCTCATTTCACTGCATCTTGAGTGGATAGACTGTGTTGGGAGTGTTCATAAGTTTAGGCAAGATGCCGTGGGAGTTGATTAAAGAATGTAAACAAACACATTTTTGTGTGTTAACACCAGGGTGGTGGGAAGTCTGTTTTCACATTTAAACAGAAACAACATTCATGCTAGACATGCATCACAGTCACCTCGCGTCAGTGAAACAGTCCGCCCATGTCGTCCCGATTGACGTAGTACTGCACTATTTTACAGTGCCAGTGGTCACAGTGGAACACTGCACACTCCATTGTGTCCAAGATGGCCGCTGCACTTCACTGCACATGTGTTAGCAGTCATGCATGTGCAGTACCATGCAGCAGCCATCTTTTTCATGGCAGAGTGAGCTGAATTCCACAATGACCACCTATTTTATTTATTTATTTATTATAAAATTCCCCACTGACCTCCTCTCGCACCCCGCCAAGAAATATAGCAATGACACTGTGGGAAGCCTCAATCCCCAGTGTCATGATTGTGTTCTCGCCAATGCCAGCCCTTTTAATTTTCAAAATAAATTTTCTTCTCCCACCAACCTCCTCTCAGCACTCCCCACCCCTGTAAAACGTAACTGTGACACTTGTGGCACCCAATCCCCCAGTGTCATGATCGTGGATCCTCGGTCCTGATTTTTTTGTCACCTGTAAAACAAAAACAGTCCATCGATCTCTTTTGCGGCCATTCCTACCCCCTACCTGACCCTCCCACTCAGCACCCACCACCGCACTCTGGACTGGAGTCACGCCTTTCACTCTTCACAGCGACCACGAACTGAAGACATTGGTATGCAGTTCAATGTATTTCATGTGGGTTTTGAACTTAGTGCCATAACTTGGGATTTTTACATATTTAGGACCACATTTTCAGCATTCCTTGTTTGGGACCCCACCTCATGAACAATTTCACTGGCATTAGGCAGATCTGTCCTGAAAGGTGATTTTGCAATCCCTGTAGGATCCCTTCATGCAGGAGTTGAAACTTTCTCTGCCCTTGTTTATGAGGGTGAGGTTATAAAAGGCTATGTTGAATATATTGTGTAAAATATTAAAACAACAAAGTTATGAGCCACGTTGAATTTTTGCGAACGCAGACTTATAACTTTGGTATGTTTCAATATTTTTACCCCAAATTTACAACATAGCCATATTTTTGCGGCACCCATGAATCTGATATCTGTCATTTTCAAATCCTGCCCAAAATGTTGTTTTTTTACATCCCAAAAGAGATTTTTGTCCTTGCTCGAAATCACCTTTTGGGCACCAGTTGAAAATTTTCTCTGCCCTTGTTCATGATGTGGGATCATAAGAAGGCTATTTTGAAAATCTGGTTTAAAAATATTAAAAACAACCAAGTTATGAGCCTATGTAGAATTCTACGAATGCAGGATCATAACTTTGGTACTTTTCAATATTTTTACCCCAGATTTAAAACATTGCCATATCTTTACTAGTCGACATCCCTGACCACGATGTCTGCTACAGCACCAGGAACCTGTAAACACCTCTGACCATGGTCGACCCCAAACCGACTGGCAACATTGCAATGACAATGCGGGTGGGGCTGTGCCCCTGCACCCTCCATGTGGAGCTCTGTGCCCCTGCACTCCCTACTATATATATATATATATATATATATAACTCCATGTCACACAGACAGTGGAGTTAGATATTTACCCCCATCTCCCTAAAGTGTCTCAAAGCAAACCACTCCTGTTGATGCCAGTTTAGGCATGGTGAGGGGTTCACTGTGCGGGTGTCACTGTAGTGGAGGCATTCCTCTTACAGCACCTCATGAATGTGACAGCTGTCATTTTTCAAATCCTGGACAATGTGTTTTTAACATACCGATTTCTCGTCCATACGCTAAATCACCTTCGCTAGGAGATGACAATTTTCTCTGCACTTGTTCCTTAGGTGTGGTCATAAGAAGGCTATGTTGGAAATTTGGTGTTGACATATTAAAAAAACACAAAGTTATGAGCTTACTGAGAATTTTGTAAAAGCAGGCTCAGATAGTAAGTTCGGTAATATTCAATATTTTACCCCAAAGTGACATGGAGTAATACAGAGTAAGACTCAAGGAAGCAGGAAAGACAATTAGGTTAGTCAAAGCTCGAGCAGAAGAAAAATAGCAAAGGGGTTTAAATGGGATAAGACCTTCTACAGATATATAATGGAGGAAATAAAAGTAAGGGAGGTATCATAAGGTTGCGAACTAGGGAGGGACGGAATGTTAAAACCGATGGACAGAAGAAGGTAGAGGTTCTAAATGAATACTTCTGCTCATTTTCATGAAGGAGGATCAGGAAGTGGACCAGTACTAAAGAATGAAGAACACTGCACCAGACACAAACACCTTCACAACTGAAAAGGTCCTAAACAAACTAACAAAATTAAAACCGACAAAGCTATGGGACCTGAAGGTATCCAACCAAGAATACTAGAGGAACTCAGAGAAGAACTTGCCGCCACATTAGCAGACCTCTTCAACAAGTCACTGGAGATTGGTACAGTACCGGACGACTGTAAAAAGTCACGGTGGTACCACTGCACAAAAGCGGCACCAGGAAGATGCTGGAAACTACCGTCCAGTTAGCCTCACCTCAGTAGTGGGGAAAATCATGAAAACATTACTGAAAGAAAGAATTGTACAGCATCTGGAAGCAACTAGCCAAATAGACCTAAGGCAGCATGGCTTCACATTGGGGAGGTCTGTCAGACAAACATGATTGATTTCTTCGATTGAGTGACCAGAACGATGGGCCAAGAAGGAGCAGTAGACATAGTATATCTGGACTTCAGTATAGCTCGAATTGCTCCACATAGGAGGCTGATAAATAAGTTGGAACACACAGGAGTCAGATATAAAATAGTAGGCTGGATTAAAACTGGCTCCAAGGGAGAACCCAGAGAGTGTTAATAAATGGCACTCTGTTGGAGGAAGGAGTGGTGACCAGCGGAGTCCCCAGTGATCGGTACTGGGGCCAGTTCTATTTAACATATTCATCAGTGACATTGCATTGGGTTTGCAAGGAAAGGTATGCCTATTTGCAGATGACACTAAGCTCTGCAACAGAGTGGACATGCAACGGGGTTAAGAAATGATCGCTGATCTAAAAAAACTGGAGGAATGGTCAAAACAGTGGCAGCTGAAATTCAGCACCAAGAAGTGCAAAGTTAGGCATCTGTGGAGGAAGAACCTAGGCTGAAATATACCCAGGGTGGGGGGTGAGGGACAGCTGAGTGGCGATTTAAGGACAACCATGCAGTGCGAAATGGCAAGCTCAGAAAGCTAGCAGCATTCTTGGATGCATAGGAAGGAGTATCACAAGTAGGAAAAGCAAAGAAAAAGTCCTGCTGTACAGGTCCTTGGTGAAGCTTCATCTGGAGTACTGTGTCCAGTTCTGGAGACCGCACTTCAAGAAGGACAAGGATCACCTAGAAACTGTGCAGAGGAGACTCACAAGATGATACCTGAACTACATGAAGAACTATATGAACTGAGATTAAACCATTTTAGGATGTCCTCACTGGAGAGGAGAAGGGACAGGGAAATATGATAGAGACATTTCAATACCTCAACGGTATTCACTCAGTACAAGCACAGGATCTCTTCAGGAAAACACAAATACATGGACAAGGGGCTAACATCCACCTGAAGAAAAGTAGTTTGAAAGCATGACTTTCTTCACAGAAAGGTGGTGGACCCCTGAAACAGTCTGCCCCTGGGGTTGTGGCAGCAAAGACAGTGGGAAGTTTAAGCTAGCTTAGGCTAGGCACTGTGGAAACCTAAGACAATAAAGAAATTGGGAGGAGTAGCTTTTACGGCAGACTAGATGGATTGCAAGGTCCCTCCTGCACATTTTCTTATGTTCTTATGTTAGCACTTCATAAAATTGACAGCTGTCATTTTTAAACTCCAGCCTAAAATGTGTTTTATATCCTAAAGTTGATTTTGTGGTCCATGCACAAAATCACCTTTGCCAGGAGTTGAACATTTTGTCTGCCCTTCGTTATGAGGCAGGGTCATAACAAGGCTATGTTGAAAATTTGGTGTAAAAATATTACACAACAACACATTTATTAGCCTATGTTACATTTTGTAAATGCAGGCTCGTAACTTAGGTAATTTACTATATTTTTACCCCAACTTCCTTAGCTGCACCCCTATTGACTCTGGACAGAGTTTGTTTAAACTAGCAACAGTTTGAGGCTGGGGAGGGTGAGTTGAAAGTGTCCCTTTAAGGTAAATGGTACAGTATCAGACCCTTGTCTATTTAGTGGGGAACATGACAAGGGTGCCCTTTATCACCAATTGTATTTGCTTTAAGTGTTGAGCCACTGGCAGCCAGGGTTAGATCACATCAGAACCTAGATGGAATAGTAGTGAGAGGGAATGAAAGTCATATACAGTATACCTTTACATGGAAACCACCATGCTTTACTTAAGGAGCCCCTTATGGACCTTTCCAGTATTAGATAAAGTACTCTCTAGCTACGATGCAGTATATGGCATTAAAATAAACATAAGTAAGATTGAAATGATGTTGGTAAATGTAAATGGGACTATGACACCTGTCCTTAGATCCTGCATGCCTTATAAATGGGTAACTTCTCAGATACATTATCTGGGTATACAGATACCAACATTGCTCACACATCTCTACCAGGTTAACTGTGGAATGTTAATGACAGAACTCTTTGCTGATTTAGAGATGGGAGCCACGCCCTTATCTGTCATGGGTGGGATAGCATCTGTTAAAATGAATGTGTTGCCCAGGTTTTGTTTTATTTCCAGACCTTGGCCTGAGCATCCCTAGGGTGGAGTGGAGCAAGATTCATAAAGCATTCCATAGATTTGCATGGAAGGGTAGGAAGCCCGGGTAAAATGGCATGATCTTACTCAGCCCAGGGAGAGCAGGGCCTCAGGATGCCTAATCTAAAAATTTACTACAAATGGCCCAAACTCTACTTTGGGCCGTATATAAAACAGAATCAATGGACAATGCTTGGTTAGTCTTGGAAAAGAACAGTAACATGGAGTCAGACCCAACCACTTGTTTTGATATTGCCAATGGGAGATTACACCACAAGTCATTGTCCAATCCTTGGTTCAAATAATTCAGAATTGATGCAAGGTCAGACATGAACTTTCAATCCAAAATGAGCTCATGAGATTCACTAAAATCACCCAATTGTGGAAAATTTGTACTGCCCAAAATGGATTCAGTTTTCGAACAGTGGGAAACCAGGGTCTGTCTAGAATTTTCCAGTTTAATGAAGGCAACATCTACAAACTTTGACACACTGTGGAGGAATTCACCTTGAGAAGAACAGACTTCCACTATTTGCAGGTGGTATCCTGTCTGAAAGAAGGCACAATAATTCAAAACATTTTAGAAGACCCACACCTAGTGGCATTTATAGAAAATGCAAGTACAGGAGTGACCAGAAGAAACTATATCTTGAACATGGCTAGTGCTGTAGGCTCAGGGTTAATCCACCACCCCTGTTTGATCAAAGGGCTTGGGAACATGATACACAAATCCAATTAGAGACAAAGGAATGGTATGGTATATGAGAAGGTGTCTCTCAGATCTCTGCTGCCAATCACTGGAGGGAAAATCATCAACAAGTGGTGGGTAGGTTCTTTCTCACATCTTCCAAGACAGTATTACTGTCACTCCAGCCAGAATAGATGCTGGTGAGAATGTGTGTGTGTTGGGGGAAGAGACACCATAGTATAATTTTCAGGAATGCCCAAAGCTTACCATATTCTGGAACAAACTGAGCCCCAGGTATAAATGCATGGTGGGCATTACCACAGAGGTAGAAACCAATCAGCTCGAAGCTTTGCTGGGATTTTGGTGGCAGCAGCCTACAAAGTGATTACTCAGAACTGACTGACCCCTAAATGCCTGACTCTGCAGGACTGGATGTCTGTTGTGAAATCAATCTAAAACTCTGAAAACTGACCGCAGAGCTTTGGTTAGACACAGATAAATTGCTTGGTGTGGCTACCCTTCATGACACTTATGGGGGTACTAGATTGGTCATGAATCCTCTTTCAACGAGCAGAAGAGTATTAATGCAGCTCTGCCCACATCAATCTTGATGAGTAAAGAGGGACTGGTAGATGAATGAGTATGAAGTAACTTAGGTAGTTTAAAGAAAATGGAGAAACTGGTTTATTTCTATCAAATGTAAAGACCGTGCCTGATGTAGAAGCATGGGTAATACATTTAGTATATGGCAGTCATAACAACAGAAATGGGCAAATGGGCTAAGAATGGGCATCAAGGCCCTGAAGTTAAGCATTGATGGTGTAATCTAACTCTAACAAATGGTCAGTTGCAAAGTAGTTTTATCATTATTTACTGATTTGTCTGCCAACTCAATATTGGTATTTGGTCTTCTTTTAATAATAAATATGAAGTTAAAAACAAAGAATTGGAAAGAATGGTAAGGCTGTTTTGGAACCATGCAGAAAATGCTGAAAATAGGAATAAGAGAAATAATCTCCATTTTGTCAGATTCCCTGAAGGACTGGAAAAATAGACATTTCTGGTTTCCTTCAGACTCAACTGTTAAAATTTCTGTGGCACAACTGGAGAGAACTGATTGAAACAGGAGGGAGACAGATCCCGTGTCCACCACAAACATTGTGGGTGACCACTACCAATTCTTGTCAAGTTCCTTAGATTCCCAGGTAAGGAGAAATCATATCACTTGCCAGGGACAGGGACCCTCAGCTGGAATGGACATACAGTTTACATTTTCAGCAACTTTTCCTCTCAGCTAGCCCTTCCCAAAAACTTTCACGGAGGTGAGAAACACTTCTAAACCTTAGGAGTCCCATACCAGCTTCAGTACACCATCGCACTGAGAATCACTATGGCATTACTAATGAATTTAACTCTAGAGGAAAGTGGCAAACTATATCAGGAGAAACTAGTCAGATAAAGTCAAGAACTTATTAGCACTTATTGCCAGCTTCAGAGCACTCTAGCCCAGAATCATCCCACTGTGTGAAGCTCACAAGAACCTAGATTTGGCCAAATTTATGGGGTAGGCTGCCAGGACATAGAGTGGCAAGTCTCCAAGTCCAAGCAGAAAGTCAGGCAGAAATGGCAATAATAAGACCTGAACTGATGCAAAGCACTTTGAAGTGGGAACCTGTTGTCATTACCCACTCTGAGGATCAGGTCTACTGAGCTCAAAGTGCCCACACCTAAGTGCAATTCATGACAGGTTGGGGAAAACAGGGATATCCTCCCGTATCCTTCTAGAATGCTCACCGAGGTCACGACTGAACACATGCAACAAGACCCCAGGACTCCCTCTTACTCTGGATAAGGGTACAATACCAGTCTCGAGTCTTGTAGCCAAATGAGAACCCTTCTCAGTTGTTACACAAAGGGGGAGATCCAGGTGTTACAGTCTCTTTGGGATAGCTTTGTAATCCTGATTTTGTCTTCTCCCATAGGCATGAAATAACCTGGTTCACATCCCTACAGACTCTTCCTTAAGACCTTCATATTCTTCCCTGTACAGACCTTTGTTCGATTGGTAGCTTATGGTGACACCCCATAGAAATAACAGTTTAATCACAGATTATTATTAAACATCCCATAACCACACACAATATGAAAAATCTCACTCAAGCAGGTTTCTTAAAACAAATGTTTTTACTAAAATACTTAATAATCATACAGTTACAATTGAAAGTTTTTAGAAAATGTGGTCATAGAATAACACAAATAAAACTGGAAAATATACATAAAACAAACGTAGTATGAACTTTTATCTAATTTCTACCATAAGTTTGTAGTGAATTGAAATCCAGAAGAATAAGTGCAGTCTCTGGTTCTTAGTCTGTCTCTGTGTTTTGGAAGTCTTGCTTGTGTGTCAGAAGAGTGTCCTTTGAAAAGTGAGCCAAATGCTCTGTGGAGGGTCTTAAATGGGGATGGCCATCCAAGTTTGTGGATAGCTAGTGGCCTTAGTTTGTTAGGCCAATAGATGTCCTCTTAGCTTTTCAGATTTTAAGGAATTATTATTTTAGTTTCCTTATTTGGGTTCTCATAGCACGCTTCCTTGCACATTAATAATATTTTCAGAATTAGTGTCTTTGAAGTCCTAATGCCCTACAATATAACACTTGTAAGGCATTCACACCAGCTTGTCAAGAAGGGCTATTTCCCAAAACCTGGTTTCCTAAGCAGCCTACCCTGGAAGTGCAAAGGTTTATGACAGGTGATGGTTTTCTGGCACATCCTTGATGAGCAGCCTTTGAAATAATTTGGCTTCCTGCCCAGCAAGCTTCCCCTTAGATTACAGAGGAAGGTCAAATATTTGAAAAATCCAGTGTCAGTCTTTCTCTCTCTGTCTCTGTTCTCTGTGACCCTTTCATTAACACTGACATTCTTGTGGTATTTACACATATACAAAATCACATAAAATATAACAAAATATGTTTGCAAATATGACTGGCAGTGGCTAGCTCACCACAACTGTAATACAGACAGCTGCTGAGGCTTGAGGGAATCAAAAGCCAGCTCAGAATCAGTGGAGGAGCCAGCATCTAAGAGACTGGGATCCAACCCACCTTCCCTCACTGAAAAGGAGACTTATCCTGGCACTTGCAACTACATCTATGGGAAAACAGTGTATAGCCACCATGAATCCAGCAGATCCTGAAGGTGTCCTATCAGGATACGAAGCTGAGATACTGACACTCACAGACCCAGCTTCAGTATCCCAAAATTAAGGATGCCCGACAGCTAAATAGTATTTCGCCCAGTGAAATGCTAGGTTATGCCCACAGAACATGGTTCTGCCTGGCGTAACCTTGTGGGGTGGTGGAGGAGGAGCTGGCTGAGCTGCTCTGTGGCATGGAGCACTAATGCTCCTGCAGCTTGGCCAGCAAGCTTTCTGGGTGGGGGTCTGTTCCTGTAGGGGAACTTTTAGACTTTTTTGCACCTCCCCATACCTAGCTACCAACTCTGAGGTCTGCTCCCTCAGGGTTGGTTATATTAGTTAGTGTGTGGGGACAAAGCCCCCGCATAACACAAGTCCCTTTCAGTATTCTGAATTTCAGTCTCCGAACTCAGTGTAGTGTAGTTTGGGAGACCAAATTTCAGGATTTCATAATATATCCATCCTGAACAGCCATCCACCTCCTGGGCTGACATAGTAGAGGGGCATCCTGGCCCACCTAGTACTGCATCAGAATCAAATTAAACCATTGCAGACAATACCTGAGGAACAAAAAACTGCATTATGGATGTTTACTTTGAACTCCTGTTCTAACTAAGCCCTACATCAGTTCTCCTCCTCACTCTTTCACCCCTCCTACCTTTCTTCAATTTTCACATTGTCTGGGGATTTAAATGAAGTTAATCAAGTATTCTGCATGTTTCATGGTTACCCTGTTTTTAGTTTTAAGCATTTATGACAGAAACTGTGGTTGTCTGCTACTATTTGCTTTAGAGTCTCACTGTTATGACTCCTTCAGCTACACAACCTGTTTAGAGGTGTGAACCTCCTAGCTAATCATCTGAGCTGGCTCTCCCTGTGATGGTGCGATCTTTTCCTTTCAAATCAGCACATGTTCAAGAGGCTGATGATCACTCCGCCTCCACCCAGCTAAGCCCTGGTGGAATAATGTGCCCTCTACTTTAACCAGTCATGCCACTTCACCTTAGAGAGTGGCACTTCCAACAGGAGCTTAAAAGCAACACACTTTTCTTTGAAACATACTTTTTAGGTGACTTTCTTAGATAACCTTATAGCAGCCCTACAGTCTGCCTCTGTTCATAAGTATTCCAGTAGACCTAGGATAGGGTACAACCAATCAAGCTACCCATAGAATGATGATGTATAATTAACAATAATGCATGACATGGTGTGTATCGTTATGATAATGTCACACCTCGGGTGGTTGGGGTGAAGCTTCAGGTCAAGTACGCCCAACACCCGAGAAGTTTATGTTATCCAAGCACAACACACACCCTGCAGTGCATTATTACTATTATACAATGGCTCATTATAATAACAAACTTCAATGAGCCGATAGGGCTATGAAGCGCTATCATAAGAAAGTTACACATGCATAGAAATTATTCAATGCCCAGGTGTACCCCTGGCCATATGTTGGAGGTGTTGCACTAAATTTTCAACATGGCCTTTTTGACCCCTCCTCACTTACAGTGCCAGTGTAATTTTGTTCAATTGTCCCAAAAGGTTATTGTGCAGACCAAATGCACTATTCTGCACCTCAGGTGTGAAAACACAGTTCAGGCAGGTTGTGGAAAATGATAGCTGTACAGTTGTGAAGGAGGTGTACAAAATGGCTATGTTAAAAATGTGAAGTGAAAATATTAAAATTAGCAACGTAGGAGCGTGTGTAGAAACTGCACAGCGATGCTTGTTATGCAGTCATTTTTTGGAATTTTTCACCCATATTAACATGCCCTTTTTGGACCCCCTCTCATGAACAATGCCAGTGTCATGTTGTTTAATTTTCCAAAAGGTGATTATGCAGAGCAAATGCGTTATTCTACGCCACAGGTGCAAAAACACATTTCAGGCAGGTTGTGGAAAAGGATAGCTATACTGTTGTGAAAGAGGTGGCAAAATGGCAATGTTAAAAATTTGGAGTGAAAATATTATAAATTAAGTAACGTTATGAGCATGCGAGAAACTGCAGATGCATGTTTCATAACACAGTCATTTGTTGGAATGTTTTCACTAAATTTTGCAACATGGGCTTTTGGACCCCACTTCATGAATAGTGGCACTGTCATTTCATGAACTGGTCCTAAAAGGTGATTTGGCAGTGACCACAAAATCACCTTTCCGGGCTGAGTAACAAAATGACAGTGACAGTTTTCACGAGGTGAGGTCCCAAGAACCCCATGTTGATAATTTGGGCAAAACTGCAAAAATGGCTGAGATATGAACATGTTAAAAATCCCATTGAATGGCTGTATAGCACACTTACCTTTAATTCTTCAGTTCATGGTTGGGCTTTGCAGAGTGCAGACATTTCCCGGTCCAGAGAAGATGACAGCCAAGCTCCAGAGGTAAGTATGGGTAAGGGGAGGTGGGTGCTCAGTGGGAAGGCGGGAGAGGGACCACAGTGATGATGAGGGGTCGTTTTCAGTTTTGCAGGTGAAACAAACCTACGAGGACCATTTTCAATTTACAGGACAAATAAATATTTAGGTACACTGGGGTGGGCTACCAGTGTGCCACATGAATGCTAACATGGGGACTGGGCACCCTGCTGTTGGGCATCCGTGGGCAGGGCACCAGGACAAAAGCGATGAGGAACCATTTTCTGTTTTATAGATAAACTCACATTTTGCACACTAGGGTGGGCTCCC
Source organism: Neoceratodus forsteri (assembly GCA_016271365.2). NCBI lineage: Eukaryota > Metazoa > Chordata > Ceratodontiformes > Ceratodontidae > Neoceratodus > Neoceratodus forsteri. The sequence goes on along the minus strand of CM028132.1, from coordinate 490,608,476 downwards.
AGTGTTGCAATATCACGATTTAGGGGATGACTTGGGAGGAGACATAAAATGACAATGGCATTGTGCCATTCACAACATGCCAGCACCATAGCACTGCACATGTGCATGACTCATGCGCATGTGCAGTGCACTGATCAATCACGAGAGTAACAGCCTAAATAGTGCGGCTGTTATTCTGTATGCCAATTGTGGCAGAGGGCTTTCTGTTCGCTGGGCTTTCAGAAGGATACTTCAAAAGTCCAGTGGAAAAGGTTGTGAGCGGCTGTTTTCAGAGCTAAAAGCTCTCCAAACGGCTGTAGGCTCTGCCCACAGCCCTAAAAAGTACTAAATGATTATAAGAAAAGAAAGTTTTAGGCAGCTTTATAGTATTTTGGACTGTGGAAGCCTACTTGTTTAAACAAAGTTCCTGTTTTGTCTTTATCCACTAAGTACTGCTGTTGTGTGGCAATAGGTTCTCTCTTTTGCCTGTCTTCTTTAGTAGGACATTCAGTACCCCTGCCCCCCTTCAGCTCTCTATATCCCTCTGGCCTCAGTGTTTCTGGGAGACATCATCCAAGTCCCCTGCCTACTCTGGCACTAAGAAAAAAAACACAGCTTTCTTTGCATTGTTAGTGTCAATACTGCTGCCAATGGAGAAGTGCCAAGAGTGGAGACAGAGTGCATGCCAGACAGGTACGACATGTTGGTGTTGGTACTGCTTACAACTGAGTAGTTTAAGTTTTATGTTGAGAGGGATGGAAAATGGGGGGTGTCTGGGGAGCTTGGCAGGTAGCTTGATTTTAGCAAGGTCTCCCACAACAGTTCATCATAGTTATTGTTTGTAGCAGGAGACCACAAACTGAATTGTGAAGCCCCCAGTGCTGCCATAACGCCGCTGTGTTTGAATACAGCCCCTGCTACTCAAACCGATGTCCTCGCTTTTCTTTTGGAGTCTTCATGGTGGCAAGCCAGAACAGTCTCAGCAGAGAAACTACAGTATGTAACTTTGCCCATGCTTTGCAAACCTGCTTCACTCTGTATAGTTGCCCTAGAAGTAAGTGCCATTAACAGCCCACTCAGCCATACTCTGGCAGCTAATATCTTCAGTGGGAGATGGGTGTCACACCCTTTCCCATCCACCCTCATAGCTATACCTGGCATATAGTGTACTGGCCTTAAGGCACCCACCTAGCTTAATCTAACAAACTAGTACTGATGTAGGCTACTGTTGAGTAAGCATTCTTATAAAGTTAAAGAAATCTGGCTGACATCCACGTGCATCAATGGGACAAAGGAGGGATCCAGAAGCAGTCATGGGAACCTCTCTGGCCCTAGCAGATTTCTCCGTAGAGGGTCAGTGTGGTTTGGAAGGCTCTTGCATCCATTCCCTGTGGCACCTTTGGGCATCTGATTGCTAGAGCATACACAGCATACCCAAGGATCAGTTATGGCCCACAGCTTACCAACAGTGGCATCTCAATCTTGGCGATACTGGATAACTAGAATGAGGAGTGTCAGTCTACTACAGCTTTGCCAGGCTGAATCTAATCCTGAGCCAGGCATGCTTCCTAGCTTAGTATATGGCCAGTAAGATTCCATGTCATGGAAGATTTATCCTCATCAGTGCCTTTCCCCTACTCCCAAGATACCCCACCTCCTTTCTCCATCACCACCACTACCCCCACCAAGTCCACCACTACTACACTAATCAGTTCAAAATATTAAAGGCTGCTATACACCTACTGTATCTGCTCCATCAGAACCACTAGCACCACTACGCATCACCTCTTTAAGTTGAACTGCTCCATGGGTTTACAATGTATGAATCCACAGAATGGCACATGACAGCGTGGACTGGGGAAAGCAGGAATTACATGAGGTAGCTCCTCTGCCTAATTTGAGTATAATGCATGTTGTAAAAAGGAGAAAAGGAAATTACAACATTTACTCAAGAAAGTTAGACATAATAAAATATGAGAAAACATTAGTCTTCTAAATAAGGCAAGAAAATACTATAAATCCATTTTGATTCATGAAAAATATCTACAGTGTATCATCAGAAAAAGTGGAATGATGTCAAAGATAATATTAATAGCAAGGATTTTAAAGGAGAATTGCACTGAACCTGTATGTAATTTTCCCTGTAAAAGCCGTTTTTAAATACTGGTTTAAATGTTGTTACTGTCAAATCTCTACAGGCTGTTAGTTGTTCTAGTGGGTGTTTTGATTCATACCTAGTGGTAGTATCATTTCAGAATCTGTGTGATGTAGTTTATGTCCCTTACTCCACTTTTCCATTGTTGGCACAATGCATTCATGTTCTATTATAGAATTATGTGGCTGAGAGGGACATAAAGTACATTGTACAGTTCCAAAATGGTATTTAACATCACAGTTCAAATCAGAAACATCCACTGTATTCACTAAAATGACTGTATAGAGGAGTAATAACAGAATTAGAACTAGTACTTAAAAACAGCTGCCCCTCTGTGAAATGGTTTACAGGTTCAGCTCAGTTCTCCTTTAAGGCATTTTGAACTTTAGTAGCAAAGGGTCATAACAAATATTTTCCTTGTGTGGAAGTGTATATCTCACCTACTCAATGGGAAGAGTAATATTCAGATTTATTTTTCAGTATAGATAATATCAACTCATAGGTATAGATCAAGAAATAGACATGCTACTGAAGTTTATTATAAACCTATTGTATACCATGGGTTATTGCAAAGGAATATATTGTCATAGTATGTGTGGTGTACTATACATAACAAGCATGTCTAGCCATTGAGAGGTTGCCATGGCAACACATTAAACCTTGAACAAAGGTAGAGAGGTTTAATTGGTAGTCATGGTAACCCTGAGATGGCTACTCATGCTTGTTGTGTATAGTACACCACACATTGTCATTTATAGTCTATGGTTCCTACAAAACAAACGTAGTCTTAAAGGGGACAGGAAATGTATGCTAGTTGGCAGCAGTTAGTAATGTTCCTAGTAAGAGAAATGAAAGACTGACCTCCAAATATGCCATACTTAACTGTACCTTAATAAACACAGATGCAAAACTGCATTTTCAATAGTTTTAATTTTATGGACAACATTTTGCACAGTTCTCTTCATGGAACCAGTAATTTGGAGTTTTGCTGTATCACAGTTTGTGTACAGAATGCTAAACATGAGCTATTATCCTATCAAAACCATACTTAGAGTTATTTGCTCAAACCATGACATAGTTAAAACTCCACATCACAGGTTCCATGAAGAGAACTTATAACAGAATGCTGCCCATAAAACAAAACAATACAAAATACAGTTTTCACTTCACTTTTTATTTAGGTACAGTTACACATGGGTCATTTAGGCTTCTGGATATCTTGTCTGTAAATGGGAACATAAAAACAGCTACCAACTAGAAATAATTTCCTGTCCTCTTTAGTGAACCACTCACTTTTATTTGTAAAGTGCTGAACTGACGCCAGAACATTTGATGCTGCTAGAGCCACTAACATATGATGCTTTGAAAGGGATTATGATTTTCTGCTGTTGTAAAAATCTTTCCCAATCACTGAGTTGTTTCTCAAATACTGTGGCTGTCATTATTAGATAAGCTAGCACTGTGTGAGCTGTCAAACTGTCAGTTTCACTCACACAACACTACTGACTGTAGCCATGGCTCCAGTGGGTATGGCTCGAGAATGCATTCCATGTTGTTGTACTGCAATAGCTATATAATAACTGGTCAGCAGTTTCTCTCAATGTACTGACCAGGTTGATATTTTCCATAACAACCGCTGGTTGTTATGACATTCATGAGCCATGCCAGTCAAACTATGCTGCTGCCTCACTGGCCAACATTCTGTATGTGGGTGGGGCCAAACAGTCTCACAAACTGCTGGAGAAAAATTGCTGGTCTGTTATTATAAAATAAAAGATGGGAGGGTGTTTCATATGAAATTAATGCACACCCTCATTGTGGGATCTTTGATAAACCCCTCGGCTCGCCTCGGGGTTTATGTAGCATCCCACAACTCGGTGTACATTAAATTCTCATATCAAACCCTTCCCCATCCATTATTCTCTATATAATAACTGGTGACCCCTGTTAGCAACCCATTTTGAGTACTGCAAAAGTCGTATCAACCCGCAGGTTGATAACAAAACTCGATCAACCCGCAGGTTGATATGACTTTTGCAGTCTGCGTGCGTGTTGTTCCAGCAGGCCAGAACAATTACACATTCTGAGGTAGCATGAGACAGTTCTCCAACCATTGTGAGTGATCTCCATATTAAAGTTATCTTGTTCACACATAAGACAGAGCGAGATGCCCACAGCAAGTCATCCTTTAATTGAAAAGCACTATTCTCCAATTAAAATCTCCCAGCTTAAAACGCACTTTTCCTCATTACCTCTTACTGTTTCCACTGTTGCCTAACTTTCACCTCAGTGTCACAGTCACTGAAATGACCCCAACTGATCGAGATGACGAATCAATAGACACTGCAGCTGAAGGACTTTGGCAAATGTGTTAATTTAACACACTAAATAAAACTTTCTAAGATTTGTCTTTTACTTCATTCCCACGATCGATATTTATTTATTTACCTGACTTGAACCCATGACCACGTGGTACCAGTTATTATAAAAATAAAACATATTTGGGGTGATCTGCAGTTTTTTACACAGCCTCGATGTGGTAATTGAGAAACCTCGAGCTTCGCTCTCAAGGTTTCTTCTATTATCACACACCTTGGGTGTGTAAAAACTGCATATCACCCCCACACATGCATTATTCTATATGTATCTAGTGTAGCACAACAACAAAATGTCATAGCTACTGCAGCACAACAACATTATTCTAGGTATGGATTTCTACCTAGATAACGCTCCACCATACACTGTAATGCAATTAATGAGACCAAATTTGGAAAGGTCCTGGTCTAGATGAATTACTGCTGATATTTACAAAGTAGCTGTAGATAGATGACTCTCCATTTATATGTTATCTTAAATAACATACTGTAAACTCATCTTAGTCCCAAATTCTGGCAAGACAATTTATCCAATTAATTAAAAAGGTTCCTCTTTAGACCCAGTGATGTACTGAACTACAAGTTTATTTTGATTATTTACTGAGTTTTGGTAACCAGGAAGTCCACTGAGAAAAGAGCGATATTAGGAACATCATAAAAGTAGGATTCAGAGATATTGCAATACAACATGACTTTAGCCGTTTGATTGAAAATTACATTTATGGTATAACAAACAATGTTTTTACAAAATAACCTTATCTTGATATCATAACTGATCTTTTGGATCGTGCTCTGTTAATACCCTTTCATCTAGAATTGTATAACAGCAATCAAATATTATAGAAACAAAAGAACATCTGCTTCACAAAATTGTAAGTGTGTCATAGATAGCCCAAATGACTCAAAACGTTACCTTGATCTGTCCTCTGTTTAAGAAAGCATATGACAAAAGACTGGGCCCTTATCTGGAAACCCTTCACCTATCAACAGAGGAAACAATTTCATATCTTTGTAATTTGGTTGATTTGGATGTTTTGCCCAATTTTATAAAATACTTGGGATCAATATGTAAGAATAGATGATTATTAAATAGCAACTGTGTTTCATATGCTAATTTTAGCATTCTTTTTGTTACAGATTACTCTAAGAGATTGGGAGTGTAGGTAACCAGGGCTGAACTCAATGCCTTCTAGGGTTCATACCTGGTAAGCTATTAACTGCCATTCTTGCTATTTCATTGTCCTCTTCACAAAGGAGTTGCACAGCCATTTGTCAAACTACCAATAGATTAATTAGTATATCTGTGTTGTGTGGGGAGATTTTCTTAGAAACAAATAATTTTCAGGCAGATAAGGCCCAGTTCGTCCACCTAGTCTGCTCATTTTCCCTATTTATAGTATCACTGTAGATCCTACTTGATCTCCAGCCCATTCACCTACCCTTTCCCTAAGATTCCTTATGCCTATCCCATGCATTCTTGAACACCACCACTGTTTTTGTCCCACTACCTCCACTGGAAGACTGTTCCAGGAATCCACAACTTTTTCTGTGAAGGAGTATTCCTCACATCTCCTGAATCAATCAATCTTTATTTAACCAGGAGAAAGCACCATTGAGCAAGCTCCTTTGCAAGGTAGTCCTGGATGGACATGAACAACAAGAAATACAACTACAAAAAGAAATACAGTGGGTACACAAAATACTAGGCATTGTAAAGTGCAATTTACAATATGGTACATTGGTAAAACACAAAAGCTATATGCAAGAGGGATGTCTAAGCACAGGGTTGGGTATAAGGAGTTCCTAACAGTCGAGAGGCAAACAAAAATAAAGGGCAAAAAACTGGAAATACAAATGTATGTACAAAATTATACAACTGTACACATATCGATTACCCAAGAATGAGAAGGGCAGAGGAGTTGCAGGAAGTAGAAGAGAGTCATCAAGAAGAAGGAAGAGGAAGATAAAAGTCATATGGCAGTTAAGAGGGCTGAGGGAGGGAGAAAGAACAGGAAGGAGGGGAGCATGGTAGTGTTGTGAGAAACTGAAGTATTTCACCTGGTGAAATATTTAATGTAATTCTGCAATTAAGCTAGATTTTTTGCTTATGCGAAACAAAGTTTCACCTGTTTAATTGATTTGTGTAATGGCAAAATTTCACTTAAATACCTTGGTGACATTTTTCACCTGTACAAAGCAAAATTTCACCTGGTTCCACGATTTCACATAAATTGCAAAGTTTACCTAAATGCGTTGATCTGCTAATTTCGCTCATTGATGCTCAAAATTTCGCTTTGTGGTGCAATGTCGCCAGTGTGACTTTTGATTTTGCAGGGGAAATATTGGTCCAAAGCTGAAATTTGCAATACATTGTGGGTAAATATGTCAGAAGTCACATGTAGCTTGTTTGTAGCTCATTCTGCTACATGTTGAGTCAGAGGGCAGTCTGTTGTGATGCATCAGGGCCAATAAAGCCTTTGAAACTTGGTTTTGAGAGCTAATTGCTACAAAATATGAAGTTTTTCCTAGTACTGCTAGGGAACATTTTCTAATTTTGTGGATTTTTGTATAATACTTAGTTTAGATTAGATTGTACTTTTATCTCTGTCTTTGAAAGAGTTGGGTAGGGTAGGAGTGTAAAGCAGTGCAGGCTATTTCTAGTAAAGTAGATTGGTATTTACTCACAATTGTGAGTTATTTATTTACTGTTATTTCTCATTAATTTTGTTATATCTTGCCATTTATTTTTCTCTGAAAAGTTTCTCCATCCTGTTTGAGAAAGTTCCTGCCACTGTTAGCTGTGTTATATATACCATTCTTCCGCTTTTAGTTGTGAATTGATTGTAAATTCTAAAGTTTTAAAACAAATAGAACTGATCCTTTATTTTATTTATTTGTGGTTAGTTCTGTTTGCTGGAGTGTTAACTTCTGTCACTAAAACTGTGAAAATCAACAGTTCTGTATTTTTGTATCTTTACTTAAGTACTTCTACTTGATCACTTGAACTTGTCTATTTACAGTCGTACTGCATTGTTGAATTGTTCCCTGTATGTTATTGTTGAACTTGACCCTGTGCACTCGCAGTGTTCCTGTTTTAGTTACCTTACCAAACCTTTTCTCTGTTACAGCATTGTTTGTATAACATCTGACATGCGCATTATAAAACAGTATTTATTAAGATAGTAGTTATCAAGAGATTACCTGGGATCCCTCCCATCCAGACCACTACCATGTGTGATACTTGCCTTTGTTGCGGTTTTATGGTTGTCTCTGCCCTTATATAACAAACAAAAAATTGTGGTATTAACTAAGTAATAACACATTACAGTACTTTATTTGTCCAGAGACAGAGGTGATCTGTTTTGAAAGTCGTCCACTTGTGTCGTTTTTTTCCTTGTGTGTTGTTCTTTAATTCCTGTTTGGGGAAAGAAAAAGTTACCTTTTGTTTTTTACTAGAATAGGCTGCCTACCATATATGGTATTAGTTGTACTCTAAAGTGCTGGTACCTGTCCTGATTGTGTTTGGACTTGTAGGAAGCTGGTACTGTAGGTGTGTGACATCATCATTCACGTGTGAGGTGTTATTTACACAGTTAGTAGTAAAACATCCTTTCTCCCAGAGAAAGGCAATGCTTTGAAGCAGCAGTCAGCAAAAATGCCAGCTAACAAGTGGCCAAGTACAGGGGGAACATAGCAGGGGATGAGGGAGCTGAGAAGACTGCTGAAAAAGTACAGTTTCAGTTCCAGTTCCCCACAGTAGTGAAAGCACACATATGTCTGCATCAGTGTCTTCTGATATGGGCCCTGGTGGTGTTGCAGGAACCAGCAAAGGAGTCGTTATTGAACTGGGTCAGGCATACCTGTTTTTTACTTTTTAAAACTCAAACTGTTGCAGCCATGCTAGTGGGGATGCTGACAGTGAGAAGAAGGGAGGCACTGACACCAGTACAGGAACAGTGGTCCAGGACTTGGAGGAGGGTGATAAGTCTATCAGTGTGACTGTCCATGTTCCTACAGGAGTTGGTGATGATAGTGTTCAACAACAGTCTGATAATCCTGGAGATAAGGATAGTCAGCCCCTGAGATGGTTGTAGAGAAAGAAAAGGTGCCATCCTCCAAGAAGACAGTGATAGGATGGAGGAGATGAAGCAAGGTCATCATCACTATTGGTGATGATGATGATGATGATGACTGGGATGATACCACATGGGAGCCTGAGTTAAAAAGGTCAAGGGTGATGTAGTCCATTTACATGTACAGCCTGTAAGTCAGTCTGTCACCATGCCTATAAGCAAACCTCCAACCAATCAAGTAACCCTCCTCACAAATGTAGTTTTATGAAGAGATGAGAGCAGTCCAAAACACACACTTCACACCTGTTTCTGAATTATCAAAGTCCCAGAAGCATCTGAAGTCCAGAGGTCAAAAGTCCCTAGTTTGGGACTTTTATGTGCTAGATCCTGCTGATAAGACCATAAGAATATGCTAGCTTTGTCAAGCCTGTGTTAGTCAGGAAAGGGAAGCTACATAGGCACTGATGGCGAACACACCCACTTAAAAACAAGCACCCACTGAGATGGCGGCAGCACCAGAAGGATGCTAGAACTGTTGGTAGCAAGTTATGTAGTACAGCAAGAGCAGGAGGAGGAGGGCAGAGTGGGTCAGTCATGGAGGAGGAGGGTAAGCAATCCTTTGATCTCTCAAATAGTGGGCATAGCAGTGGCAGTGCGAGTCCCAGTCCCATAAGTCTGAAAAGTACACCACCACACCCACAAGCAACCAAAATAACTGGTTTCCTGTGGTCTACACAGCCCCAAGAGTAAAGTGTTACCCTAAAGAAAATTATTGCTGCCACAAGTACAGTATTCTGGTTGGATAGCCCCAAAGATGCAGCCCACTCTGAAGACAATCCTTGAGCGGCAGACAAAGTACTCCAATCATGCTACTGCATGAGAGTTAAATGCCTCCACTGCTGAAATGCTGCCCATTGATCTGTTGTCATTCTCATTCATAGATAATACTGGTTTTGCAGGTTGATGGCCCGTGCCTGTCCCAAATGACAAGTTCCATCACAAACCTATCTTACTAAGCATGCCATGCCAGAGCTGAACAATATAGTTGCTGATTACATTAGGCATGCATTGAAGCATAGTGCATCACAATATGTCCATCTTAGCATTGATATGTGGACCAGTGGACAAACAGCAGCAAGCTCATGTCTGTGCATAACAGCACACTGACCACAGTTGCCTGGAGTGGTACTTGATTTTGGGCCTGGCAAAACATGGGTGAAGCAAAATTGTGGTGGTAGCAACACACCTGGTATTCAGCAGCATGCAACCTTGAGTATGACAAGTGTCACAGGTTCTCACACAACTGCGAAAATGCTTACTGTTCTGCTGGATGAGATTGATGGGTGGCTACACACACAGTCACTCACAGCAGGATTCATCGACGTGATAATGGCTCCAATGTAGTGAAGTGCATTAGTGATGGTGTTTTTTCAGAGTGCCCTGCCTGGCACAATGCCTTAATCTTGTTGTTCAGCAGCTTCTCAACTATGTGGACCTTAAGGAAATGGTTATTGTTGCCCATTGCATCTGTGTCCACTTCACCAAGGCCTGTGACCATCTACATGAGGTACAGCGAGTAACCATCTGTCTCAACACTGGATGAAGCTTGATGTTGTCACCAGGTGGAACTCCACACTGTACATGCTTGACCAGCTGTATGAACAGTATAAGACTGTTTCAGAAGACCTACTGCTGCACGCCACCGATGACAGTGCTGGAGTGTCCATCGCTCTAACAACAGAGCAGTGGCATCACATTAAGGGAAGAAGAAAGCTACTAAAAGATGTACATTTCTGTGCTTTTGGTGTTCCACTTTTCATTTTCCGTGGTGGCGGTCGGGTGGCCACACTAGCTGCCAAGGGTGGATGGAAGGTCAGTACATTGATGAGCTGGGAGGTAAAAGAAAGAGCATTCAATACAAGAGGAAGATTTATGTGCTTTTTGTTGTTCTGTTTCAGTTGGATTAATGAGCAGGCTGCAATTTAAAAAATTAATGGACTGGGAGGATTGGACCAAGGAGCAGTGACGGGGAGTTTTCTAAGTTGCACTGCCTGTAAATGGAAACGCACTGCTAGCTAGGAGCACTTACTACATCAGTCAGTGTTGATGTGCAGGAGAGAAGCTATATTTTCTTGGTTTTTCCATACTATAGATGGACATCCATTGGCGGTTTAAAGTACCACTGCTGTCATGCTCTGTAACGGTATTGGAGATACTGCTGTCTTTCATTAAACACCTTTGTCCATTTGGGAACGGAATGCTTTCTAAGCTAGTCTCTGTCATTTTTAATATCAATGCTTTTTGTGGTTGCCTTGGGTAGGAAGAGGGGAGGAGAGTGGCCAAGTCGTGATTTTGCTGCTAACTTGGCGAGTGTAGCCAAATAGCTGGCAAGTGTGAAGATTCCAGTGTCCATTGATTTTCTAAGAAATGGGGCACCCAAAGAGGCTCTCTTTACTGTGGGAATCTATTGTCTGATAGATCAGGGCTTTGAGTAGGAAATGACCAATCAGAAGTAAAGATTTTAGAGGCCCATTTTCTAATGCCTGATATGCTGTATTGATCTATTGTGTTGTCATGATATGCTATTTTATAAATTCTAATTGTGCAGTCTTTTATCAGCTATGCATTATGATTATACCTATTTTATCACTCTGCTATGTAGCACTGTATATGACCCTTGTCACTGCCTAAAATGCATTCTGTATATATACCTATGTATGAATTGTATGATGGTTTGCTGTCCTACACAGGACCTCCTTGTAAATGAGCATCACTATTTGGAGTTTTTCCTGGTAAAACAAATAAATACAAATACTCTAGGCATAGCACTCTGGTGTAGTCTTGTCTCTCATTACTGCTCTATTTGCTTTGGGAAATTTAATTTGGAAGGAATAGAGTCTTTCAATGTATTTTCCATTTCTCTACCAATATGATTTCTCTTTTGTGAACATTATGGCATTCCCCAACTATGAAGCTTACAGCAGGATGCTGAGCCATTCCTCTTATGACTCTGTCTGTTTCCATGCTAGTCAGGTAACTATAGCATTCTTGGCCCCCAATGCCCAGAACTCTGGTGCTGCGGAGGAGGGCACATCTGGCACATTTTATAGCACTGATCGAAACTGAGTTACTGCAGTCCTTATTAAAACATCTGATGTTCAGTTACATGATCAAGAACCACAGGCAGCTCCTATGAGGACACCTAAGGTGGGCTCCTCAGCTCACGAGGTCTGCAACAGGCATGTGCAGATGTACTAGAGCATGTGACTGATACACTAATAGATTTGCAAAGGTAACCAAAAGGGTCACTGTTTTTTCAAGGATGTAAAAGATGTGAATATTGATTAAACTATATGAATGTTAAAATAGATATGGAAAGAAAAGGTTCTTCATCAAGGCTGCACAAGCAAAAACAGCATGGTCAAAAACAGTTATCAGTAACGTGAAAGAAAGAAATGTGTCCATGTAAAATATACATGATTAAAAAACATAGTTAAGGAAATGCATGATCATAATAGAGCAGTTTCTTGACCATGCTGTTTCGGATTGTGTGGTTTTGATGGGGTACTGACAGAAAATGATTCTGCCTAAATGATCCCCACTGAGCCATCAGACATCAGTGAGTTCTTATTCCCGTGTGGACGAGGGTGATGGACCTGAGTACGCTCTGTAGTCCTCATTTCCAGCTTTTGCTGTATCTCAGTTTTGCCCTTGCAAATAATAACTAAATTAAAGGGACACTGTCAACCTGTTTTCCATCATATTCTTTCTAGTTAAAACCTACATTTTATGATTGCTTACCTTCTCTAACATTCATTGATGTTGCTGTTTGTTTTGTCTGCCTCCTTGTTTAGTAGAACTGAAATGTATGCTAATGTATATTTATAACAACCTTGTTTTGTTTACAGTCCTGGTTCTGTTCTTACTACATACTTGTTGAGCATTACAAACACACCCAAACAGTGCAGTCACTCATGAGGCAGTAGCCTCCTAAACTCCCACTACACCATGAGTGACTAGACTGTGTTGGGGTGTTCCAAGTCCAGGAAAGATGCAGCTGGAGCTGATCAAGGTATATAAACAAACCTGTGTTTGTGTGGTAACACCAGTATGATGGGCAATCTGTTTTAAAGTTTTTAAAGAAAAAAGAATCAGAATCAAACTACCAGCTACATCAGCAGTTTTACAGAATGCTGGCAATCATAAAATGTGTTTTTAAACTAGTGACACTTTGAGACCTAAGGGGTTGACAGGGTCCCTTTAAGATGAAACTTTAACAGTCAAAGGGTTAATATTTGCAGATTTACCACAGCACACCACTTTTGGTAGCACTGCCAATTTTTTTTGTTAATGTTACCAGGTGTTTTATTGTGTATTGTACAACAAGTTGTGTTTTGATATTAAAGCAGCAGTGCAACAATCTGGTGAAAAGTTTGACCTATACTTTGTTATGCTATTTTAGATTGCCACTTACCTCGTGACTTGTATGATACCTTTCTTTTCACAATATGTGTCTACTTTAGTATTATTTGTCATGTCTGAAGTAATAAAATGAGCACTCATTTTAATATGGCTCGGACCAGGTGTTCATCAGTATTTGCAGCTGTTTTGAACAAATATTGTTCTGTGAGATCAGAGAACACTGCCTGCTGCATAATTGTTAATTTTAGTCATAACAGAAGTGATATATAAACAACGGAAGGATAAAACCAGCTGAAAATACTGATGAAGACCTGGTCCGCACCCTAGTAAAAGGAGCACTCCATTTATTATTTCAGACATGAAAAAGTACTAAAGCAGACTCAAATGTATTTATTTTATTTATTTAGTTTTGTTGACCAGATAAGTGCACTAGACAAATCCTTCCTGTTTTCAGGCATGACCCAGGGAGGGGATACAGATGAATGCCAACTGACCTCGAACCTGATTAAGCAGTCGGTGGTATTTTAGTGAATGAGGAAATTTGGCCAGGACACCGGGAAATTCCTACTCATCGGTTGTGGGCTGTTGTGTTCATGCTCGGTTCAGTTTCCCTCTGAGCAGCGATGGAGATGGATGTTCAGTCAGTTGTGGAGCGGGAGTCTCCCCGGTGATCTGCCTTTGGATTCTGCTTCTCATACTGCCAATGTTTCTACAGTTATGTCCGTGATTGCTGAGGAGCAGAGATCTTCTGTGCTGAAGGTTCTTCCGTGGCTCTGGATTCAGCTTTGGGTGAGGCTGCTATTTCAGTTGATAAGCTGTTGTTGAATTTACATGATACAGAAAACAGGTTCCATCAGCAAAAGGAGGATTTATGCACTGTTTTAAAGAGCGTACTCCGTATCATTTTCTGCTCGTTCTACAGATCCTACACCTGTTTCTGTACCTAGTGGCGGAGTTGTCAGGCTGCTTCCCATAATACGCCTGTTCCAGTGACTACGGCTGCTAAGCCTCACGCCGCCGGTGTTTGTCTCGGACGTTGCTGATCAGGAGAAGGCTACAGTGTTTTCCTTCTCGGCAAATGTTTCCCCAATCGTATTATTAAAAAAGCCTCTGTGCCTGCTTCTTGGCTTATACTTGGCTGCTCCTCCAGGTCCCTGTTCGGTGGACAGTTCTCTCACGGGCAGCTGGTTGGGTAAAACTCACTACTAGTAAGTGGACGCCTGGATTTTCTCCTATTAAAATTCCTGGGGTTTGTTTAACTTCTCAGACTTTGACTGTTTCTGAATCTGTATCAGTTGCTCCTTGGTGCCCCGGTCCCTGATTTAGAACTCCCCAGACTAACTCTGACTCAAAATCCTAAACTGGCTTTTCTGCCTTCCACTGACCCTGTTAAGATTTCTACTCCTGTTTTACCTTCTGTTGCTGGGGATCCCTCTTTACAGACTGTGCTCAGTGACTCGGATGTTTGTGCTGACAGGGACCCTGGTGTTGGTGACTCGGAGGATGGTGCTGGAGTGTCTCATAGTTGACCAAAGTCTTATGCATCCTTTTTCATCAGCAAGTTTTTCCTGCCAAGAGGCATAATGCTGTGCATTTGATGTATGGTTTAGATAACTTTCTGGACAGGTCATATGTTGCTCATGTTTTATTAAAAGATTCCTTGAGGTTTCATGCTGTGGAATTATAAGCATTGATTCATGTGTCTGGGGAAAGTAATTTTGATGTTAGTTTCAAGCTGTCACATATTCTTGAACAATTCTGGGTGCACTATCAGCGAGTTAAATCTTCCTTCTGTGGTCTCCCTTTGAGGTTATTCCCTTTCTAAACCTACCCAAAACCATCACAATTCTTTCCGAAATGAGGGTGTTAGCATTGCTGATTTCCTGTTTTGGCTACGTCAACGTGTACTGTTTTGGGACATCCTGATGCTATTTTTGATGATGAGAATATTTGGACTGGGGGTGGAAGGTTCGGTTTCTTGAAATTAGTGGACGCAGTACTGCAACATTTGCCTAATTCCTTTTTTGGGGAGGAGATGGGTGTTCTGTTTTACCCTGGACAACCTAAAACTTGTTATAAGTGTGGGGCCCATGGTCATATTAATAGCTCTTGTGATCAAATTAAATGTGTTCTATGTGGTTCACTAGGGCATAGTAGAGGCCAATGTACCAATGAGGTGAGGTGTAATCTTTGTGGGGCTGAGGGTATAATTTCCCAGATTGTACCCATGCTGCTCATAAACAACCTGGGTCTGCTGATTCAGAGGAACAACGCTTATTGGTTGCTGTGGCCCAATGGGACTGTGAAAGACTTGCTGGGGTTTCATCTTCAACGGTCCCTCCTGTCTTTGCCCCTTCCATGGCCCCATGTCCTGTTCCTGATGAGGAAGATGTCCTTGAGGATTCTTCTGTGCCTTCTCCTGATGACCTTCCTCTTTCCTTCCCTGATGTTTCTGTCACAGTACCTCTTGTTACTGACCCAGTCTCTGAGCCTGTTGCCATGCCTCTTCCGGCCCTCCTCCTCCTCCTATTTCGTTTACCGAGGTGGTAAGCAAGTCACTCGATGCCGTCAGGCCTGGCAGCAGCCAGCATCTAAAGTTCCAAAGATTTCTGATGTGCCCTTATCTTATAAATTTGGGCCTCTGCAGGCTTTGTCTGATCCTGATCCTGGTGTTTCATCTGATGCTGCCAGTATATCTGGTGCCTTGTCTGACTCTGACTCTAGTAAATTGGGGGATGAGGTTCAGATTTTGGGCAAAACCAGGTGGTCAGACGATGCCAAGGGGTAAAACTGACCTGTCTGGTAAATCTGTTAAGAAAAATCAAGTGTTTTTTTGCATTTTGTCATGTTTTGCTTATCCTTTCTTACTGTCAATGTTAATAGTATCCAGAATGGGACCACGTTCTGCACAGGGTTGTGTACAGACCCCCATGTCAGGGAAGGAATGGACAAGGATATGATGGAAGGCATTCTTAGAATGGCAGAGAAAGGGAGATACTGTTGATGGGAGACCTGAATATGCCAGATGTTAACTGGAGCACATTTGCTGCAGCCACATCCAAGAGCAGGGCCATTCTTGACACCCACAGATGGCAGGCATTAGACAGCTAGTTTTGGAACCCACTCGTGAGGGAGCAATCTTAGACCTCGTACTCTCAAATGGGGGCAGTGAGAGGATCTCAGATCTAGAAGTAGGTTGCCATCTGGGGACAAGTGACCATCAAACAGTGTGGTTCACGTTAAACTCAGCTACAGAGTCAAGCCATACAAAAGTGAGGGTACTGGACTTTAGGAGGGCTGACTCTGGCAAGATGTGAGAGTGCCTCAGAAAAGCACTAGCAAACAGGCTAGAAGGAGGCATGGAGCAACAATGTGGAATTATCAAAACTGCCATCACAGAGGCAACAAGCCTTTGTGTGAAGCGAATAAACAAATCAAAATGAAAGAAAAAGCCACTATGGTTCTCAAGAGAGGTGGCTGTGAAAGTCAGGAAGAAAAGATAGCATTCCGGAAGTATAAGGAAACACAGAAGGAGCAGGACAGAGAGCTGTACCAGTTAAGGCAGAAAGAAGCAGGAGGGAAGTCAGAAGAGCAAAGGCCCAAACTGAGGAAAAGATAGCCAACTCAGTTAAGAAGGGGATAAACCTTTATAGGTACATCAGCGAGCTAGAAAAGACAAAGGGAGGATAGTGAGGCTGAATAGAATGAGCGGTGGGTGGGCAGAGGGGACAGTGAAAAGCAGGAATACTGAATGAATATTTCTGCTCAGTATTCACAAAAGAGGAGGGAAGTGCCTAATCCAATTAACAGAAGCACTCTTGATAGGGGGTCGATCCCAGTCCTTTCACAGAAGAAAGGGTTCTGCAAGAACTCCTAAAATTGAAGGTGGACAAAGCAATGGGTCCTGATGGAATTCACCCAGAATTCTAAAAGAATTAAGGAAGGAACTAGTGAAACCACTGGCTACTCTTTTAATAAATCATGGGAGGATGGTGTGGTACCTGAGGACTGAGGAAGGAGGATGTGATTCCCCTTCACAAAAGTGGGACCAAGACAGAGGCAGGAAACTACAGACCTGTCAGTCTGACCTCTGTGGTAGGGAAAGTGATGGAGTCACTTTGAAGGAAAGAATAGTTGAGTACCTAGAGGTCAGTGGAGCACAGGATCCAAGGCAGCATGGGTTCACAGCGGGAAGGTCATGTCAGACGAATCTAATATATTTCTTTGACTGGGTGACCAAAGTAGTAGACCAGGGAGGGGCTGTGGACATGGCCTACCTAGACTTTAGCAAGGCATTTGACACAGTCTCACACAAAGACTGATAGTCAAATTAACCAGCCTGGGAGTGGGTCCCAGGGTGGTAGCCTGGGTAAAACATTGGCTGGACAACAGGACACAGAAGGTAATTGTAAATGGAGTCCACTCTGAAGAAAGGGCGGTTACTAGTGGGTACCGAGGGTTCAGTATTGGGTCCAGTCCTTTTTAATGTCTTCATCAGTGACATTGCAGAGGACTGGAAGGAAAAGTATGCCTTTTGCAGATGACACAAAGATCTGCAACAGGGTTGATACACAAGGAGGCGTGGAAAGGATGAAAAGGGACTTGGCAAGGTTGGAGGAATGGTCAGACGATGGCAGCTAGGATTCAATGCAAAAAGAGCAAAATAATGCACCTGGGAAACAAGAACCCAGGGAAGAATACACAATGGTGGGAGGTAGTAACAACAACAAAACAGGAAAGGACCTGGGGTAATCATATCAGATGACCTTAAGGTTAGCAAGCAATGTGAGAAGGCAGTAGGGAGGGCTGGGGTATACTGTGATGTATAGGAGAGGCATCAGCAGCAGAAAACAGGAAGTTGTTATCCCTCTGTACAGACAGTTAGTGAGACCCCATCTGGAATACTGTGTCCAGTTCTGGAGACCCCATCTCTGCAAGGACATAGACAGAATAGAGGCAGTCCAGAGGAGGGCAACTAAAATGGTGCAGGGTCTGCAAGAGAAGCCGTATGAGGAGAGACTAAAGGAGCTTAATATGTATACCCTTGAGGAAAGAAGGAGAGGGGGACATGATAGAAACTTTCAAGTACCTCAAGGAATCAACAAAGTCCAAGAGGGTAGCATCTTTCAGAAAAAGAGACTTGCAAGAACAAGAGGACACAGTTTAAAGATAGAAGGAGGGCGGTTCAGGGGCAATGTGGGAAGTATTATTTCACAGAGAATAGTGGATGCATGGAACAGCCTTCCTGAGGAAGTGGGTCTAAAACTGTGGGAGAATTCAAGAATGCATGGGACAGACATAAGGCAATTCTTGTGGGGGCAGGAAGATATAGGCTGTTAATTAACTAGGATCTGCGGCCTATCCTGTAGGTAGGAATGGGCAGACTAGATGGGCTCTAGCGGTCCTTATCTGCTGTCAAAGTCAAAGTCTAAGTCTATGTTTCTAAACGTGGAATGGTTTTTCTCATTTTCAATTTACTCCTGTTGACATTTTATTCCTTCAAGATACTAGATTGCACACTACTAGGAAATTCGACTTGTTTCTAATGAATGGTGTGATGGGGCCTGCTACTGGTCTGTTGGTTTAGAACGTTGTACAGGTGTTGCTATTTTATTTACTATCCCTGTTCAGGTGTTAAAGCTTTTAGACCTGGCACCTGGGCTGCTTTGTATTAGATATTAAGTATGACTCTAAGTATTTTTGTTTAATTAATATTTATGTCCCCAGTCTAAAGCTGGCAGGGTGGATCTGTTTACTATAATATGTACTTTCTTTTCCACCCAGTCGGTGGTTCTTGGTGGTGACTTTAACTGTGGTTTGTCTAGTGCAGATCATACCAGTACTACTCAGACTACTAAGATTTTAGTGATATGCATTTCCTTGGCTCTATGGTTTGTTTAGCGGCCTTAGTTGATGCTTTTAAATCTATGCATGGTAAGGGTTGTCCCACCTTTCAACGTGGTTATTTTTCGACTCGTATAGATTTATTTTTTATTAGTAAGCATTTGGTGATTCAAAAAGTTTCTGTGGAATCTGTTGAATTTTCAGATCATAAGGAATTGTTGCTTGTACTTGGTGTCACTGATAAGCTTCTAGGACCTGGTCTGTGTAGATTTAATACATCTCTCCTGAATACTACTAGCTTTAGACAACAGGTTTTGCATTGCGTTGGTGGTAAGAAAACGTTATTTGAGTTGTTTGACAATGCTTCCTCGTGGTGGGATAGCTTGAAATATGATTTACATTCTCTGTTGTTGTCCTTAAGTAGGCATCAAAAGGATGTAGATCGTGTTCGGTATCAGACACTTCATCAAGAGCTGTAGCATGTGATGAGTTTAGCTCAGTCCTATTGACATGATTTTACAGCTCAAATTTCTACCATACAGGCTGATATGAGATCATTTCATGCTAAACAAATGTCTTCGTTACTTATGCAGCAATCCTTTGGGACACAGAGTAAATCAGCCTTTGTTTGCCCTTTTTGAGTTGTGCTGACTGGGTCCAGAAAATTTTTTTTCTGAGGTTTTTGATTCCACTGGGTTGTTCATACATCACAGACTGCTATTATGGAGGTGGTTTCTTCTTATTTACGTGATCAACTTCTTGAATTTCGTAGTATGGATGCTTCCTTTTTCATTTGTTTAGTATGATTTCTGTTCCTGAATGTCCTCCAGATGTTTTGTATGAGATTTCTGTGATTTGACTGTTCAAGAAGTTACTTCTGTGATTCTTGCACTGAAAAAGGGAAAGCCCAGAGAAGGATGGTATCCCAGCCAAATTTACCAATTGTTGTGTCCTATGATTGCCAGAGAATTGACTGCCGTTTATAATTATATTTTACAGACAGGCCTTTTTCCCTTGATATGTCTTTCGGCATTGTTACTTATATTTTAAGAAAGGTGATAGATGAGATTTAAATAATTGGAGACCGATTTGTCTCCTCAATGTAGATTTTAAAATTCTGATGAAAATCCTTCATAATCGATTGTTGAAAGTGGCTTTATGTTATTTCTGTTGCACAGACTTGTGGAATCCAGGTAGGACTATTACGAATCAATTATTGCTGCTTAGGGAGGTAGTGGAATCGGTTGTTTATTTAATGTTCCTGGTTTTGTTCTTTCCTTGGATCAAAGGAAGATTTTGACTCAGTTTGTCATGACTTTTATGGACTGTTTTGGCAAGGTATGGGGTGCCTTCTTCCTTTATTTCTTTGATTCAGGCAGCATATCGTGCAAGCCATAGTACAGCCTCTGGTTAATGGTTTTGAGTCCTTTGATTTCTGTTAATTGTGGTGTTTGGCAGGGTTGTCCCTTCTGCCCTTCTTTATGTGTTTACCCTTGACCCCTATTACGGTTGTTGAATGATGTTCGTTTTTCACCCTTTGCTGTTACCATGTTACGGCCCAACTTTGGCCATTGCCTATGCTGATGACTTATGTGTCCTTCTAAAGGATACTCTTGCTGTTTCACGTGTTGATTTTGTTCTTTGTATGGCTTAGTTTCGGGTTCAGATTAATATGGATAAAAGTGGGGGTATGTATTTAGGTACATCTCTGTGCCCTCATACCTCTATTTCTGGTATCCTGATTGTTGATCCACCTATGATTATTTTGGGTCTTTTTGGGTGGTGATTGTCAAGATTTATAATTGGGATATTAAGCTCCAACAAGGAAAGTTATGATAGACAAATGGACTAAAGTTTCTATGGGAAATTGAAATGGATTTATATGGTTCATGTCTTATCTTTTCTCTTTTTACAGGTTTGTTCTGTGTTTCTCCTCCTAGGAAAGAGATTCTGTACTTCTGGGTTTATTTTTTTTTGGCTATTTAGGGTAGCAGATTAAACCCTATTAAACAAAATATTCTTTATTTGCCTGTGGTGTCTGGTGGGCTTAATATGGTGAACCCTGTTTTATTTTTCTTTCTTCATTTTTGTATATTAATGTTCGTCCTTTATGTTGTCGGTTTGACTATTGTTGGATTCCCTTGTTGGAGCAGTAATTGTCGTCATGGTTTCTTGGATGGAGGCTAATACTCAAAAGGCCTTTAAATCTGTGCCTTTTGCCCTCCTTATTTTCATGAAGTTTTTGTCTGTTTATTGCGATAGAGTATTACAGATACTGCTGTTTTTTCTTTGACAAAAAAGCAATTATATTTACAGGTCCTGGCTTCTCATTTCTCTGAGGCCAGAATCTTCCTTTATGCCCTGTGGAATTTGAACAGTCTGTTACTCTACTGATAGCTGACAAACGAATTCCTCAAAAGTTTCATGATGTTCTGTGGCTTTGTTGTCATGAACATTTAAATGTAAAGGCTAATCAAAAACATAAGGCAGTAGAGGAACAGATTTGTGCTTGTCCTGACTGTATAGCTGTTTTGAGACATTGAGACATTTATTTTTTACTTGTTCTTACATTATGCCTTTTTGCCCTTTTAGCTACTAAATTGGGTTCTGTTTTTTGGAGGGTTTCTTTTGAGGAATTGTTTATGGGGTTTATGGTTCTCGATAGGCGCACTGGTATCATGGTACCCTGAATATTATTTTTGCTGTTCTTAAATGGTTTATTTGGAATGCCCGATGTTTGTTTACATTACGGCAAAAGGACTTTTCTTATACTGAACTATTGGGTAAAATTGTTACTGAATTGTGTAGAATTTATTTTTAGCATCTCAGAATTATACATGTCAATTTCTAGATAATGTTTGGAGAAATCTTGTCTGGATTACAGACTCTGATGTGCCAGTTATATGAATCTGTTGTAAATGGGGATTTAATTCTCCAACAAACTAACCTGTATAAAAATAAACTTTTAAACAACAACAACAACAAGTTACTTGATGTATCAGTTTTTCTTTTTTGTTTGTTGTATGTATTTTTGATGATGCTTTGACTTCTAATAAAAACAAATTCCCTACTCTTTTCGATAAGTGCCATGGGATCTTTAATATCCACATGAACTACCACCAATCCAGGCAGATGGGACCTCGGTTTAATGTCTCATCTGAAAGACGGCACCTCAGAAGTGCAGCACCCTCTCATGCTGCACTACAGTGTCAGTACTGGATATTAACCCAAGTGCCAGATGTGGGAACTAAACCCACAGCCCTCTGTTCTCCCAGCCTCAGAGGCAAGTGTGCTACCTACTAAGCCACTGACACTAGTGGAAAGAATGGTATCATACAAGTCAGGAGGTAAGTGGCAATGTAAAATAGCATAAAAAGTATAGGTCAAAATTTTCACTAGATTGTTGCACTGCTGCTTTAATGAGGATGAATCATTTGGCAGCATTCTAAGCACAGTGATGCTTATCCAACAGACTATAATAAGAAAATTAGCTGTTCTACTGACCTTCTAGCTTTGGTTGCTCATCTAGTTTTTCCGTCTATACTTGCTGTTGAAGAAATGTATCTCTTGCTGTTGAGAGGATAATAAGAGTGATTTTACTTGCAGGTGAGTTTCTCCTGCAATGGGCTTCAACCCTTTTCTTGGTTGGTTTACCAAAAATCTTCTTGGTGTACTTTTCCTTCTCTCATTTTTCTTAACAATTGAATATAGTACAACCTCAATTATCATTATCTGAACACTCTGAGAAATATCAGATTTGTTCAGATAGTCAAGGGTTCAGATAATTGGGGTCCATTGTGTAAGGTAAACCAGAGTTGGGGTACAGTGTCAGAATTTGGATTATGAGGAGATCAGATAATTGGGTTTTGAATAATCTGGGTTGTACTGTAAATGGCTGCCCACCCTCTTCTTTCTGCTGATACAGGTTTCTATAATTCCTCGTCTCATGATTGAAATCTTTGGGGATTGGTCCTTGCAGTTGCCATCCCATTGTTGTGGAACTCTCCTATGCCTGACAACTGGCTGGCCCAATTAGTGAATGTTTTTAAAGTTTTATTAAAATGTGTTTACTGTGAGGCCTGCCGGTGAACACTGAGAACTGAGGTTATGTACAGTGCCTTACCTCACACCGTGTCAGTGACCGGGTTTGAAAATGAGTTTGGGTCACGGGAGTCAGCAGAAGGGAGGGCTGGGAGGAGTGAGCAGCCACCTGGCAGCCTTCTCTCCTGGATTGGGGTGGTGTGCCTTCCTGACTCTTCGCTGCCTCCAGGTGGAGGCTTGGTGGCAGAAGAGATATCCGGGAGTCTAATTGAATGTCAGAAGGGTGGAAGGAGCTGTGACTGTGAAGTGCATGCATCTTCTACACTGCCACAGCTCCAGGAACATGGGGAGAAAACAGAGAACACCATGGCCAGCCCAGCCACTTTGGGATCCTGAAGGTGAATTCTGGATATGAGACACTGGGTGGGGAGCCCTGCCTGGGGCAGTCCATGGGGAAACCCAGCCCAGGACTGTGAAGGAAGGTAAGTGATGGCTGATGGTGCCCGGGGACAAGGCTGACTAACCATCTGGTCTGACCAAAGGAGGATTAAAACCTTTATTTAAAAAGTGTTTAATCTAGCATTTGGGTCTGACTAAAAAACATTTCTGATCAGCTGTCATTTTTAAATTGTTTCATTGTTGTTTTATAGTTTGTCTCCTGACTTTCTTGCAAATCTTTCTGTGTATTTACGGGCCCACAGACATATGGAATGGGTGCCAAATAAATACATTTCCCTACCTTGTCTTAAAATGTGATTATGTGAGGAGTCTGTCCACAGCACTATCTATGGACTAGGCCCCATGTGGTTGGTTGCTGTTTTCTATTTTATTACTTTGATTTTTATGCCCACTTCTGTCCCCAGTGCTCACTCTCTCCAGAGCCCTATGGCACAAGCTGGCTCCTGCATGTACAATGCCACTTGCTGCCCTCTTCAGAGCTTTGGTTTGCCCTATTGGTGGGGTTGGGGTGTGACAATGGATGCAGCTCTGCACATCCTGAATCTTGTTAGGCAGTAGCATGATTGACATATGGGACCCAGATGTACCAGGGACCTTCACTTTGAGCACTGGGGCCGTTTTCCTTCTTGGTTTTCTCCCATATGTTACCTAATAATTGAGGCACAAGCAGGGTGTGTAAAATGATGTGTTATCCATGCCCTGCCAATGATGTCCCTTCTCTGCCTGCCTATTGGTGTCCTTCCACCAGTGGTTACCTAGGTGGTGGCATTAAAATGGAGGTAGTGACCCTTCCTTTCCATAGCAGGTGAGCAATGGGCATTCTGTGGAATGCTTGATCCTTCTGTCTCTACCTCATCAGCCCCCAATAACCCAGGCTTGTTCTCAAACCTGGATCACCTGCATCGCTAATCAGTAGACTGCAGCATCACTGCACAGCAAGTCTGGTATGGTTGCTGTTTATATTTTACAAAATAAAGAATCTAGAAGTTATCAAAGCATGACAGGATTAGCTGCAATGTTCAGAAGTTCACAAAAGATAATATCCACAACCCCTCCACAGGTGGAAGAAGGTTCTTTGACCAGGTTATACCTGAATTTTGACAAATATTGAGACAGGGTTTCTTTTTCTAGTTTTAAATCTCAGTTTACAGACTCATTGTATTACTAATACACTACAGCAGGTGACAATTGGGTAGGATGCCTGAGATTAGAGGGTCCAATTGTGGTGCCAAAGTTTAGCTCTGCTGGCTACGACAAAGGCCGCTAGCATGCCTCCTACAAGACAAAGATGCACTAGATTACAGGGTCTGACTGTGGTACTAAATATTAGCTCTCCTGGCTACAAAAAGGTTGCTAACATGCCTACTACAGTCAGAGATAAACTTAATAATGTTTGACAGATAGATTTTCTCTGGCCTCATCAGGTTATAGTTTCTGTTTGGGAAAATAATTTGTTCACTCCCTCACCCAGAGAAGATCAGGGTTCCTCCTCAAATTACTTGCTGTCTCTTGTAAATTAGGAGGAATTTTATATTCTCTATTTTACTAGGTGCATGAACACAATCACAATCATGCGAGATTAATTGGAGTCCATCCAGACCTTAATAGGTACTGTCACAAACCCACTCAGCAGGTCAGGCCTTCTACTCCCAAAGTGCCAACCTCTGAGTGCAGTCTTGTGAACAGTGTAACAGACAAGGTAACCCTCTTGTCTGTTTTTGTGAGTTCGGATCAACTTTTGGTCTCAAGTTCTGGAGGATTCAAACTGTTAACCTCTTGCTACCATACCCAATGCACAGGCTCAGATATATCTGTCTTGGGGCCAGATATCTTTGCCTATGGGCACCTAACCAGATATACAGAGATGAACCCTTTTAAACTTTAATAAAGACCTCAGATTTAAAATGCTTCTCTTTCCAGTTTGGTATCACCATTCAAGCTTATGTTCAGTATTCTGCAATAACCATGTATACTCTACTTACACAGTAAAGAAAATCAAGGACAGACTAAGTAAGTTCTAAAAGAGATTTACTAAAATAGTTAAAAATATGTAAAGCACAAAATACAGAACTGTTATATCACCAGACATACAAATCTATTAAAAGAACAAGGTTTTAAACAGTACAATTCCTACTACAGTACTTAGTCTCTAAATACTTGCTTAAAAGTGCTCCCAAGATGTTTTGTGGTCAGAGTCTAGGTAAAATGAGTCTCTGTGAAGTAAAACAGACTAAATTAAATGCTGGCTTTTACCCCACCTTTTCAGGAGGTCACCTAGCTACTCCCTGTCAAGATATATGAAAATATATATCTTATACAAAAGTATTACATTCAGCATAATTCATGTCCTTCAAATGACACTTCTTTTGATCTCATAATAGCTTCCCCTTTCAGGACAGGACAGCATTTTTATGATTTCGCACTGCTATGTAATAACCTGGGTTTTCCTTCCAACGTCATAAAATGGATATGTTATAGCAACTATGACTGTAATTAACTCAGACAGACAGGATCCTTAATTAAGGCCTTACATGTAACACATGGTCTCTAAAACTGAGTGTTTGTGAACTTGCATGCTGTCAGCATTGTTCTTATGGCTTTCATCTTTAGCTAAAATCTAGGGGGAGTGAGGTCACTCTAGAGCATCATATTTTCAACAGAGACAGTCAGTAATACATTTTATATTAAAAAGAAATGATACAGCACTCAGAACTGGCTGTCTACGCCACAGGTACTAGGGTAACTAGCTAGCTCCCATCAATCTATGCAATAACTGTTCCCAGTTGTTATCAATCTCTCTTATGGAAATGTTAACAAAAATACATTTTAGTATTAATCTTTCTGTTCTAAGCCCTTCCTTTGGACTAGGTTCATCTCAAAAGACCTCTGTAACACTTACAAGAGGTTCTGATGCATTCCTTGGTCAGGAGTGAGCTTTGTTTTTTCTCTCATCTGATAAATACTGCAGTCAGAACCATCCAGAACCCTCAGCAAGCCCATCCATGACCAAAGTATTGTAGGTCACAAATATTCTTGGTTATGTATGTCTCAGAAAGGAATTCCTTCCTCCGTCCCAGGGACCATTTCTTCTTGGACTCTATTTAGATGCAATTCAAATAGACTTGTCACTGGGTGGGGTTGGAGGTATGTTTGTTATGACAAATTTATTTTCTCTGTGTTTCCAAGAGGCTCCAGGACTTTGTTACTTTTTAGACATTGGCCCTAATGACAGCATCTGTGATGGTTTTCCCCATGGATTTGTGTCTGGATGTTTTTCCTTTTCAGTTTTGTGTTACACTTACTGTAGATTTCTCCTATCTTCCTTTGTTGGAATATCTGGGGAAGATGCTAAGATCTTCTTAGATATGTATCCTAAATGCATATACCAGCATCCTAGCTAGGAGTGGTGTTCTCTTCAGATTTCAGTGCAATTGGAATAAAGGTCTATAGATTGAATGTTTTTAATAGATAAGGACCGTGTTCGGGGTTTCCTAGAACTGTCCATTCTCCAGGGTCACAGCTCACTCATTCAACACAGTGGCAGGCACATTCTGAATCAATTATGGCAAGATAAGGAAAAATAATGAAAAGTCAGACAGTTTTGGGGACCATTTCTAAGCATTCTGTCACTGTCTCTCTTTTTCTCTCTAACTCTTTCTCTCTTGTGGTAAACTAAGGGTTCTCTGGTGGCCTAAGACAGCCATATCATTTAGTTGAGGTTAGTTCTGTACAATTCAGATGAGCCTGTCTCCTTCCAGCAAGAGTTTCAGCCCTATGTCCTTAGTTGTTCTCTTTATCCTCCAGCAGATACAGAGGGTGTTCTGACTTCTTCAGTAGACCCAAGGGATTTTCTGTTTCTTTCACAATTTTTCACATATCAAGGGTATTCTTATGAATTTCCTCAAGCAGACTATGTTTTCCCTGGATCCTGTAGAATGGCTAGAATGACCAACATCTGGATCTAGCAGATCTCATAGTTCTGGCTCTGCATACGACTCCTCAGGTACAGAAAGTTGCTAAATCAAAAAAAAAACAGCATTTGATCACAGAGTTCCTACACAGGCATACCATATACCATGAGAAATGCTTTCTTCAAGAGGATGTAGTTTTCACCACAGTCATGAACTCTCTACAATTTTCTCTACCTACATTTATAGTTGCAGCAACTGACATGGTCAGTTATTTCCAGATACTTCACATTTTTTCAAAGGAGATTCTCCTAGAAGTATTACAGGCAGGCAGGCAGGGAGTTCACTAGAGAAAGGACAGACATTTCAGGAAATATCTGACCACATCAATTGCTGCATCTGTATTCTACTGGGCTAGAGTGTCCTTTCTATACAGAGAAGTTGAATGCCTTTTAGTACAAACTCTGCAGCAAAGCAAAGCGAGGAATTGAGAGACACATGAAAACACATAGCAAAAGTAGCACAGGAAACCATCAGCTGTTAGCTAACTAAGTAAAGGAACTGGAGGCCAAAATATTTACTACTAATTACATTTATTCAGACCCAAGAGCATGACAAAGTGTGACACCCTTGGTGGTTTCACTCATTCTGAGGCTTTATCAGGGATGATGAAGTCTTAGAGTAAAGCAAAGCACTGGTATCAGATCTTGTCATGCTCTTGGGTCTGAATTAATTAGATTAGCAGTAAATCTTTTGACTTCAGCTCCTTTACATGGTGGTCAAGAAAAATAATCAGCACCAGGAAAAAATGGTGATGCTGCAATAATTAATAGAAAAGTGTTAGCAATAAAGCACCACCAAAAAAAAGAGATCCACGAAAATGGTCCAAACTCTAGTCGTTTTATTGATCTTAAAGTTCACAAACTTGAACCCACACCACGCCATGATGCAAACATCAGAGCAATCCGATGTGATATGATGATACCCTTATGGGATACTGAAGCTGAGGGTCCTGACATGTAGGAGCCTGGCATCGGTATCCCATAATTAAGAAGCCCGATATTTCAGCCCAACAGTGAAATGTCATTTTGCTGGGCAAAATGGAATTTCGCTGGGTGAAATTGTAATTCAGATGGCAAAATACTGGGCTATATTCGTGAAGCATAGTTTTACCTAGTGTAAGCATTTGATGACAGCAGGGAGAGGTGCTAGCCAAGCTGCCCCATAGTGTGGAGTGCTAATGCTCTTATAGCTCAGACAGCAAGGTATAGGAATGGGGTTCTGTTCTCACAGCAGGAACTTTTAAATAAAATTGTTTTCCACCTGATCCTAACACCCAACTCCAAGGTCCACTGCCCTCAGAGTTGGATATTTTAGTTAGAGTGCGGGGGTGAAGCATAAAGCAAATCTCCATTGGGATTTTGAAATGCAGTCTCCTGACTTGGCATAATGTAGGTCGGGAGACGCATTTTGGGATTACATAGGCAATCCAAAATGATCATTTCACATTTACTTGCTCTTTGTGTTTGAATCATGGCATGATGTGGGTTCAAGTTTATGAACTTGAAGATGAATAAAATGGCTGGCGTTTAAACCTTTTTGTGTTTATCTCCCTTTTTGGTGGGTACTTTATTGCTACTAAAGCTCCTTTACATAAAGTTGGCTAACAGGTGATGGTTTTGTTTGTTCCACATTCCAATATGATCTCAAGAGTGTTCTTTCTCTTGGGCCTGAGAACAAAGCTTCTGCCTGCTCAACTATCTTCAACAAGTTCTTTTGTTTTTCCATGATATGTTTGCGTGCACTGGGGCATTTTTTTGCTCCTGCTTCTTGTAGTCACCTTTCAATTCTGGGGCTATCTCAGGTCATTAGAACAGTTAATATCTTCCTTTTTCCTTTTTCTTATGAGCTTCTAAATAGATACATTTTTATTGTATGCAAGCATCTCTTCTGTTGGGTGGGGTGGGAGGTCTGAATTTGGGGATGATGGACACTTGTAAGTCTCAAGTTGGACCTTGTTCTCTACTCTGTGAAGATATATACTCTCTGCCACAGTTTGTCTTCTCAGCAAGATGTATGTCTGTTCGAGTCAGATTCCTTTTTCTTTCTAATAAAAGGACAATGTAGCTGCTTACTATATATCAGATAGACATATATCTCTAACCAAGTTTTTGGTTCTTTCCTACAGAAGTAGCATCACTGCTTCTTTCTCTATCCGCAGCAAGAATGTTAATTTCTTCCTTTAGTTAACCCTAGGTGAGTTTCTCCAAAGAGAGGAGTTTACCTTAGCTTTGAAGTCTGCACAAAAGTCACAACCTATCAGACGTAAGTCTATGGATTTCGGTCAGCTATGCAATTCTTTATGCTGTTTGACATGGAGAACAGGGTTCCAAAGCTTCCAGACCCCATTGTTTAGGTATGGAACAATCCTGTATGACATGGTATTTTATAGTGGTACTAGAGCTCCCTGTATGAATCAGAGCATGCTACTCCCAGGCTTTGACAGCCTCTGGAGTAGAAGGAGAGGAAGATTCGCATCAGAAATGCATACTTCCTCCACATCTTCATCGGGCAATACAGACATGATGCACAAAAGCTGAACTGATGCAGCATTTGGGCACAAAGTGCTGCAGACATTTATCAAAAACGTAATCATACTTTCCCTTGGGGCATATATAGCCAATATTATCCCCTCCTGACTCTGAATGGATACTGCTTATTAGAACACATATTGTAGGTAATCCTCATTAACAACATGGAGTGACAGAGAAAGAAGAAATGTATTTATTTATTTATTTGTTTCAGTTTGGGATTAATACCTTTTGAGTCAAGGACTCATTTTCAAAGGTTCAGGTCAGTGTTGAACAAACATTACAAAAATACAAGGTTTACGAGAGAAAAGAAAGAGAGAGAAACATTGAAGCATATACACAGACAGTAATAGTAAAATTTGAACTTATACACATCAAATTAATAAATATTAACAGATCAACTGACAGACTGATTAGATAAGAGGAAGTTAGGGGTCAGCTGGGAGTGGCATCATCTGAGGTGGGAGAGAGGTGGAACTTTCAACCAAGTGAGGCCATCATCAGGTAATTGGGAGTAGGGGGGCGGGTTAAGAAAAAGTGGTATGTAACAGAAAGATGTAGAGGAGAGTAGGTAAATGGAAAACTGGGGTGAGGTACTGTCACATTAGCACAGGCAGGTACAATTCATTTTAGAGCCAAGGAGAGATTTGAGCCCAGCTTTGAAGCTACAAATCTTGGTAGCATCAGTGAGGACAGCAGGTAGTTCATTGTAACATTTTGGATCTTGATACAGGATGGAGATCTGGGCAAGTTTCATCCTTTTGAAGGGAATCAGCATCTTGTCAGTGACTGCACTATGGGTAGATGTCATTGGGACAGCCAGCTTAAAGTGTCTGCCCAGTGTGGGGATGTCAGCAAAGTAGTACTTTTTTAGAAGTAGGCAGGTTTAGTATTGCCCTCTAAGATGGAGTGGGAGCCACCCAGTTTCAGTGTACAGCGAGCAGGTGTGGGTGTCGAGTAGCCTCCAAAATAAGATGACAGGCCTTATTGAGGTGTGTTGAACCTGCTAAGAGTAGTTTATGTGTCTGCCCCATATATAGGGAACCCATAGCCAATGGTAGACAGTATTGAGATACTGGTGGCTAGTTTAAGTGCATCCGGTGTCATTGAATGTCTGTGATGAAAAAGTACACCAAGTTTTATATTTGCAGTCTTGATAACAGAGTCAATGTGGTTTGAAAAGGTGAGCATGTCATCAAAGGTAATGCCAAGATATTTGAAGTTAGATACTTGGTCTAGGATTTCACCCTTTTGGTTATGAATACACAGGGGCAGGTATTTCTTTTTGCTTTGGGAGGTGGTGAAGAGCATGCTCCTTGTTGTTTTGGCATTCAGTAGTAGCTTGTTTTGTAAACCAAGATTCAAGTTTATGAAGCTGCTTTGGAGTTCAGTTGTGATGGATTGTTGGTCTTTGCCAATGACTGAGATCACTGCATTATCAGCATAGAGAACTCTGCTTGCTGAGCAAGCCATTGGGGTGGAGTTAATGAAGAGGCTAAAGAGTAGAGGACCAAGGATTGACCCTGTGGAACCCCAAGGTGCACCTCCTTAGCAGTGGCTAGGGTATCACCAATTTTGACTCATTATGCTCTGTTAGAGCTCTGCCAAACCATAGTACTGTATCGGGGATAGAACTGTAGACAGAAGGCAGGCGGTTGTGATTAACAGAGTCAAAAGCCTTTGTGAGGTCAATGAAGACTGATCCAACTGCCTGACCACTATCCAAGGTATTATATAGTTGGGATGAATAATCAACTAGAGTGGTGAGTGTGGAGTGCTGTTTATGGAATCTGTGCTGTTGCGGGCATAGTAATTTATGATTATTAAGGCATTCAGTAAGCAGCTCCAAGACCATTCTTTTGAGTATTTTGAAAGGGGATGAAGGATGGATATAGGTCTGTAGTTGGATGTTTGGGTTTTATCCTCACTTTAAAGACTTTAGCTGACTTCCATGCATTTGAAATACTCCTGATTTTAGAGAGCCATGAAACACCAAGGTAAGAGGACCAGCAAGTTCGTGAAGGAGTAGACCAACCAGCTTCATGTCAAGCAGATCTACCCCATAATGGTCTTGCCAGTGCCCTTTTAATATGCTTGATGATTTCAGCTTTGTTGACACATCTAAAGTAAAAAGGTGGTACATCTTTCTTCAGCAGGATCTTAAGGGCAGTTGGGCATTGCTGAACATGCATATCTTTGAAGTAGTCACTGGGGAGTACACTTGAAAGGTCAGTGAACACATTGTTGAGCTCATTGGCAATTTCGATGGGTTCCCTGTAAGGGCCCTTTGTAGTCAGCTGTAGATCTGCAGGGGTCTTGGGGCTTTCCCCATTAAGGATTTAAGAGAGCACCAAAAGTCTCTTCCAGAACCCCAGGTTTTGGTTAGTAGATCCTTATAGTAGGAGGCTTTAGCCTGTCGGATGAATCTGGTGTAGGCATTTCTAGCTGCCTTGTAGGTATTAAATGCAGTAGGTGTACCAACTGCTTTGCTATATACCAAAGATTGTCTCTGTTTTTCATAAGTCCAATAAAGGAGTTGGAGAGCCAGGGATTGGAGGTTCCCTTAACTGTTTTAATTTTGTGGTGCAAAATATCACGAGCATGGTTGAAAACCATTATGAAGTAGTTAAAGTGCCTCATTACCATCTATATTTCCAACAGGTGGGGACCAATCAGTTCTGTCACATACAGCTTGAAATGTTCAAGTAGTCAGGCCTCAGGCAGTGGTTTTCACACCTTGGGTGAACTCTTGGGAAATTGATAGACCAGGTACAATTCACAGGGAGTGGGTGGTCACTGAGGCTGTCAGGCAGGACAGTGACATCAGATATATGCTCAGGTGTGTGGTCAGGAGCCAGTCTATGAGAGAGCTGCTCCTGTTTTGTAGTTAAGCCGGGTGTCAGCAGTGATCATCTGTTTTAGGAAAAGGCTAGTAATTAGATAATTGACTTTTGTTTCTTTCTATGAGTGCCAGTTTATGTTGAAATCACCTACAATGATCTTCTCCCAGTGGTTGCTTAGTTGCTCTTGGCTTGCTATGACATGGTTTAGCCCAGCAGGTTGGTGCCCTGGAGGTATGTATACTGTGGAGAGCAGCAGGACTTTATTCTGTGTCCCTATGTTTAATTTGAGGTTCAGAATATGGGCCTCTTTTGTATTAAGACTGTTATCAAGGGCCTGCAGCTTTATTCCAGCCCTGATATATACTAGGCATCCACCCCATGTTTAGGAATCCTATTTTGTTGGAATGAGTTGTAGCTATCAAGGGATATAGATGCACCCGTGTCTTGGGGAAAAGTCAGGTTTCAGTGAATGCTATAATGTCTGGTTGTATGTTTCCTTTGTTCTTTAAAGTCCACAAGTACAGCTTCTTTAGGAGTGGTCAGACGAAAATGTTGATTCAGTTGCAGGACCCAGCATCACCATGTTTGTCAGACTAGTTGCTGAACACATGTTTCCTTGGGAAGGCTTCAAGAAAGTTGATTTAAAATTAAAAAGCTGATACCTGGTGATGATGTTTTGCAGAAATTCAGTCAGGAGACTTTCTGAGATGTTGTGTGCAAGAATGGCGCAGGTATTCCAAGCAGAAAACATGTAAATTAACAAAAACTAACCTACAGACACAGACAAGCACAAACAGCCACCCATTCAGCCCCAGGAGGAGGAGGGCATCAGATTACCATAATTTATTTTTATGTTAGCTCTAACATTGTTAGTGGGGTCACACTTGAGAAGCTACTTGTTACTTTCATGGAGAATATTCCCAATGGATGCATTTACATATGCTTATACCTGTCTTTCACTGAACTGGTTCTCCAGATATTCAGTGATCAAATTATCATTGGTTTATTACAGAAACTTGGTCTTTTCTCCTGTAGAATGCGATAGCTGCATGTATCACATCAATGCCATTTGATGAAGTTTCTAATTCTGATGGATGGCAAGAAAGATGAAGTGATACACACCATTGTTTCATCATGACCAAGACTACAACAGGGATTGCTAAAAGTGAATTCTCGTGAAAATAGTTTTCTCATTTTCTAGGTTGTTTTAATAGGAGTTCATAGTGTTGAATTGGGGAGGAGTTAATATGTAAGCAATAAGAAACAATGAGTGTTTGTTGAACAGATTTTGCCACACGCCCAGGGGCATAGTAAGGCGTGAGGCTGCAGGCTTAGTGTCTTCAGCCCCTGGAAGTGCAATAAAACCTGTTCAGTGCACATCCCCAGAGTGTATTATTGTGCTTATAAATGGGTTGCTTCTTTTCTTAACTTTTACAGTTAGAAAATCATTTTAATATACAGAAAAAGATGTGCTCATGTGAATTTATGATAAAATAATCCTTTTGGCCACTACAAAATGACATCATTGTTCAGACCACAATGCCTAGCCTAACAAAATAAACACTAGTATCTACAAGTGAGTAACATCCGGTCTTTTAAATGGATAGAAAATGAAGTCACTCAAACAAAATGCCAAATAAAAGCAGAATCTAGTGCTGTCTAGAATGAGAGTAAGTCAGCCTTGTTACTCTGTCCTCCTCATGTGAGGTAATAACCAGTCAGAAAGCAGGATTTTCTGTATCCATTTTATAACTATAATTCACTATGTGGCAATGTCTGTGGAGTGCTTGAGCTAAGTCATTGGAACACTCAGTCCCAGGATTCTACACTGCTATGTTCAGCTCTTACAGGGGACAGAAAATAATTTCTAATTGGTAGCTGTTTATAAAGTTATTGTTCTCAGAAATGATGTGCATTCCTGTAAATTATCCATATTTAACTGTACCTAAATAGAAAGTTATACAAAACATTATTTGGTATTGTTTTGTTTCTTATGGGCAGCATTCTATTACAGTTCTCTTAATGGAACCAGTAATTTGAGTTTTACTACACTACCGTATGTCACGGTTTGTGTATAGAATGTTAATTATGAGCTGTTGACCTATCAGAACTATGCTTAGATTGCTGTGTACAAACTGTGACATAGCTAAACTCCAAATTATTAGTTCCACGAAGAAGTAATGATGCCCTATAAAAATAAAACAATGCAAAATGCAGCTTTTCTAGTCACTTTTATTTAGGGACAGTTAAGTATGGATAATTTAGGGGAATGCATGTCATTTCTGAGAATAACTTCATAAACAAGTTAAACAACTGCTAGTTAGAAATGATTTCCTGTCCTCTTTAAAGCTATTATCTGTACCAGTGAGCCAATGGTTGGGATGCATATTACAAGTAATTCCTATTGACAATGTTGGTGCTAACAGAAAGAGAAATAATGACAAGCCTGATACATCTTTTCAATTACTCAAATAATTAATCATACTAAGGTGTGAGCGGAATTTTGTGTTTCTTTAAAATAAGGCTTTACTGCCTATGCACATTTCACATAGCCATTACCCTAGTGTAATGCATAAAGGTTCTGTTTTATTTTTTAGTGCTTTACTTCCTTCCAGTGCAGGTGTGTTAAGGTTCTTTTAAAATTCTAAGCTGTTAATCTGAGAAATAGCTTGTAAGATTCCAGGTAAAATGTACATCTTTCTAGGGCTCATGCTACGCAGGGTCTCTTAATGAATAAGAATGTTTCCTCTCTCATGCTGTTTGGACAACAGGATCACAAAGCCCTAAACTGCAGGAGAGCTGTTCTTATTCAGAAAGAGACAGACATGGAGCGCTAGCCCTATAGATATTATAAGGCACTTGAAACTGTAATAATAAAAACACACTGACAATATATTTTGAATGAGACAAGAAAAATGTAATGCCCTGCAATAAAATGAACTGTTAATACAGTCCAGCTGTTGAGCGATATCAGATACTGAAAGCATGGTCTGAGTAAGGTGCTGCCCCAAGGACAGCAGTATGTGTTTATTTTTTTATATCAATGTCAAAAACTAGTGAGGTGCTGTGCTGAGAGAAGCAGTTTTATAGCAGCTTGGCACATGACAGCAAAACAGTACTGCCAATAAAGAGGTAGGTGTGCTCTGCATGCAGTTTGGCTGATATGATTCTATGCTTTCTAATGTCTGATACAGCACTCCGTCCAGATGGCTCTGGGTACTTTTAAAAACAAAATCCATACATGAAATATAATACTCAGCATGATAAGCAACTCTGATAGTTAAAAGGTTTGAAAGGTTAAACAGAATAAGTGCATTTTAGGAGGAACTTAATATTTTTCAGGGTAGTAGTAGATTATAATTGCCAGCTTCCAGAAACAAAAAAATGAAGATACATTCACAAAGGAGCATTGATCAGATATACTGCCAAAATATTAAGCACTAGTTGATAGTCAAACAAGTCACATCACTAGTAACTGTATGAGAAATAATTTATTAGTTACAATTTCACAGAAACTGTCAACAGTCTCCTAAATCTGAAAGTGGACAAAGCAATGGGGCCTGATGGGATTCACCCAGAATTCTAAAAGAACTAAGGGGAGACCTAGTGACACCACTGACTACCCTTTTAACAAATCATGGGAGGATGGGGTGGTACCTGAGGACTAGAGGAAGGCTGATGTAAGTCCTCTTCACAAAAGTGGGAGCAAGACAGAGGCAGGAAACTACAGACCTGTTAGCTTGACCTCAATGGTAGGTAAAATTATGGAATCAATTCTGAAGGAAAGAATTGGTGAGTACCTAGAGGCCAGTGTGGCACAGGACACAAGGCAGCATGGATTCACGATGGGAAGGTCTTGTCAGATGAATCTAATTAATTTCTTTGGGTGACCAAAGTAGTAGACCAGGGAGGGCTGTGGACATGGTCTTCCTAGACTTAGCAAGGCATATGACAGTCCCACAAAGATTAATAAACAAGTTAGCCAGCCTGGGAGTGGGTTCCAGGGTTGTGCCAGGTAAAACACTGGCTAGACAACAGGATGAAGAGGGTAATAGTAAATGGAGTCACTCTGCAGAAAGGGGTTACTAGTGGGATACCGCAGGGTTCAGTACTGGGACTGGTCCTCTTTAATGTCTTTATAAGTGACATTGCAGAGGAGCTGGAAGGAAAGCATACCTCTTTGCAGATGACACAAAGATCTGCAACAGGGTTGATACACAAGGGAGGGTGGAAGAATGAGAAAGGACTTGGCAAGGAAGGAGGAATGTTCAAAAGTATGGCAGCTTAGTTCAATGCAAAGTAGTGCAAAGTAATGCACGGGAAACAAAAACCGGGAAAAGTACATAATGTGGAGGGAGGTACTAACAACAACAATAATGGAAAGGGACCTGGGAGTAGTCATATCAGATGATATAAAGGTAGGCAAGCAATGTGAGAAGGCAGTAAGGAGGGCTGGGTGGATACTGGGATGCATAGAGAGGCATCACCAGTAGAAAGCAGGAAGTTGTTATCTCTGTGTGCCGACAGTTGGTGAACCCAATCTGGAATACTGCATGCAGTTCTGGAGACTGCATCTCCACAAGGACATAGACTGGATAGAGGCAGTCAGAGGAGGGCAACTAGAATGGTGCAAGGTCTGCACAGAAGCCATACAAAGAGAGAGACTAAAGAGCTTAATATTTATACCGTTGAGGAAAGAGGAGAGAGGGACATGATAGAAACATTTAAGTACCTCAAGGGAATTAACAAAGTCCTAAAGAGTAGTATATTTTAGAAAAGAGATGTGCAAGAATAAGAGGGCAACATTTGAAGATTTGGGGGGTGACTCAGGGGTAATGTGAGGAAGTATTTTTCATGGTGATGGTGGTGGATGCATGGAATGGCCTTCCTGAAGGAGGTTGTGGGGTCAGAAACAATGGGAGAATTCAAGAATGCATAGGAGACATAAAGTAATTCTAGTAGGGGTAGGAGGAAGTAGGCTGTTGGTTAATTAGGATCTTCAGCTTATCCAACAGGAAGGAAAATGGAGCAGACTAGGTGGGCCAAGCAGTCCTTATCTGCCATCAAAGTCTGTGTTCTATGTAAGCAGTTTCAGTTGTATAAAATATGTATTAGTTACCCATAGGACTAATGCAACCATTCACTAGTGGTTAGTCAGTACATCGTTTCACAAACACAAACAGAGCAAAGAGGCTATACCTCATAAAGATTGTTGCTCACCACTACTGCCAGAAAAAAACACATTGTTGTAATTACCTAAGCATCACACTGACCCTATGATGTTGTGTTTTGCAGGTAAAAATGCAGTTGTGGTAGGTGGTTTGGTAGCAGCCCTTGGTGTGATTGGACTCATCGCTTATTCCCGGTACCACAGCCAGAAGAGGGGACAGAAACAGTAATGTTATGTATAGTGGGACCACCTGAACCAGAATGAAACCAGATTGCAAAAAGAAGGAAAATATATTCCTAGAAACTACTGTAGCTGATTTTTACAAATGAAAAGCAAATCCAGTTAGCTGCATTTCCAAGTTCTCGAATGAGGTGAAGAAACATCACCTTTATCTGCAAGTTCTGATTCATAGAGTATGTTAAGACAACATTTCATTTAATTGATCCTTCCTTTGAAAAAACATATAATGTAATTTATTAAATTATTGTTTTGGTTGCTCAGATAGAATATATTCTTCCCACCCTATATAATTCAGTGGTCACTCACATGCTGGTAGTGCAGAGGCACTGTCAAGGACTTTACCGTGCCACACCAGCAACCAGGGATTTGGTGATAGAGCACTGATTGCTGATGGTTGCTCGGGGGGAAGGTTGGAGCAGGATTGAGCTAGTTGCTGGGCAGTTCTCATATCATGGATAAGGGTGGTGTGTTATCCCATCTTGGCTGGCACCTGGTGGAGGCACCAGGTGCCACAGCAAGTATACTGGGAGGCAGACATAATGTCAGGAGGGGGAGTGGATGTGGAAGTGGGTCAGGAGTGCACGTGTACCTCCACATGCATGTGTTCACTGCTTGCTGCAACCTCAAGCTTGGGAGGAAACTTGGAGGAAAATAGACAGCACAGCAGACAGCATGACACCTGTGCTCCACAACTCCACCCACCATGCCACCAACTCCTGTAGCAAACTACTAAATGTGGACTTTGGGAGTGGGATGATGGCCCTCTCTCTCATGACCCCACCATGGGGACAATCCATGGGGTACCTAGCCACTAGGTAAGTTGGGGATAGTGCTCGGTGGTAGGCGGTGGTGAAACCAGCCAAAGGGAACTGCTCTCCAGCAGTCAAGGTGCATAAACAAATTATGAGAAAAAAAATAATAATTCAGGGGCCCATGCAGTCACAAGAGGCTGAGGTGAAGTGGTTGCAGCAGCCATTCAGTGATGATCATACTTGTTACTCCATTGTGCAACTCACAATTTGGGTCAAAGTTCTTCCCTGTATGGTCACAAAACACACTGAGACCCTTGCAATACCTGATATGGGTCATGAGCAAGTCCCATGACAGAGTTTTGTAACATCCCCTGCTTGCAGAATTGGTAAAGACAGATAGCAGGAGTGGCACAACTCTTTTACAGAGCTATGTTGTGAGGGGATAAAGATCATTGTGGGACTGATCATTCTATGGAGGCACATGGAGGAATGGAGTTTGAGAGGAGGGGCTTCACTGGACACCAGATAATGCCTTTGATGCAGGAAGGGGTTACTGGAGGATTCAGAAAATTCATTCAGTGGAGGGATGATACCTGAATACTTTCCCTGAGAAACAGGCTTAAATGTATGAGACAGGTAGCAGGTGGAGACAGATTTAGAAGAACTCTTGGTAGGGCATGCAGACACCATTCTGGGTGCAACATCCCACGTGTTAATGGGTGCAACTTGGTGAATTCTCCATTATTTTTTGAGACATGCATGGGATCTTTAATGGCCACCTAAACAACCACCAGAACAAGCAGTCAGGGCCTGGATTTAACATCTAATCCAAAAGGCAGCACATCATGACATCACTGTGTCTCCCCAAACTATGACCGAGGCATCGATATGGTACTGTACTTATAACTAAGTGGGAAATGCCTCCGAGAGAACTTGCAACACCACTTCCTGCAGCATCTAGCATTGATTGGAGATCTCCCAGCTAAAGACCAGGCTTGACCCTGCTTAGCTTTGAAATATAACAGGCTCAGTCTCTGAGGTGTAGAGACTGCAGACAGGTTGCGTGGGCATCTAATAGGCTCGTGCAATATCTATTCACCAGACTGTCTGAAGGTTCCGATACAGCATAACTGTAGTCCAGCCTTGCAAAGATAATTGCTTTGTGGGTTTTTGGCACTATCTGAACTATTTAAAATGACATGCATAGTATCCGTATAGCCCTAGTATCTAACAGTCTGAAGGCAGATTGCTGGAGTAAATGAGGAGAGAGAATACATTTTTATCACACAGCAACTAAAACAATACTTTCCTGTGCAATGGAGATAAAAATCCTGGGCCTTTAACATTAGACACTAGAAATAACTCACCCTGAGTGACATCTGGGACCCCATTCTCAGCCACAGTGGGTGGTGGTGCAAAACCAGGGTAGAAAAGAGGCTTCCTGCCTCAGTGCCACCGCCTATTTTTGCTGTGTACAAATGGTTCCTTAGTTCTGCAAGGGGGAAATGATAGGTTTGTCCTGTGACTAAGTTACAAATCAAATTAGTTAGCTGTTATAATGTTAAAGTGTGCAAACAGCCTTTCTGGCCATTAGAGTACTGGCATTATTATGCCGGCATATCAGAGTGCCAATTTTGGGATGCACCCCTCCCCAAGTCCCCCTCAGAATTAGAATATTAAGAAAAGGGGTGTGGGGGCATCAGGACACACCCCCTGCAAAAACAGGGGTCAGTGAAATCCTGACTTGGCGCACAAACACCAGTGCTCTCAATAGGGGGAACCAAACAGCAAGTACTTTTTGTAACCCTGATGAGACTAAAAACAGAAATATTCTAGCTCTCCTTTCCCATTTAAAATTCCTAGTTGTCCTTTTCCAGTTATGATAAATACCCCTGCCAGCTGCTAGTACAGGTGAAGACTGGAGAAGTTAAATACCCCTGTGTTTGTCTGCCAGGACCCCATTCTCCCAAAGATATCCATATGCACCCACTGCTGTCAGAACATCCGATTGCTAGATTGGTATGTGGATGCACTGTTTCCCATGCTGGGGGATTTTCACTATGAGCAGTTAGGATTGTAGTAATAATCTCAAATCAACTAGTGTCACACTGCTGTAACACAACACTGCTCTTGTGTCCTATTTATTTGTTTGACAGCACTGTTAGAACTGACAAATACTTTTCTTACTACATTATTGACAAGACATCGGGTTGGTGGTATAGCCAAAAGGTTAGAGTAAGGAGCTTTGAAAGAACTTAACACATCCATCAGACCTTGGTTTGATTCCTAAAACCTCCACTTGCATACTGCGTGACCATGAGCAAGACATTTAACTTCTCCAGTGACCCGGTTCCCCCGTCAATGGGCAGTGTGCCCATTGGCCTTACCTAGTTACCCAAGGGAAAAAGAGATGTGATGATATTTAGTAGAGTGGTACACACAATATAATGCCAGTCTTTTACTACTGGAGGCCTGGGTTCATAACACAACACAGTCCTCACTGCTGCAAGAATTGAGTGGTCCAGCTTAACACTCAGTGAGTTTTATACTGAGAGATAAAATGATCATGAAAACCAACTTCCACTCTCATGAAGCAAACATGATCTCTATGAACCAGTGGCAGTCAGCTAAGAGTTATTGAGTCTATGTATATGCAGAGCAGTCTTTTACACAATCACCTTTCAACAAAAGCAAATGTAACATTCCGATTAAAACTGAAATACACACTTACTCAATTATTGTGAATTTGTAGCACAACATCAAGATAAGAGACACACTGTAACTTGAAAAAATCAGTCAGACTTCTAAGGTCAGGCCCTTCATCCTTTGACATCAAGCTCATGCAACTGACCTGCCGAAATGTCTCATGTAAAGCATCTGCTCCAAAGTGCTTATTTTATCTGTATGTAAGGCAAAAGTTATTTCAGTATGTAATGTGTACAGTAGTTCAAACTCAGTGTTTTTGTAACTGCACTGTGAGTGAAACTTAATTTTAATATTGCAAATAAAACCATAAGTGCCACTTTTAATATTCATGAAGCATGCAGAAAGGCTAAATGCATTATATACTGTACAACAGTTGTAGAGGAAAAAGCCATGGAATAAATTAATATTTTGGACCCACTGTGCTTGATGTAGTAATTTTTACAGTGGGGTAAGTTTATAAAGTGTGTTTAAGTACCTCAGTGGAATCAACAAAGTCCAAGAGGGTAGCATCTTTCAGAAAAAGAGACTTGCAAGAACAAGAGGACACAATTTAAAGATAGAAGGAGGGCGGTTCAGGGGCAATGTGAGGAAGTATTATTTCACAGAGAGGTAGTGGATGCGTGGAACAGCCTTCCTGAGGAGGTTGTGGGGTCTAAAACTGTGGAGAATTCAAGAATGCATGGGACAGACATAAGGCAATTCTTGTGGGGGTAGGAAGAAATAGGCTGTTGGTTAACTAGGATCTGCAGCCTATCCTGTAGGTAGGAAATGGGCAGACTAGATGGCCTAGCGGTCTTATCTGCCATCAAAGTCTATGTTTCTATGTGATAAAAATGTTATTTTGTGTGAAGAAATGTTCCAAATGAAGAGAAATTATGATTACTGGTTATGGTTGATATCAACCTAAAGCTAGCTGTTGTCAAACTCCATAATACATGTTCATGATATCACAAACACCTATTATAGTGCTCAGCCCTCTGAGCTTGTCTATGTTTACCAAACCATCTCCAAACTCAAACCAGTAATTATAAAAAAAAACTACTACATCTGTATTGTTCTCAATTGGTTTGCACCTCCTTGGTAGGAGATAATTTTGTAAACCACTTGAGGTTTATAGACCTGGACTATCCACAACCCTATACCTAGTGCAGCATATGGTGTACATACATTTACTTATGCTTAGCAAGGTAGGATGTAGTGTAGTACTATGTGCTTTGGTAATACACATGTGCATTTGAGTGTAATATCCTAACAGGGCTATGTGCTAGAAAATTCTGACCCTAACAGTATTAACATTGCTTATGCTGGCCTGATGGTGCAGTTAATTTTCCTAGCTAAACAACTGACATATCTTTATTTTGTGCAGTATTAAGCATCTTGTGTATTGTAACCCAAAGCTAGTTCTAGCTAGATTATTCTTTTTCAGTGAGTATGAGCAGAAACAGACAGATGATTGAAATTTTTTTTGCAGGGTATATTTTCTGCTGCAGTGTTACAGGGTGTGGTTATAGGTTTGTTACTGTTTTGTGATTAAAGATTAATGCTTTTTTTCTCCGATTCAAACTTTTTTGTTTTGCAAGGTGTATTTTCTGTTAAATTGTACAGGTTGTATTACATGCTTTGCTACTGTTCTGTGCTTACAGGTTTACATATTATTGCTTTATTTTCTCTGATTGAAACTGTTTTCTTGCAGGGGTATATTTTCTGCTAAATTATTACAGAGGTGTGCATACAGATTTATTCTGGTTTTGTGCTTACAGGTTACCGCTTTATCTTTCTCTGTGTCACACAGCTTTTTGCTAGGTATATTTTCTGTTAATTTGTTACAGGTTGTACTTACAGGCTTTGTTTTGTTTGGTGCTTACTGGTTTTACACATTGATCTATCTTTAGGCTAAGCAAAGTTATTGTTTTGTTACTGTTTTGTTTTATGCTTACAGTTTTTTTGTTTTGGGCTTAAAGGCATTGCAGTCTCTTTCTCACAGTGAAGGATTCAATTGTTTTTCTTCCACAGCTCTTCAGGGGATTAGCAGTGTGGGGGTGGAGGGTGGAGCTGATAAAGGCTTAGAACCTTCCAACAGAAGGAAGATTTAAAAGGTCAGGTTAGTTGGTGTGCTGTGGTGAAGACTAGGTTTGGCATGCACCTAACTTCACCCAAGCTCTTTTCTTCTAGGGTTTGCTGGAAAGGACAGAGCAAGGAGCAACATTAACAGAATAAGGAGGGACAGTAAGGCTTCTTTTGGCTTAGCAGAGTCACTGTTGTGTTACTGTTTTTTGT
This sequence comes from Neoceratodus forsteri, assembly GCA_016271365.2. NCBI lineage: Eukaryota > Metazoa > Chordata > Ceratodontiformes > Ceratodontidae > Neoceratodus > Neoceratodus forsteri. The sequence continues at coordinate 490,564,641 of CM028132.1, read as the reverse complement.
GCTTACAGGTTGTGCTTACAGGATTTATTACTGTTTTTGTACTTACAGGTTGTGCAGTTTACTGCTTCATTTTCTCTGATTGAAATTGTTTTGCAGGGTATATTTTCTGCTAACAGTTCCACAGATACCACCATGATGCAGCTGATTCAGCTCGGTGCAACACTTTAATAAGGTGGCTAACCTCCACATAGAATACAACAACTTGAACAACAGTGTGCACTCACAGGCAAACAAAGAAAGCTGAAGCCATTCTTTATTTTGCCTGTGAGTGCACACTGTTGTCGCGGAGTTGTTATATTTGCAGCTACAGTGTTACAGGGTGTGCTTACAGGTTTGTTACTGTTTTGTGTTTACAGATTATAGCTTTATTTTCTCTGATTCAAATTTTTTCCAGGGTATAGTTTCTTTTAAACTGTTGTTCAGATTGTCTTGCTGAAAGAAATGTAAAGAATCACCAGGATGGTGGGTCAGAGCTGTAGCTGATTATTTCTGGAGGCACCGGCTTGGTCCCATCCACTCTGCCCCTCACCCCACCTACCCCAAGCACATAATTTCCTTTATACCAGAGGTTCTGACATCATTTCCCCAATAGGGAAGGACATACACCTGTCATAACTGTAACAGCCCAGCAGGTTGCACAGGAGGTAGATGCATGCATACGCTCACACACACTAACAAAAAGAAAAAAAAACAGGAAAGGAGAGACATGTGGGCACTGGTACAATGCACTGGCTGTGGGGTGGCAGTCTTTTGGGAGACAGTCTGGAGGCTGTGATGCTGCCCTATTGTCAGGCACCTCTCTGATCTGAGGTAGGAGGTTGCTTGTCTCCAGGCCAACCTGGTGAGGACTCGGAAACCTCCTCCCCACCCAGGGATCACCAGAACCACTGCTGCCTCAGAGGTTGCCAAGAAAGATGAATGGTTGGACCACTGTGGGCTCTGGGAGGTGAGGTGGTGGATCAGAGCACATCCCTCCAGTTGAGCTTCTTCACAATTCATGCACCATTCTGGCAGAGCATGGTTACTCGATGGAGGCACCCACAATGGAGAACAAAGAGGATGCTAGGATCCTCCAAAAGAAGACCCAGAGGAGGGTGGCATGAAACCCCATAGGAAAGAAACAACTGGAGGAGGCTCAAACATTAGGAGGGTAAAACTGGAGGAGGGAGAGGTAGGTAGGTGCCTGCCCAGTGCCATACTGGGAGAGACAGGAAGCAAATACTCACAACCACAGGAGCAGCAGCATGGGAGGGAGCTGGATCATCATTGTCCACCTAGAGACAAATGATCTGGCTAGGAATGGGATCACAGCAGTACAGGAAGAGCTTGTAGAGTTGAAAAGGGACCTTAGACAAGTAGCATGCATGCTAACCTTCTTGGAGGTGCTGCCTGTCTATGGCATGAGGGAGGCTAGGGTACTCCGCATCATGGGATTAAATGACTAGTTGAAAAACTGGTGTGGAGCTCAAGGCACTGGCTTCATTGGGAATCTGGGTCCACATGGAGGATACAGGCCTATAATGGCACAATGGTCTGCATCTGTTTGGGAGGAACCAGGATCCTTGGTGATATGTTTAAATGCTTCATTGGCAAGCATTTAAACTAGCCAAGGGGGCATTGAAAGAAGAAAATCCCAGCCCCCCACACAAAACAGGGTAGCTGGTGAGTAAACAGTAAGGCAGCAAAGTCAATAGGGAACAGGACAGTGGTCAATGGAGAAAAAGACAAAGACAGTAAGGACAGGAATGGGGCTAAAGGGAACAACCATCAAAAATGGAGGGTGATGAGTACCAATGCATGTAGTCTGGGTTACAAGCACCCTGAACTAGTGGGCTTGATGGAAGAGGGCACCTGGATGTCATGGCAGTTACAGAAACATGGTACACAGAGAGCCATGACTGGGATGTCAACTTACCAAAGTGCACAATCTATAGGAGGGACAGGGTGGATAAAATAGGAAGAGGAGGAGGAGTAACTCTCTATGTAAGGGAAGGGATCAAAGCAATGGAACTAAAGGGTAAAAAGGAAGGAGAAGAAGCACTGTGGGTCACCTAGAAACAAGAAATGGCACCACAATCTGTACAGGGGTTGTATAGAGACCTCTGTCTCAGGGGAGAAATGGACAAGAAATGATAGAAGGCATCCTTAGAATGGCAGAAAAGGAGATATTGTTGATAGGGGACCTGAATCTGCCAGATGTTAACTGGAGTACCTTTGCTGCAGCCTCATCCAAGAGCAGGGTATTTCTCAATGCTCTACAAGGGCATGTCTAAGAAAACCAGTGTTGGAACCAACTAGAGAGGAGCAATCTTAGGTCTGGTGCTCTCAAACAGGGACAGAGAGAGGATCTTGGATTTAGAAGTGGGTAGCCATCTGGGAACAAGTGACCACCAGTGTGGTTCACAATAAACACAACCATAGAGTCAAGTCACACAAAGGTGAGGGTATTGGACTTTAGGAGGGATAACTTTGGCAAAATGTGGGAGTGCCTCAGAAAAGCACTAGCAAATAGGTAAAAGGTGGGGTGGAAGAATAATGGGGAAAATCAAAGCTGTCATCACAAAGGCAACAAGCCTTTGTGTGAAGCAAATAAACAAAACAAAATGAAGGAAATAAAAACACTATGATTCTCAAAAGAGGTGGCAGGAAGGTTAGGAAGAAAAGATAACATTCTGGAAGTATAAGGAAACATAGAAGGAGCAGGACAGAGAACTGTACCAGTTAAACCAGAAAGAAGCGGGGAAGGCAGTCAGAATAGCAAAGGCGCAAACCGAGGAAAAGATAGCCAACTCAGTTAAGAAGGGGATAAAACCTTTTATAAGTACACTAGGGTGGAGAAAGACCAGGAGGGATAGTGAAGATTAGTAAAAGGGAGGGGTGGGCAGAGGGTGACAGTGAAAAGCAGAGATACTGAATGAATACTTCTGCTCAGTATTTACTAAAGAAGAGGAGGAAGGTACCTAAACCAAATAATAGAAGCACACTGGATAGGGGTGGGGGTCGATACCAGTCCATTCACAGAATAAAGGGTCCTGAAAGGACTCCTAAAACTGAAGGTGGTAAAAGCAATGAGGCCTTATGGGATTTAGCCCAGAATTCTCAAAGAACTAAGGGGAGAACTAGTGACACCACTGACCACCCTTTAACAAATTTTGGGAGGATGATGTGGTACCTGAGGATTGAAGGAGGGTAGATATGATTCCCTTCACAAACATAGGAGAAAGGCAGGGGCAGGAAACTACAGACCTGTTAGTTTGACCTCAGTGGTAGGGAAATGATGGAATCACTTTTATTTTTTCAACTTTCTTTCAGGCCCTCAGATTGGAACTCTCTCATGCCATTGCTCTCGCCTACTCACTCTACCACCTGCTGTGTTTCCCTGCCATCTTTAAGTTCATCACGGTTCCCCAGGTTGGATGAGGGCAACCTGGGGAGACTACAGGGGAAGTGGCGGGAACCAGCATTGGGTGTGTGGTGGTAGCACTGGCAGGGCCATTGCCTATCTGATCTGGAGTGGTATTTCTCTCCTTCCTCCTCTGGTATCTGGAGGCCCCCGTGTGTGTTGCACATCTGATGCTGGCAGATGGCAACCATGCCTGCATCAGCCAAGCTCCTTTACATGCAGCTCTGGCACTCTGTGGTGCCCCCATCTCCCACCAGGGCTGCCAAGTGCCAAGCAATCCTGTACCCTCCCCAGAGAGAGGAGGCCTTGCAGGCATTTGATCCATCTCCCTCCCTGCTGACCCCTGACATTCAAGCTCACTCCAGAACTCAGGTCGTTGTCATGGCATGAGGTGTGGCACCCAGTGCCTCAACCCTCAGCACCACCAGGTCAGTGGAATCACTTCTAAAAGAAAGAATTGTTGAGTACCTGGAGGACAGCGGGGCACAGGACACAAAGCAGCATGGATTCACAGTGGGAAGGTCATGTCAGATGAGTCTAATAGATTGCTTTGATTGGGTGACCAAAATAGTAGACCAGGGAGGGGCTGTGGACATGGCCTACTTAGACTTTAGCAAGGTATTTGACACACTCCCACACAAAGATTAATAAAAAGTTAGCCATCCTGGGCATGGGTCCCTGGTGATAACCTGGGTAAAGAATTGACTGCACAACAGGACACAGAGGGTAATAGTAAATGGAGTCCTCTGAAGCAAGAGAGGTTACTAGCGGGTAGCACAGAGTTCAGTATTGGGACTGGTCCTCTTTAATGTCTCTATAGGTGACATTGTGGAGAGACAGGAATGAAACGTATACCCCTTTGCAGATGACACACAGATGTGCAACAGGGTTGATACACAAGGGTTGGAAAGGATAAAAAGCACATGGCAAAGTTGGAGGAATGATCAAAAGTATTGCAGTTTAGATTCAGTGCAAAGAAGTGCAAAGTAATGCACCTGGGAAACAAAAACCCAAGGAAGAGTACACAAAGGGGAGGTGGGAGGTATTAATGGCAACAAAAATGGAAAGGGACCTGGGGTAGTCATATCAGATGACCTAAAGGTAGGCAAGCAATGTGAGAAGGCAGTAAGGAAGACTGGGATGCATAGGAGAGGCATCACCAGCAGAAAACAAGAAGTTTATCTCTTTCTACAGACAGTTGGTGAGACCCGATCTGGAGTACTGCATGCAGTTCTAGAGGCCCCATTCCCACAAGGATATAGACAGGATGGAGGCAGTCTGTGACAGGGTGGAATAGGATCCTGTCCCAGTTGTTATGGAGAAAATATTTAAATGCAAGGATCTGTTCTATTCCTTTCTTGTCTCTTTTCTGTCTGGTTCTAACCAAATTTTCCTGTGAGACCTAAGTTTGATCACCCTAACAGTCTTGCAATTCTTTGCCTTTCACTATCTCTCAGTCTTCCCTTACTGTCTGTCTTTTCTCCCTTGCATATTTGCTGATATAAAATATATACAAATCATTATATGGAAATGTAACTTCTATTGGGATCCCTTTGTTTAGAAAATATATAGCATTGCTGTTGAAATGTATATAATTGTGGTTTGAGATTATTGCAAAAGCTATTAGAAGCTCAAGAGGTTACCTGAGTTTAATTTCTATGCCTTTTGCAAAGGTGCTGTGGAGATGGGGCCTCAGCTCAGGCACATTAGGTTCTTGCAGCACCTGCTTAAAACATATAAGAACAGGATGCTTGATAAGGATGGGGGTTGGAAGGATTTATAAGAGCTGAGCTGCAATTGCTAAAAAGAAAAAGATGGACACAGCGACTGGAGAAAAATTCAGATGGTCTTTTTCTGTTTATTTGGCCATTGTAAATAGTTCTGCTGAACAAGTTTTTATGTTACTGCTAGTGTAAATAAATATTTTTGGTGAGTTCTACAACTGCTTCTGGTTTTCCTGTGCTTTCTTACCTGTGCCTCGATGACACAGTCCAGAGGAGGGCAACTAAAATGGTGCAAGATCAGCACCAGAAACCATACAAGAGAGAATAGAGAAGTGTGATATGTATACCATTGAGGAAAGGAGGGAGAGGGGGTCATAATGGACATAATGAAAAATTTGAAGTACCTCAAGGGAATCAAAGTTCAAGAGGGTAGCATGTTTCAGAAAAGAGATGTGCAAGAATGAAGGGCATAATTTGAAGATAGGGGGAAGTTTTTTTCATGGAGAGGGTATTGAATACATGGAACAACCTTCCTGAAGAGGTCATGGGATGAAAAACAGTGGGGAATTTAAGAATGCATGGGACGGGCATAAGGCAATTCTACTGGGAGGCAGGAGGAAGTAGGCTATTGCTAAAACTAGGATCTGCAGCTTAGCCAATAGGTAGGGAAATGGGCAGACTGGGTTGGCCAAGTGGTTCTTATCTGCCATGAAGGCTATGTTTCTATGAGACCACTGTCTTCTTAGCTAACCTTCTACCAGTGAGACTTCTGTGTTTTGTGATTTTTACCTTAATTTGACAGGCTGTCGCCTAATAACGTGCTTTTCTTGTATATAATAGAATGTCTTTAAGACTGTTTTCACTAAGTTTGAATAAGAACACCATGATGTCTGAAGGTTTTTAAACTCCCAGCAGGTATGCTGCTGTAACCCCCTCGCTACTTTATGCAGTTAGGTACCCTAGCACCCATAACTGGACAAAGACACTTGGAACACATTTGGAAATGGTACCATCCTAGCTTTGGGAATGTATACCAGGATCATTACTCTAGAGATCAAGGGGTGTACAAAAGCAATATTGACCTATAAGGTATTTACAAAAACAAGTCCTGAGGGGAGAACTTTTGCTAGGGCTATGCTATACCTAACTTCTGGAGGGGCAGCCAGTAATTCCATAGAGGAAGCAATAATGTAAATGTCCAGATCAAAGTTTGGGTTCTAGAGTATGTGTCTTTATTCCAAAAGATATTCTGTAAGGCAAGGTTTACACATTGTGGCACTAGGAACTTGCAGAACAACAAATTGACTACATCTGATAGAAAACTCTCTTTGTATTCCACACTGTAGGACATAGAACATCTTGCACTTGTAGTCCCATGTAGCACAGGACATATGACATTTCTTCCAGTGGCACTGGCCACAACTGAATACACATTTACTAATAAAACACGTTCCCTTGTAATCCCATATAATATAGGATATTGAATATTTCTTCCAGTGGCACTGGTCACAACTGAACATTTCTTCCAGTGGCACTGGCCACAACAGAACATACATTTTGGTAATAACTAGCACAACTCACTTCAGAGGGTAAAATCCTCTTTAGCCATTGGCCCTATGTCTAAAGTAACCAGGCACCCTTACTGAACCTGTTAGTCCTGATGTGGTTACCCAAATGGGGAGGTTGCTACCTTTGCTCTCAAATCCATACTCAGCCATTCTTTCAGAGTTACATGAACATATGAATTTGTCAGCAAAACAGACCTGCTAGTCTATCAAAGTCTGTTCAATTGTGCAGCTAGCCCCAACATGCAGCTGCCCTCCCCATCCCCTTGCCCCCCTTTGTTGTCTTCCTCACCCCCATACTCTGTCCCAAGCTTAAACATTTGAAAACACACGCGAAAATGCTTAATTGAATGAAACTTTGTCATCCAGCATTTAAATCACTACACTGGCAGTGAAAGAACTAAAGTCCTGAACAATGTGATATAGTCATACCTCTGGACATCACACAGTTCAGCCAACTTTAAATAGGAACAGTCTCACACTTCTGAACAGAAAAGTTGTGCAGTTCCCTTTAGCCAGAAGAACACAACAGCACAGGTACTTCCTTTCTGCAGCAAAAGTCAGATCCTACTCACTGTTAGACATTTCAGGTAGCTTCAAAACATCCTGGGTCAATAAGGGATCGCCCTTGGATCCATCCACTACCAGTCCTTTTCACCCCTCTGGGATGAAACTCAGGAGATCTTGCTGTAGACAATGGTTTCCATCACTTTTACTGGCAAACTGGAGAATTACTAGGACTAGGGTGAGAATACAGGGTCCTCAACTCAGAACCCTCAGCTGAGCAGTTCTCACTCCTCCAACTGCAAGCTGCTGACTTAAACTGACTCTCATCTCAGCATTCTAAATTCCCTTCTCACAGTTGGCAAAGACTTATGCTGCTGCGAGAGTTCCAAATGAGTTTCTCACTTCCATTTCAGCTGAAGCCAAGCAAACAGAAGAGTGAGCAGGTGAAACCAATTATACTAATCACCAGCTGCCTCTCCTGTCTAGCACTGATACTGATGAGGATTCTAATAACCCCAGGGACTGGGTGGTTACACTCACCACAACCAGATGAATAAATGTCCACAGTCATATCTCCATCCAGCACTAGGCCATCCCTACCCTCCATGTTACATATCAGGAGGTGGTGCTACTTCTTCCCTACTATGCCAGGCACAGGCAGATAACACTAAATGAACAGTGGCTGGCTAATGAAACTTCAGCCCCATCTTATGATCTATGAATTCTCAGTGGCTCCAAGAAAACTGCTTGAAGCATGCTCTAATAGACAACACTGGTGACCCCTATCTGGCTCAGGACTACCAGCATACCTATCCCCCAGCCCTCTAGGGAAAATCTACCTGACTTAGACTACCTACTCAGGAACCTATCCCTAACACTTGCCAGGGTGCCTGTGAACAACAAAGGAAACATACACTACATTGCATTACATTTCTCAAACTTTCACACCTGTAAGAAAACATGTTAACACCCTGTTAACCATAAACAACTCTAAAACATCCTTTTCTTTTCTTCTTCAGGAATACCTGTAAGGCAAGAAAGACACAAAACACATTTTGCTTTTGACACAGTGCCTAAACCCCCACCTAACACTAAAGAAACCCCAAATATATTTTTCTATAAAAGTATAAAGGTAAAAAATGGAAAGAAGATATTTATAGAACACATTTGGGGTTGGCAGTCGCTACAATGTCCCAGCTAGTGGCAATATCACTGTTGCCCACAGACACTGTCCATTAAAGAGTCTCTCTTTGGTTGAAGTCTGCTGAAGAGCAGTTCTTAGACAGGACGGTGCCTGCATAGCACTGCAATCCATGGGACAGTCTTTGATGAAAATTAAAGTTCCATTCAAATGTGGGATGTGTTGTGCAAAGTCAGTCAATGTAAATAAAAAGTTTTGTTACCAGCTCTTTGAAGAACGAAAACAAAGGATCATCTTAATTCTATGAGCTGAGGACCTTCTCCCTTCAGACCAAATGGCATCTTTGAAACTGCTGGGTTAATGTCCTCTGAAAAACAAACAATGGCACAGGAAAACTGCTGGGTTGATGTCTTCTGGAATGCCAGACAATGGAACAGGAAAACTGCTGGGGTGACAAATCTGATTACATCTGAAGAAATCCTGGAATATCAGAAGAGCTGCATCTTTCTCCATATATACTGCTGCTTTGGATGACAGACATTGGCCTGCTACTGCTTGCTTCCTTTAGGCATGCTGAGTATATTCACAGGGAGTGAGCCATTAGGTAGTACCACACAGGGTGTGGGGTCGAGACTATGACCCCATCTGGGCATTTCAAGTTGATGTAGTAAACTGTCTCTTTCCCAGCCCCATCCACAATTTGCACAGTGTCCATAAACAGAGTCCTGCCCAGTCTCCAGATTCTGAGGCAATCACTGATTATTTTGTTCCTTACACATTCTGCTGCACCTTAGTGCAAATTCTTACTTGTCTCTTCCATTAGCCAGGATTGTCTGTTCTGTTTGATTTCCTCCTAGACTTGATGAGAAAAGTAGGAAAGGACTTCCTATATGTGGCATCAGCCCTCCTATGTATCAGTCTCTGCTCCTACTACTCTTTACTAGTCTGCACCAATGGCCTGGCTTGGGGTGGCCAGTCCTGGTTGAGCCAGTGTCTCAGACTTAAAGAACAAAGAACTTGTGCCCCACTATCTCTGTGGACAAGTTGCTAGAACCTTCTCCAGCTGTCTCTGGCTCCTCTGAGGCAACAGCTTTAGGCAACTTACAGTAGCCCTCAACATGAAAGACTCTTCTTCATCCTCCACTTCCTCAATCATGATCTGGGCCCAAGAGTGAGCAAACATCCTCACTCCTAAGACATTCCATTCCTCACTGGGTGCAGAGGTAGACACTTCCCAATTCAATGTCTCTTGCAGTTCATCCTTCATTACTAGGCTAGAACTTGGACCCTGATTCCATGGGTCTACTGATCCCTCTGTTGCACTGTCCATCCGGGACACAGGTGTGGAAATCTCTTTCTGTTCCTGCCCTTGGAGTGGATCAACATCAGTTTTACTTGCTCTTTCTTTTTTTTAATGCAATAAACTTTATTGAGCTTGAAAGGAGAACAAGACTCTTGTACATTAAAGAAGGAACTGATATTCCAAATACAAATCACTGAACAGAAAGTAAATAGTGGATTAATTGTACATGAAAACTGACATTTACAAAAAGTAATCCGGAACAGGCAGACTTCCCAATCAAGCTATAGTCTTAACAATATCCTCCAACCCCTCACACCACACCCACCCATGACCCTCCCACATCCCTCCCACTTCTCAGAGGCTGGATTAACTCAGAAGGCAGAAGAAAGGATAATAGTTAAAACATAGCCAGAGAAAGGCATCCTAGCTTTAAAAGAAAAAAGTGTATCAAAACCAGTATGCAGGTATAAGCAAAGCAAGACCCACCTTCCCCAGGGATATGAGATGCAATGGCCATAAGTAATGATTAATATGTGACCAACCATCACCCAGCCTCCAGGATCAGCAAAGTAAAAGAGGTTCCATACCTGATTGTATTTTTCAGTATTCTGTGACATATTTGCAATAATACACTCAACCCATTGTACAAAGAGAATTTCCGATACCATTCCACAAAACTAGGGGTAGTCTGGTCACACTAATGTTGAAGAATAATCTTCTTGGCACAAGCCATAGTGCCACGTGTGTTTCTGATTACCAGTTAAGGCCTTAGCAAATTCCCCAGTATACATATTTCAGGTGTGAAGGCATGATCAAACCCTAATAAGGGATCCAAATGATGTCTAATCTCCTCCCAAAAGGCTTGACTTTGTCACAGGTCCAGAAGATGTGGAGTAATGAACCTACTCTTTCTGACACCTGGTACATCGGTCAGAAAACATCCTACCCATTATGGAAAGTTTAATCAGTGTATAAAACATGTTATGCAAGATTTGAAACTGCATGAAACGATACCTGTCCCATTTAATATGCTTATAAACAGCCTTCCAGATATGGGGCTAGTTACAAGACTCCTTCCCTTGAAAGGGAAGAGCCTGATCCCAAGAATAGAAGAAATCAGGCTTCTTCTCAGTGAGAAGCTTCCTCAGCTGGATATGATAAAAGGCAATAGCATGGGAGGTAGGGGTGACCGATACCAACTGAAGCAATATGTCCCCATAATTTTTAGACAAGATGCTGGCACCAAATGGTAAAACAGCATATGCCTTAGTTGGAAATACTGGAAGCACATAGATGAGGACCAGACACATTTCTGTTGAGTTTTGTGAATATGACTAGTTTGCTGGCAGATAAATGATCAACTGACAAAAATTCCAGGAGGACCAGGCCAAACTGGGTCAATACCTTCCTCACGATCTTCAAATTTGGATTTCCTAAAATAGAGTTGGTAGTATCATAAGGGCATCCAAATATAACCAATGACAGAATTGTTTGTGAGCATGAAGGGAGTAACCAACAGGGCATCTTTAACAGAGCTAGAATCTTCTTAAAAGGAACATACAAGGCCAAAAGGTTCAGACCTAAGGAAGAGCATGCAAACATTCATTATCAAGCCATCGGAGACATAGACTGACTTCAAACCCCCAGACATCAAGCGGAACCAACAAAGGTATTGGGAACAGTGTGTCGCAGATAGTAAAGGTAGACATCTGGGACTTTCAACTCACCAGCTTCCTTTATTCTCATTAATTTATCCAGAGCCCTCGAGGGTTTTCCCCTGCCAGAGAAGTTTAGAAAAAGCCTGTTAACCTGGAGGAACCATGCCTTGGGTAGCTAGACTCAGCATAATGAGGAGATATCGAGACCGTGGAAGAACCTTCATTTTAAGGATGCTTAGATGACCCATAAAGATAAAGGTAACAGAGACACGTGGTTGAGATCAACCTGTATTTGAGTAAGAACATGGTCCAAATTATATTGCTTTAATTTACCCAAATCTGTACTGAGGTATATTCCCAGATATTTCAATTTGTCCTTCACCCAAAGAGGCCCAGGTCCTCCACAGCCATACAGTGGTGGACAAGTTCAGAAGAATGACTTCTGTCTTAGAATGGTTAAGCTTGTAATTAGGAACAACACCAAATTGAGTTATGATGTCCAAAACTGTCAGTAGTGAATGAGAAGGAGACATGACATATAAAAGAATATTGTCTGTATACAGATAGGTTATATTGAGAGGGCTCTAAGGAGATGCCATAAACCCTTGAGGAAAGATTAAATTTCCTGATCAATGGTTCAAGATATAAGTTAAATAAAAATGGGGACAGTGGGCCTCCTTGACGGGTTCCCTGCTGTAGGAAATGGGTCGGACAAAACTCTATTATAAAAGATGCATGCTGAGGGGCTGATGTAGAGAAACCTTGTGCCATCTAATAAATTCAGAGGAAAGCCATATCTAGGAGCAGGTGGAGCAGATAGTCCCAAGAGACTCTCTCGAAAGCTTTTTGGCATCCAGGGATGCCAAAACCAATAGTATGGAGGTGTCCCTGGATACCAAAATAAGATGCAAAGGTTCCGTTGTGTGGTCAGCGGACATCCTGTCTGACACAAAACCCACCTGCTCCCTACTAGAAGACACCCAGACAGAATTTAAGCTGGTATCCAGGATTTTGGCCAAGATTTTAAGTCTACATTAATAAAGGAAATGGGTCTGAAATTGAAGACTAACAAATTATCTCGGCCAGGTTTGGTCAGGACTGTCATAATCGTGGTCATAAGAGAAGGGTCTGAGAGGCCTTGCGAGAAAATATTATTGGAAAAATTTTAGAAGATGTGGTACTAGTGCTTCCTTGAATTTTTATTAAAGTTTGTAGAAAAGCCATCTAGGTCAGGGGATTTATCGGGAGCTAAAGAGTCAACTGCACTGAACACCTCTTCTAAAGTCGGGACTTTTAACAAGTTCATTTGATAATCTCCCAATACAGGTAACTCCATGTCCTGAAGGAAAGTGCTGAAACTGGAAATATCAAAAGTGACTGGAGGGCTGCATAGAATGATAAAATGCCTGCAACTGTGAGACTACAGCTCAAGGAGAGGTGATCAAATTACAGAAGTCTGACTGAAGGGATAGGACAATCCTATCCACTTGCTGAGTACATAGGCATAAAGTGAGAAACTTACCAGTCTCCTACCACGATCAAAGCACTGAGCTCTAGTTCACAGAAGGAGATGTTCAGCCTTCTCCCTAAGGAGAGCATTATATTTAGCCCAAAGAGTTTCAAGATGTTCTGTCAGACTATGAGGAAGCGGAAAGTTCCCACCCAGCTACCTAATCTGCGATAGAAGGAAGAGGTAGTTTGGGAAGTTCTCTTTTTCCATCTGGTAGCCAAGCAAATTACTTCACCCAGAAGAGCACATTTAAAGGAACACCACAGAATATCAATTTTGGGCATCGTGGGTGAATTGAGGAGAAGAATTCCAAAATAAAGTGGTGTAATCTTTTAACCATCTCTGGAAGCTGTAATAACTATTTGTTAAAGTGCCACCAGGGTTCATTTTGGTCATGGGATCAAGCATTTGGCATGCTGTTTCTTTAAATGTCCCCATTTCTTATGCAGCAGTGGGACACTGATGCACCGAACAGTGCTGCTAGCAGGTGAGAATGAGTTTGGGGATTCCCGGAAATGTAACTGATTCAGGAACATACACTGACTTAGCCAGAATACTTGGCGCATCCTCAGGACTTCTGGGAACACTTCAGCAGGCATAAACAACTTTAAGCTGTGCCCAGGATTATGTGCATGCACAGAGAAAGATCAGGACTCAGAACTCCGTTGCAGGATGAGCCAACCATGGGGGCAGAGAGGCACCACTGGCATGAAATGTATCTGGAAGACATCATGCCCACTAGAGTTGCCAGCGCCAATGGCAGATGGTGTTTTGTTGAGGTGGGTGTGGCGTGAGTGATAGGCTGAGTCTGTGTGCTAGTGGAGGATATGGGAGGGGTGGTATTCTGATTGGGTGGCACTGGGCTGCATAGTCTCCACCTACAATAGGGAGTTCTAACAGTGTACCACATGTTGTGCCTTCTGTGATTCATATTGTAAACTAAGCAGGGAGAAAGTGGCGCATGTGCAAGGAGACTACGCAGTTCAAATTTAGATTTCTGAGAGAGCGGTCTCATTGTGGCACTGCCCAATGCCCCAAATTTAGCTTAAAACATGAAAATGTTAATGCTTGGATCTTTACTTGGGTGGCTGCTGGCATGATTTAAATAGAACAATATGACGATCCTGATGTGATGCAGCATATGATTTTGTTTGTGAAGTAAAAATGTTGGACAGGATCAAGCAGCACAAATAACACAGGTTCTTCAGCGGTGGGACTCGGGCACATACACCCACTGGAAGACATAGGAATTGCAAGCAGAGTCACATGGCATTGATTATGTGCTATAATCCTCCCCACAAGAGGTAGTTTGATAACAGAACCGATTAGGTCTCGGTTCACTAGCCAAATCCTACAGATATGTTGCCGTAAGCTAGAGGACCCCCATATAAAGACATCAGCAGCAGCCTTAATAATCCCAGCTTTTGACAAATCATTCCTCCCAGCACAACTAGACAATACTTTTCAGCTTTGGGAGAGAATGGGCCTAAGACATATCTTTCAATGGTATAGTGTGTGTGTGTGTGTGTGTGTGTGTGTGCATGTGGGGGTACTTGCATCATTTGTACAGATTCAACATTCCTTCCACCTCAAATGTAATGATTTTTCTGATTCCTTCAAATCCAGCATTACATACAGTAGAAATGGGACCTAGAAAGGGCACCAGACTAAATTCATCCACTAATGTAACTAATGATAGAAACCAAAACTAAGCAGATGCCAGGCCATACGGTATCGGTTTTATATAAACCCTCCTACCTACCCAGAATTAATCACTTATGAAAATTTGAAGGGATGGGAGGCTGATATAGGGAGGCATTTCCAGATTCTGATTGGAGCCAGAACCTAATTATGCTCTATGGATCAATCTCATCACGCAGCTGGAGGGAGTACAGATGGAAATGTATGGTGAGATTCTTTAAAACTCCTAATATCACAGGCAGATATGACAGACTGGGCAGATTTGAATGTTGGAGAGGATGCAGCGAAGCATAGCTACACATTGTCACATATTCTGGAGATTCCCAGTACTGCAGAGTTACTGGAACCTGGTGGAGAGCTTGATCCTGCAGATGTTTCCTGATGTAACTCAGCTATCCATGAGCCTTGCTCTTCTACATTGGCTACCCGGGATTAACGGTATACACACCAAGAAACTTCTGATGCTCCTACTTTTAGCTGCTAAGAAAGCTATTTCAAGGAGATGGCTCACCCTGAACCCCCTGGTGGAAGGGTAGGGAGTGTTTAGTTTACCAAATATATCTAATGGCAAAGATCACAGCAAATCTCAACTTTAGACAGTAAATGTTTAGGGACTTTGGAATAAATGGTTACTCTGGATAATGAGCCACAGACCAGATATTGTTCCCTGAAAGATAGACCCTAATCCAGTCATTTTAACTTTATTAATTGACATCCAGGATAATTGTTATTTATTCATATTACTGTACATTTCTGTCTCTGAACTAATAACTCTATATTAATTTCTCTCATACTGTATATCAACTGTATAATGTGATACGTGGCCTATACTGTCTGTACTATTTATGATGCATGTTCCACTGACCCACCTAATAAATATGACAACTAAAAAAAAATGGACAGAAAAAAAAATTCTGCCTGGCTTTGGCATGCAGCTGCTGACTACTAGCCAATCAGTCTTTGCTTGGTCATTTATTACAGGCAGGCTGTTTTCCACTTAATTAACTGCAAGGCTTTTTTTAGAGTAAGCCTAATGGAATTCAAAACTTGTACAATTTATGATTGTGGCCTTGGCCAGCTGGTTATGATTGTTGTATGATATCTGTAATATAAAAATATAGTAGGTGATTGTCTCACTAAGACAGCTTGTGCTTATGGGTGCCCCAGTTTCAGTGAAGCCACAGGATATATTAAACTGACCAGGAGATCTCTGTAATGTAATTAACTTCCTTGAGAAATTGTATTTTATGGTCTTTTATGACCTCATGCTTTGAAGTTGGGAAAATAAATATACATTTCATTACAGGACAGGACACGGCTATCTCACACCTAGGTGAGGGATTGCAGGGTTGTAAACCTCAATGGAAACTGGTGGATCAAAGACTTATAATTTGGGAAATTAGTTTTTTTGATGTCACCTTATCTAATATACTTCCTGATAGGACATCATGTTTGTATTTTTCTATTCTAAAAGGAGGAGCTAGATGACTCACCAAGGTGGGGGAGATGGGGTTGAAATGTATCCTTGTAACTGGGGAATATGACATTTTTGGGGGACTCAAAGACACAGCTGTCTGATCTAACTATAAGCACTACAGAGGTAATACATTAGATAGAAAAATCTAACTGTATTTTGGTAGGAGTTTGTTCTGTAGTTTTCCTTGTTTTTCTTTTATGTGATTTTAAGCTCTTTGCTGTATTGTTCTGTGTTTACATTTTTCATATTTTATCATCTTTTAGTAAATAATCTGTTATTTAAAATACTGTCTGGGTGTCTGCCAGTTCTTTTTGCATGTGACGATATAGAGGTTAAGTCTAACAATTGTTCAACAGCTTGATGGTGTTACTAAACTGGAAAAAGGTAAGAATGTACCTAAAGTCTTTTACAGAGCTTTAAGGGTTCATGTTGGAAGCCTGGCTTGGTGCCCTGGTGAAAGATTGTATTGCAATCCCTAAAGAGGGTACATATCCGAGCCTGTACATTGGATACACTAGCATAAGGTTCACAGTTTGAATACCCCAAGAACTTGAGACTAATGGTGATTCGGACCGAAAGCAGGCAGGAAGGTTACCCTGTCTGTTACCTGTTCACACTATTGTGCTCTGAGGTTGGCACTGTGGGAGCAGAGGACCTGACCTGCAGAGTGCATTTGTGACAGATTTGGCTAGCAGCAGTGCGATAAAAACTGGTAACACAAGCTTTAACTGTTCAGTGTGTCAGCTTAATACTGTACAGCTCACTTGCAAAATAAGGCAGTGATTTATTTTAAGAAGGAAACAGAACTATATGATTTTGCTTACAGTCACATTCCTACCTGTATTATTTTTTTTTCTAAAGTGCAAGTTAGAGTAGGCATAGTTAGGGAAGAAGATGACTTCCAATTACAGCGGGTACATTGCAGACTACTTGAGGCAGTTGTGCCAGGACAAAGGAGTCCTGCATGGGGGAGAGACTCCAAGCAGAACCTCATGGATGCCCTGATGGCAGCAGATGCCCAGAGCATTGAGTCACTGACTGGGCTGTAAAGGACCAAACCTTGGGTGTGGATGGGCCAGTGGCCAGTGCAATGTCCAGATCCAGTGGGAGGACAGCAGGGCCAGTGCAAGCAAAGGGCTACTGCAGCAGGGAAGGTCACCAGCATTCTGGAGCCAGAAGCAATCAGGCTGCAGATTGAGTTCTGCAGGATGGAGCTGGAGTTTCAGAGGAAGAGAAGAGAGCAGTGAGCTGCAGTGGAGAAGAGGAGTGAGAACAGTGAGAGGTGGACTGTGAAGAGTGTGAGCACCAAGGGTAACATTGGAGAAGTTATGACTCCAACCACCAGCACCAGAGCAGGTAAGTGGCTTGGGTTTAACTGGAACTACAGGACTGGGTTACAAATTAAATTCCAAAAGCTGAATTTAAAGAGGGGAGGATATGGATGCCTGGATGCCTTTTAAATTCCTTTGAAAAAGTTGTATTCGGCAAAAAATTCCTAGAGGGTCCCGGAGCTTCTAGCTGTCCCCTACTTACCGGAAAGCTCGGGATGCATTGGATCAAATGGACATTGAGGACAGTAATGATTACAGGAAACTTAAGGCTGCACTTTTAAAAGTTTGATTTAACTGCAGAAACATACAGAACTAAATTCCATAAGCTCAGGAGAAGCCCTGATATGAGCTACGAGGAGCTAGCCACGAAACAACATCAGTGTTTAAAATGTTGGGGGCAGGAATGAAGCAAACTCTGTAGATAAAATTGAAAATGCTATATTGTTAGAACAGTTTTTGGGCATGTCCAGCAGAGCTGAAAACCTGGCTGTTGGACCGAGATCCAAAACACTACAAGAGGCTGCTGAACTCTTGGCCTTATGCCAAGAGCAGACCTGCTCTGAGAGTGAATGGGGTGGGTGGCAGCACAAAAGGGAAAAGCATGCCTTCAGGGCAGCTAAAACCCTCACTGCCTCCACCGAAACCAGTTAGCCCCAGGTTTCAAAGAAAAGATTTTTCTGAGAAAAGAAATGAATTTTGAGTTTGCAAAGAAACTGGGCATATTGCCAGACAGTGTCCCAAAAGGATGAGCAATACACAACATGGGGTTAGGAAAGAAGTGAGTTGTTTGTGTGTCCCTGGATGCATACCTGTCAACATGAGGGAACACATGCATCCAGTCACAGTGAATGGTGTACAGACACAAGGGTTAAGAGAAACAAGGGCATGCCTGACATTAGTAAAGGGGATCTGGTTGAGCCTAGTCAGCTTATACCCAATAAATTTATAACTGTACAAGGGTTCATTGGTGAGGAGAAAAATTGCCTCTTGTTAGTGTTCTCCTAGACTGGGGTGAAACAGGGGAACTGTGCAACAGGTGGCTGTAGCCAAAACTTTATAGCAGTTGATGTCATCTTTGGCAACAATCTCAAACAGGGGATGGTGTATGCAGTTACCCATAGCCAAGTGGCAAGGAACATTGTAGTTCTCTGGACCCCATAAAGCCAATGTGGAAATCGCTGGGAGGCTGGTTCCCCAGCCTGTGTCTCCTGATATGGAGACTAATGAAAAGAGGGTAGAAATTTCTCCAGTAGCAGTTAACCACACAGCTACGGAGGGTTACTCTGAAGGAGGAGTGACCCATTGTCAGAGGGTTAGGGATGACAGTGATCCTGAGTGCCCTGATGCTAGTGCTAGGGACCCTAGTTTAGAGACTGAAGGGACCTGTCCCATCTTAGGGAATGCGTAAGGAGTTTGCAGCTGCTCAGAAAAGTGACCCTAGTCTAGAAAGCTGAGGGCTTGGCAAACTCTGACGGAGCACAGGAGGTGATGGTAAACATGAGGTTTGTTGGGAAAAGGGACTGATGTATGCTCAGGCTGTGAAGACAGAGGGAGGGGTGATAGGCAGGAAGCTTGTTGTTCCCCAGGGTACCGTGAGCAGTTGCTCAAGATTGCATACTATATCCCTATGTGTGGTCATCTGGGAATCACGAGCACTATGCAGCGGTTGGCTCAGAATTTCTATTGGCCCAATTTCACCCAGCAGGTGAAGGAGTATTGCAGGTCTTGTCACTGGTGCCAAGAAATAGGGAAGACAGGTAGAAAAACCCAAGCCGCCAAAATTCCATTGCCCATAGTAGAGGTGCCATTCCAGAGGTGGGAATGGATATTATGGGGCCTTTAAATACCCCAGCTCCTCCGGGAAGAGGTTCATCCTGACTGTGGTAGATTATGTCACCTGGTATCCAGAGGTAGTCGCCTATCCTCACTGAGGACTGACAAAGTGATAGATGCCTTACTTGGGATTTTCTCCCATGTTGGGTTTCTGCAGGAGGTTATCGTTGATCGAGGGTTCCTTCATGCTGGACCTGATGAAATGTTTGAGGGAGAAGTGTGGGGTGGTGCAGAGATGCACGACGCTTATCACCCACAAGCCAATGGGCTTGTGGAAAGATTTAATGGTACCCTGAAGTCAATGCTGCAAGCATTTGCTGAAAAGCATGAGAGGAACTGGGAGAAATACCTTTCCCACCTGTTGTTTTCATACAGGAGGTGCCCCAAGAGTCAACAGGATTTTCCCCTTCTAGCTCTTATATGGACCCCCGGCACGTGGGCCTCTAGACTTGATCTGGGAGGACTGGGAAGGCAAGTATGCCACCCAGGAACTCCCATAGTGGATTACATCCTTAGGTTTACGGAAAGGCTGAAGGAGTTATAGGGACAGCCCAGAGCAACCTGGCAGCTGCCCAACAAAACAAAAAGTGTGTTATGACCACAGAGCTAGAGCTCACTCATACACAGTAGGTCAGGAGTCATGATCCTTTTTCCAGTCTGGAAAGACAAGCTGCAGGCTGAGTGGGCAGGACCATACAAAGTAGTTATAAAGGTAAATGACGTGAACTATATCACAGAGTTACCTGACAGAAGACATACAGAAAAGTGTACCATGTCAACATGGTGAAGCCATATGCTAATAGGGCTGACATGGTGTGTGCAGTATGTAGTTCTGGGAGGGAGCGGATGAAGGGACCTCCTTGGACTTGCTGGAAGAAAGCAAGCGGATCCTTTGTGGAAGAAGTTAAATTGTCACCCCAGCTGGCCCTGGACAAATTCCAATAAGTAAGGAAGGTTTTAGTAGACTTTGCCCCACTGTTTAGTGCCAAGCCTGGACTAACTCCTTAGTGACGTACAATGTAGAGACTGGGACACACAGATGCCCATTTGGCAGACAGCATATTGGATGTAAGAGGCTGTCCAAAAGGCGTTAGGAGGGAGGTGGAGGAAATGCTGGATTTAGGGGTAATCCAGAGATCCCACAGCCCCTGGTCCTCACCTGTAGTCCTTGTGCCCAAGCCAGATGGCTCTACTCATTTCTGTGTGGACTATCATGGACTGAATGCAGTCACAAAGTTAGATGCCCACCCAATGCCCTGGATGGACAAACTCCTGGACAAGTTGGGAGGGCAACATACCTCACGACTATTGACCTGATGAAGGGGTATTGGCAGGTAGAGTTAACTGACAGAGCTATGGAGAGGTCAGCCTTCATCACTCTGATAGGCTGATTTGAATTTAAAGTAATGCCTTCGGAATGAAGAACGGCCCATCCACTTTCCAAAGGTTGGTGAAAAAGGTGTTAAATGGTGCTGAGGAGTATGCCATGGTGTACCTGGATGATACTGCCATTTTAGTGTCAGCTGGGAGGAACACCTGTCCCACCTTAGGAAGTGCTGGGCAGGACACAGAGGCCAGGCTCACTGTCAAAGCTGAGAAGTGCCAGGTGGCCATGGCTGAAGTGACATACCTTGGGCATGTTGTAGGCTGGGGACAGCTCTGTCCTAACCAAGTAAAAATAGAGATGATCAAGGCATGGCCCGGACTAGAAATGCAGAAGCAGGTCAAGAGTTTTCCAGGGACAGCAGGGTACTATAGGAAATTTTTACCCAATTACAGTGCCTGGCTGCTCCTATCTGATCTGGTAAAGAAAAGAATGCCTAAAAAATTTCCTGGGAATCAGCCTGAAAAAGCCTTTACCAGACTGAAGGAGGCACTGTGCAGTGCTCCTGGATTGACAAGTCCTGACTATAGAAGACCCTTTCTAGTCCAGACTGTTGCCTCAGACATGGGTTGGGGCAGTACCGAGTCAGACATCCAACCAAGTGAAAGATCACCCTGTAGTGTACCTGAGTAAAAGTTACTTCCAGGAACAGGCTTACTCTACTGTGGAAAAGAGTGTCTTGCCATAGTGTGGGCTCTAAAGAAGTTAGAGTCATACTTATATGGGCAGTATTTTGAGGTACAAACTGACCACAACCCCTGGTTTGGTTTACAAATGGAAAAACTAATGGTAGACTATTAAGATGCAGTCTTGGCTTCAAGGGCATGACATGATGTTCTTACATAGGGATGGAGTGACCAATCAGAATGCAGATGGCTTAGCGCATCTATATGAGGAGTGAAATGACTTGGGAGATCATCCCATGCAGGGGACAAAGCCCACAAATTCAGTCTAGGTGGGAGGAGTGTGACGCTTGCACACCTGGTTATGATTGTTGTGTGATATTGTAATATAAAAATATAGTAGGTGATTGTCTCACATAAGACAGCCTCTTCCTATGGGTGCCCCTCCGAGGTTTCAGTGAAGCTACAGGATATATTAAACTGACCAGGAGATCTCTGTAATGTAATTAACTTCCTGAGAAATGGCATTTTATGGCCTTTTATTACCTCATGATTTGAAGTTGGGAAACTAAAATATACATTTCATTACTGGACAGGACATGTCCATCTCACACCTAGGTGAGGGATTGCAGGGTTGTAAACCTCAATGGAAACTGGTGGATCAAAGACTTATAATTTGGGAAATGAGTTTTGCTGATGTTACCTTATTTAATGTACTTCCTGATAGGACATCATGTTTGTGTTTTTCTATTCTAAAAGGTGTAGCTAGATGACTCACCAAGGGGTGGGGAGATGGGGTTGAAATGTATCCTTGTAACTGGGGAATATGATGTATTTTTGGGACTCAAAGACACAGCTGTCTGATCTAACTATAAGCACTACAGAGGTAATACATTAGACAGAAAATATCTAACTGTATTTTGGTAGGAGTTTGTTCTGTAGTTTTCCTTGCTTTTCTTTTATGTGATTAAGCTCTTTGATATATTGTTCTCGTTTACATTTTTCATGTTTTTATCATCTTTTAGTAAAGAATATGTTATTTAAAATGCTGCCTGGGTGTCTGCCAGTTCTTTTGCATGTGACGATAGGGGTTAAGTCTGACAATTGTTCAACAGTTTGATGGTGTTACTAAACTGGGAAAAGGTAAGACTATACCTAAGGTCTTTATACAGTTTTAAGGGTTCATTTGGAAGCCTGGCTTGGTGCTCCTGGTGAAAGGTGCACCACAATCCCTGAAGAGGGCATGTATCTGAGCCTGTACATTAGGTGTGCTACCATAAGGTTCACAGTTTGAATACCCCCAGAACTTGAGACTAAAGGTGATTTGGATCCAAAACAGACAGGAGGGTTACCATGTCTGTTAACTGTTCACACTATTGCACTCTGAAGTTGGCACTGTGGGAGCAGAGGGCCTGACCTGCGCAGTGCATTTGTGACAACGATGAGCAGACCACTCTGACTAAATTATATCAAATGCCTGACAGACTCAACGATTGTTAGATAAAAGGACTACAGACAGACCACACTTTCACAGTAAAGAGAATTATTTAACCTGCCAGGAGTTATCTGTCTAGAGATTATTAAATAATTTACTATTAAGTATCTCTTATCAGATAAGGGGCAAGATTGACCTGTAGAATAATTGGGTGATGATCGGACACCACCGTGGCACCATAATGACTCAAGAGAACACCAGACAATGCTTCAGTTCTCAGTAAAAACAGTCAAAATGGGAGAAAGAATTATGTGGTATAGAATGGAATAGTATTCCTGAATATTCGGATGTAAAATCCTTCAAGGATTAACAAGCTCTGAGGAATCCATCAGATCTGCAGCGGCAATTTGACTCCGTGTAAGGGGCTGATTACATCTTGAGGTTCTGTCCAGGTCATTATCTAGTACCTCATTCCAGTCTCCAGCAAGTATCATAGGAAAGAGGTCCACTGGGACAAAATGGGATGGTCTGGGCAAAAAGAAGGATCCTCTACATTGGGACCATAAACAGAATCCAGGATCTCCTCCAAATTCCCCAATGGACCACTCACAAAAATATATCTACCTAGTGATCCCCAGTCTCCTGGAGAAGATGGAATGAGACAGATTGGGATACCTTTGTAAAAGAGCACTGTTTGCTCAAAGGTGTTATCAGAAATTTTCATAAAAATAAATAAAAAAGATAGCCTCGCCTCATCTATGAGAGTCTATTCCAGAGCCAAACATCTCTCCAACCAAGGAGTGCCACAGTGATATAACCTGGGTCAGAGGAAGGTGGGTTTACTTGCTCTTTCTCTAACATACTCTGAAGAACTTTCCCCAACAAGTTCAGTCTGGTGCTGTATGCTGCTACAGCTGCAGGCAGGTCCCCTGCCCAAGTCCACGTCTGAGCCAATTGAATTCTTGTTGCCCTCTCTGGCACTGCACCTACTTATTCCAAACTTCACAAGGCGGTCCGAGCAATGGGATTTCAGAACACATCCCTTCCATCCTTTAGACGCACAATGCATAGTCTCACTGGATAGCTAGGGATTTCCACATCTGAAGGTAACCTTTCACCATAGTACTTTGGGCTCTCTCAACCTCCTCAGTGATCATAGCTCTGGCATGATTTGGGTAGCAGGAAGTTCCTGAAGCCATGTCTGAAAGCAATCACACAAACTTTTCAATACTGAATTGCTCACTAGTCACATATTGTCTCACAAAATGGCTCCCTGCTATTGCATTTACATAGCTGACCCTGCCCTGATATGGCATCTGTAACTTTTCTCATACATCAAAATATCTTCAACTTGCTCAAAACTGTGTTTCTGATCTTTCTGGCTACTGAAATTACTTTAAACTGCAATCAGTTGCTCTGCTGGTACATTTCAGCATATTCATATGAATTTTTAAACTGGTAACTTGACTTTGTGATCAGCATTAATTCTGGAAACTCTATTTATACTGTACATGCTCAAAGTCACTTGTAAGCCCCACAGTCTTTCTTTGCACAGGATTACCTATTTGCTGCATCCTACCTATACAACTCACAGTCCTGCTGCTTAGAAAAATTTTCTGTTGCTAAAACCATTTATCATTGCTCACAGTCTTTGCTCAAATTGCTGTTTGTTGTACCTGTTTTACAACTTACAGTGGTAGTTATAGATAAGTTGCATCGGTAACCCGGTATACCTTAGAAACAGCGGTACTAGGGGCGGTGCAACATGAATGCCTCGTTACTGCGTCAGCAGGGTGTTAACAATGTGTTTGTGGTTTGCCAGTGCGGAATTAATTTGTTTATATTTTGGCAATTGAAATGCACCAGGTGCTGTGTTTGAAATTTCCAGCAGGTGTCCTGTAAACTAGTCAAGGGGAGGCACTGATAAGCAGCAGAAAAATCCCAGCCTCTCCTACAAAACAGGGTACTAAATGAGAAAAAGACAGAAGTAGACAGGTCAGTGGGGATGCTGCAAAAGAAGGTAAAGCCATCAAAAATGGAGAGCAATGAGTACCAATGCCCGTAGTCTGAGTAACAAGCTCCTGAATTAGTGGCCTTGATGGAGGAGGAACATCTGGATATCGTGGCAGTCACAGAAACATGGTACACACAAAACCATGACTGGGACATAAACATACCAGGATACACTATCTACAGGAGGGACAGGGAGGGTAAAGAGGAGGAGGAGTAGCTCTATACATAAGGGAAGGAATCAAAGCAACAGAACAAAAGGGAATACAGGAGGAGAAGAAGCACTATGGGTAAATTTGGAGACCAGCAATGGCACCACAATCCGGACGGGTTGTATACAGACCCCTTCTCAGGGAGAAATGAACAAGGAAATGATAGAAAGAATACTTAGAATGGTGGAAAAGGAGATATTGCTGATGGGTGATCTGAATATGCCAGATGTTAACTGGAGTGCAGCTGCAGCAGCCACTTCAAAGTGAGGTTATTCTAGATGCCCTACAAGGCATGCCTTAGAACAACTAGTATTCGAGCCTACTCAAGAGGGCAATCTTAGACCTGGTTCTCTCAAATGGAGATGAAGAGAGATCACAGATGTAGAAGTGGGTAGCCATCTTGGAACTAGCGACCATCGAGCAGTATGGTTCACAATAAACACAACAATAGAGTCAAGCCATACAAAGGCAAAAGTACTGGACTTTAGGAGGCTGACTTTGCCAAAATAGGTGAGTTTCTAAGGAATGCACTAGCAAATGGGCAGGAAGGAGGGGTGGAAGAACAATGGGAATAATAAAAACTGCCATCATAGAGTAACAAGCCTTTGTGTGAAGCAAATTAACAAAGTGAACGATGTAAGAAACCACTATGGTTCTCAAAGGAAGTGGCAGTGAAAGTTCAAGAGAAAAATAAAGCATTCAGGAAGTACAAGCAATCACAGAAGGAGCAGGACGGGAACTGTATCAGTTAAAGCAAAAGGAAGCTGGGAAGGCAGTCAGAACAGCAAAGGCCCAAACCGAGGAAAAGATAGCCAACTCAGTTAAGAAGGGATAAAACCTTTTATAGGTACATCAGGAGCGAAGGAAGACCAAGGGAGGGCTAGTGAGGCTTAATAAAGGGAGGAGGGAGGTGGGGCAGAGGGTGACCGTGAAAAGGCAGAGAAACTAAACAAATATTTTGCTCAGTATTTACAAAGGAAGTGGGGAGGTACCTAAAACAAACAGTAGAAACACTCTGGATACAGAAGTTGATACCAGCCCATTTACAGAAGAAAGGGTTCTGAAAGAACTCTTAAAACTGAAGGTGGACAAAGCAATGGGGCCTGATGGAATTCATCCCAGAATTCTAAAAGAACTAAAGATAGAACTAGTGACACCACTGACTACCCTCTTTAACAAATCATGGGAGGATGGAGTGGTACCCGAGGACTGGAGAAGGGCAGATGTGATTCCCTTCACAAAGTGGAAACAAGGCAGAAGCAGAAAACTACAGACCTGTTAGTTTAACCTCAGTGGTAGGGAAAATGATGGAATCACTTCTGAAGGAAAGAATTGTTAAGTATCTAGAGGCCAGAAGGGCTCAGGACCCAAGACAGCATGGATTCTCAGCAGGAAGATCATGCCAGACAAATCTGATAGATTTCTTTGACTGGGTGACCAAAGTAGTAGATCAGGGAGGGGCTGTGGACATGGCCTACCTAGAATTTAGCAAGGCATTTGACACAGTCCCACACAAAGATTAATATACAAGTTAGCCAGCCTGGGGTGGGTCCTAAGATGACTGCCTGGGTAAGAATTGGCTGGAGAATAGGACACAGAGGTAATAGTAAATGGAGTCCACTCTGAAGAAGGGGTTACTAGTGGGGTACCGCAAGGTTCAGTATGGACAGTCTCTTCAATGTCTTTATAAGCGACATTGCAGAGGACTGGAAGGAAAAGGATGTCTCTTTGCAGATGACACAAAGATCTGCAACAGAGTTGATGCACAAGGTGGGGTGGAAAGGATGAGAAGGGACTTGCAGGTAAGAGGAATGGTCAAATGTATGGCAGCTTAGATTCAATGCTAAGAAGTGCAAGGTAATGCACCTGGGAAACAAAACCCAGGGAAGAGTACACAATGGCAGGTGAGATACTAACAACAACAAAATGGAAAAGGACCTGGGATAGTCATATCAGATGACCTAAAGGTGGGCAAGCAATGTGAGAGGGCAGCAAGGAGGGCTGGGGGATACTAGGATGCATGGGAGAGGCATCACTAGTAGAAAACAGGAAGTATTATCCCTCTGTACAGACAGTTGGTGAGACCCCATCTGGTGTACTGCATGCAGTTCTGGAGACCCAATCTCTGCAAGGACATAGACAGGATGGAGGCTGTCCAGAGGAGGCAACTAAAATGGTACAGGGTCTGGAAGATGTATGAAGAGAGACTTAAGGAGCTGAATATGTATAGCCTAGAGAGAAAGGAGGAGGGGGGACATGATAGAAACTTTCAAGTATCTCAAGGGAATCAACAAAGTCCAAGAGGTAGCATCTTTCAAAAAAGAGGTGTGCAAGAACAAGGGGCACAATTTGAAGATAGAAGAGCGGCTCAGAGGTAATTTAAGGAAGTATTTTTCACAAGAGAGGGTTGTGGATGCATGGAGCGGCCTTCCGGAGGAGGTTGTGGAGTCAAAACAGTGGGGAATTCAATCATTCATGGGACAGTCATAAGGCAATTCTAGGGGGTGGGGTAGGAAGAAGTAGGCTGCTGGTTAACTAGGATCTGCAGCTTATCCATTAGAGTAGGAAATGGGCAGACTGGGTGGGCCAAGCAGTCCTTATCTGCTGTCAAAATCTATGTTTCTATGTTTCTATGTAGTCCTCGTCTTCCCAGTACCTCCATCTTCCCCATTCTTCTGCAGTCCTGTAAAAAATAAAACAGTCCCCAAGCAATGCAGTGTCATGAATTTGTATTACTTTAACTTAATTTTGCAGTTCTGCCGGCTCTCTCCCTCCTTGATAGAAGTGTTTTGTGATTTGTGCACTCTGTTTTCCTTCTTTTTGCTGTTGGAGTTAACCAGCGTCAAAATGAAATACGCTCCACTCCCAGAAAATTTAGAACCTGCCCATCTGTAAATCCCGTCAGAACCAGCTCCACAAAACACTTGCAATACCCTCCCAATTCCAGTGGATTAGAACATCCTCACTGTACATCCGCTGTCTAAATGAAATCTTTCTCAACTGATAATCAAAATTACCTCCTCACTCCAACATGATTAGAATGCCTTTTAACATCAGACACTGGGCCAGATATTCAAAACTTTGCACTGGGGCTAAATTAGCACTGCCGGTGGGCAAACTTAGCCGGAGCACAAAGCAAGCTATATTCAAAGAAACAGCCCAGTGCAAAACCAGCTGAATATAGCAAGCAAGGAAGCCGGGCAAACAGGGGCCAGAGTGTATGGCAAAAATTGCCCGGGAATAAGACAGCACTGAAAATAGCAACAGGGAAGTGCACACTGAAACTGCAGCTCATTAGACTCTGAACAAGCCAGTACTGCAGGTGGAGAACACTGTGTATGATTGCAGAGTTGTCTGACATCTACTGCAAACAACTATGCAAAGCCACACACTGCAGAACTGTGCTATGCTGAAGTAAGTTTTCCAGGGCTAACCTGATTGCCAGTGCTAACACATTTGCCTGGTGCAAACTGGTTAGCTCAGCAAATGGGAGCTATATTCAAAGCCCCATGCAAATGAGCCAACTTAGGTAATCCGTGGGCAAACAGGTACATTTGCATCTCATTAAGTGCTGCTTAGCATACATTACCATGCAGTTTGCCCAGTGCTACTTCATCAAGCACAAGCTCCCCTTTTGGTCAGAATGGAAGTACAGGCTAGATGCTGCTGGCCAGGCAGCACACAGCATCCCTGTTGGTTGGAATAGAAGCACAGGCTGGGCTAGCAGGAACTGTGTGCTGGCAGGTACAAGCAGTGCATATAACATACCTATGCAGCACTGCAAGCAGTACATAATGATATATATATATATATATATATATATATATATATATATATATATATATATACACACACACACACATATATATGTAGATCTGTAGCGATCTATAACTATAGA
Organism: Neoceratodus forsteri; assembly: GCA_016271365.2. Taxonomy (NCBI): domain Eukaryota; kingdom Metazoa; phylum Chordata; order Ceratodontiformes; family Ceratodontidae; genus Neoceratodus; species Neoceratodus forsteri. The sequence goes on along the minus strand of CM028132.1, from coordinate 490,535,926 downwards.
TAGATACAGAGACACATATATATATATATATATATAGCTATATATATATATAGCTATACACACACACACACACACACACACACACTCACCACCAGTGGCCACACGTGCCCTGGATGATGCACCATCCAACACCAACAGAGGCAGCCCACAGCAGGTGTGGGTGGAACACAAGTATGCCTGGGGAAGACATAAGGCAAACCTGCTGGGGACAGGGGATGTCAGCTGTAGGGTCACTGGGCTGTGCATTGCAGCCATCCAATATATAGAGACCTGGGCAGACAGGCTGGGCCAGGCAGCCCTTCTTGGCCATCATGGTCCCTGTTCCCATGTGTGTTGGTTCCATTCCCTGGTAGTCCAGTGGTCCCCTACCCCCTCCAGCACGAATCGACCCTGCATATGTACAACACCCATTTATCCCTGGCTGTCTAGTGGTCCTCCCACCCCCAGCACATATCCCAACCCTGTTTTTCAATAAAAATGTATCCATTTCCCTAGTAGTCTAGTGGTCCCCCACCCCCACAGCATGTATCCTGACTCCCATTTTCAATAAAAATAAATCCATTTCCTTGGTAGTCTAGTGGTTCCCCACCCCAGCACATATCCCGACTCCCATTTTCGAAAAAATGTATCCATTTCCTGGTAGTCTAGTGGTCCCCCACCCCCCAGCATGTATCCCAACCCCCATTTTTCAAGAAAAATAAATCTGTTTCCCTGGTAGTCTAGTGGTATCCCCACCCCCAGAAGGTATCCTGACTGCCATTTTGAATCAAATGAAATTGTTTCCTGTAGTTTAGTGGCCCCCACCTGGCAGTGACATCCAGCCCATCCAAATAGCTTCCCAGAACAGAGCCAGTGTGACTGCTCAGCCCTCTCACCACCACGGCTGGCTGGTCGACTGAGGTAGGAAGGAGTGAAATGGATATCTTTAGTGAAACCGCATTTAGTAGGTTAAATTTCCAATTTAAATTAGGAAAAAACACCTATGTTGGTATCACTTTTAATAAAATAGTTCCTCCGCCTAAGTGTCTTGTATTTTTTTTTTCTGCACTGAAGGAATGTTGTCCCAGAAAGGCTTCTGTACTTTAGGTATTCACCCCCATGCTGTATGGAGACGAGGGAAAAAAAAAGATTAAAATCCAGCTGTTTGGCTTTTTATATGTATAATTTAAATTTACAATTTTAAGAGTGAGCGGGCTGGTAGAGAGACAGGCGGCGTGCAAGCAGGCAAGCAGGACAGACATTCAGTGAGTGTTAGTGAGATCGCGGTTGTTCCATTTTTTAATAGATGAGCGAGCAGGCAGGCTGGGAGAGACATCGTGGCTGTACCTTTGTTTTTATTAATTTCAAAAGATGGATCGTGAGGAGCGAGTCGCCGGGCTGGTGGAGAGATCGCAGCTGTTCTGTTTTTTTTATACATTACCGAGCCGGTCGGCTGTGAGAGACACGCAGCTTTTCCCTTCATGCTACATCCACGGATTTCACAGACTGAGGCAATGTGAACAGCAGGTCAGATGTATTTATTGCATTTTTTGTTGGTATACTGAAAATACAGCCTGGCATGTCACCGCAGTTGGTGAAAAGAAGAAGACTGATTTTCAGTTTGCCAACATTCTAACTGGCATCTTTACTAGAATCAGTGCCCACAGACTGCTGAATCCTTCTTCCTGTCACGTAAGACCATTATCACTGGGTATTGCCCAATCAGATTGCCTCAATTTTGAGACCCATTTCATAATTGACATTGATGCCTTACTTGGATGTTCTTTCATGTTGGGTTTCGCGGAGGTTATCATCAATCGAGGGGTTCCTTCATCGGACCTGATGAAATGTTTGTGGGAGAAGTGTGGGGTGGTGCAGATGGCACAACACTCATCACCCACAAGCCAACGGACTTGTGGAAAGATTTAATGGTACCCTGAAGTCAATGTTCCAAGCATTTGCTGAACAGCATGGGAGGCACTGAGAATACCTTCCCTACCTGTTGTTTGCATACAGGAGGTGCCACAAGATCAATAAGATTTTCCCCTTTGAGCTGTTATATGGACGCCAGGTATGGGGCCCCTAGACTTGATCCAGGAGGACTGGGAAGGCAAGCCACCCAGGGAACTCCCATAGTGCATTACATCCTTAGGTTTAGGGAAAGGCTGAAGGAGCTTATGAGGACAGCGCACAGCAAACCTGGCAGCTGCCCAACCAAAACAAAAAGTGTGGTGCGGCCACAGAGCCAGAGCTTGCTCATACGGTGGAAGTCATGATCCTCATTCCAGTCAGGAAGGACAAGCTGCAGGCTGAGTGGGCAGGACCATACAAAATAGAAAGGTAAATGATGTGAACTATATCATAGAGTTACTTGACAGAAGACATACAGAAAGAATGTACCATGTCAACATGATGAAGCCATATGCTAATAGGACTGACATGGTGTTTGCAGTATTTAGTCCTGGGAGGGACAGATGAAGGAGACCCCTTCTGGACTTGCTGGAAGAAAGCAAACGGGAGTCCTCTGTGGAGGCAATTAAATTGTCACCCCAGCTGGTCCTGGACAACATCCAGGAAGTAAGGGAGGTGTTAGCAGACTTTGCCCCACTGTTTGGCAGCAAGCCTGGACTAACTTCCTTAGCGGACGCATGATGTAGAGACAAGGGACACAGATGCCCATACGGCAGACAGCATATCAAATGTCAGAGGCTGTCCAAAAGGACATTAGGAGGGAGGTGGAGGAAATGCTGGATTTAGAGGTAATCCAGAGATCCCACAGCCCTGGGCCTCACCTGTAGTCCTTGTGCCCAGGCCAGATGGCTCTACTTATTTCTGTGTGGACTATCATAGACTGAATGCTGTCACAAAGTCAGATGCCACCGATGCCCCAGACAGATGAACTCCTGGACAAGTTGGGAAGGGCAACATACCTTATGACTATTAACCTGACAAGGGGTATTGGCAGGTAGAGTTAACTGACAGAGCTAAGGAGAGGTTGGCCTTCATCACTCCAATATGCTTATTTGAATTTAAAGTAATGCCTTTCAGAATGAAGAACACCCCATCCACTTTCCAAAGGTTGGTGAACCAGGTGTTAAATGGTACTAAAGGCGTATGCCGTGGCTTACCTGGATAACATTGCCATCTTTAGTGCCAGCTGGGAGGAACATCTGTCCCACCTTAGGAAATGCTGGGCAGGATACAGAGGGCCGGCCTCACTATCAAAGCTGAGAAATGCCAGGTGGCCATGGCTGAGGTGCCATACTCGGCAAGTTGTAGGCTGGGAAAGCTCCATCCTAACCAAGTAAAATAAAGGTGATCAAGGCATGGCCCAGAACAGAAATGCAGAAGCAAGTCAGGAGTTTTCTTGGGAAAGCAGGGTACTATAGGAAATTTTGTACCCAATTAAAGTGCCTGGCTGCGCCCCTATCTGACCTGGTAAAGAAAGGATGCCTAAGAAAATTACCTGGGAATCAGCCTGTGAAAAAGCCTTTACCAGACTGAAGGATGCACTGTGCAGTGCTCCTGGATTGACAAGTCCTGACTATAGCAGACCCTTTATAGTCCAGACTGATGCCTCAGACGTGGGTATTGGGGCAGTACTGAGTCAAACATCCAACCAAGGAAAGATCATCCTGTAGTGTACCTGAGTAAAAAGTTACTTCCCAAGGAGCAGACTTACTCTACTGTGGAAAAAGAGTGCCTTGCCATAGTGTGGGTCCTAAAGAAGTTAGAGCCATACTTATATGGGCAGTATTTTGAGGTACAAACTGACCACAACCCCCTGGTTTGGCTGACGCAAATGGTAAAACTAATGGTAGACTATTAAGATGGAGTCTTGCCTTGCAAGGGTATGACATGACGATCTTACATAGGGCTGGGCGACCAATCAGAAACACAGTTGGCTTATTGCATCTATATGAGAAGTGAACTGTCTTGGGAGCTCATCCAATACAGGGGATAGAGCTCTCAAATTCAGTCTAGGTGGGGAGGATTGTGACACTTGGCCAGCTGGTTATGATTGTTGTATGATATTTGTAATATAAAAATATAGTTGGTGATTGTCTCACATAAGACAGCCTGTGCTTATGGGTGCCCCACCCCAGGTTTCAGTGGACGCTACAAGATATATTAAACTGACCAGGAGATCTCTGTAATGTAATTAACTTCCTTGAGAAATGGCATTCTATGGCCTTTTTTGTCCCCATGCTTTGAAGTTGGGAAACTAAAATATACATTTATTACTGGAAAGGACATGGCTATCTCACACCTAGGTGAGAGACTGCAGGGTTGTAAACCTCAAAGGAAAGTGATGGATCAAAGACTTATAATTTGGGAAATTCATTTTGCTGTTGTCACCTTATTTAATATACTTCCTGATAGGACATCATGTTTATAGTTTTTCTGATCTAAAAGGAGGAGCTAGATGACTCACCAAGGGGTGAAGAGATGGGGTGAAATGTATACTTTTAACTGGGGAATGTGACATGTTTTTTGGGACTCAAAGACACAGCTGTCTGATCTAACTATATGCACTACAGAGGTAATACATTAGATAGAAACGATCGACCTGTGTTTTGGTGAGGAGTTTGTTCTGTAGTTTTCCTTGTTTTCTTTTATGTGATTGTGCGCTCTTTGATATATTGTTCTGTATTTATATTTATTTCACATTTTATCATCTTTTAGTAAAGAATATGTTATTTAAAAGACTGCTTGGGTGTCTGCCAGTTCTTTTTGCATGTAGACGTATACAGGGTTAAGTCTGACAATTGTTCAACAGCTTGATGGTGTTACTAAACTGGGAAAGGTAAGACTATACCTAAGGTCTTTTGTAGAGTTTTAAGGGTTCATTTTGAAGCCTGGCTTGGTGTCACTGTGGTGAGATTATGCACACGATCCCAGAGTGGGTACATATCTGAGCCTGTACATTAATGCGCTAGCATAAGGTTCACAGTTTGAATACCCCCAGAACTTGAGACTAAAGGTGATTTGGATCCAAAAACAGACAGGAGGGTTACCCTGTCTGTTACCTCTTCACACTATTGCACTCTGAGGTTGGTACTGTGAGAGCAGAGGGAATGACCTGCAGAGTGCATTTGTGACAATGATGAGCAGACCACTGACTAAATTACTGTATATCAAATGTCTGACAGACTCAATGATTGTTAGATAAAAAGAATTACAGACAGACCACACTCTACAGTAAAGATAATTATTTAGCCTGCCAGGAGTTATCTGTCTAGAGATTATTAGATAACTTACTACTAAGTAACCCTGCCTGCTGTTACTTGTCAGAAGGTCATTTAGGAAAAGGCAGTGGGGTGATCACAGATATTTTCTACTGTGGTTGTGGGAAAAAAAACTGATCACTTAAGTTTTGTGATTGTCCCAGCCAGGACAGAGGGGACCTTCATAAAGGCTGATTATGCTTTGTAGTTAAAGAGTGCATTCTAGAGTTTACACAGTGGAATTCTGTCAGAGTTCAGTTGCGAATGGCAGAATGGTGAAGGTTGTAACATTACCAGAGATTTGGTTAAAAGGGGTGGTGGGTGTTGTACAAGTTTCACAACAAGTGTGGTGGGTGTTGATACACAGAAAAAATATATTTCTGGTCTCAACTGTGCAAGTGCTTATCTAGTGCGACTTGGTCACACTGAGAAGTCAGCGAAGACACACAGCTTCTGCAGACAGTTCACTGCATCTCTACAAAATAAACTGTGGCATCAAGTGCTACCTGCCTCTGCCTTGTGTGGTGTTCCATATCTCTCTACATATGGATGTCACGTGTCTGACCAGGGCCAGAAAAGAAAAGAACACTGACATGCTAAGTGCTGCCTTCCTGCTGTACTGTGATTATTAATTACACAGCGACAACAAATGTGTTGTACCTAGCCTGCCTACTGTGGTTATGGACGTGGCCCTCTAAGTTATATTCAAGTACTGCAATCAGTTTTTAGTACATTCTAGTGTATTTTACACTTGAAAAAATAAACCAGACAGTCTTTCTGCATATTTTGTGACATCATAGGGAAGAAAAAAAATACATTCCCTAAAGGGTAATTTGCCCTTCCTGCTGATCTGTGAAATAATTACACAGCGGCAACAAATTTGTGCCTAGCTGGCCTACTGTAGTCACAGGTGGTCACTCTACTTAGTACTGCATGTTATTCTGCTATTCTACATTCTGATGTATTTTACACTCTTAAACCTTTTAAGTCTGGGCTTGAAAAATAAACCAGACAGTCTTTCTGCATATTTTGTGACATCTTAGGAAAGAAAAAAAACACCCACAAAAATATATCTAGCCTAGTGATCCCCAGTCTCCTGGAGAAGATGGAATGGGACAGACTGGGTTACCTTTGTAAAGAGCATTGTTTGCTCAAGGTGTTATCAAAATGTTCATAAATAAACTAATAAAAAAGATAGCCCACCTCGTCTATCAGATTCTATTCCAGAGCGAACACCTCTCCAACCCAGAGTGCATGATGATAGAAACTGGGTCAGAGGAAGGTGGGTTTACTTCTTTCTGTAACACACTCTGAAGAACTTTCCCCAACAGGTTCAGTCTGGTGCTGTATGCTGCTACAGCTACAGGCAGGGTCCCTGCCCTAGTCCACATAGGGCCAATCAAATTCTTGCCCTCTCTAGCACTGCACCCTGCTTATTCCAAACTTCACAAGGCAGTCTGAGCAATGGGGTTTCAGAAACACATCCCTTCCATCCTTTAGGCACACAATGCATAGTCTCACTGGATAGGTAGGGATTACTACATCTGGAGGTAACCTTTCACCATAGTACTGTAGGCTCTCTCAGCCTCCTTGGTGATCATAGCTCTGGCATGATCCAGGTAGCAGGAGTTCCTGGAGCCATGTCTGAAAGCAAACACACAAACTTTTCATCACTGAATTGCTCATAAGTCACATATTGTCTCACAAAATGGCTCCCTGCTATGGCATTTACATTGCTGACCCTGCCCTGTCATGGCATCTGTAATTTTCTCATGCATTGAAATCTTTTCAGCTTGCTCAAAACTCTGTTTCTGATCTTTCTGGCTACTGAAATTACAAAACTGCAATTGATTGCTCTGCTGGTACATTTTAGCATATTCATATGAATTTTTAAACTGGTAACTTGACTTTGTGATCAGCATTAATTCAGGAAAACTCTATTTATACATGCTCAAAGTCACTTGTAAGCCCACAGTCTTTCTTTGCACAGGGTTGCCTGTTTGCTGCATCCTACCTATACAACTCACAGTCCTGCTGCTTAGAAAAATTTACTGTTGCTAAAACCATTTATCATTGCTCACAGTCTTTGCTCAGAATTGCTGTTTGTTGCACCTGCTTTTACAACTTACAGTCCTTCCTTGCACAAAAATCACACTGCTTGCACACAGGTTCACCTGGCTTGATAATCACACACAGTCTATTTGTACAGTTAACTTATTTTCTCACTGAATTTAGTAGTTGGTTCCCTCTGATGGAAAATTTCGGCCTGCTGCCAATCCTAGGATGGCCTCTAGAGTAAAGCAGACTGGCGGTCCCACCGATCGTAGCCACACGCCTTGATCACTCTCCATTGATTGGACAACAGGTTGAGCCTGAAATTACACCATACTAGTTTGTTTACTAAAGTTTAGAATGCTCACAAGCTCTTTGATGGTTGATCCTGGTCTAACCAACTCACATGCCATACTCTCTCCTCCTTGAACACTCTGCAGCGCAGATGCTGGCCAGTGGCGGGACTGGATGTAGCCGCACCAATCACTCGACACCATGCAAATGAGCTTCTATCTCTCATTTGCTCTTCCTTCAAGGTGATTGTTGAGCAGGAGCAAATTTAAACTGCAAACTGTAAAATTTTTTCTTGGCTGCAATTTCAGTGATGACAGCACTGTTTTGACCATTTTACCACAGTTTCTGGACAATTTCTCTAGTGACTACCCCAATTTGCACACTAAGCACATGAAACTTTCAGGGCACATATCTGAGTCTGTTCCTCAATGTCCACAATACTTCTGGCACTTGAAAATTGCATTTTAAAAGTTCTTTAAGCACTTTTGATGTAGAGACCAGGACACACAATTCAATGCTTTACTGTCCATTAAAAGTTGAAAACACACAAGCAGCACTCTGTTCTTTTACTATACGGAAGGCACACAAGCAGCACATTTGAGCAGCATTTTCTGGGCACAAATCTCTTGTCCAAAACTTCCTTTCTGTTTGGGCTACACCGCTACCAGACAGAAAGATGCTAGACATAACCTCAGCAAAGACCCCACCCCAGTTAGCTACCCCTGGCACCCATAAGTGGGCACAGACACTTGGAACACATTTAGAAATGGTACCATCCCTAGCTTTGGGAATATGTACCAGGGTCATTACTCTAGAGATCAAGAGGTGAGAGTGTACAAAACAATACTGACCTATAAAGGTATTTACAAAAAACAGGTCCTGAGGAGAAAACTTTTGCTAGGGCTATGCTATACCTAACTTGAAGGGGCACTTGGTAACTCCACACAGAAAACAGTAACATAAATGTCAGACCAAAGTTGGGGTTCTAGAGTGTGACTTTATTCAAAGATGTTCTCTAAAGCAAAGGGTGGACCCCAAGATTTACACATCATGGCACTAGAAACTTGCAGAATAAATGCGACTGTATCTGACAGAAAACTTTCTTTGTATTCCACACTGTAGGACATAGAACATCTTGCACTTGTATTACCATATAACATAGGACATAGAACATTTCTTCCAGTGGCACTGGCCACAACTGAATACACATTTACTAACAAAACTCATTCCCTTGTATTTCCCTATAGCATAGGATACTGAAGATTTCTTCCAGTGGCACTGGCCACAATTTGAAATTGTGTCTAGTGGCACTGGCCTAAACTGAACAAACATTTTGCTAATAACTAGCAAAACCCACTTCAGGGGTGAAATCCTCTTCAGACATTGGCCCTATGTTTAAAGTAACCAGGCACCCTTACTGAACATGTTAGTCCTGAACTGGTTACTTCAGATGGAGTCTGCTCACCCTTTGCTCCCAAATTCATACACAGCCTTTCTTTCAGAGTTACACCTTAAACATTTGAAAACGCACTTTGGAAAATGCTTATCTGAATGAAACTTTGGCATACAGCATTTATTTTTAAACTTTCTTTATTGTAATTTTTTTGTGCAGAATAAAAACATACAATAAGACAACAATAAAACATATGATACATGTGTCACTTAGTTCATACTGTAGATTTCAACTGATCAAAGACAAGATAAGATAACATCTATTATGAGGCGACAATACAAATGGATCAATATCTCTAGTACTGAAAACAAGATGGTGTTGGCAGAGGCCTACCAATGAGGCTAAATAAGCTTCTTATTTCAGAATAATACTTTTCAGGGAAAAATAAAAGTAAAGGGGCCTTTCAAAATAGTTTGGATAGAAGAGATATCTAGCCATTTTATGTTTGTTGCTCTCAGGCATCCAGCATTTAAATTACTACACTGGTAGTGGAAGAACTAAAGTCCTGAACAATGTGATATAGTCATACCTCTGGACATCACACATTTCAGCCAACTTTAAATGAGAACAGTCTCACACTTCTGAACAGAAAAGTTGTGCAGTTCCTTTTAGCCAGAGAACACAACAGCACAGGTACTTGCTTTCTGCAGCAAAGTCAGATCTTCGACATTTCAGGCAGCTTCAAAACATCCTGGATCAATAAGGGATTGCCCTTGGATCCATGCACTAGCAGTCCTTTTTACCCTCAGGGATGAAACTCAGGGATCTTGCTATAGACAACAGTTTCCATCACTTCTATTGGCAAACTGGAGAATTACTAGGACTAGAGTGAGAATGCAGGGCCCTTAACTCAGAGCCATCAAACAAGCAATTCTCACTCCTCCAACTTCAAGCTGCTGACTCAAACTGACTCTCATCTTAACATTCTAAATTCCCCTTCTTACAGCTGGCGAAGCTTATACTGCTGTGAGAGTTCCAAATGCACTCCTCACTTCCATCTCAGCTGAAGCCAAGTAAACAGAAAAGTGAGCAGGTGAAAAACCCATTTAACTAGTTAATCACCAGCTGCCTCTCCCAGCCTAGCACTGATACTGAGGGATTCTATTATCATAGAAACATAGAATTTGATGGCAGATAAGGACCGCTTGGCCCACCTAGTCTGTCCATTTTCCTACCTAACAGATAAGCTGCAGATCCTAGTTAACCAACAGCTTACTTCCTCCTACCCCCACTAGGACTGCCTTATGTCTGTCCCATCCATTCTTAATTCCCCACTGTTCTTGACTCCACGACCTCCTCAGGAGGCTGTTCCATGCATTCACAACCCTCTCTGTGAAAAAATACTTCCTCGCATTACCTCTGAGCCGTCCCCCTCTATCTTCAAATTGTGCCCCTTGTTCTTACACATCTCTTTTCTGAAAGATGCTACCCTCTTGGAATTTGTTGATTCCTTGAGGTACTTGAAAGTTTCTATCATGTCCCTCTCTCCCTTCTTTCCTCAGGGTATACATATTAAGCTCCTTTAGTCTTTCTTCATATGTCTTCTGGTGCAGACCCTGCACCATTTGGTTGCCCTCCTCTGGACAGCCTCCATTCTGTCTATGTCTTCTTGGAGATGGGGTCTCAGACACACACAGTATTCAGAGGGTCTCACCAACTGTCTGTACAGAGGGATAACAACTTCCTGTTTTCTACTATTGATACCTCTTCCTATGCATCCAGTATCCCCCAACCTTCCTTACTGCCTTCTCACATTGCTTGCCCACCTTTAGGTTATCTGATATAATTACCCCAGGTCCCTTTCCATTTTACTGTTGTCAGTATCTCACCCCCATTAAGTCGCTGCCCCTGGATTTTGTTTCCCATGTGCATTACCTTTCACTTCTTTGCATTGAATCTGAGCTGCCATACATTTGACCATTCCTCCAACCTTGCAAGTCCTTCTCATCCTTTCCACTCCATCTTGTGCATCAACCCTGTTGCAGATCTTTGTGTCATCTGCAAAGAGACATACTTTTCCTTCAGTTCCTCTGCAATGTCACCTATAAAGACATAAAAGGACCAGTCCCACTACTGAACCCTGTGGTACCCCGCTAGTAACCCTCCTTTCTTCACTGTGTACTCCATTTACTGCTGCCCTTTATGTCCTATTGTCCAGACAATTTTTATCCAGGCTACCACCTTGGGACCCACTCCAAGGCTGGCTAACTTGTGTATTAATCTTTTGTGTGGGACTGTATCAAATGCCTTCTAAAATCTAGGTAGGCTATGTCACAGCCCCTCCTGGTCTACTACTTTGGTCACCCAGTCAAAGAAATCTATTAGATTCATCTGACATGACCTTCCTGCTGTGAACCCATGCTGCCTTGGGTCCTGTGCCCCATGCCTCTAGGTACTCAACAATTCTTTCCTTCAGAAGTGATTCCATCATTTTCCCTACCACTGAGGTCAAACTAACTGGTCTCTAGTTTCCTGCCTCTGTCCTGCTCCCACTTTTGTGAAGAGGAATCACATCTGCCCTCCTCCAGTCCTCGGGTACCCCCATCCTCCCATGATTTGTTAAAGAGGTAGTCAGCGGTGTCACTAGTTCTACCCTTAGTTCTTTTAGAATTCTTGGGTGAATCCCATCAGGCCCCATTGCTTTGTCCACCTTCAATTTTATTAGTTCTTTCAGAACCCTTTCTTCTGTAAATGGACTGGTATCAACTCCCATCTTCAGAGTGTTTCTCTTGTTTGGTTTAGGTACCTCTCTATCCTCTTCCTTTGTGAATACTGAGCAGAAATATCCGTTCAGTATCCTGCTTTTCACTGTCACCTATACCCATTCCCTCCCTTTATTAAGCCTCAGTATCCCTCCTTTGGTTTTCTTCACTCCTAATGTACCTATAAAGGTCTTATCCCCTTCTTATCAGAATTGGCTATCCTTTCCTCAGTTTGGGCCTTTGCTATTCTGACTGCCTTCCCAACCTCTTTCTGCTTTAACTGATAAAGTTCCCTGTCCTGCTCCTTTTGTGTCTCCTTATATTTCCTGAATGCTATCCTTTCTCCTTAACCTTCCCTGCCACCTCTTTTGAGAACCATAGTGGTTTTTCTTCGTTGTGTTTTATTGATTTGCTTTACACAAAGGCTTGTTGCCTCTGTGATGGCTGTTTGATTACTCCCCAGTGCTCCTCCACCCCTCCTTCTTGCCTGTTTGCTAGCGCTTTTCTGAGGCACTCTCATTTTCCCAAAGTCAGCCCACCTAAAGTCCAATACTCTTGCTTTTGTATGGCTTGATTGTATGGCTGTGTTTATCGTGAACCACACTGTTTGGTGGTCACTTGTTCCCAGATGGCTACCCACTTCTAAACTGAGATTCTTTCTCTGTCCCCATTTGAGAGTACCAGGTCTAAGATTGCTCCCTCCCGAGTGGGTTCCAGTACTAGCTGTCTGAGGCATGCCCTGTAGGGCATCAAGAATGACCCTGCTCTTGGATGTGCCTGCAGTAAATGTGCTCCAGTTAACATCTGGCATATTCAGGTCCCCATCAACAATAGCTCCCTTTTTCTGCCATTCTAAGGAAGCCTTCTATAATTTCCTTGTCCATTCCCTCCCCTGAGATGGGGGTCTGTATATAACCCCATGTGGATTGTGGTGTCATTTCCTGTCTCCAGGGTGACTCAGAGTGCCTCATCTGCTCCCTGTTTACTCTTTAGTTCTGTTGCTTTGATCCCTTCCTTACATGAGAGCTACTCCTCCTCCTCTTTTACCCTCCCTGTCCCTCCTGTAGATTGTGTATCCTGGTATGTTGACATCCCAGTCATGGTTCTCTGTGTCCATGTTTCTGTGACTGCCACAATATCCAGGCAACCTCTTCCATCAAGGTCACTAGTTCAGGGGCTTGTTACACAGACTACGGCATTGGTACTCATCACCCTCCACTTTTTGATAGCCTTACCCCTTTTAGCTCCATTCCTGTCCTTACTGCCTTTGCCTTTTTACATTTACCTCTGTTTTGCTCCCTAATAACTTCTCTACCTTGGTGTTTACCTCACTAATTACCATGTTTTGTGGGGAAGGCTGGGATTTCCCTGCTCCTTTCAGTGCCTCCCCTTTGGCTAGTTTAAATGCTTGCCAATGAAGCATTTAAACCTCTCACCTAGGATCCTAGTTCCCCTGGACAGATGCAGACCATCACACCAGTATAGGTCTACATCCCTCCAGGTGGCTCCCCAGTCCCCAATGAAGCCAAAACCCTGAGCTCCACACCAGTTTTCAACCACTCATTGAATTTCCTGGTGAGGAGTGCCCTAACATCGCCCTTGCCATAGACAGGCAGCACCTCCGAGAAGGTTACCGTATATGCTACTTGTCTAAGGCCCTCCCAACTCTACAAACTCCTCTTGCACTGCTCTGATCCCATTCCTAGCCAGGTAATTTGTCCCTAGGTGGACAATGACATCCAGCTCCCTCCCTCGTGCAGCTCCTCCCATGATTATGAGGATTCACTTCCTGTCCCTCAAGCCATGGCACCAGGAAGGCACCTTACCTCCTCTCCTTCCTCCCCCATTTCTACCTCCTAATGATTGAGTCCCCACAGGGTTGTTTCCTTCCCTGTGGGGTCCCTTGCCACCCTCCTGTGGGTCTCCTTTGTGGAGGTTCCCAGCATCCTCCTTGGTCTCACTGCGGTGCCTTCATGGGAACCACACTTTGCCAGAATGGCATAAGAATTGTGGAGAGGTACAACTGGAGGGATGTGCCTCTGTTCCACCACCCTCACCCTCACCCTCCCTGAGCCCACTATGGTCCAACCGCTCCTCTTTCTTGGCAACCTCTGAGGCAGCGGCAGTGGTACTGGTGTCCCTGGATGGAAAAGAAGGTCCCACAAATCCTGGCCAACTCAGCCTGGAGATGAGCAACCTCCTCCCTCAGCCCAGAGGGTGTCTGCAGATGGGACAACACTGCATCCTCCAGAATGTCTCCCAGAAGACTGCTGCTCAACAGCCACTGCACTGCACCACTCCATCATGTCTTATTTCTGGCCCCTTAACTGTTTGCAATCCTTACTCTTTCCTCTGTTTTTTCTCTCTCCTTACTTTCTGCCTGTGTGCCCTTTAAGCTCCTGACTGTCCTGTTCTGAGACAAGAATATCCTATATTTCTCAGTAGATCTCTTACTTGCTCTGAGGCTGACCTCCAGCAGCTAGAAGGGGCTGAGAGCTACTATTGCCCTTCTAGGATGGTGGATCTTTGGTGGCTCTGTGATCACTCACTTCCTGCTCCCAAACAGGAAGTTCCTGTTATCCGTCAAATCCTGTGCCTATAAAGTAGATGCAAATGTGGGAAGTGTGGTAGACTGCATGAGCTCAGACAGTGCCCAGCATTCAGACAGCATTGCAGAAAGCATAACCAGAGTAATCATTTTGCAAAGATGTGTTGTGCAGCTGGGAACCTAACTGTGCACATGATTAATGAAGGCTTGAGCAGTGAGACTGATGGTGAAAGTACCTTTTGTATAGACATGCTAGGTCAGATAAAGCCCACACAGAGTGGAATGTACAGCTAACCATTAATGGTCAGGCTGTGAACTTTAAGCTGGACATAGAAGCACAATGCAATGTACTGCCCTGACCCTCTATAAACAGCTGTCTAAAGAAGCCATTCAGCGGACAAGGCAAAACTAATTTCTTACTCAGGATACAGATTAGATGTCTGTGGCAAAGCAATTCTACCAGCAAGTTTTAAAATAAGTACCATCTAATCACCTTCCAATGGTTAAAGATCAGAGTTACTCCAGTGCTAGCGCTCCAAACTTGCTCAGAAATGAAACTAGTGAAGAAAATGTTTTCTGTAACAACTGCTGACAAGCCTGTAGACTGCACTGATGATATACTGTCACAGTTTTCAGATGTTTTTGAAGAACTGGGGTGCCTGGAGGGAGCATTACATAAAGGTTGACACGTCTGTAATTCAACCACCCAGGAAGCTTTATTGCTTAAGAGACAAAGTACAAGTAGGGTTGCTACCTTTGGATGAGGCAAAACTGGATCCTAAGCTCCGCCCCTAGCCCCCACCCTTTTCATGACTCATCCTGCATTGTTCTTCTAGAAGTCCATTTGTTATATCATTAAAAACAACACTTAATGCAGCAGTTAAATAAAACTGTACTGTGCCTGTTAAAGTTACTTTCCTTGGTTCTTCCTAATTATGTATTTATGTATGTATTTATTTATTGACATTAGTTAACCAGATAAACATACAGAGCTAAAATAAATCTTATTTACAGATATGATCTGGGGAGACAAGGAAATACTGTAAATAGCATACAACTATACATACTTTATATATTTTCTGGCTCCATTTCCTGTTCTTGTACCACAGTACTATTTCAAAGCCAAAGAAGTGACCATACTTTTTCTTGAGGAAAAAAAAGAATTTAAAACATTTAAAATGCCTAAATTCTGTTTGAGATGAAAATGTTTACCAGCAAATGAAAGTGGAGGACAAATGGCCCTGTTACTGTTACAAAGGTGGGGCAGCTGTGCTGCTATGACACTTTAAGATGCAGTGGAAAGATTAGGTAAGTAAGTGCTAATGGTGTTAATGGCCATACTTTACACCTCCCAGGGTGACTACATTCACAAACAAAAGGCTACATTGACAACAGAACTTGTCTGTAACCTGGACATGTAGCTGAAACAATGAATTATATGACAACATTTGTTTCAAAAGTATGTGAGCACTCAAAATGGCTCAAAACCTGACCAGAACAGAGCAAAACCGGATTACCTGATAGAGACCCTGAAACCTGATCACCAGGTAAAAACCTGACAGGTGGCAACCCTAAGTACAAGCGGAGTTACAGAAAATGGAGACACTAGGGGTGATTGAAAGGTTGAGAAACCTACAAGCTCAGTCAACTCCATGGTAGTTATTGAAAAGCCCAACAAAGTCAGAATCTGCATTGACCCTCACAACCTAAATAAGGCAATCAAAAGGAGCACTATCCCATGAAGACAGTGGAGGAGGTTGCTGCAAGGTTTGCAGGAGCAAATGTTTTCTCAGTGCTTGATGCAGGCCATGGGTTTGGCAACTCAAACTAGGTAAACCCAGTTCTGAACTAGTGACCTTCAACACACATTTGGATGCTACAAGTTCAGATGCATGCTGTTTGGCATTTGCTCAGCACCAGAAGTGTTTCAACTGAAAATGTCACAAATGTTCAGAAGGACTAGAAGGAACAGAAGTTATAATGGATTACATTCTGATATGGGTGCAGATGTGAAAGAACATAATGATCGGCTCTGAAGGGTCCTGAGCATGGCACATGAATATCACTTGACACTGGACTTGACAAAATCTAAAATGGGTCTGAGTGAAGTTCCATATATTGGACATAAGCTGAGCAAAGATGGACTAAGAGCTGATCAAAGCAAAATCAAAGCCATTGTGGACGTGCCAACCCAGCAAAACAAAACGGATTTGCAAAGATTCATGGGCATGGTGAATTACCTGGCAAAAATTTATACTGAATCTGTTCATGATAAACAAGCCGTTGACAGAGCTACTGGAAAAAGTCATTGTGTGGCACTGGAAACACACCACAATGAAGCATTTCAGCACTTGAAAACAGTATTACGAAGCCGCCTGTGTTGAAATACTATGACTTGTGCAAACCTGTAATACTTTCAGTGGGCGCATCATCGAAAGAGCTGGGAGCCTGTCTCTTACAAGGTGGACAGCCAGTCACATTGCCACCTGATCGTTAAATAAGTCTGAAAGAAACTATGCTCAAATCGAAAGGAGATGCTAGCCATTGTCTTTGGCTGCCTCAAATTTCATTACTACATCTACAGCTGAGTAGGTGCACAAGTAGAATCAGATCACAAGCCTCTAGAAAGCCTCTTTAAGAAGCTACTGTCAGCAGCCACACCAAGACTCCAACGGATGATGCTAAAGTTTCAGAGATAAGACCTGAAGGTTGAGTATAAAGTGGGAAGAGAGCTCCACAAAGCCGACATGCTTAGCCAGGCATCCAGTCCCCTGGCAATCCAGGAAAGCAAGGACATAGATGGGTATGACATGCATACCATCAAAAGGTTACCATTTGTGACGGAAACTGGCAGAATTTTACACAGAAACAAACAATGATCCGATATTCCACAAACTTAAGAAGGTCATATTGCATGATTGGCCCCATGAGAAAGCTAAGCTTGAGATGGAACTCTGACTATACGGCACTTCCAGGAAGAAATCAGCATAGAAAGGGACTCCTGCAGAAAGGCGAAAGACTCATTGTACCAAGATCTATGAGAATGTTGGTCAAACTACATAGCAACCACTTAGGCATTGAGAAGTGCAAGAGGCGAGCAAGAGACATTCTGTTCTGGACATATATCAATAACCAGATCAGTGACCTGATCGCTAAGTGTGAAGTTTTCAGTCATTACAGGAGGAGCTCAACCAAGGGAACCGAAGCAGAGTCATGACATACCTGACAGGCCATGGCAGAAAGTCGGAGAAGACATCTTTGAATTTGACAAGGAAATCTACCTAGCGATGGTGGATTACTACTCAAAGTTATAGAGATCTCGATGCCAAACTTGACCAGCAAAACTGTTATAAGCCACATCATATCACAGTATGCTTGACATGGCATTCCTAAGTCCTTATAACAGACAATGGGCCCCACTTTTCATGTGCCAAATTTGCAAGTTTCACTGAAGGTTATGATTTTGAGCACATCACCTCATCACCAGTGTAGCCACAGGGTAATGGGATGATGGAAAGAGCCATTCAGACTATTAAGAGACTCTTTAAGAAAGCCAAAGTTATCAGAAGGATCCATACCTGGCCTTACTGGACCTGAGGAACACTCAATACAGGGTCTGGGTTCTCAGCTCAGCTGCTCATGGGCAGGAGAACTAGGACCCTGATGCCACTAGGCCAGCCCTGCTCAGACCACAACTTACAGACAAACACATCCATGCCAGCCTGCATGGAAGCAAGAAAGGCAAAAGTTCTACTATGATCAACATGCAAAGTCCCCTCAAGCCTGTCCCCAGGACAGCAGGTACAGATGAGAACAATGGACAAGGGTGGGCACCTCGATAGTCGTCACATCTGCCAAGGAGCCGATCATACATTGTCGTGGTTGATGACCAAGAAATATCAGAGAAACAGGAGATATACTACACATTCCTGGCCCCTGACTGAAGTGCTTATAGAAGCAACAGAGACTCAGATTAAGACTGGGACTCATTCCATGCAAAGACCTGACCTATTAACTATGGTTCCAGTAGCTGCAGTGGAGAAGCAGCCCATGACAAGTACTGCCTCAGAGGCTCCACTGGCAACTGACAAAACAGAAACCCCAATGGAGTTGGTGCAGGACCCACCTTGCTAGTCGATAAAGTCATGAACGAGGCCCAGTCGTGAGCTGTGTTAGCGGCAGGGTGATACTAAAGCCTGCAAGATATTTGCAGGACTGAATTACAGTGACAGTAAACCACTACTGAATTATGCATGTGCCTGCTTAGCTCAATGACTGACTGCCTAGAATTGTAGTTCCAGTAGTGCTTTATTAAACTGCTTAGCCTAATGGAATGCGAGACTTATGAAGGAGATGTAAGGAAATGAAGTAACGTTGCTTTAAGAATTACTGATGTATATTCTGTACTGTGTCTTTAAGAGGCCTGATGTCTTTTATTTATTTTATTTATTTTCACTTCGTTTACAATTTTGAGTCAGAGCTCATTTCCAAAAGTACCTCGTCACATTGAGGACAAATACAAATATAAGCATTCTCGGTTCCAGGATACAGATTACATAGTTTGCAGGCGCATGTGATAATGACAATGACAAATACAAATGCAACCATTATAGGTTCCAGGATATGGGTTACATAGTTAGCAAGCACATGTGATAAAGACAATTATAAAGAAAAGCCAGTTTGGTTACAATGGCGCATACTAGTACAACAGTAGAGGACAGGCAACAGTATAATAGCAGTTTACTCAGAAATGGTACATACTTGCACAGAGGAAAGGGCAAGCAACAGGATAATGGCAGTATAAACAAGAAAGGTTAGGAGTTAAAGAGGTGGGTATGGATACTCCCAGGGCACAGAGTGTTGTAACTTCAAATTATAGACAGGTGCAACTACATGTTGAATAGTTAGCTTCTGAGTGCAGTTTTGAATTTGGAAATCATGGGGGCATCCAAGATGGGGAGAGAGGCGAGTTGTACCAGGATGGAGCTCTATGGTGGAATGACCTCTGTCCATGGGAGGTCCTAGATCTTGGTACCAAGAAAAGTGGCCTTGCAGGAGGTCCGTGTACAGACCAAGGGTTGGGCTAGGTGGAGGAGGCTGTCAGCCCGAGCGGGATAGCTCTAGAAGAGTTTTTTTGGCTATTAGGCATGTTTGATAATGCAGTCGTTCATCTAGGTTCAGCAATGTTGCCATATCATAGAGCTAGCATGAATGTTTGAGCCTAAGGCCCGATGATTAGCATGCACACCTTATTTAAGATGAGGCAAATTTTATTGAGGACAGTCATGTCAGCAGCACCGTGAGACAGGTAGTCCATAGTCAACCAGGGATAATACAGAGGATAAAACCATAAGCCAGAGGGCAGCAATGGGGAGACAGTTTGTAGAGATAAGATACCTAGCCACACATTGGTAGCTGAGGCAAGTGCATCAATAATGATTGTGTGGTAGTGAGGGTTGAGTCAAAAGAGACCCCAAGGTACTTGTAGGAGTGACTGCTCTTAGTGGCTGTTTGGAGCAGGGAGGATATGGAGTGGGAAGTTGCTGGCTTTGTTTTGGGGGTGTACAAAGAGCATTGTTTTTATTTTTTGAGATTTATGACCAGTCTGTGCTCTTTAAAAGACAAATAAATAGGTGTTTTGGGTACCTGTTGTGTTTGTTCAGATTCATTGTGTTGATGTAGGATCCACTGAAAGGACTGCCTGTGAATTTTGGTGTAAATCTGCTGTTTAGTTTAACAGTAAAATGCTCTGTAACAGTGTAAACATATTTATGCATTTTCTCGCGATTCAGCAAGACTGCTCGTTACTGGCGTCCGTGCGTCGTGTGATTACATCAGTGTGGAGAGCTACTATCCTTCAATGTAATGCGGCACATGTTTTATAAAATATATAATGTGTTTCTGAATGAGATCGCACACAACAGTACCCAAAAGCCCTATTTCTCATGATTCAATATTAAGCTGAGCCACATCATTTATAAAGCAAATTTTTGGAAACAACACGATTTATTCCTGTCATCCAAGTGTAACACATGCGTTTCCTCGTGTTTCCATGTGTTGTCCCTTGAACTAATCACTGTATTTCAAGTCAGTTTCCCTGAATATGTGGTCAGCATCTGTCAATGTGTTCCTGTATGTTACAGGCACAGTGCTTTGCTGAATATTTGGCGATTATTTGCAGTTACACTTTGCACAGTTCTATGTTTGTTATCAGTGTACCAGGTGCTCCCCACTCCATTGCACACAGATACACCATCATGACCATGATACCTTATTTTCCTTTTTTTTTTTTACAAAGACTGTGTTACTGATCAATTGCCCTATGTATGTATTACTGTTTGGGGTACAATTTGTGATGTGCACGTGTGGATTTTGTACTTATTTTATCACTAACGAGGTGACTCCTTCATTGACCATCACTGTTGAATGTCCTTTGGCATGTAGAGTGAGTGTTCTCTACCCTGCATTTACCACCCTGTTTCTTTACATCTGTATGAAATACTTTTATTTTAAATGTGTTATTGTTTACATGTCCCCCATGTCACCCATGACATGTTTCACTGCATCTCAGGTTGGCCTAATGGAGTAAAACTGCTTTATTGGCATAGATATCTGTTTCATGGACTGGAATAAAGCTGTTATAATAAAGTCTGTGTGCAATGTGTTCCAATGTTTTCTTTAGGTTTTTCTAATAAAACATTGTTTTGCTACACTCAAGTGTCATGTCTTCTTGTGTACTGTGTATGGAGTGTGTTCACTCATTTGATTGGATGGTGGTAATGGAATGTTTATTGTATCACATAATTCTGGAGGGAAAATCAAGACTAAACAAACAAAACAGCCATTTTTAGTCAAATAGCTGTTCTAGTCTGTTAACTTTAGGTATTGTTCTGTGACAGTACTTCAGGTATCCATCTATATTTTTGAGGTCTCATGCCATATTGTGTAGTATTTGGGTGCAAAAAAAAAGCAGTCATGGTTGTGGTATTCATTTTTCAAGTTTCCACATGTCAAGTCACAGTGTAAGGCATGGGTACATTTTTGTAAACATAAAAGATTTCATACCCTCAAAGTATAGCTGCATTTGCTCTCATTCACTTTAGCAGCTCAGCATATGAGCGTGACCCCACAGAAGCTCAAGGCACTTGGATGGACTAGACAAAACCCAAATTCGTCTGATGCAATGCCACTATTTTTCCTCATCATCCGAGTCAGTGACCACTTCTTCGCCCAAGAAACATTTTATGTTTGAAGGCCGACGACTGGAGGTGAGTTTCCCGAATTTTTACTATTCTGTCATGTTACTGCACTTGTAGCATGTGTCAATGAGCTTGGCATAGTGGTAGCAGGTGTGATCATCGGAAAGTTGTCACATGGTCACGTGTGTGGGTGTGTGTGTGGTGATTGATGTTGTCTGTGAAAGTGTGAGCAAGTCTGTGTAAGTATGTGTGTGAGAAGTGGATACAGCTATTTATGTCTGCTTAGCGTGGATAGAAGGGTTTTGTCCTGGAATATTACTCCAGGAATTAAAGTTTGGCAAGTCTGATATCGGTGCTGTCAGCTGGCTAGGTGGGTACAGGTGTTATCCACCTAGAATACTGTATACATTGATTGCCACCTGGCAAGGTGGATACATGGTGTGCCGTAATGGAAATGTGCATACAGTTGTTTGCAGCAGTGTTTCTGTGTGTGTGTGTGTGTGCGTGTGTCTTTGTGCTTGTAAGCTTGTTTATGTATGCTGCTGTGTTCCAATGTTTGTGAAAGGTGAATACAGGAATTACCAGTTGTCAGGGTTGTTACAGGTTGCCCTGGCGAAGTGTGGATACAGGGGTTGAAAGAAGGAGAGGTTGATGCACGACTCTCCGTTTGCCAATGTGCAGACACTGTGTCTCTGCCTGTAAAGGTGTCAACAGGGATTGTCACCTGGCAAGGTTGATACACTGGGTTGTCACCTGTAAAGGTTGATACAGGGAAAGCCATACCTGAAAATTCAGACACAGTATTTATGGCATGGCAAGGTGGATGAAGGGTTTGATGTATTAGAAGGTGTCATCACTGGTTTGCCACATGTAAATACCTGTCAACTCTTGTCATACTGGATACAGGTGGTTCTCACCTAGCAAGGTTTATACAGGTTGTCCATGTCTGTAAATGGGTATCCAGAGGTTGCGGCCTTGCAAGGTGTCTGAAGGGTTTGTCATCCTGCCAGGTGTAGACAGTGGGTATACACCTTGAAAGGTTGTTACAGGTCATGCACTCTGGAAATGTGGATACATACGGCCTGCCCATCAAGCGCAGCGGTAGCGCTGCCGCTCACGACCCAGGTTTGGGAACAAGCCTGGAGGGCTTGCAGGTGAGAGAAGGCTGGCGTCTGTGAACTGTTCACCTTCTTCAGGTAGGGAGGGGTCAAGATTCGATAATTGACTGACCCCAGGTGGAGGCCTGTGGTACAGCAAGTGCTTAGCCACTCCAGGAGGGTTGGGCATGCCAGACATCGGTGGAGCTCTGCCTTGACATCCAGGACACATGACTCTTTTGACATCCAGAGAGGAGATCAGTGCAAGGGATGCTCAATCCTTCTGCCCCCACCAGCCCTCTGAGGACCTGAGTCCTTTCCCAAACCCAGGTTTGTGGCATCAGAAGTGGAAATCCAACCACTGTGCCGGTGGGCTGGCTCAAAGCACCTTCTTAAGTATTACACTCCTGTTAAATGACAATGTTACAAAGTTTGTGTATGGCCAAGCTTGTGCACTTGTGAATGTAAAAATTACTTTATTACATTACTATCATGGCATTCATTGTTTGTTTTCTTGTCTGTACAGTTCCATGAATCTGTTCTGTCACGCATTCCAACGCTGACTTTGCAAGAAGACTGTTCCCCATCTACTTCTGCTACATATGTTGTAGCTCCACCTAACATTAGCGATCGAGTCACAGGAAAGTATGATGGATATACCCAGTGACAAGATTGCCACTGTCATGGATGTACTGCCCTCACGCACTGAGGATATTGTGTGTGATGTTACGGGGATTACCAAGGTGGAACAATGGAAATGATTTATGAGAAACCAAACAGTTCATACCTTGTATCTGACTGCTCCATCGAGTGTCAAGAAAGGAGCCTGGTTTTGCATGTTCCTGGTATGTCAACCTCCATGTCTGATTCTTCTTCACTTTTGCAAATTCTAACAGTCGTTCATTTGTTAGAAGTGTAAAGACACAAGCTAATATCAGACCACAGCAGAGGACATGACGTATTCAGACATCCTTGCCAGCTGGCGAATCACAAGCAAAGTGCTGCATGGTGTCTGTTGCCATACAGTGCAATGTTGAACATTTAGATGCAGTTGATGGGTGCTGGGAAATGAATGTTGATGACAGTGAATGTGAATCAGATAGTGAAATCCAGTCATTGCCTGATGCCAGCTTATCGCACTGGATTCTGATTATGATCCGGCAATGCCTCATGAATGAAAGACCAAAATAAGACATCGAGACTCCGAAAAAAGTGCATATGCGCATTGATGCAACATATGAAGATGAGAAATATTTCATGGTTGCCGAGCTGCCTCACATTACTTTTCCAGACCTGTAATGTTTGCAAATCGTCTACCACCACAATCATAAATAGAGTTGTTGGAACAATGATTGAGGTACTGTCGACGTGCATCGTGGTCATAAGAAGATGGTCAAGCCAGCAGATGCATGACACAATGCCCATTGGTAATCTTCTTTGCTGTAACACTGTCTTCTGTTCTGGAATACCTCAAGTAAAGCTTTGCGGATGGTCACTCAAATGCACATGCCTGCAGTATCATTGGTAACATACCATAACATTCAGAGTGTGTGGCACTGCCATCAAAGCCATTCTTCAGGAGATAGGTGATCGCCATTGATTCTTGGCGGAGATGCAAGGTGTGATTTGCCTGGCCATTCGGCCAAATATGGTCTGTACTCTTTAATGGATCTTCAGGCAAAGACAGTCATCAGCATCAGCCTGATACAGGTAACTTTTCTTTTGCTGTTATGGATAATGAGGTGATCGAGTTAGGTACTTCACCATGTCCATTGTCCTTATGTAAGGATCTGGCCTTGGTGCATAATAGCAGCAAACACCAGTGGTTGCTGTTGTCAAATGAGAAAAAGCTGAAATACAGATTTTTCTACTTTTTATTTTTGAATAGAGTTCAGAGGTGAAGAATTCATCTGCGATGGAGTTAGAAGGTCTGACACGGGTCTGAAGTTCCTGCAAGATCGTGGATGCAACATATCCCAGTTGGTCACGGACAGGCATGTCCAAATCACATACATGCTGAAGTCACAGCAACCATAAAACATTATTTCAACATCTGGCACATGTCTAAAGTTAAGTATAACTACCTATTTCATGTGCACGCCATGTCTGCCATACTGTATATAGTGGGTGTCAAGCTGTACTGCCGTCATTGGTGGTGGGTGATGATTGACGGCGGTGTTAAATAAATGTATTTCATTGACACTGGAGTGTTAACTAAATGTTGATTTTCAGATTTCTTTAACACCAGTGACAATAAACACATTTATTTACTGTTTATTCATTCATACCTATTGCATATGTAAGCAATAAGACATGACAGGTGTGCAAAAACACATTTTCCTGTGCATCCATGTGCATAATAAGACACGAGGCTTTGGCCCTTCCTTTAGCCCCTGCCATTCCATGACATTCCATGTCTTATAGATATTTGCCTTTTACTGGCAAGACCTTTTCCCCACATTGAAATATATATACACATACATGGGATATAACATGGCCTGACTGAAGATATCATATTTATCTTCATGAGAGGCCAGTGATATCATCATATGTAAATGGGTGGCAAATCCACAAATGACATATCTTGATGTCACTGAGCTCGAGTGAGGATAAATATGACGCTTCGTCAGGCCATGTCATATTCTGTTTATATCTGGTTGATCCTGCTAGTACTTTAAAAAAATGTATTTTAAATTATTATCAGGTTGATCCTGCCACTCTGAGCACTTTCTCTTTTCCTCTGTATGTGGTGTGGTCGAGCACTATGTACACTGATGATGGTTATATTGTCGGTATTTTTCTAGAAGGCACCTTCACTTCACAAAGTCAGAAAACACTGTGCTTTATGCACAGCTTAGAGTTGTTAGTTGAAAAAAAGCTACTGACTGCAGACACACTGCAGCTAGCAAGTTCGTAACCGCAGCAACCAGCGGGAAGAGCGAGCATTTGTTGCCTAGCAACAGGACGCTTGCACTTCCCTTACTGTTCCAAAGCTGCTGACACACTTGCTTCAGTCTGTGTGCAGTCAGCGGCTTTTTCAACAAAGAACCCTAAGCTGTGCATGAAGCATGATGTTCTCTGATTTTGTGAAGTCAAGGTGTCTTATACAAAACGTTTACAATATAACAACTGCTGGTGTAGATAGTGCTCAGCCATGTTACATACAGAGGTAAACAGAAACTGCTGCAGAGTGGCAGGATCAACCAGAGAAGTATTTCAAATGTGTATTTTGGGAAAATAATGGCAGGATCAACCAGATAATTACACAGATGACCTGAGAGCTGCATGTGTGGGGTGGGGTTGGGGTAGAGAGACAGCCACAGGCAGTACATTCCTAGTGGGACATTCTTTCAGTTTGACAATGATGACGTACAGGAATGCTAGGATATCAATTTTATCCCTGCATTTATACAAAAACATGTGGTGTGTGTGTATGTATGTATGTGTGTGTGTGTGTGTGTGTGTGTATTTATATATATATATATATATATATAGATGGATACATACATATATGATGAATGCTTGCTTCAACATATAAGCTGCTGAGATGTTTTAACTCCTGATGGAGTGTTTATGATTCCTTTGTAGGAGTGGGTAAGAAATTGGAGCAAGCTGCAAAGAAGAAGGACTGTGGCATCATAAGACAGTGGATTAAGTCCATTACAAACCACATGTTTTGGGTGGCACGACTCAACAACGATAATAGCGATGGAACCATTGAGCATTGGTTGAGTGTCTCCAATCATATCTCGAATGTTCACTCAAATCATTGTGACATTTTTAAGGAATGCTTACATCCTCCCATCACAGACAGTGATAAAGCTTGGTTGCGACCAGGTATGATAGTGATAGTACCCTATAGTCCAATCAAGCAATACAATGGTTACTGGCAAATGTTTGTAACACACAGATCTTTCCTTGTAGGCAGTGTGGCACTTAGGTTGTCTGAAACATTGTCAGCAGTCCATACTTAACCGTGATATATGCCATGTTTAAGCCAGCCTACCAAACCTACACTCTTGAAGTGTATCACAGTGTTGTGTGCCATTTTGCACGAAATTTTCCACTTCTTCTACTCAGCTATGTTTGCAAGGTATTACTCATGTGCTGTCGTTGATTGCTGTGTAGAAGTTATGTTAGAACAATATGACTGCTATCTTCCAACCATCAGTGTTATAGGTAACATTATGTGTATTTCCATCTTTTAGCATTTGGCACGGACATACTGCATTATTTTACAATTCTGGTGCATGAATCCTTTCCATCATTGCAGCATTTTGATTTCTGGTTGCGCCTCCAGCGACCATGGTTCCAGAATGGACTTGGAGACTGTAGGGCCAGCCAGGAAGAAAGATTTGACCGTCTGTAGACTGCTTGCTTTCTCTCTGGGGAGGATACAATTGAGGTCTTCCAAATGTCTCAAGGGAATGAATAGAGTGAGCCTTGAGGGTATGCTTCATCAAAGTGGTGGGGTCCAACAGGGTACCCTCAATAGAGGCTGGCAGTGGGTGGAGAATAAGGGTGGGCAAACAAGGGGCTACTTCTCTGACAGGGTGCTGGATCCTGAATGCTCTCTCCATGGCATTGGCATCTGGCACAACTGTGTAGATTGTTTGAGAAGGGCTGGGATAGGTTCTCAGTTGCATCCCAGAGCACCGCTGGAGTGTTGGGGATGGGAGACCTTGTAGGGAGGAGGCGGGTGTTATAATGGTGTTCTGGTATGCACTTATCACGGAGGCAGTCAATACACCATGCGGCCTAATCTGATGGTTTGTTACTATGTTAGACAAGAAGTTGTGTATTAACATGACTGAACTGACCTTGATTAATGGTAACAGTTATTGATGAGTGTGGCTGTTGAGTAATGGATTGTTCATGAATCACATTTTCTTATCTCACATCTCTACAATAGGTCAACTGTTTCACCTTGCAACACTTGTAACTGTGCTGCAATGTATACCTACTTTTCAGAAATGGGGGCTTGCAAATTGACTTTGCCCAACACTTTCTTTCACTTTCTGTAACAGGCACATCCTCGCTGTGTTACACTTCAATGAGAACACTACAAGAAAGCAGGCAGTAACCATAGATGGTACACCACAGTACCGCGTCACTTTTAGTAAGATGAAGAAAGTAGAGGAAGCCATTGTAAAACCAATAAAGACTGCAGCTGCTTACGGTAAAGGGTGGGGCAGAGATTGTGACAGGAAAAGTAGAGTATTTGAGGGGTGGGTGGGTAACTGTATCCCAGGAAACTGACTTGTCTACTGTCGGTGGGCCAGGGGATGTAGCTGGCGGTGTACAATGTGTAGGTTGCTGTTTTCCCCACTGATTGCTCACTCTCATCTCCCTCTGTCCTTTCCACTGCAAATGCATAGTCACATAAAGTGGAGGGTGGGCGGTGCACTAATTAGCACTCAGCACCAAGAACTGAGATGCAGACAGAGGTCCCTGCAGCAAGTTGCAACACTGCATTTGTTATTGGTGCACTGTGGCACATTAAAACATGGGTATAGCAAGAAAAATACCTGATGTCTACACAGCCGTGTCTCGCTGTGTTACTGCGGATATGAATGTCTGCCGCCCCACTCAGTCCCAAAACGTTTAAAACATTTGTTTTAGGTTCATTGACTTCAAAAATAGCTCATACATTATAGGCACATGCCCACCCAGTGCTGCAAAAGTACTGCACATGATGCTGAAGTGCGAAAGCACTAATTGCATGTGGTAATGACTTATAATCTTGAAGGTGATTGCTTACTGTCACTGTCGAGTAACTATTGTCATAAGTAGCACATGTGCCTCATTGTGTGTCTCTCATTTACCAGATTATGTGCTGGAGATATGGTGTGAAATTATCAGACTCGAAGGAACACCCGATCATACCGTATGGCAAGGGCATTGTACGCAGGAAGTTTCTGAACCACCACCTGTATGGTCTAATACAATCACCCTGCAAGCAGGAACTCATAGAGCGTCACCGTACCAGATTCAGTGTGCAACAACAACATTGACCCTGTGATTGGAGAAATAATGTAATTTATGCAATGCAGTTATTTTTCTAATTGTCTTTGAAGTCATGTACATAAAGCTGTGTAGCAGTAACATTCAGGGATTAGCATTTGTAATGATGCCACTATACGTTACAGTGTTAGAAACATACTTTGGAGTATGTATCAGTGGCAATACTGTACTTTGAGACTACGTTCGATCCATGCTACAAATGCCACTGCACTTGCCATCTGGGCAAGTGTCATAAAAATGATGCATTACATGAACTTTCACCGTGCGGTACTGGTACAACATCCACAACCTGGATGTTTCTCAGCTGTGTTACTTATTCATCTTTTTATGTTCTAAAATTTATTAACATCACAGAGAGGGCCTTATACACACTCAAGGTCCATTATATTCCGTTAACGCCAACACTGGAGGGTATTATTACAGTTAGAAAATGGGCAATAGTTAACAGTTTTATGTTATGTTTAAAAAAAGGAACATAAAAACATTACAAATAACTTACAAGTCAGTTTTGTTGTAAAGTACTTCCTTTGGCATAGTTGCCAATATATGGTGCTACTGTTGCCAGTAGGGGTGCTGCCATTAGTGATGTGCATGTCTCTTCTCACCCCACCCCATTTCGGAATGTGATATAATCTGTGGTGCTCTGCTGTTGCTGAATATGAACTGTATCAGCGATTTGTGTGTGGAGGTGATGGAAGCAATTAGATGTTCCCACCCACATCTGGAAGACAGTCATCCAATGGCTTCCCTACATGAGCCCTGCATGTTGCAGTGCCTCTGGTATCCACTGATGGCTGCTGTGATGCCAGGCTGTCCTGGAATCCTCCCGAGAGAGAGATCATTCCTCCGGATCTCAATTCTCTACCTCCCCTGCTGAGCACTGGTGGTCCGGCTCATTCATGAACCCGGGTCACCGGCATGGCGTGAGCGTGGCATCCAGCACCTCAACCCTCAGCACCATGGGGCTGGACTCATCACAGTGTTCTTTGAGTGTGACCAAAACCATTTCACAAAGTTTTTGTTCTTTCTAAAGCAGATTAAAATACGATTACACTTGTCACTGATACAGTTTATTAGATTTAGTACTTAGGCTGATTTAGATACAGATGAGTACAGCAACTGTATTATTTGTTGACAATTAATGCACAGAATGTACAGTTGATCATTAAAGACAAGATGATCAACATATATTATATGTAAATTCAAATCACACATTGGGACAATACTATTGTAACAAACACAGTTCAATGATTACAGTGCTTGTTAACCTACAATGTTAGATGGTTACCATAATTAGTGCAATCTTTTCTTTGAAAATCAACTCACTGTGTGACTAGTAACCAGTAACATAATAAATGATCACCACTTTATATGTGACCAGTAAATATTATGTAACTGATAACCATGTCTTTACAAATCACTGGGCATAATGATGGCTGTATTTTCTTGCCAGAGTCGGCAGCAAAAGGGGCTGCGATCGGTGGCTGGTGGGCATATACTACAGCTGTCAAGCAGTGGGACTGTCAATGTGTACCGTAAGCTGTCATTCACGTCGTGGTGGTGACTTTGTGTTGCCTACCTCAGTGGGAGAAATGGCCTATGGCAGGGGTGGGGCACTACTGTACCATGGAGTATTTACAGTATATTCTCATTAATGGACTACGGGCAGGAGGGATCCACTACAGTACCAGGTACTGGTTAGGCATTCTTCATTTGTTACAGAGGGAATATGACCAGGAGAGACACTATGCTAAAGAACACAAAATAAGGAGATTCACACAGAACAAATGAAACAACACGATAAACAATTTATTCAAACACACATATAACCACTCCCCATGCTTCAACCACTATACTACCAGGGAATGGTTTTAGTCGGTACTTATAGGCAGGAGGGCAGTAGACTACAAGGCACTAGTTAGGTGTGGTGGATTCATTGCAGAACAGGATACGGGCAGGGAGAGGTGACCAAAAGACTACCAGGGAATGATTTGTACTTGTGTATACAAATACAGGCAGAGAAGGGATGTTTGGTGCATTCAGCCCTTGCAGGAGCAGTATGCATTCACCAGGCACATCCTGTAAGGGGAATAAAAATGGGGCCATAATAACATGCAAATGGACACATTGAGCCTTGCATGCCGAACTGGCCCATTTGCATGTCTGGGGCTGTGAATACAAACATCTTCCCAACAACCAGGGAAGCAGCCCCACATCTAGGGATGGTGCAATCGTGGTATGCACAGTGCAGATATACCGAGGGCATCTTCGGCACTTGCTCTATGAATACCACAGTTTTGTGTAGGTACAGGTCAGGGTCTGGTACAGATGCAATGCAAGGAGCACATCTCATTTAGAATTTCCACATATATGTAACAGGCACGTGGTAAATATGGAGTACTTGCTAACACTGTGAACATTAATGCTCTGTTAGGAAATGCCATTGCATTCCATATGTAAACAATGTGAACACATGTAAATGAATGTCAATGGTTGACGGCAATGAAAACACCGGGTGCCACAATAAGAAACAACAACTACAAGACTTTGTATCAGGTCTTTCTTTACATAAAATAAATGGAAAGCGAAACACGGCTAAGTAACTTGTGGAATTACACAGTACATCCTAACAGGAAAAAATGAACAGGATGTCTATACAAATCATAGGCACTGAATAAATAATTGCACATGTACCATGAACATTAATTAAATGTGTTGCCATTGTGTTCTTATGCTATGCAGTACACCAACACAAATAAAGTTTACATGCATTCTTTAACATAATTAAAACATATACTGCATATGTGAGGGTACTGCTGTGAAGTGGGATATGAAAGAATGTCATTCCTGATGTGAACTAGCACTTACGGGAACTGGTACATAGGAGACACATAAGGGGCTATAGCCATTGCAGACAACAGACTTGCCATTACTGCTGCTTCTGAAGCAACTGTACCATAACTGAAATACATGCTTGCACAGAATATAACAAACCCTAATCTTTCAGATAAATAAAAAAGGGTACTGCCATGAACAGTAATGCATGGATAGCTGAAGCAGTCAGTCACCCACCACTGGCTTGGTTCTTCAATGGTCCGCCACCCACAGCTACTTCAGAGCTGTCTGTTTCATCTTCGGAAGTACTTGCATCGGCTGCAGCAGCATCTGCTGAAACTTCAGACCGCAGAGGCTCAAACATGTACGGGTGAGCAACAGCCAACAAATCAAAGTCCTCACTAAGGTCAGGAACATCCATCTCAGCCATACTTGCACTGCTTCCTCCATTCAAGTCGCTTTCTACAATGGCGTCATCGTCTACGCAAGCATGTGCAAGACTCGTGACCGGAGATTCCTCATTAGCATGGAGTTGAAGACAGGCACCTAGAACAATAAAATATAGAGCCCAATTCTAAAAAGGAAAAGAAATTAAGGAATTTGGACTCCTCACACCAAACAACAACAGCAAATGCTGTACATTTGTCCACAATGGTGAGTCAAACACACGCTGAATGAAAATGTCTGTTTATTTGTCCTTTAAACCAAGTTTTGGCATCATTATAGGAAAGTTGCAGGAGTCCTGGAGGGAGGTATGGTTACGGTGGGTGGCAAAGATGATGGCATCATCTGCATACAGCATAATTTTCCCAGTGCATGCACTGGGCAGGATGTTAAGGTAGGTGAGAAGAGTAGGGGTCCCAGGATGGAGCCCTGAGGAACCCTGAGTGGATGGGACAAGTTTTGGAAATTGTCCCATTAATTTTGACACGTTGGGAGTGGGCAGATAGGTAGCTGGTGCACCAGACGAGTGGCCCAATAAGCGAAGCCAGTGTGGCAGAGAGCATCCAGCAGGAGGGGTGGGGACAGTGTGAAAGCCTTTGAGAGGTCGATGAACACTGCCCGCTAGTGAGCCAGAGTCCAGGAAGGAGTGTAGGAATGTTGAAAATTCAACTAGTGCAGTGCTGGTACTGTGTCCTGCATGGAAACTGTGCTGTTCAGGGCAGAGGATGTTGTGTTTGGTCAGGTACTCAGTGATTTGCATGGCGACCAGTTTTCCAAGGGCTTTGGAGGGCGGGAGTATGGAAATAGGCGGTAGTTCCGGCTGAGGCCTGTCCTCCCTTTGTGAATGGGAGTAACAATGGTGGTTTTCCATGCAGTAGGAATTGCCCCAGGCAGAGGGATTTGTTGAGAAGGCTGGTGAGTGGGGCAGGACCTGATCCAGTACCACCATTTAATGCTGAGGTCCAGGAGTTGTCACGGGACTATTGCTTTTTAGTGCATGGATCAGGTGGGGTCTAGCTTCCTGGGCAGTTACCCTATGTAGGTAGAAGCTGGGGTGTTGGAGGGCCTGGGGCAGGTAGGGGTGGTGGGTCAAAGAAATTACTGGGGAGGATAGAGCTAAGGTCCATAAAGGATGTGTTAAGGAAGTTTGCAATGTTTGCAGGGTCCGTAACAGTAGTGCCGTCAATGGTGATCTGGGATGGGGGAGGGCGTCGCTGCCATTCAATTGTTTGACATTATTCCAGAAAGTTCGGGCAGTCCCCAGGAGGAGGTGAGGCTGGCCTGATAGTGGTTGGCCTTGGCTTTCCGATGGCCCAAGTGCACTTATTCTGTGCAGCGTTGTTGGCCTGTCTATCAGCCAACCAGCCTGTTTCTGCTGCAAGGTGCCATAGATTATCCCTAAGCCTGAGGATCTGTAATAGGGCAGAAGTAATCCAGGGCATATTATGTTTTGGTTCGAGCAGCCGTGAGGGTGCGAAGAAGTCACAGGCTTTGTTAAAGGTTTGGGAAAAGAATGCAAGGGCAGTGTCTATATCAGTAGCTGGTGAATGGGGACCAGTTTATTTGGGCAAGAAATTGCTTGAGGTTTTCCAGCTCACCTGGTCTGAAACACCAGTGGAGCATGTGCTGGGCTGTGGGTCGGGCGAGGTGGTCACCCAGCGGAATAGGATAGGGGAATGGTCACTGAGTGAGTCAGGAAAACTTGGATGTCCTGAATTTTTGGAGCGGTTGGTGCTGATAACATCTAGGAGGGTGCTGGTACCTCTCATAGGGGTTTACTCTTGTGGGTTGGGAGATTAGTTGTGTCGGGTCAATGGCCACAAAGGAGTGCCGGTGGTGGTGGAGGTGGAGCTGAGCCAGTTCACGTTAAGGTCCCCACAAGGACTTGTTCAGCCCTGTGAGGAGGGTGGCAAGATAATCAGTTAAGGATAATAGTGCCGGGTTTTGGTTCTTTGGTGGAATGTAGGCAGAGGTGAGATAAGGGGACCCCTGGAGGGGTCCGGAGTAAGTTTAAGGGTAAGGGCCTGTGCCCCACTTGCAAGGGCCGGAGCAGGGAGTGCTTGATCAGTGAGAGAATCCCTGGAATAGATCGCACAGCCACTCCTGCATTTGCCTACTGATCCTCCCGGTGTAGGGGGTAGCCAGGAGGCGACAAAGGAGTCAGGGGTGGATTTTGATAGCCAGGTTTCCACCAGTGCAATGACATCTGGTTTGTGCAGCATGACCCAGCATTGGAGGGTATTATATTTTTCAATATGCTGCATATATTCATGGAGCAACACTCAGACTGGGGATCCACCTGGTGGGCTGGTTTGGGTGGGGCCTGGGTTAGGATGTATATTGCCTGTTAAGAATAGAAGGAGGACCATGGCTCTGGCCAGGACGTGGTGATATGTATGTTTCCTACAGGTATGAGGGGATGAGGAGGGACCTTCAGGGAACAGGGGATAGGTAGAGATTGCCAGGTTGAGAGGGTGAGAACTATTAGCCATCAAGGGGGCCTGGGAGGGCGGTGGGGTGGTACCAGGGATGGGTGCTGTAGGCCAGTGTACATGGTCAGTGTGGGGTGAGTGCGAGCTATGTCTGGAAGAATTGTTGGTGCTGGTACCAGTGATCCAGGGAGATGACTGGCTGGTGGGATGAGGGTACTAGAAAGTAGATGAGGGAGGCATTTTAGGAGGTGGGCTAACATGGCTATTAAGGTGTAGTAGAGTTGAAAGGTAGAAGTATTTAGGTTGACTTCTAGAAAATGTGGTTGCCACTTTGGATTAGTGGTAGTGACATGGACTCTGGTGGACAGGGTACAAGGTTCAAGTCTCTGCCAGGGCAGCTAGTGAAGTGCATGGGTGAGGCAGTGATCCACATTCTGGGGGTCTGATGCAGGTAGGGTTGGGGCTGAAAACAGGGTGAGAAATAGCGACTTCTAGTGGTCACTGGGTGTGGGGTCAGTGGAGCAGTAATGAGTAATGAGGCGCATGCATCATGTTACGGGCTACTCCCTCACAAGGGTGCTGCTTTAGAGGCACTTTTAAATGACCTCTTCTCGCACCTGCATTGGTCCTCGCTCCTGGAGGGAGCTCTGGATGGAAGGTGGGCAGGCAGCTGGTTGCAGAGGTCTTGGGGGATCTCCAGGATGCTGGATGGGCAGTGTAAGTGGTAAGCAAGCTTGCCAACTGTAAGTTTCTATTCTTTGTACAGTGCAACCTACAGTAAAGGATTTGAGCTAAATCTTTAAGTCTGCTGTCTGATCATTACAATACCCACAACTGTCACTATAGTGCTGTATGGGGGATGCTGCACTGTTGTGGTGCTGTCCTATGGGGAGACATTAAACTTAGATTCCTTCTGCCCATCTCTGGCCACTGTCAGAGAAAGCATGAGCAGGATATGTGATGGGACCCTAGTCATCCCTCCCACCCTTTGACATGAGATGTTTTTTTTTTTGTAGTTATTTTGCTTGCCTACTTGGTGTTATAGCAAGCATCATGGGCTCCAAATTATCCACACACTCTTGCCTGATTGGCCAATTATTTTTTATGACTTGTGTTTTGTAATTTACTTTTCTTTATCTGTTGACCTTGCACCCCCATTGCATTTTTCATAGAGCTGTTTGGCCCCAGCCGTGTATGCACATAGGTTTTTCCGTTGTGTTGCCCCTTGGTCCTGCCCTCCATACCAGACATCCAGCAAGTTACTGCCTGATTTTTAACTTGCTGAATAAACAAATTGCACTCCACCTGGGTTCCCAAACTGAAGAACACATACAACAAAATACATAAGATGCAATATACACCATGACAACACAAGAAGGATTTTTTATTGGATCTTCTGTTATGGATGCTGACCTTTGTCCTTTTAAGTCAAAGAAATAAATCATTAAATTAATAATATCATCACCATTGTCTTGAACACCACCAAGAAGCACCCTTATTAGGAGACACATGTTGCAGCTGTTCATCATCATTGCTTTTATGTCCCTGAAACTCTTCATTGAACTGGTAAGAGAAATGTTGAGGCTCACCTTACAGCACTAATGTAATGGGATCTGCACCAGCAGCATCCGTGACACCTGTGCATACAACTCTGAGTTGAGTCACTCTGCATTAGTGTCCGGCTATGAAAATGCATCTTAATGTTAATTTAAAGAGCAGCTTCCTAGTAGCTGCTTGCCCCACCAATTCGATTCCTTACCTGGCTGGAATCGAGCTAGTAACGTTGGCACACAAGATCCATCACTGCACAAAGTTATATCCCTCATAACATTGTAAATCATAATACTGCTGAAAAAGACCGACTTCCGGTTAGAAAAACATGCCCATGACGTCGCCCACGAGCACTGTTTTTGTGATATCACAAAATGAAGGCTGTGTGAGCGTGCCCTATTCAGTTCTATGGGGCCGTATTTTCTAAATATATTTATACCCTTTAGGCTGAACCAGTGTTTGGTGCATGCTGGCTGTGAAGGGCAGGGCATGCTCCCCTGATGTGCTGGGCAGGCTGGACCCAGGTTTGAGATGGTTAACAGTCAGTTGCAAGGCCTCTACTATTTATTTATTTATTTAAAGTATTACCAGCAAGGAATACTGAGCAGGCTACTGCTCGATTCCAGATGCGTCCTGGGGACGGTGGTACATACACAGTTGAATGTAAGCAAGTTCAAAGAATAGTACAAAATACTAAAATACATAGTACATAGTACATAGTACCAGCTAGGGACAGACACAACGGATTAGGAAATAATACATGAATAGTATGGGAGCAATTGATAAAGACTAGTCAGTCACAGTTGAAAACTCATTACAATAAATAAATTAGGTTAACCAGTAAACATTAAATATAGGATGTGCCAGCCAAGGTTGCCACCCTGAGGGCTGTTATATGGCCTAGAACACATGAGCAGGTGGGGTGAAGTGATCTAGAAGCAAGGAGTTAAGATCCGAGAGGAAGAGAAGTGTGAATGTTTGCTGGGAGGGAGTTCCACAACTTAGGTCATCGCGGTAGCTAAAGGCTGCCTGTCCTATGGCAGGGGATAGATGAGGAACAACCAGGGTCCGTTAGTCATTTTTCTGAGTGAATTTGCTTGGGTGCTTGTGTTGGCTAAGGCAAATGTGGAGGTGGGGAAGTAACTGGGACCAGTACTTGGCAGGTCTTGGCACAGTGGGACAGCCTATGATTTTCTAGAGATGTAAGGTTCATAGATTGGTAGAGGGCGCAGTGATGGGTGGAGTATGGGCAGTTCAGGTCAAAGCAACAGAAAGCATGGAAGAGGGATCCAGTCTGGCTAAGGTGGACTTGGGACCTGTACTATACACAACATCCATAGTCGAAGACTGGGAGTAACATTTTCTGTATGATGGCCCTCCGGGCCTGAGACTGAGATATTGTCACAGTTGCAGTAAAGTGCACTGAACCTATGGTGCAGCTTCTTAATTATGGAGTCTACAAGTGTGGAAAAGTTCAGGTGGTGATCAAGCCAGACTCCGAGGTACCTGAAGGAGGTACAGGCCTCTAGGGGTCCTGTCCAGGGTATGGAGCGTGATAGGGGAAGGAGCCTCGAAAGTCATTGTCTTGTTCCAAAAGTCACAGAGATGGTTTATTGGCATTGAGGGAGAGTTGGTTTTAGTGTAGCTAGAGCTGGACCTGAGCAAAATCCAACTGCAATTTGGTCATTACCTCTGTGGCTGAGGGGACTGATGTATACAGCACAGTATTGTCTGTATATATGTGAATGGAGGTGTGTAGGCAGGCAGGCGTCAGGTCATTTAGAAAGATGGAGAACAGGAGGGGCCTAGGAGCACTGAGAGGTCCAGTTACAGAAACATGGTACACAGAGAACCATGACTGGGATGTCAAAATACCAGGGTACACAATCTGCAGGAGGGACAGGGAGGGTAGAAGAGGAGGAGGATTAGCTCTCTACTAGGTCTGGAGTCCCAAACTCAGGGTTCCTTCTTCACACTGCTCCTGGATGCTGGTAGGGACAGCTCCTCCTGGGCAGACCTGGGTTTGAGTTGGTCTGTGGCACATTGCTTGGCTTTCACAGGGCTGGAGGCCACAATTCTCAGAGTTGTTTCCCACCCGCCCCGCCCCTTGTGCTGGGTAGGAATGGCTATCTCCTCAGGCCAGATCTGAGTTTGAGTCAGTAGGCAGCCAGTTGCTCAGCTTCCCTAGAGGTGGTAGGCCCAAACTCACAGAGTTGCTTCCCTCACTGCCCGAGGTGCTGGGTAGGGCCGCCTTCTCTGGGTGCTGCCTGTCTATGGCATGGTGTGGCTAGGTGCTCCACACATGAGATTCAATCAATGGTTGAAAAATGGGTGCAGAGCTCAGGTTTTGGCTTCATTGGGACTGGGGTCCACCTGGAGGGATGCAGGCCTATAATGGTGTGATGATCTGCATCTGTCCAGGAGGGAACCAGGATCCTAGGTGATAGTTTTAAATGCTTCATTGGCAAGCACTTAAACTAGCGGGGCATTGAAAGAAGCAGGAAATCTAGCCCCAAAAATAAACAAATCAGGGAAGTTAGTGAGGTAAGCACCAAGATAGAGAAGTCATTAGGAGAAGGACTGGGGTAAATGGAGAAAAGGCAAAGGCAGTAAGGATAGGGATGGGGCAAAAGGGTAAGTGCATAAAAATGGAGGGTAATAGTACCAATGCCTGTAGTCTAGGTAACAAGCTCCTTGAACTGGTGGCCTTTATGAAAGAAGGACGGGATATCATGGCAGTCACAGAAACATGGTACACAGAGAACCACGATTCGGATGACAACATACCAGAGTACACAATCTGCAGGAGGGACAAGGGGGTAGAAGAGGAGGAGGATTAGCTCTCTATGTAGGAAGGGATCAAAGCAACAGAACTAAAAGGTAAACACGGAGGACAGGAGGCACTGTGGGTCACCCTGGAGACCGGAAATGACACTACAGTCTGCAGGGGCTGTATACAGACACCTACCCATCTCAGGGAAGGAAATGGACAAGGAAATGATAGAAGGCATCTTTAGGATGGCAGAATAAGGGAGATATTGTTGATGGGGACATGAATATGCCAGATGTTAACTGTAGCACCTTTGCTGCAGCCACATCCGAGAGCAGGGTCATTCTTGATTCCCTACAGGGCATGTCTCAGACAGCTAGTGTTGGAACCCACTCAGGAGGGAGCAATCATGACCTGGTACTCTCAAATGGGATGGGGAGAAGATCTCAGATCTAGAAGTGGATAGCCATTTGAGAACAAGTGACCACCAGACAGTGTGGTTCACGATAAACACAGCCGCAGAGTCAAGTCATACAAAGTGAGAGTACTGGACTTTAGGACGGCTGACTTTGTCAAATTGGAGAGTTCCTCAGAGAAGGACTAGCAAACTGGCAAGAAGGAAGGGTAGAGAAACAATGGAAACATAAAACTGCTATCACAGAGGCAACAAGCCTTTGTGAGAAGCAAATAAATCAAAATGAAAGCAAAAAACACCATGGTTCTCAAAAGAGGTGGCAGGGAAGGTTAGGGAGAAAAAGATAGCATTCAGGAAGTATAAGGAAACACAGAAGGAGCAGGACAAAGAACTGTACCAGTTAAAGCAGAAGAAAGCAAGGAAGACAGTCAGAATAGCAAAGGCCCAAACCGAGGAAAAGATAGCCAACTCGGTTAAGAAAGGGATAAAACTTTTATAGGTACATTAGGGAGTGAAGAAAGACCAAGAGAGGATAGTGAGGCTTAATGAAGGGAAGGGTGGGTGGGCAGAGAGAGACAGTGAAAAAGCAGGGATACTGAATGAATACTTCTGTTCAGTATTCACAAAAGAAGAGGAGGAGGTACCTAATCCAATCAATAGAAGCACTCGGATGGGGGTCAATACCAGTCCTTTCACAGAAGAAAGTGTTCCAAAATAACTCCTAAAACTGAAGGTGGACAAAGCAATGGGGCCTGATGGAATTCACCCAGAATTTCAAAAGAAGTAAGGGAGAACTAGTGATGCCACTGACACTCTCTTTAACAAAATCATGGGAGGATGGTGTGGTACCTAAGGATTGGAGGATGGCAGATGTGTTTCTCCTTCACAAATGTGGGAACAAAGCAGAGGCAGAAATTATAGACCTGTTAGCTTGACCTCAGTGGTAGGGAAAATTATGGAATCACTTTTGAAAGAAAGACTTGTTGTGTACCTAGAGGCCAGCAGGGCACAGGACCCAAGGCAGCATGAGTTCACAGCAGGAAGGTCATGTCAGATGAATCCAACAGATTTCATAGACTAGGTGACCAAAGTAGTAGACCAGGGAGGGGCTGAGGACATGGCCTATCTAGACTTTAGCAACACATTTCACACAGTCCCACACAAAGATTAATAAATAAATTAGCCAGCCTGAGAGTGAGTTCCAGGGTGGTAGCCTGGATAAAAAATTGACTGGACAACAGGACACAGGGTAATAGTAAACGGAGTCCACGCTGAAGAAAGGGGGTTACTAGTGGGGTATTGCAGGGTTCAGTACTGGGTCCAGTCCTTTTAATGTCTTTATAAATGACATTGCAGAGGGACTGGAAGGACAAGAATGCCTTTTGCAGACTACACAAAGATCTGCAACAGGGTTGATACACAAGATGGGGTGGAAAGGATGAGAAGGATTTGGCAAGGTTGGAGGAATGATCAAAAGTATGGCAGCTTAGATTCAATGCGAGGAAGTGCAAAGTAATGCATCTGGGAAACAAAACCTGGGGAAGAGTACACAATGGGGGAGGTATTACCAACAACAAAAATAGAAAGGGACCTGGGCATAGTCATATCAGATGACCTAAAAGGTAAGCAAACATTGTGAAAAGGCAGTAAGGATGGCTGGGGGATACTGAAATGTATGGGAGAGGCAACACTAGTAGAAAACAGGAAGTTGTTATCCCTCTGTACAGGCAGTTGGTGAGACCTCATCTGGAGTACTGTGTGCAGTTCTGGAAACTCCATCTCCACAAGGACATAGACAGGATGGAGGCAGTCCAGAGGAGGGCAACTAAAATGGTGCAGGGTCTGCAACAGAAGCCATATGAAAAGAGATTAAAGAACTTAACATCGATACCCTTGAGGAAAGGAGGGAGAGGGGCACATGATAGAAACTTGTACCTCAAGGGAATCAACAAAGTCCAACAGAGTAGCATCTTTCAGAAAACAGATGTGCAAGATCAAGGGACACTATTTGAAGAATAAGGGGGACGGCTTGGGGACAACGTGAGTACTTTTTCACAGAGAGGGTGGTGGGCCATGAAATGGCCTTCCTGAGGACGTCATGGGGTCAAATAAAGTGGGGAATTCAAGAATGCGTGGGACAGACATTAAGCAATTCTGGTGGGGTTGGAAGAAGCAGGCTGTTGGTTAACTGGGATCTGCAGCTTATCCAATATTTAGGGAAATGGGCAGACTAGGTGGGCCAAGTGGTCTTTATCTGCTGTCAGTCTGTTTGTATGCTTCTTCCTCCTGGGTTAGACCCCAAGGTTTGAGATGGTCAGCTTCCCCAGAGGATGGGAGGCCCAGACTCACAGGGTTGCTTCCCTGACTGCCCTGAGGTGGTGGGTAGGAAAGGCTTCCTCCCTGGGCCAGCCCTTGGTTTAGTACAGTCAGTGTTCAGTTGCTTGGCTTCTGCAGGGATTGGGAGGCCAATCTTGTAGGATGCTTCCTCACACTGCCCGAGGTGGTGGGTAGGGATGGCTTCCTCCCAGGCCAGTCCTGGGTTTGAGAGAGTTGGTGGTCAGTTGCTTGGCTTCTGCTGGGACTGGAGGCCCAAACTCACAGGGTTGCTTCCACACACTGCCCATGGGTGCTGAGTAGGGTTGTCAGAACCCTCTGAAGTTCTGGGTTCTAGTTCTAGTCTATAACTTTTGAAAAAGTTCTAGGGTTCTAATCTTTTAGAACTTTTAGAACTCGAACCCTATTTTTTATTGTGCTGCCAGTAATGAAGATAGTAATAAAATACGTGTAAAGGAAAAACTGTTCAATATAAGGGGAGAGAAATTATCATGTGTGACATTGATAGGAATACAACTAGGTTTAGCTATGGTTTCTTCTGTTTGCTAAAAGCCAGCAACTTAATATGTAACAGGCCCACCACCCACCCATATGTTAAAGTTTCCTGCTGCAGCTGCATCATAGTTCATAGTGAAAGAAAGAGGCACATTAGCCATTTATGTACTCAGTTATATACACTCATCGTCATGAATTATGAGAAAAAATAACTGATATTACCTAATCTCAGCTATTTGCTGCTTTCTGTTTTAAATGAGTAAATCAAAAGTTGCTATGTTTAAAAAGAAAGCTTTTATAACAAAGTCAAGCCAAGGTACTGCAGCAGTAGCATGTGGAACTGTTGCAAAACATATTATGTCATAACGTAGTCAGTCAAGACATTTGAATAAAAAAATATGCCAGTCTTTGTTGCTGGCAAACAATGCATGCAATTTTCTAAGATAATGCATACATATACCAACATTTTGTTGGCAAATTAAAGTAATACATACAACTTTCTAAGATGATGCATTTGTGCAGCTGATACTTCAATAAAATCTGTATTTCAGTCACATAAATAAAAAGTGGTTTCCTCACCACATTCTAACTTAAGGAACATTTAATGTAGCTGCATCAGTTGGCATGTGATGTTTAAGGGACAGCGTCTGTTAACTTATTATGTATCAAATTATCACTACTTGTAAAGCAAAACCACTTTATGATAGGTCACATTCTGTGAAAACTGCTGATGCAGATTTTCTTTTATTTCTGATTCCTTTATTCTTTTTTTAAAGGGACAGGACAATTGTGGTAGGTGGCAGCAGTTTGCAATGTATTTAATAAGAAAAAAATATATATATATATATATATATTATATGTACAAAAGTAGGTTC
Organism: Neoceratodus forsteri; assembly: GCA_016271365.2. Taxonomy (NCBI): domain Eukaryota; kingdom Metazoa; phylum Chordata; order Ceratodontiformes; family Ceratodontidae; genus Neoceratodus; species Neoceratodus forsteri. The sequence continues at coordinate 490,493,199 of CM028132.1, read as the reverse complement.
GGTCTGTCATCATTTCTTTCCTCACCATCCCAGCCGATCTATGAATCTGTAAATGAAAGGACTAAAACAACACTCACCTTTCACCTCATCACCCATTCCACTTTTCTTCCACCACCTCATCTGTGCAGTAGCACCCATACCACCCTTACACCCATGTTAAAACCAGCCCACAACCCTCACCCATGTACTAGCATCCATTTTTGGTTTATGGCTAACATTTCTGTAATTGAAAAATAATAAACAGCTACCAATTAGAACTCATTGTTTTGTCCTCTTTAAAATTGAAAAATAGACCGCCACGGTCCCAGCCCATACTGATGCACCACAAAGTCACAGAAGGTAAATCCAAAATATATGTTTGCACTTTAACTATAAATAATATGATACAGAAAGGATTGATGTGACAGTGTCCCTTTTATGCCAAATTTGGGCATGTTCCACTGATGTTAAAATTGCCTGTATATAAAACTTGCTGACTTTAGTTTAGACCCTAGCTACAAAGCAGTTTGCCATGAAATGGTGAAAGTTTTTGGGGTATATAGTCCAAGGTAGTAGATCGAGAAGGAGAGAGACAACCAAAGTCATCACAGTCTGTAAAGTTTCCTTTTTGGTGCAGAGAGACTCTGTCCCACACAATATTTACCAAGCCACCACCATCTGAGTTGTCATCACCATCAACATCCACAACATCAATCACTTCAGGATCAGTTTGTACTCTTGTAGGGATATGAAAATCTTGACTTATTAACTTTAATAAAAGTTAATGTGTACATTTTCTGGCAGCAACCTATTTCTGGTGTCTGTCACAATATTGCCAGCTGTACTAAACATCGTTCTGAAGAGACACTTGTTGCAGGACAACCAAGATATTTACAGGCTTCATCATACAGCTCTGTCCAAATTGACTTTTTGATCCCCAGTATTCAAAAGGGCATGCATCAATAGGAATAGGCAGTTCTTGCAGGTAACTGTCTACCATGATGGACAGAGACCGCTCAGAAGAGGAATCAGCAGAAGCTGGTATGGCAGCAATTTGGGAAAGGTTTTGCCACAGATTTAGCTTGCTACTAAGGGTTGAAGAAGTGGCAGTTGTGGAACAACTACTGTTAATGTTTGGTGACTTTTCCAGTTCTGTATCCTTTGTGAAGATAAACCTGCATGTTGTGGTGATGACAACCTGAGGGTACTGTCGTGTTTGTGTTTGACTCCTGTGAGTGCTGCAGCTCATCTAGCAACAGACATTTGTACTATGGTTGCCACCCATCCCGTTTCCCTGAGGACAGTCCTTTCTGAGGTCCCGTCCCTGCCTCCGTCCCCCAAATGTCCGCTTTGCACCCTGCCCCCTACCTGGCTGGAAATGTAGGCTGGAGCACGCCCTGTCCTCTTGGTTCACCGAGTCCTCCAAGTAGCGTAGCCATCCCTTCCCGCCCGGGCTGCAGCAGGCGCTAGTCATGGAGCGGAGGTGGCGGCGAGTCTGGCACACTCGACTGGGGCACTGGGTGATTGGTTTGCAGTGCAGGCTGCAGCGAGTCCGCGATGGCAACGCTTACTCTGACTCTCGCGTTACAGGAGGCGAGTCCCTTTGTTAGCCCCTGATGGTTTTGCGGGCAAAGGTGATGGAGGAGCCCTGGGGGTTCCCACCCCATTCCCAACCAATCAGACAGCAAGTTGCATACTGGCGTCCACGCGTGCGCAGAGTGCAGTCTAGAGTGAGTCAGCCAGTCAGTGTGCTGGGTTTCTTTTTGTTCCCGCCCCAGGGTTCTCACTCAGGTCCGCTTCTCGGCTTGCATCTCTGATGACTCACTGCTGCGAGTCATCTGGGGTGTGGTTATCCACTGGCGGCATGTTTAAATGCGGTGTTGCCAGTGGGATAAGGATAGGAGCTGCTATTGCTTTCCAAGGGTGGAGGACTGCCTGAGAGAGAAGAAGGAACAGAAGTGCGGACGGACTCGGAGAGAAGGTGAGGACGAGCCGACGAGGAGGAAAATAAAAGAGTCAATTGACTCTAGACGCTGTCGCTGGACCCGAAGGAGAGGCAGCAGAGGGGTAACACGCAGTCTGACTCTTAGGCTCTCAGGGCAGGACAAGGAAGGAGCAAGGTGACCTGGCAGTAGCAAAATACAGAGCAGACTGACTTTAAATTTCTCCAACAAGTCTGAAGAGGAAGAAAAGGACTGGAGAAGAAATATTCACAATAAGAGCTGTAGTCACTGTCTGCCCAGAGCTTTAAGATCACTCATCGCTCCTTGTTTGCCCTATTGCCTGTCTGAACTATTGCTGTCTGTCTGCTACCACCAGAGAGGTCAAGAGGACGTTATTGAGTTCAACAAGCATACCCTACACCACCAAGGAGTGAATTCTGCTGCAAGCCAGGTATGTGGGCTTCTAGCCGAGCCAGCATTTTTCCCTGCTGTTCTAGTACATTAAATTAAATGGTATGTAATGTGTGTACTCAGGGATGAGTGGAATGTGACTGTACTGTGCAAGAATTAGTCAATTTTGTGTTATTGACACACTTGTTTGAGGTCAGTTCTTTCTGAAGTGTAGACATGTTTTCACCCTGTGAAACCAAACCAGACACTTTTTGTGTTTTTTTTTTGTGTGTGTTTTTGTTGTAAAACGCTGGGCTTATGAACTATTGGTACTTGCTTGCATGCTACTCAAAATACTAGTAGATTTCTATGTCTGGCTAGTAGGATTTTCATAGCCCTGCAGCCCCTGCTGAGTGCTGACTTGTGCTGGAGAAAGCAAGACTAAAAAGACTTCAGTATGGACCAGTGGAAATACCATCTGTTAGTGCTGGTAATTTTCTCTAGCCTGGCTGCTGGCTGCACATGTTAATCAATATAGCACTGTTTTTCCCCGGTGCCTGGTAGGTAGGTCGTAGAAAATAATAGTTAAATTATTGGGCAAGTGGCACAATTCATGCTCTCTTCTAGCAGAAAACTCTTTTTGCTGGTTTGCTTTTACAGCCTTCTAAATTATAAATATAGATGCTGCTGTGTCTTGCCTTGTGTGTCAAATACAGTTACAGGCTAGTCATGATAACCTGACAATTTCTGAAGCATGTAGTTGCTTCTGGGTGGGCAGGCATATTTCTCTTGCATGCTTCTCTGCTGAGAATGTCAGCTCGGTGCTTGTAATCGGCGTTAACAGCTGTCATACTGAATCTGAATGCTGCTGTTTTGTTCCAGTCGCCAGTGTCATATTGGATAATGACATGAATGTAAAACAAGTGGCACGTGTAGTGCCTGCGAAGTCTCGAGCGTAGCCTTTATCTATTATAACAGACTGCTTGCTTAGCCTTCTGTTGTGTTTCTTGGCATGTCTGCTATTGGAATTATGAGTCACTGTGACAGATGCATGCCAGGGAAAATTAATCATTCACGTACTGCAGATAAAACTAGTGTACTATCCGCCCTGGGTGCTGAAAAAATAGAATTCTAATGTGTGCTAATATATTTCAGGGATCTGTCGTTGCATAGACTACTAGTCTTGCCACAGATTCCCTCAGATAGAATAATGTAAAGGTACGGTTTCTTTTTGCATTCAAGATTGTCAGAGAGCCCACATGTGACCACCCACACTCATCCAGATACCACAACATATTTAGATTATTTGATGGCAAATAGAAATATTTTGAAAACACAGGCCTGATTCTCTGGTAAAATGTTTAATGTTATGGTGTGGTGGCTGGGGCTCCTGCTAGAATTCAGTGTGGTGTTTTAGCTGTCTGTCATTGAGCGTTTACGGAGCATCACTGCTATGTTTATTTTGTTAGCTGGATCATTCAAAGCAAGGCTCACTGGATGTACATTGCTCCACACATAGTCAATTGGAAACCCTGTTATTATTTTCAGTCAGTATGTCTAGCTTTGTTTGGCAGTGTGTTTCTTGCATTATGCTTCCAACACTGCCAACTTTTCAAGGCCCATGAAATGAGATTGCATGCTGTTAACTGCCTCTATATCCATACCTGTTGTTGTGGTGCTGTATTTGTCACAACCTGTAGCCATAATGGCTGGCTTGTCTCTTTTGGTGCTTTGTCTGGCTGCCATGTAAGAGTTGCACTGTGCTTTCAGACAATGATTGGCACACATGTTATAGTTTCTCCACAGAAGATAAGATTCATATTGCAACAGTTAATGTGTGTTTATCTACTAAAAGCATATTGCAACATTTGTCAAATTGCAGGTAATACCGGGCACAAGAATGAAGCGATCTGCGGTGACGGCATCCTCAAACAGTAAGAGACTCTGCAAGTGGCAAGATGTGTGGAAGACGGAGTTCAACTGGGTTGACAAGTGCAGCGACATTAAAGCCACCTGCAGATACTGTAGGCGAGAAATTCTGGTGTCACATGGGGGCGAAATGATCTAACAAGACATGAGAGCACCGAGCAACACAAGACGGCAATCCAGCAAGCCAAACACAGCCATCTGATGACCAAGTGGGCCAGAACTAGTACTGTGGATGGAACAGAACTGAAGGTTACTGCAGCAGAAGCGGCTGAGGTGTTCCATGCAGTGCAGCACAACATGTCTTACAATTCCTTGGACTGTTGTCTAAAGCTGGCCAGTCAGCTGTATAGGGGACTCTGAGACTGCCAAAAACTTGCCTGTGGCAGAACAAAGGCTGAAGCCATTGTAGAGAATGTTCTGGGACCACATTCTCTGGAATGCCTTCTGAAAGACTTGCAAAGTCCAGGGTGTCCTTTTCAATAGCATCCGATGCATCCAACAAGGGCAGCATAAAACTATTTCACTGGTAGTAAGGTATTTCAAAAGGAAGAAGGTGTGGTTAATGCTCTCCTGGACTTCTATGAGCCAGATGAATCTGCTCAAGCCATAACTGAGCAGATTTCATCTATTTTGCGACATTCCTTGCCGTGGGACTCTGTGGCCGCGTATGGTGCTGACAATGCCAGTGTGAACTATGGGAAGCGGTCAGGCATGTATACTAGACTGAAAGAGAACTGCCCATCACTTCAAAAGCAAACTGCCCTGCTCACATACTTCACAATGCTGCAAAGAAGGCAGCAGCAAAACTGACATATGATGTGGAGGTGTTCGTCCTAAAATGTTTAGCCATTTTTCAGGGTCCATCACGAGAACAAGAGATTTAAAAAGTTCTTTGAATTTTGTGGCATGGAGTACTGAGTCCCTTCTGAGGCATGTACCAACCAGATGGCTGTCATTGCTGCCAGCAATTGACAGAATAGTCAAAACCTTGCTGCACTGTAGTCCTATTTCCTCTCACAAGGAGAGGATACACCGAGACAGATCTGGCAATACTTTTCTGACAATGAACATGGGAGGGCACACTTCCAACACTGCCGCAGTGCTACCTGTATTTCCTTAGTGCCGGTCTGGTTGATTTCAATGAACACATAGCCACCCTAGAAAGATCCCAACTGGACAGCTATGGAAACATTTTCAGTGATGGTCTCACTTAAACAAAACTTGAAGCCCGAGCAGCAGACAAGTTTTTGGGAAAGCTTCGGGCATTCATGAGGGATATGGATACTGTCTCCTGTAAAAAGCTGGAGACAGATTTATCCTTTTCTTGAAACTGCTGTCAAATACTTGGAGCAGTGGTTTAGACTTTAGTGATGACAACTATCTAAAGAAAATGTCTATGCTGTCTTTGAAGGAACCCTTTGCCTTCGATGATTTATTAAATGTTGTTGCTGCCTTTTCTCTGCAGGAATCAATAGATGCAGACAAACTCTTTCAGGACTATTCAGTTATCAGGCCCTTATGCCAGAGTTCGTGGACTGGACCCAGCACCAGCAGCAAAGTGGCAAAAGATTTGTTCAGATGCACCAGGCCTGCCTGCTCTGTATCCAGTAATTGCACGTATCATGAGCATCCCACCTTCAAATGCTTTTGCTGAGAGAGTGTTTTCTCTCCTAAAGAACAAGTGGACTGATGTAAGAAATCGTTGCAGGGTGGAATTGATAAAAGCCGAACTTATGGTAACAATAAACTACCGAATGAAATGTGGAGAATTCCATTCCAACATTATGTGGAACAGATCCTTTGCAGACTGTTAAATCGAATGCTAAGTATCATTTCAAACAAAAATGAGGTGTAGAGCAGCTGAGAAACAGGTGGAGCAGTTTTGAAAGGGGAGAATATCTGCTTTTTTTTTTTTTTGCTTGAAAATTGACTTGTTTCTTTACTATTTCTTTTTTTTGTGTAATAAAAAATGCATTCTTTGCAGTGTTGCATTTGTCTGTTTCCTGATTTCAAGTTACCAAAGGTTCTGAACACAATCTTAATACTATTCCATGGGTGCATGCAAGGAATGCTCAGTTAAGGCATACAGGGGAGGCAGTGGCACATGACAAAGCATCCCAAATATCCTGATTGGTTGGTACCCTGTGTCTTAAGGACGCCGTGGACCCGCGGCAGCGGCGACACGCGCAGTTGGCTGCCAATGGTCAGGTCGCGCGCTTTCGTCCCACTTTGGGCTTCTGAAAAGGTGGTAACCCTAATTTGTACTGCTCTGTATCATCTGTTTTTGGAAGATGTATAGCCTTGAACCTGGGATCTAAAGAGTTGCAAGGATGTAGTGTTTTGATTTCATCATTGCAACTAATTTGTCATTGGTTTTGAAGCGCTCGCTCATTCTCTTTATGAGATTCCCATGATACAGGCGACATGTTGTCTGTGCTTCAGATCTGTCTTTTCTATTTGTAGATTTAGAACACTAAGATGATGTGAAATGAGCATTATGGTGGGATAACCTGACTCACAGATGCACCTTCAGAAGACATGTCCCTTGTAGCTGTCTCAAAAGGAGCTAGGATGCAGCACACTGTCTCCATTAATTTCCACTGCAGCACAGACAGCATAATGCCATCTCCAATAATGTAACTGGAGCAATACTCATGTACAGCTTGCTTTTGCTCCAAGAGGCACTGCAGCATATAAAGCGTTGAGTTCAACGAGTGGAAACATTTTGAATCAGCTTTTGCTGGGGCAGCTTGTTTTTGCAGTTCGGACAATGTCCTTATAGCCTTGGTTGAATGTGAAAAGTGAGTCACAATTTTTTGCAAACAGCAATCATACCATCCACTTGTGTTTCATTGCTGAGAAATCCCATGACAATTAAATGTAAGCAATGTGCAAAGCAAGAAACATGCAGAAATCCTCCATCCTGTACTGCTTTCAAGATGTTGGCTCCATTGTCACTTACTATGAAGCCACATTTTAGACCGTGAGAATAAACCCATTCGTCGAGGAGGTCATTTAGTTCCTGCAAGATGTTTGCAGCAGTATGACTTTGCCCAAACTTCTTTACATGCAGCAGCCATCTTTGGGGTGTCTTTGTTTTGAAGAAGCACAAGAAAACTGACACAATGAGCAGTAAGGGACATGTAATCTATGTTTTGAGTGCTGGTCCACATATCTGTTGTGACATGAATAACCCCACCCTCCGCATTTTAAGTGCAAGCATCACTGTCGCTTTTAAAGCCTGATAAATGTTTGGTATTTCAACGTAGGAAAAGTGCCTTGATGAGGAACATTGTAACGAGGCTCTGCTAATGTCATGAGCTCCCTAAAATCCTCATGATCTACCAAAGAGTATGGGAGAAGGGCTCCGGCTAACAGTTCACCAATTCTGTGATTAAGATGAAGAGTCTTTGGATGATTTCTAGTAAAGGTATTCTTCCTTTCAAATGCCTGAGACAGTGTTAGCTGTTTACAACATGTCCCTGCTGGTTTATTATACACTGCTTGATGGGCAGATGGGCCGAGAGATGGTGGACTAGGACTTATACATTCAGTGCCATCACTGGATGTGCAACTGGTACTAATGGTGCTGGCATTGGTGGTAACAGTGATCCTAGGGCTGGCAGTGGTTCTGCCCGCATCAAGTTCGAACAACTTAGTATCCATTTCAGATTCCTGACCCTTCTCTATGCGGTCTGGAAGATGGAGGACATGGGTTTTGGATGATCAAGCAAAACTGAATGCATTTTCAGATGGCATTTAAAAGCTGTAGTGCCAAGGCATGACACAACTTTACCACAGCTTACACTCTGTTTACAAGGAACAAATTGCTCTGCATGGATCAGTTTTACTGACAGAGAAATAATTCCACACCTCAGATGTGACAGATTTTGTTCGAGTGCTAGGTAGATAGCTAAAGACTGTTTGTGTCTTTTCACCTGTCCTAAGAGAACCTGGGACATGCTCCTTGGTGCTAGAAGAGTGGGACAGAAGACTCTGATGGATTTTCATTGCTGGCCAACACAGAAGTGGTGGATTCAATGGATATGTCCTTTTCATTGCCAACAGTGCTGGATGTATTTGTAAGTGCACTGCCTGATTCATTATCAGCAGACTTGCTCATTTCACTTTGTTGAGGAAGTAATGATTCATCGCGAGACACGACAGTGTCGAACTGAGACAAAGCTACTGTCTGAGTCAGAGAGGACTCACTGTCACTTGCATTATTGCTGCTAGTCACAGGGATCTTAACAGCATGAATGGCATACCTTATGGTGCCTCTCTGTGTGACCCCAGCAGCTGTACAGGTTTTCTTAAAAGGTCCCCTTTACTACACTTCACTGTTGCTCTTTTGCTGTTTCTTGAATTTTTACCGCATGAAACATTTTGGTTATTTCTGCTAGCACCAGGATTACCACTACCACCAACACCTACTCCATCACCATCACCAGATGCTTCATCTATGTTGGTGTCAGCCATACCAGTACCAGTATACTGTGGTGAACACACCCACACCCAAACAATTCCTGTGTAAGTAAGCAATGTGATCTGTGATCGCTGGCTACAACTCAAAGTTTTATTTTGGTTGTGTGACATTGTGATGCAGTAGACTGAAAGTAATTAAAGAATATGATGGTTTGCAACTAAAGGATCCCAGGTTCAAGGCTTACAGAATGATTGGGCTGCTGGGCATAGGCATACACATAGCAGTCAAGGTGCGCAGCAGCAGGGTGATGGGCTGACTACAGGAGATGGAGTCTCATCGCAACTCGGGAATGAGAATTATATTTCTACGCTTCTGTCATGTAAGGTTTATGCCACCACACAACTGGCCACTGGGCTCTCTCTGTAACACACACTGGGTAGGGTACAGTGCAGTCAAGGGCACACAGCAGCAGGGTGATGGGCTGACCACAGGAGGGAGTCACATACACAACCAGGAATGAGAATTATGTTTCTATGTTTCTGTCATGTAAGGTTAATGCCACCACACAACTGTCCACTGGGCTTCTCTCTGTAACACACACTGGGTAGGGTACAGTGCAGTCAAGGGCACACAGCAGCAGGGTGATGGGCTGACCACAGAGAGGCAGTCACATATATAACCAACACACAACTCAGGGAATGAGAATTATATTTCTACGCTTCTGTCATGTAAGGTTAATGCCACCACACAACTGGCCACTGGGCTTCTCTCTGTAACACACACTGGGTAGGGTACAGTGCAGTCAAGGGGCAAACAGCAGCTGGGTGATGGGATGACCACAGGAGATGGAGTCACATACACAACCAGGGAATGAGAATTATATTTCTACGTTTCTGTCATGTAAGGTTAATGCCACCACACTGGGCTTCTCCTCTCTGTAACACACACTGGGTAGGGTACAGTGCAGTCAAGGGACACAGCAGCAGGGTGATGGGCTGACCACAGGAGATGGTGTCACACACAACCAGGGAATGAGAATTATATTTCTACATTTCTGTCATGTAAGATTAATGCCACCACACAACTGGCCACTGGGCTTCTCTCTGTAACACATACTGGGTAGGGTTCAGTGCAGTCAAGGGGCACACAGCAGCAGGGTGATGGGCTGACCACAGGAGATGGAGTCATATATAACCAACACACAACTCAGGGAATGAGAATTATATTTCTACGCTTCTGTCATGTAAGGTTAATGCCACCACACAACTGGCCACTGGGCTTCTCTGTAACACACATTGGGTAGGGTACAGTGCAGTCAAGGGCACACAGCAGCAAGTGATGGGCTGACCACAGGAGATGGAGTCACATACAAAACACACAACTCAGGGAATGAGAATTATATGTCTACGCTTCTGTCATGTAAGGTTAATGCCACCACACAACTGGCCACTGGGCTTCTCTGTGACACACACTACACTGGGTAGGGTACAGATTTATTTGCCTTTCTTTGCCCCCTTGTTATATGCTTGTTGCTGGCAGCTGCTGAGTGTGCACCATTGTGCAGTGCTGCAGTTTCAAATAATCACAATCACATTTCACAAAGGTTCTTCTTTTATTTTTTATTCTCTCTCCTGAGTCCTGATATTGATTGACCTCGGTCTCGATCCCTCCCTATTCCCCAATCCTTCCCAATTCTTGATTAATTCCTCCACCTGAACCTCCCTAGTCCCACTCCCACCCAACCATTAATTTACTGAGCCTTTTTTCAGCCTTTCTCTCGTTCTCGGTCTCACAGGAAAATGGATAATGGAATTTTTAAATAGCACTGCAGCAACTAGCAAGTGCTGCAGTCCGATGCAGCCACACCGGCCTGGGCCCTGGCCTGAGAATTATAGTATCGGGCAAGAATGCCTGGCTGCGGTAGTAGAGTAGCGTGCGCTACAGTTAAGTAGGCTGCTGCTCCCTGAAATCCTCAGCAAATGGCGCCTGTCTCGGCTTGCATCTGCCTAAATACCCCCACAGATTCCGTGGGCTCACGAGCTTAGCTGACCCCACCTGACCACAAAGTATTGGTCAGGTGGTGAGGAGGATGACTCACTTGAGCATATGTACATAGTCGCTACACAAGCGCAAACAGGCAACTCATGGTGGATCTGGCAAGGCTGGCAATGGCAAGTTCAACCCCCAACAACACTGCTGCTGCACCCACCACCACATCGGGCTGCACTTGCCTGCTGCTGCTGGGATATGTCTCCAGTCCCCACGCCCCTACACCCCCCTTCAGGAGCTGCCTGCTGGGACGTGCCTCCTCCGCCCTCCTCTCACACACACACACACATGGGACTCAGATTCAAACCCTTTGTGAACCTTTTAGTGTTCGAGTTCTGTTAGAACTCGAACACCAGGGTTCGAGGAGGTTTGAATCTTTGATGAACTAGTTCTGACAACCCCAGTGCTGAGTAGGGATGGCTCTCTCCCAGGCTTTACACAGGTTTGAAATGATCGATGACCAGTTGCTCAGCTTCCCCAGGGTCTGGGAGGCTCAAACTCACTGCCAGCTTCCCACATTGCCCGAGGTAGTCGGTGGGATGACTTCCTCCTGGGCTGGCCCGCATTTGAGACAGTTGGTGGTCAGCTGTTTGGCTTCTGTTGAGATTGGGAGGCCCTATCTTATTTTGGGGATGCTTCCCACATTGCCTAGAGGTGATGGTTTCCTCCCCAGGCAGTCCGTGGGTTCAAGACAGTCGGTGGCCAGTTGCTTGGCTTCTGTTGGGATTAGGAGGCCAAAATTCACAGGATTGCTGGATAGCTCCCACACTGCACCTGCCTGTTGAGTAGGGATGGCTCCTCCCTGGTCTGGCCCTGTGTTTGAGATGGTCTTCAGTCAGTTGCTTGGCTTCCCTAGCTTCTGGGAGCCCAAGCTCACAGGGTTACTTCCCTCACTGCCCTGAGGTTCTGGGTAGGGATGGCTTCCTCCCTGCACTGGACCCAGAGTTGGGATGGTAGCCAGCCAGTTGCATAGCTTCCACTATGCTTAGGAGGCCCAGACTTGCAGGGTTGCTTCACCACACCACCATGAGGTGCTGTGCAGGGACAACTTCCTGGCTGGGTCAGACCTGGGTTTGAGTTGTTCGACAGCCAGTTGCATGACTTCTGCTGGGGCTGGGAGGCTGAAACTCACAGAATTGCTTCCTGCACTATCTGAAGTGGTCGGTAGATGCGGCATCCTCCTGTGCTGTACCTGAGTACAAGATTGTCAACAGCCAGTTGCAGAGTTTCCACTGGGACTGGGGCGCCCAATCTTGCAGTGATGCTTCCCTCCCCACTGTCTTGAAGTGGTGGGTAGGGATAGCTTCCCCATGGGCTGGACCTGGGTTGGAGAAAGTCGACAGCCAGTTGCAGGTCTTCTGCTTGAGTTAGGCTCAAACTCACAGGATTGATTTCCACACTACCCCAGGGTCAGTCCTGGGTTTGAGATGGCTAGCAGCTGGTTGTTCAGCTTTCCAGGGACTGGAGGCCAAGAGTCACAGGGTACCTTATCTGCTCCCTCTCTGGGCCACCCCTGGGTTAAAGACAGTCAACGGCCAGTTGCTCAGTTTCACTAGGGACTGGGAGCCCCAGACTCTCAGGGTTGTTTCTCTCTGCCCAAGGTGTTGGGCAGGGACAGCTCTGCCCTGGCTTGGATCCAGGTTTGAGATGGTTGTCAGCCAGTTGCATTGCTTCCACTAACTGTGGGCCTCCAACACTAGTGGGAGACATCCAAAGGTAAAGTTGCGATCCACAGAAAGGAAGGGTGCAGGCAGGATAGGGCAGCTGGCTCAAAATACAACACACAGCAGGTCTAAGCCTTCACTACACCAATTAAGCACTGGATGCTTCTAAAGTTTTCAAATGCTTTATTGCAAAATAAACAGCACCAGCGTACAAATGTGCTCACAGGCCACTTCTTCCTCTGGCATGTTGGGTTAAATAAATCCTTTGTCAGGGGCATGGTGAGTGGGATTAAGTAGCAGTCACATTTTATAGTGCAATCAAAAAATATGTTAATTAAACAGTGATGAGTACTATAAGCTGCAACCACATGAAAGCAACTCATTTCACACTTAGCTAGTACTTTACTAGTCAATTACTCCTTGGTAAATAAAACTTGTATTAAATTAAATGAATATCCCTTTGTTAAACACTGTATTTTGTAGGAAATAAGTTGTAACTTTCAGGAATAATGCCTCTAAGATCCATTTAATAGTAGTTTAACCCCTAGAAGAAAGTTCAAGTTACATAAAGGGATAAGAAGAAATAGGGAGGAGGGATATATTTAGAAGAAAAGAGAAAACAAATATGAAAAGAAACCAGAGTATCGTAATCTGACAGCCTGGGTTCACCTCACATACACATTTGATGCCCGGCAAAAGTGGCCAGTGAGCACGTTATTATACTGGTGGCTTTTTTTTTGCAATGAAGCATTTGAAAATTTTGGAATCAACCCCAGTGGAAGCCCTGCTACTGGCTGGCAACCATCTCAAACTCGAGTCTGGCCTACTTGACACATCGGGAGAGCAGGCCTCACCCAGCCTGAATGCACCAAAGACTGCCTAGGCCCAGTGGCCTGGTCCCTCTGGTGCTCTATTTTTTTTGTATTAAATGTACTTTATTAAATTTTAAAAATACAACAAACAAACAAAAACCACACAAACTTAACAAACACTACAATTCCAAAACAAAACACATCAAACCATCCTCAAAACTCATTCCCTCCCCAAATGTAACCCCACATTCCTCCCAAGGCACAACCACTAGGTAATAAAACCTGCTAAGTGGATACAGTATGAGAAAGAAAGATCAATCGACGATATAATAATCTAATAAGGAGCTCGGGCAGTGAAAGAGAAGGTGAACAGACAACAAGCAGGGCTCACTCCTATAACTGTACCGTGACAGATAATAAAGCATGACGGGTTCCCATCTCCTTTGCGTGGAGGAGAGGACCAGACGGCTAGACTCTGCACTCTGGAAATCTGCCATGGGGTAGGATTTGCTCTGCCCAAGCTGAGTTCCAGAGAGTCTTGTTGAGGGTATATCTACCACCCCCTAATTTTTTAGGCCTTCATATTTATGTCTTTTCACCTTTATTTTTACATAATTTGTTTGAAAAACAGATTACTCTTTGTTTCTATTGTTCCTAACATATAAACATTTCTCCTTTGCCAGATATACAGAAATCTTGCATTAAATGCAAGTTCCTTGAACTCCACTAGATGCAAGGAAAGATGGTGAATGCTAACACAGGTAATCCTCCCCTGAAATGGTTGAGATTCAGAGTCAAATGTACACTAATGTAGCATTTCCCCAGGTCCAAGTCTTTGATTTAAATAAGATTATTCTAGCACTGTATAACATATACATTAAGTAGCTGTTACATGTTTTAGTAAATAACACTATATTTTTATTTTTATATATATTTGCAAGACTACAATTGTTTAATTATGAAAACAAATTGAAAATATAAGTTTATATTTATGACTCACAGATTACTGTTCTACAAATATGTTACCGAAGGAGTTGGGCAGGGATCATCTTTTATCAGGCTGAATTTGGGTTTGATACCATCAATCTCCACTTGAAACCCTTCCGAGGGGTTGGAGACCCAAACTTGCAGGACTGCTTAACCACACAGCTCTGAGATCATAAACTGAAAATGGTCATGGGCTTGAGTTCGAGAACATTGCTCTCAGTTGGAAGGCTTTTCGGAAGGGCTAACAATGGCAAACTCTCAGGGTTGCTTCTCACGTTAGCTCAAGGTGTTGGGAATGGACAGGCTTCTACCCGTTCGGATCTGGGTTGAAAATCATCTGATCTCACAGATTACTGTTCTACAAATATGTTTCCAAAGGAGCTGGGCAGGACAATCTTCTTCTCAGGTTGGATACCATCAATCTCCATTGAAGCCCTTCCCAAGGGGTTGGGAACCCAAACTTGCAGGACTGCTTCCACACAGCTTTGAGACTGTAAACTGAAAATGGGCATGGGCTGAGGTTTGAGAACATTGGTCTCCAGTTGGAAGATTTTCCAAGGGCTAGGAGAACAGACTCTCAGGTTGCTTCCTACATTAACTCAAGGTTTTGGGAAGGGCAGGCTTCTCCTGGCCAGATTCAGGTTTTAAAACAATGATCTCCACTTGAAGCTCATTACAAGGGGCTGGGAACCCAAAGCTCATAGAGCTGCTTCCCTGCACTGCCCTGACATTGTAAATTGAAAACAGGAATGGGCTTGGTTCAAGAACATCAATCTCCTGTTAGAGGACTTCAGAAGCTGGAAGACCCAGTTTCTCAGGGCTGCTTCCCACAGTGTCCCAAGGTCCTGTGCAGAGACATCCTTCTCCATGGGCCTGACACAGGTTTGAGAGCCTCAGCCTCTAGTTGGAGGGCATCTTGAAGAGCTGGGAATGCCAAACTCACAGAGCTGCTTCCCACATCACCCCAAGTGGCTGGGTGAAATGGCCTTTACCTAGGCTGAACCAGGCATTGAGACCTTCAAACTCTACCTGGAGCATTTCCCAAGGACTTGGTGCCCTAAACTCATAGCCAGGCTGCCTTCCTTCCCTGTTGGGCAAGGGTGGCAACTGGATCAACCAGGGTTCGAATGCCTTCTTGGGAGGAGGCCCAGGACTTGACCCCTTACCCACTGCAGACCTCAGCCCAAATGGTTTTCAAACTCTAAAGCCTTAGACACCACCATTGTTCACATTACCTACCTACCTACCTAGGTTTGCAGTCCACTGGGTTGGGCAAACCTCTCACATTCTAGCCTGGGAGAGGGACCTACCCTCCATCAAAATCATATGAGCACAGATAGATCTGGGACCTTCTCCCCATACTGACTTTGGACATTCACCACGGGCCAGTGAATGTCCCATCAGGCAGTCGATTACAACATGAGTCGGCTGCTTAACATACTTTGAGAGCAAATAGGAAAAGGAAGATATCGGATCCTCTCAATGGACACTGAAAAACATTTGACAGAGTGGAATGGAATTAGTTGTTTGAAATACTGGGGAGGTTGGTCTGGGTGAACCATTCCTGGGATGGATAAAGGTGATGTATAGAAGGCCTAGGGCGAGGTGGTCGTAAATGGCGGTAGGTCAGAGAGTTTCATGCTGGAGAGAGGCACGAGGCAGGGCTGTCTGCTTTTCCCTTATTGTTTGCACTTGCAATAGAGCCTTTGGCTATAGCAATTAGAGAATGTGGGAGCATACAGGGGTGGGGGAAGGTAGGTCACAACATAAATTGGCACTATACTGCGATGATATGCTGTTGTTCATGAAGGACCCTAGGCGATTGGTTCCTCCACTTCTGTCATTAGTAGAGGAGTTCGGGAAATTCTCGGTTACAAAATTAATCTGGGAAAGTCAGAAGTAATGTGGTCTAAGGGTGCTGGAGAACAGGTAAGACAATGGGACTCAAAGTGGTGGGACGAGTATGACATACTTAGGGGTCCAGGTTGGTAGATCACTGGGGTCCCTATATAATTTAAACTGCACCAAATTGATAAAAACAATAGAGGCAGATCTAAGAAGGTGGATGCAGCTACAGGTGTCATGACTAGGCAGAATTAATATAATAAAATGAATGTGCTGTCTAGGATCTTATACTTCTTGCAAATGCTACACCTTGGTCTGTCTAAGGAGGATGTACAAAGGTTGGAGAAGGCATTTACTGCCTTTATTTGGAAAGGAAAGCACCTGAGGGTTAGTTTGGGGAGGTTAAAGGCAGATAAAGAAAAAGGGGCTTAAATTTCCCGGATTTAGAAACTATTTCTTGGCTATACAGCAAAGATATGTGGTGGACTGGGTACATAAGCCAAAGTTGCCAGCTGGGTTGAATTGGAGCAGGAATGGCCCTAGGTAGCTAATGGCATACCTCCACAGTAAAGGGTTAAGGTGTATAGGAGGGAAAAGAAGTTAATCCTCTAGTAGTGCAGGTATTAGTGGTCTGGAAGGCATTAAGGAGAAAAGGATGGACACAAGGAAAGGAAACACTTTTAATGCATGTGGCAGGAAGTCCCTATTTCTTACCAGAGTTGGAAGATATAGGCTATGGGAATTGGGAACGAAGGGGAATAAGAAGTCTGGGGCACCTACTAGTAGGAGGGTGGGTTTGCTCATTACAGGAGTTGCAGGAGGTGGTAGGAGGGGTAAGAGGGACAAATTCAGGTATTTTCAGACCAAGGCATATATGGGAAGTCTGGGAGAGGAAATAAAGGGATGTATGAAGTGGACCCGGTGGAGGGATGATCTACGCAGCTCAAAATCAAGAGAATGGATTTATAGGCTGGGCGGTGAAGAGAGGAGGGCCTCTACTCCTAATAGGATGGTAAGAACTAAGAAACTGAGGGAAAGAGGCCTTGGTAGGGACATAACGGAGAGAAATTAGAAATTAGTACTCAGATGTACTCCAGAATTATGGCATGCAACAAATACAAGGAGGCATACTATAAATCATTCATAGAGTGTATCACCCACCGTGATTGTGTATAAGGTGCACCTGAAGTATCACCCTTATGGAAGGTGTGGTTCAGGAAGGAGGACATATATGCATTGTTTCTGGGAATGCCTGATACTGCAGAAATATTGGAAGGAAGTGGTGGTTAGAGTGGGAAAGACTGCTGGAGAGAGCTGCCAATGGACCCTCTAGGGTGTTTATTTCAGGTGGAAGATGGGGAGGAGGAGGAGGGACGTTATTACCTACGTGGGTCAGGGTGCTATGTGTTCTGGTTCGCCATGAGATCCAGAATACTTGGTATCACAAGTGGAAATTGACAGTACAAGGGTGGTGGAGGATGGTGTTGCAGACACTGGGGCTTGAGAGGCTAACCTATGTAATGGGGAAGAGAGGAAAGATTTACAAGACACTGGGCCCCTTTTGGCCACCTTGTTGGAGGAAGAGAGTTGATGCCATGGGAAGGTACAGGAGGTTGAGAGAGAGAAGGACGAAGGGAGGGACATAGAAAGTAGAAAAGAAGAAGCAGGAAAGGAGGGGCAGTGGAAAGGTTTAAAGAAGAATAAAAGGGAAGACAATAGGAATGAAGGAAAAGTCTGTGGAAACATAAGAATGGGAACAGGATTGGATGTATAAGCATGAGTATAATGGTTGCACTTTTATTTTTATTTTACTCTAATTTACTTTAATTTAATCTAATTTAATTTAATTTAACTTAGTTTAATCTGAATGAAACAAAGTTTGGAATGAAGTTAAAAGATTGATCTCTATCATGTATGATGGTGGTAGTAGAATGAATAAGTTGTGTATTTGCTTGTATGTTGAAGTTTGTTGAAAAGAAAATAAAATATTATACAAAAAAAAAAATGTCCCACCTGCAAAGAACTTTGGGACGCTCCACAAACCATGTAACCTCTGCTACAAATGATCTCGATTGCAAATTGAAAATTTTCTGCACCTAAACAAACATAAATGTATTAAAATCACAAACATGCTTTAAAATAAATATTTTTGCATTTATCATCACATAGTGCTGTGGCAGAAAAGTTGAAAACAATTTTGAAAAGTTACTCAGAGAAGAACATTCTTAATCATTCTATAAATAGGGTATGAGGAGTATGATTGTTGGCCACTGGTGGCACTGCCAGCAACAACACTGTCATCCTGGGTCATTAGCAAATCTTGTGCTTGCTAGTTGGGGAAAGAAATCATTTTAAGTCCATCAGTGCTGTGAACAGGTAGTCTTGTCAGTATGTACATTGTTTGCACTTTGAAAAACAGGTCAAAACTAAAGGTTTTAAGTAAATTATAAGCTTTCTCATTCTTAATCAGGACACCCATATGACTGTCTCACTCAGCTATGACATTCAGATAAGAACAGCATCAAAAATGGTCACATATCGCATACATTGTAGACTGAAACAAGCATTTGTCAATGCCGAATGTTGTCTCACTGGCATTGGCATTGGTAGTAGAGTTAGAGAGACATAATAGGAATGGCAGTGAAGTATTGAACTGATGCTAACCCCACCCTCCTGCAGAGACTGACAGACGCTGGGGGTGTGCCTTTGTTGTCAGTTATAATGCTTATGCCATTTCACCTCATCCTACCCTGTAGACACTGACAAGTGTTGTGGTGTGCTTTGGGGTCTTTGGGCCTTATACTTACCCCATTCCATAAGGAAATTTGCTGAGATGGGTGGCAGTAGGAGAATGGGGTGAACTTTGGGGCCGAACACTCTAAGGCACATCGCGATGCCTGTCACTGGCTGCAGGTTGGGGTGGAAAATGACGTGAGCATTACAGCCGATGATCCTAAGTCGCACCTCTGACGCCTGTCAGTCTCTTCATTTTTCATATTTTGTTTGAAAAACAGTTTATGTTATTTTGTTAATTGTTGCTAACATATGAACATTTCCTGACTGCACCTGGGTTCGCATGGTTGACATTCAGTTGCAGGGCTTCTGCTGGGACTGGAAGGCAGAATCTTGTAGGAATGCTTTCCCAACTGCCCTAAGGTGGTGGGTAGAGACTGCTCCTCTTCTGGCCCTTTCCAGGTCTGAGACAGTCAGTGGCCAGTTGCTGAGCTTCCCAAGGGCTTGGAGGCCCACACTCACAGAGTGGGTTCCCCACTGGCCCTGAGGTGCTGGGTAGAGGTGGCCCAAAATACCCCAAGGTGCTGGGTAGGGTGGATTCTGCCCACACTGGACTCGTTTCAAGAAGGTTGACAGCCCATTGCAGTGATTCTGCTGGAGCTAGGATGCTCAAACTCACAGGGTGCTTCCCTCAGTATCCTGAGGTGTAGAGTAGGGATGGCTTCCTCCTGGCCTATACCATTGTTCAAGACAGTTAACATGCAGTTGCAGGGTTTCTGCTAAGGCTGAGAGGCCTAAACTCACAGTGTTGTAATTTCCTCCACTGTCACAGGTACTGGGTAAAGATGGCTTCCTTGCTGGGCTGAAGTTGGGTTTGGAGACAGTCAATGATCATGCAGGGTGTCTGTTGGGATTGAGTGGCCTAAACCCATAGGGTTTCTTCCCTCAGTGTCCCTAGGTGCAGAATATGGAACAGCCTTTCTCCTGCCCTGTACCTCGGTTTGAAATGGTTGACAGCCATTTGCATGGTTTCTGCTGGGGCTGAGAGGCCCAAACTCACTGGGTTGCTTCCACCCCACTATTGCAGGTGCTGTATAAATATTGATTCCTTCCCAGGCTGGACCTGGGTTTGAGACAGTCAACGACTAACTGCAGGGTGTTTGCTGGGGCTCAGATGCCTAAACTATCAGGGTTGCTTCCCACAGTGCCCCGAGGGTGTCCTTAGGGATGGCTTCCTCCTGGCCTGTACCTGGGTTCAAGACAGCTGCAGTCATTTGCAGGGTTTTGCTGGAAGCGGAGAGGCCCAACTCGCAGGCTTACTCTCCCCTACCACTATCACAGGTGCTGGGTAAAGATAGCGCTCCTGGGCTGGACCTGAACCTCTGAGAACCAGGGAAGCCCTGTGACTTTCAGGTGGCTTCAGGTGCAACAAAAAACAAAGGAGATAATCCAGATAATAATCCAAAATTTAATGCGGCAAGGTGCACTGGATAATGCCCTTCTTCCCCAGTGCTTCGCCAAACACTGGGCCTTCCTCAGAGGGCGGGTCTGAGTTACCCATAGAACACCCAGGGAGTTTTTCCTTATGTGATTTACAAAAAGACAAATTGGTATATAAAATGTGTACAAAACAAACAACTTTAGAACTGTTGGCTAACAGTGTCATGAAATGGTTAACACACATTCTTTTTAGTCAATTCCTATTATTCTAGCTGTAATACAATTGATTACATAGATACATAGATACATAGACAGTGTCGGCAGATAAGGGCCTATGGCCCACCCAGTCTGCCCATTTGAGCTTGTAAGTTCAGTTTGTTTTCTAGAAGTCTGTTGCCCTTACCCTGACCTCCAGAATTCCTTTATGTCTATCCCATGTATTCTTAAATCCGTGATTGTTTCAGCCCCACCACTTCCTCTGGCAGGGTGTTCACTTGTCCACCACCCGTTCTGTGAAGAAATTCTTTTCATGTTTCCTCTGAATCGTCCCTCCTCCAACTTCATTCCATGCCCTCTAGTCCTGGAACATCTTTTCGCTTAAAAAATGTTTTCCTGCACCCTGTTCCTCCCTGTAAGATACTTGTATGTATCTATCATATCCCTCTCTCCCTCCTCTCTCCTCCAGGGAGTACATGTTCAGTTCCTTCAACCTGTCTTCATAGGACTTGTGATGCAATCCATGCACCATCTTTGTTGCCCTCCTCTGAACCTTCTCTACCCTGTCTATGTCCTTACGTAGGTATGGTCTCCAGAACTGTACACTGTACTCAGGTGGGGCCTCACTAGTGTCTTGTATAGCGGAATTATGACCTCCCTTTTCCTGCTGGTGATGCCCTGCCTATACATCCCAGCATCCTATTTGCTTTACCTGCTGCCTTGTCACACTGTTTCCCTACCTTGAGGTCATCAGAGATGACAACCCCAAGATCCTTTCCTGCTTGGTGCACGCTATATCCTCACCCCCAACTGATATATTGTGCCAGGTTTTTGTGCTCCATATGCATTATCTTGCACTTCTTTGCATTGAATTTCAACTGCCAAACCCCTGACCATTCTTCAAGTTTCTGCAGGTCCTTCTCATTCTGTCTACACCCTCTGGTGTGTCTACTCTGTTACAGAGCTTTGTGTCATCAGTGAACAGTGAAATTCTGCCTTCTAGGTCCTCGCAATGTCACTGATGAAGATGTTGAATAGGACCGGTCCCAGCACTGATCCCTGTGGTACCCCACTGGTACTCTTCCTCTGTGGACTGACAGCCATTTACCACCACCCTCTGTGTCCTGCCACCCAGCCAGTTACCTACCCACCACACTACTGTCCTGCCCACACCCATATTCCTCAGTTTGTGTAATAGTCTTCTATGTGGCACAGTGTCAAAGGCCTTGCTGAAGTCCAGATAGGCCATGTCCACTGCCCTCCCTGATCCACCTCCTAGTCACCCAGTCAAAAATTCAACCAGGTTGGTCTGACATGACCTCCCCTGGTGAAACCATGCTGCCTTGGGTCCTGTAGTCCATTGACAACCAGATGTTCCACCAATCTCTCCTTCAGTAGTGCTTCCATTAATTATTACTAGTTAATAGTTCATCTTAGAAACGATGACTATTGTTAAGTTTTAGCCAAATAAGGTACAAAGTTTGAGTCCCATTTTATATTTTGTCTAAGGAGAGACTTAAAAGGAACATGAGAAAGAGGGGTGGGGCAGAGGGAAGTAGGAAGAGGCAACAGGGAAGAGAACAAGCATATGTCAATGCTGAACGTTTGCTTGCTGGTAGCAGTGGTGTTTGGCACATATGGTACTTCATGTTCAACATTTTCACTGCAGTACTGGATAAAATAATGACCTGCAGTTCATATTATTTAACCTATAAAAGCTTGTACAAAAACTGCCACAAATTAACATTTCCACTTTGATCATTTCATACATCCCAATGCTCCCTTTAGTTTGAGACACTAGGTTAAGTGACAATAGTCTTGGGTATAGCGACTCATGGCTTGTGTTTGTTTTCAAAATATCTTTTATTCCCAGTCTCACAACTTTATTTTTCTTCTCTGATAGCTGTGTGAATAAACTATGGGGCAGTAAAAGAGGATCACAGACATACACACACACACATGCTCCATCTCTCTCTCTCTTTCTCTCTCCTGCTCTTTCTCTCAGCTCAAGTTATACAATGTTAGGCATGTTAGGCTCCTAGTACAGTAGTTCTGTTACCTGTGTATTTCAAACATGGCTTAGACTACTAATACTAAACCTGTTTTACAGGTTGCCAAAATAACATTCTTAACCGATTAGCTTATTTAATGTGTATTTAAAGTTATATGATGTTAGGGTCCCAATACAGTAGTTTTACAACCTCTGCACTTCAAACATGGCTTAGATCAGTGATACTAAACCTATTTTACAGGTAGGCAATATATGTTTTTACTGATTAGCTTACTTAATGTGTATTTAAAGGTATACAATTTTAGGGTTCTAAAACAATAGTTCTACAATGTCTGCAGCTGAAACTTAGCTTAGACCAATGATACTAAACCTGTTTTACAGGTCATGAAACTAATTTTTATTTAACAAATTTGCTTATTTAATGTGTAATTAAAGTTATACAATGTTAGGTTCCTAATACACTAGTTCTGCAGCCTCTGCAGTTTAAACATGGCTTCGACTAGTGATATTAAACCGGTTTTACAGGTAGCCAATATAACATGTTTTTAACCGATTAGCTTATTTAATGTGCATTTAAAGTTATATGATGCTAGGTTCATAATACAGTAGCTCTGCAACCTCTGCAGTTCTAAGATGGCTTAGGCCAGTGATACTAAACCTGTTTAACAGGTAACAATTTTGTAACTGATTAGCTTATTTTTATGTGTATTTAAAGTTTTATGATGTTAGTTTCCAAATACAATAGTTTTGTAACCTCTGCAGTTCAAACCAAACCTGCTTTACAGGTAGCCAATATAATATAATATAATTATGCTGCTGAAATCCAAACCAAACTAGCTGAGCATAAATCATGTATTAAACTGGTGATTATTTACTGTGGTACTTCATCTCCTTCATAGTACGCCCAACAAATCATAGCACAGATAACATATCTCAGCCTAATCAGTTATCCATTCAGGTTAACCTTAATTATGCTGCCATTAAAACAAAACCAGCTAATGTGAAATCAACAATGAACATTTTTTTGCCTGGAAAACAGAAAATAAATATGTGGAATTACTAAAATATTCCATGAAACTACTATTGGATAGCCAGTCAGGACTGAGTATCACTGAACTATTTATCAGACAAGACATTTAACTCCACTCCCTGCCAAAGGAACAGTCTAAGATAAAACATTTTCAAGGTTCCTGATTAATGCCCTTAATGAATAAGAATATTTGCTTTGCAAGTTGTAAAGGAGTAGTTGTAAACAAACCCAGGGAAAAGACCAAGTGAAAGAGAGAAAGTGATCTAACACAGTTCTCAGGAATAAACAATGGGTTAATAGCACACTTTTGTTTGTTTTTTACTTTGAAGTCTCCTACTGGGTGAATTCACAGCAGTTCACCAGCAAACATAAAACTTTGCACATTTCTAACAGAAAGCCAGTCAGTCACCAGACAACCTTGTAAAAGTAACATTTATTGAGAGAGAGAGAGAGAGAGAGAGAGAGAGAGAGAGGAGAGAGAGAAACACGTGAATGAACAGCGGATTGATGGCACATCATAACCTTTTTACTTGAATAGGCACCAGTGCTAGGGTGATCAGCAGCTGACTAAGCATTAGAAGTCTACAGCACTACACTGCTAACATGCTAACACGTATCTATCACTTTCCAACATTAAGAGCCACAATTTTAGAGCCGCAAATACATCAGATGATAATAACTGTTAAAGAGCCACAGGGTATCACAGGCTTAGACAAAATGCACTTTCATACTTTTTTAATATGCTTAAGTTCTTTTCTGTACAATTTTACTTAGAATCTAAACTGCCCATATGCATTCCAATGTCAGCTCTTGTGTTGTATTGTCCATGTCTTAAAAATGTTTTCACATAACATGTAAACCTAAGTTTAATTTTGCAGCAAAGATAGCCTTCTCATCGGGCTTGTCATACAGCGCTTCTCTCATCAGAACGCTAAATAATCAAGTTCTTGTAAGAGTGCCTCCAAAAGCTTTGGCTTTTGGATGAACACTGTTTCTTCTTTTGGCCAGAATGGTATGATAAATAATAATTTAATGTGCTTTGCCACATGTTGTAGCAAGAAGAAAATATTCGCATATCAGCAACAAACTGGACATGCACAGTAACAGAACACAGAGAAATATTCAAAACTGCAGTGCACTGCCACAGAGAAATACTGTTTACTTTCATTTGTAAATGGCAAAACACTACACAAGATGTAGGTTGAAATCTGAGTAAAATAAAATGGCTTTACAAACGCAAGAGGCCTGTGATAATTGTCTGACTCTACAACCTGAAATGTGAAAGCACAAAGAAATAAAAAACTTACACTGTTCCCATGGCTCTCATACGCAATCAACAATCATAGAGCATGACAAATACTTGTTAAACTGAAAACTAGGCAAATCTGCATATGTTTAATATTAATTAAGCAGATTCTTGTCTTGTCTTGCCCTTACTACCAAACAACAACCTCACAAAAGGAGGACAAAACGATATTAAAATGTAGTGGAACAAACTAGCTGACTTCAAATGACTATCAGCAAAGGCTGTGGAATAAGGAACTTATTTAAAACAAACATTTGTCAATACCGAATGTTGTCTCACTGTGTAACAGGGGATCCTGTTGTGAAGTATAACCAATCACTTAAAGATGCAATAACCCCCATTATTTCTTTTCACTCTATCCTATCCTCTATTATATTTCAGTATCTATCCTATACTTTCTTGTCAGGGTGGCCAACCTGGCAATCTTCTATCTATCCTTTACTGTCCCTTTTTTTCTTTTTCTGTCAGTACTTAATTGCATCGTGTTAAAAATATATGTACTGTATATATATTGAAAAGCTATGCTCAGCAAACCTTCAGTGGCTACTGGGAGAAGCAGTCCAACAAGCTCAGTGTCCCAAAACAAATGTCAAGAAGGAGCTGTTTCATTTGTAAACAAAAAGAGCCTCTAAACAGCAGAGGGCTGAGTTGTGAAGCAAGTGTCTGCTGCAACTTCAGCTAGTAAGTTAAGAAGCAGTGGCTGTAAAACTAAGGGAAACTGGAACAAATAAAAGGTATTGTACTAAAATAAACTGTTACCTAAGTGCCCATGTTAGTTGCAGAGGTCCTTCTATAGAGCAGGCAACTCATGAAATGGCAGCTTATATGGTCTCAAGGAGGAGTGATGTCAGAAGGGAGGAGCTAAGCTAATGCTCTGACATCATAGTCCTATAATTAAGTTTATATTTTTGTTTTAGGACCTTGTGAGGAAATAAATTTATTTTTGGGTAAACCCTTGAAGTGCTAGAATGATACTAGCTGGGTTTAATATATATATATTTATATATATAAGCTTGAAAATGCCATTGTTCATCTTAATTAAGATATCACATGATTGATGAGGTCACCCTGTGGCATTATAAAAGGTTCCTCTAGGAGAACCAAGAGAGATAGGTGGTCAGTAAGGTTCTGGCCAAGGAGAGAAGGTTCTAAGAAGAAATTGTGCAAGTTTCCACATTGTTTGAGAGAGAAGAACTCAGGAATTTTGTAATTGTTTTTTTGCAAGAATTATCTCCTGATGTTTGAAGAGGTGTGACGGATTAACACCATTTATTTTTCCTTTCTGTATATATTAAATTTAGTATTTTATTTATTTTTTTTCTTCTTTTGAATAAAATGATAAATGCAGACATATGCATTTTTATGCATCCTATCTGGTTGTATGATCTGTTTATTGGGACCCACACTACCACAACTGGTGTCAGAGTGGGATTCCAACCTCTGGGGTGTCAAAAGGTACTCCAGAGGGGTGTTAGCTGAAAATACCCTAGCAGATGCAACAACCAGAACAAGTGGAGTTGGATGCATTACATCTGACCAGGTCTGTCAGATTGAAGACTGGTGTCCAGTTGTTGCCAGGGATCGAACCTGCTACCAGACAAAGAAAGATGGAAGAAGGAGCCACAGCTGCAGCTGGTAATCCAAAGAAGGAGGAAAGCCAGATGACCCCAGCACCGGAGGATCAAAGTGAACTACTGAAATGGCTTTGTTTATGCCAACTTGAGATGGAGCCAGAGAGAAGGAGACCAGAGACAGAGGGATAAAGACCGAGGATACAGAGGCAAGAGAAATGGAGACAAGATGAAAATGGACAGCAACCTTAAAAGCTATTCAGGACATGACCCAGGGCAGATGGGGAGATCTGTTCCTAGAGACATTAAATTAACTAAGTTGACAGAGGTGGATGATATTGAGGCCTATTTGACAACTTTCGAGGGTGACCCAAACCTGCAACTGGCCCAGAGACCAATGGGTGATTCGTTTGGTCCCATACCTCTCGGACGGGCACAACTAGTCTACAGCCAGCTAAGTGGAGCTGATAGCTCAAATTATGACAGAGTTAAAGAAGAAATTCTTCAGATATAATATCAGCATGGAGACATACAGGCAACGATTTCGTCTCAGAAAATGGCAAGCTTGGATTCCCCAAGAGAAACCTACGCCCGCTTGAAGGACTATTGTGGAAAATGGCTACAACCCACCACCAAAACTGTAGACCAAATCATGGAACTGATAATAATTGAACAATTCATCCAGATATTACCTGTGGAAGTGCAATTATGGATAAAAGAACATAAACCCGAGACAGCCAAGACACCATTAAGTTGGCTGAAGATTACCTAGCAGCAAGAAGCACCCGAGCCAGAGGTAACCAGGGCAATCCAGGACCATCTAATGTGCTGGTAAGACCACCTTTTAATGCTTCTACTAACCAGAGACAGTTCTATCGAAGGAGAGAGGTGGGAGAGTTCCATATGCAGAAATAATATGCCATGGTTGTCTTGGAAAAGGGCATATTGTAAGCAACTGCTCAAATAAAATATCTGATTTAGCACATCTTGCCCTAGCAAATTTTGGGTATGTGACCTCTGTAGGTATTGGGAACAACAGACTTTGGGTTTGCTGGACTCAGGCAGTATACAAACTTTGATCAGGGCTGATCTAGCACTGAATATGCCCCAGAGTGATTCAAATACTACTGTATGCAGCATGGAGACATACACGATACCCTACAGCATGTCTTAATATAACTGTAAATCAAGAAAGCCATGACATGTTGGTAGGCCTTGTTCCACGACTCCAGTACCTGTCATTGTTGAGGCAAGACTTTCCTCATTTTGACCTTTTAATGCAGCAGCAGAAGACTTCTACAGGAACTGTTAATGTGGTTACTAGGTCCCAGGCCAAAACACAAGACTTACAGGAAGTCTTTCCTTTGATAATGGTTATTTTGAGACTGTCAGTAAGGACAAAAGTCCAAGAAGACTAGGCGAAGAGAAAAGAGACTTGGAATGAAAATCATCAGGCTAAAGGTCAACTTAATATCCCAGAGACTCTAGTGCAAGATATTGTACAGGACCAAAAATGCGATGAATCTTTAACATCTTTATTTTACAGGTGGACAAGGTTGGACATCCTGGACAATCTCGATTTATTATCAAAAACAATATCCTGTATAGAGTTGTTGTAGAGACTGGTACAAATGAGGAACTTGAACAGTTAGTGGTACCCAGTAAATATAGGGAACAAATAATGCACTTGGCACATGATATTCCAATGGCTGGTCATGAAGGTAGAGACTGGACAGTACAACGTATTCTATCTCGATTCAGTTGGCCAGGGTCCACCAGGATGTTGCGGCCTATTGTAGGTCCTGTCCCTGCGCCAATTGGTTGCCAAGGAGGGAAGAAAGATATGGTGCCCTACAACCTATACCATATGTAACTACTCCATTTGACAGGGTGGCAATGGATGTGGGGACCTTTATTAAAAGTTCTAAGGGAATCAGTATATTTTAGTCATTTGTGACTACACAACCAGGTACCCTGAAGCAATACCAATGAGGACAGTTACTGCCCTCGTATTGCAGAAGAACTGGCAAAAGTCTTCAGCAGGATGGGAATACCAAGGTTATCCTGACAGACCGTGGTAGTAATTTTCCTCCATCATGCTGCAAGAACTATACAAATTGCTAGGGGTATCTGCTGTTAGAACATCCCATACCATCCCCAAACTGATGGGTTAGTGGAAAGATTTAACAAGACAATGAAATGTATGCTCCAGAAGTATGTGCAGGAGGAAGGCCGGGACTGGGATAAGTTTTGCCCTATTTGCTGTTTGCCTATAGAGAGGTGCCTCAGGCTACTACAGGGTTATCCCCTTTACCATGTTATATGGGCGTAACCCTAGGGTCCCTTAGATGTGGTAAAGGAGCATTGGGAACAGGGGTCTAATGTAGCATGCAAAATATACTTGAATACATGACTGCATTGAGGAAAGGCTAGTGAAATATTGACTATAGCCCATCAAAATGTTGACCAGAAACAACTCAAACAGAAAGAACATTATGATATGGGCTTAAAGCATAAAGCATTTGAACCTGGGGAAAAAGTGTTGCTATTGTTACCCTCCACTGAAAATAAATTGCTCATGCTGGCAAGGACCATATGTGATCTTACACCAGGTAGGCAAGGTAAACTATGCCATTGAGATGCCAGGGCATAGGCCGAAAAAGAATTTACCATGCCAACCTGCTGAGAAAATGGTAGAAAAACAGAAACCCCAGTGTTGTATATCCAGACCGATCCTGATAGAGCAGAGCTAGATATAGTATTGACAGGATTGATAAATCTGTTAATGACACTGAAGTGCATATCAATCCTGACTTAAACCCTGCACAGAGATTAGAGATTGATCATCTCTTGGAGTATTTCACACGTACATTCACAAAGAATCCAGGGGAGCCAAAGGCATAGTCCATGAGATCAGAGTTAACCAAACCAAACCAAACCAAATCATCAGAAGCCATATAGATTACCAGAAAAGATCAGGCCAGAAGTAGTGGCTGAGATAAAACAAATGGAACAAGCAGGAGTGATAGTTCCTTCACGCAGTCCTTGGTCCTCTCCATTAGTGGTCGTGCATAAAAGGAAGGGGCATCAGGTTATGCTTAGATTTTAAGAAAATTAATGAAGTATCTGAGTTTGATGGGTATCCGATGCCACGATCGATGATCTCCTAGATCAGATTGGGTCTGCAACATACATAAGCACCTTAGATTTAACAAAAGGGTATTGGCAGATTCCATTGACCCCAAAAACCTAAGAATTAACTGCCTTCTGCATCCCTCTTGGTCTATATCAGTTCACTACAATGCCGCTCGGCCTACATGGAGCCCCGCTACCTTTCAACGGTACATGGATCATGTCTTGAGACCTCACAAGGGCTATAGTGCTGCTTATTTGGATGATGTGGTCATCTATAGCCCGACTGGGAGACTCATTTATTACAGCTTAGTGTTGTGGATACAAAGCATCCAGGATGCTGGAATGACCATTAACCTACCACACACTGGCATTGGCATTGGTAGTGCAGGAGTTAGAGACGCATAACAGGAATGGCAGTGAAGTATTGAACTGACGCTAACCCCACCCCACCCTGCAGTGACTGACAGGCATTGGGGTGTGCCTTTGAGTCATCAGCTATAACACTCATGCCATTTTATGTACCTTACCCTGCAGACACTGACAAGTGTCATGGTGTGCTTTGGGGTCTTTGGGCTTATACTTACCCCATTCCATAAGGAAATACACTGAGATGGGTGCAGTATAGGAGAATGGGGTGAATTTTGGGGCTGGACACTCCAAGGCACACCTTGATGCCTGTCACTGGCCGCAGGGTGGGGTGGGGGCAGAATGGCAGGAGCATTACAGCTGATGATCTCAAGTCCCACCCTGATGCCTGTCAGTCTCTACAGGGTGGGGTGTTACAGCTGAAAACCCTAATGCCATAGTCGTATGTTGGTGTTTTACTCCAAATTATCAACATGGGCTTTTGTGACCCCACCTCATGAAGAGCAGCACTATCAGTTTGTTAGCCGAAAGATGATTTTTGCATAGCGATCATGCCCATTTGGCGCCACAGGAATGGAAACACATTTTGGGCAGGATGTGAAAATGACAACTGTATTGTTTATGAGGAGTTGCACAAAATGGCAACATTGAAAATCTGGGTGGAAATATGAAACATTGGTGAAGTCATGAGCATGCATATAAACTGCTCAAAGCAGGTCTGTAACCCAATTCTTTTGGGATTTTTTAACCACGTTTTCAACATAGGCACTTTGGGACCACCCTCATGAACAGTGGCACTGTGATTTTGTTAATCTGTCCGAAAATTTATTTCCCATAGTAACCACACCATTGTATGCAGCAGAGCGAAACACATTTTGAGCAGGATGAAAATGATAGCTGTACTGTTCATAAGGAGGTGGAAAAATGCCAGTGTTGAAAATCTGGCATGAAAATATTGCAAATTCCATGGTTACAAGGGTGCATGAAAACTGCGCAACACATGCTTGTAACACAGTCATTTTATGGACTTTCATCACCAACTTTTCAACATAGGCATTTTAGGACCTCTGCTCATGAACAGTGGCACTGTCATTTTGTTACTCTTTGCTAAAACTGATTTCCCACAGTGAACACGCTTATTCTGTGCCATAAGTGTGAAACACACATTTTGGCCAGAATATGTAAAATGACAGCTGTACTGTTCATAAGGAGGTGTGAAAATGGCAATGTTGAAAATCTGTAGTGAAAATATTACAAATTCATGAAGTTATGAGCATGCAAGGAAACTGCACAATACACGCCAGATAATAGTCACTGTTTGATTTTTTCCTAAATTTACAACATAGGCTTTTGAGAGGCCACCATGAACAGTGGCACTGTCTATTCATTAATCAGTCCCAAAGGTGATTCTATGCAGTGACTGCAAAATCACCTTTGGGACCAAATAACGCCATGACAGTGACTGAATTCATGAGGAGGGGTCCCAATAACCCCATGTTGAAAATGTGGTGCCAAAATTCCCAAAATGGCTGAGATATGCGCCAAAGTTGGAAAAACCCTATTTATGCCATTATATAGCTTACGGGCATTTCTTCAGTTCACGGTCGGTTTTGAAGGGTGCAGATGTGTTCCTGGTCCACTGAAGAGCATCATGCCAGGCTACGGAGGTAAGTATGGGGTGAGGGGTGTGGGGAGGCAGGGTACACAGAGGGTGGGTGCAGGTTGGAGAGGAGCAGGACAGACTGCAAGTGACCATTTCTCTTTTCAGGGTAAAAAAAAGAAAACATTGCGGGACATTTTTGTTTTCTTACAGGGACATTTGGCATGCTCGGGTGGGCTCCCAGCATACCACTTCAATGTTTTGGGGGCTGTAGCTGAAGGGGATTGGGCACCCCATCAGCACTTATACTGAAGGGGTAGAGCCGGGGATTGGGCACCCCTCTCGGTACACTATGTGGGTGAAGACACTATGCCAATGGGGACTGGGATCCCATTGGCAAAGAAAGACTGTTGTGGGGAGCGTATGATACTGAGAGGGATTGAGCACCCTTCAGCACACACTTGAAATGGGAGGGGGTCATTATGCCGAGGGGAGTGGGCCTCCTTTGGGGAAATGAAGTGGTCGGGCATGACAGGGATTGGGCACCCTTGAATTTGGACGACGGCAGTCAGTGCTACCATGTTTACTGGAAAACATCTCCAGTAAAGGCACATTGGGAGTGTGTTATTGTGCCGCTGCATGACAAGTTTGCCTCTCATTGCAGCTGCACTTTTGTTAGATCTGGTGGCCACTTTACTATGCTTGGTGTCAGCGCCTGCATGCTGGCTTATCGGGGAATGAGGGACGCACCTACTGATGCGTGCCCTGCATTCACCCACAGTGACCGCACTCTCCAAATCTGTTGATTATTGCAATATGTTGGCTGGCCACAAGCACAAGCCAACATAAAAAGGAAAGAAATCCTGTCAGAAAAGATGCTCAAGTGTCAAACTACAGATTCTCCCTCTCTCTACTTGTATTCAAAACAAAACAAACAAACAAAGAAGGAAACAGACTGAGTAGTATTTATTTTCTGTGAAGGCAAAAATAAAAATGGAGCAGCCATTTTACTGACACCAGATGGTCTCAATACCTTGTTAAGCAACTTTTCATTGGATGACAAGTCTAACTCTACGAATTTGACAGTTGGTCCGCTAATATTGCGGCAGCAATGATTGAGCAAGTAAATGCTCTCTCAAGTGTCAGCATCATCCGATCAGCAAAATGAAGATGAGGGAGATGGCAGACTTTCTGCCAAATAGTGAATGTACCCTGAAAGTATCATTCCTGCAATACAAAAAACTGAAATTTTGAGAAACTAATACTTATAACAAGACTTCACAATAGCAGCATTGATCAAATGGTTGAGCACAACCTGGGTTATGGGTGGAGAAAACAAGTGGCCTGTCAGGCATGACTGGCATTAGACTGTCTATTAAATTGTGTTTGAATAGTTTTTGCTCTGCTGTTTAGATTGTGATGCTGGTCACTGGAACAAGGGCTGCAGATAGACATGATTGTCAGTACATATTATTTCTTTTGAAACATAAAAAGTAATATGAGTGATTTGTTATTGTGATCATAGAGGATAATGTATGGTCATCGATTGTTAACTGGTTTGTTAATCATCGAGAGGTTGCCAGGGTGACCATGTAAACCTCGAGAGCGAAGTTCGAGAGGTTTACGCCGCTATGGCAACCTTTGAGATGGGTTAAAAAGCAGTTGGCGAGCAATGTACCATATATAATATTTTATAGTGTATGGTACCATTTATGTTTAAAAATGAGAAAACAGTTCCTTACTGCAGTTTTTTGTGCCACTGCCGCTCTGCTCTGGGTCATGCTCTCACCCCATGGCCGTATCATGGCGCCCGATCAAGTTGCATGCATGCGCAGCCTGTTCCCGGTTGTTAACCCATCGATGTGACATACCTCTATGGGTTAACAATATCGTGACGCTACACTGATGGTAAAACATTGTTATGAAAAGGCAGATTCTACCTATGACAACGCTTCTATACATTATATGTGACACTGGAACAGTCTTGTGATGGGGAGGATAGGTGGCATGGAATGGAGGCGAATGAGTACGCTTATCTTTCTAACATGTCCTGTGCATTGATTTTATTTAAAACGCAATTTGCCAAAAGAGACTGAATAAGATACTATATAGCAGGTTGCATTCGTGGCTGATATATTTTCGTCAGAATTCGACCTGCTACACTAGGATTGCTCCCGCTTATATTTGCATTTCTGATATTCCTATGAGCTCTGATATCAGTGCTAGACAAAATGCTTACTAAGCTGGTAATGCACCTTTTCTGTCTTAGTAGTCAGTGATCAATTGCTTGCTAATCTGATAACAGACACCCTTTCTCACTTCTCTCAGTAACACACTCACTCTTTCTCGGAGTGACTCCTTTCTCAGTCAGCACTAGTGTTTAATGTACAGTCAGCCAGCAAGCAGGTAGAGGAAGCACCAAATTTGAGGTTGCCAGAAAAACACTGGCCAACAGTACTACTACATTGACTAAACTAAACAAGACAGTGGCTATTGCATTTGTCTTCCCGGTCCAATCACTACTGCAGGACAGACAGCACTTACACACTGAGACAAGAGAGACACACACCTACAATGTTGGAATGTTGCAGTCAGTATCTCCATCTCACCCTATTGTGTGTGTGTGTGTGTGTTTGTCTTTGTTTTCTCTCACTACAACAGCTTCCTGTAGCCCAACTCTGCCTGTCGTGGCTTCCTCTGTCAGGTGGGGGAGGGCGGGGCTGGCTGAGCTCCACAAGAAATGTTAAACATATGTAGAAACAAAGAAGAGCAGGCAGTCAGCGAACAACATTGTGCTCCCTGCACTTGCTGACAGCCGGCCCTCTCCCTCTCCTTGCAGCTTGCTGTTAGCCACCTCCTGTCCCTCTCCTGCAGTTGGCTGTTTTTGTCATTCCGCTCTGTCTTTTCCGCATCCCCTGAACACAGATCACACTGACAACACCTGTCACTGCTCTCCATTGGTACTGGAGGAGAGCACTTCACCAATACAGTGGCTATTGCACTTCTCTCCCCAGTTACACACACACACACACACACACACACACGAAACACGCATAGTTTTGGAAGAATTCTGCTCATACCTCTCAACTGTCCCTAATTTTCAGGGATGTCCCTTGATTTTACCTCAGAGTTTAACTCTATCCCTCCTAAAATTTGTGTTTCCACGTAAACTGGGGATTGAAGCACAAATTAATTTCAAACATTAAAGCTACAGAATTGCTTTCATTTAGAAATTGCATTTACACTAAGCCCTTATTCTACCAGCTTCCTGAGTGGATATCACTAATTTTGAAAATGTGTCCCTAATTTTGTCCCTTTGTCCCTGATTTTTTCAAACCTTGTCCCTGATTTATGAGGCAGGAGGTTGAGAGGTATGATTCTGCTGTCAGTCGCCCATCTCACCATCTATGTGTGAGTGTGTCTGTGTTCTCTCTTCTCTCACCGCTGATATTCTCTGCTCGGACACTACCTCGAGATGATGATCGCAACACTAGGAGACTGGGCACCCCTCAGTGTCACCATGATGTTTCAGGGAGGGGTGCTGGGTGCTGACAGGGAGGGTTGGGTTGGGGAGATAAAGTAAAAAGAAAGAAAGAAAGAAAATAATAATAAGAAAACCACACATGCATGGTACTGAGGATTATGAAAAGATCCATGCTCAAGTAGGTAGGCGGGGCCTGGTCTAGGGCAGGGGGAAGATTTTG
Source organism: Neoceratodus forsteri (assembly GCA_016271365.2). Classification (NCBI taxonomy): domain Eukaryota; kingdom Metazoa; phylum Chordata; order Ceratodontiformes; family Ceratodontidae; genus Neoceratodus; species Neoceratodus forsteri. Next base: position 490,458,063 of record CM028132.1, on the reverse strand, counting down.
GCATTGAGGGATTGGGCACTATTGTGTTTGGTGGCCGAAAATAAGTACCTTAAACACACAAGGGTCTTGGTAGTAAGAAACCATGCCACACTGAAATCTAAGCCTTCTCTTTACTTCCATTTAGCAGCACATATAAGAGGAGACTAGCTCAAACACAGACACACTTACAGGAAGCGAAATTCTCTTAAAGCTGTCTGTGTAACATTTCTTAAAGCTATACTACACATAACAATCCCTTCTGACTTAGCTAGAAGTACTTAAATCAATAATTCAGAAGTAATATGAAACTATTAAAGTTATTACTGCAATGTCCCTTTTAGTTAGTCTATGTCATTAGGCTATATCTCTACAAGTCCATTCTTTTGTTGGACATCTTATACGTCCTGACCGATGTAGTAGGACTCGAAGTTGTTGTACTGGAATCTGATTAGCATCAGCCACATCTTGTCTCAAATGCTGTTGTTTTCCTGTCTCTTCCTGTTCTTGTTTTGGAAAAATAATGCTGGATAACTACCCCGACTCTGGGTATTCCTTTTTGTTCTGTCTCAGTTCTAGTAATGAATTGGTCCACATGTTTTTTTCACCTCTGGTTAGTCAGATGAACACTATAGATGACATTTTGAACTTTTTTCCACCATGCCTTCTATCCATCTCTTCAGGCCTGCATACATCCTGACCCACACAAGATCATTGGGTTTGAAGGATCTGGTCTTAGGAAGCACTTTAGTTACTGACGATAGCCTAGAGGGTGAAGAAGATCCAATTGAGTTAGAATCTGACATCCAAACAACAATTCTGCAGGATATTCCCATGACACAGTGTGGTGTTGTTCGATACATTGCAAGAAAGTCCAAAAGGGCTATTTGCATTGCCGTTGGATTAGTAGGATTAGCTTTGTCCATACTCTTTCTAAAAGTCTGAACCAGGCGTTCCACTTCACCATCTAAACTTGGATGATAGGGAGGTGAGACAATATGGTGGATACCACTTACTGGCAAAATGCTTGGAAATCAACAGACATGAACTGTGGTCTGTTATCCGAGACAATCACTTGTGGAAAACCATGGGTAGCGAAGATAGATTTCAACACTGTCATGATACTCTCAGTAGTTGTCAAAGACATTTGATGAATTTCTGGCCATTTTCAGGTGGGGCAGCTGCAAACTAGGGATGCTAGCTGCACTCGATCGAGACTTAGATAAACCGGATGGTTTGTTTCTGCTGCACATTCATATGCTTGTATGTTTGAACTATAAGTATCAGTTAAGAATAACCACGTGGAATTTAAATAAGGTCCCAGGAAATCAATATGCAACCTTGCCAGGGTTTTTCAGGTCATTCCCAATGGCGAACTGGAGCTCTTGCTAGATTTCATATTGATGCAGCACAACCTTCGCATCTTTGCACAAATGGTATATGTCTCTGTCAATGGAAGGCCACCATACATGAAGTCTGGCCAGAGATTTCATTTTAGCAATGCCTGGATGGCCCACATGCAAAAGAGTCAACACATTTGAGTGATAACATTGGGGTACTATGACACGCAATCCCTATAGAAGACACCTTTAGCAATGGACAACTGCTGTCTCTTTGTATGGTAGGGTTGTAGTGCAGCCGAACAAGTAGTGCCTTGCAGCCTACTCTAAAGCATATACTGAGACAGTTGTTTCATAATTACATCTTGACTGGTCGCTTTTGCAATGTCCATGGCTAGTACTGGAAGCTGATCTAACTGTTGTAGCTCCATTGACACACAACAGTAGAGTCCTCCACGTCTTTGAATTGCACTGAAAACTATCTGGCCCCACCTAGCATACTAATGGCTCCTCTCTAAGTCCCACAGTGAACTCCATTTCTAGATATTGGTAACCTCGACAAGGCATCTGCATTTCCATGCTGATCTGTTGGTTGGTATGTAACCTTGAAATTATAGGCAGACAAATATAATGCCCATCATTGAAGTCTGCTAGTGGCTATCTCTGGAATTCCTTTTCCTGGACTGAAAATTGTCACTAGTGTGCTTGTGATCCATCTTCAGGTGAAACCTGAGACCTAGCAAGTACTGGAGAAATGTCTGGACTCTGAACACAATTATAATGCCCTCTCTGAATCTGGGCATAATTCATTTCAGCTGCAGTGAGTTTGTGTGATGCATGGGCTATTGGCTTCTCCACTCCTTCTGGATCTGTATGGAAAGGACAGCCCACACACACAGGACTATCATCACAGGCCAATGTAATAGGTAAGTTAGGGTCATAATGAGTTAAATTATTCATATCGTTTAGAGAGAGCTTGATAGCTTGAACTGCCTTACTGTGGCACTTGGTCCACTTCCACGGAGTACCCTTATGTAACAGTTCATTTAGGATAGCACATTTAGTGGCTAAACCAGGAATGAAACGGTCATAGTAGCACACCATACCCAAGAATGAGTGCAACTCTGAAACATTCTGTGGTTCAGGCAGTGCACAGTGGCTTCCACCTTTCATCATTCAGACTAATTCCATCTTTGTCAATAGTGTGACCTAAGTACGTGACACCTGGTTGACAAAATTGACATTTTTCTCTTCTAAGTCTGAATCCACTCTGTTGCAGTCTCTCTAAAGTCATTTGTACGTTAAGTGAATGTTCTGCTTCTGTCTTGCCCATGACAATGATATCATCCAAATAACAAGCAACACCTGGTATATCACCCACCATTTGCTCCATCACTTTTGAAAATTGCAGGTGCAGAAATAAGGCCAAACATAACTGTTTGTACTTGTACAGTCCTTGTGTGTATTAAACACTACCAATTTCTGAGAGTCAGTATCCAACTCCACTTGAAGGTATGCACACAGCGAGGTCCAATTTAGAGAACCCCACACCACCATTCAGTCTATTAAAACGTTCCTTTGGTTAAGATAAAGGAAATACATCTGTGCTAAGTACTGGATTAAGTGTCACCTTAAAATCTCCACATTTTGAACCTTAACACCTGGTTTAGATACCACCACAATTGGAGTGGCCCAATCTGAACTTGAAACCTTTTCCAGCAACCTCGCTTTTCCAGTCAGTCCAATTCTGCCCCAATGACTGGTTTAAAGGCAAAGGAGTTTCTGTGGTTTACAAAACTTAGGGACTGCAATAGGCTTTGTAACTAGCTTGGCTTTAGCTATCGTGCAATATCCCAGGCCTTTCCACAACTCTGGATATATGTAAACTCTCCCAAGTTTGGGCAGATTACTGCTTTGTGGTACCTGGGCAGCAGCAAGTAGGCAAAATCTGCTGGATCAACATGAATGTTTAGAAGAACCTGGGTGACTCTGCCTAAAATGTTAACACCCTTTTTGAAACCAGAAATGTTAAATGTGTACCAGTACTGGGAGAATCAGTTCTATACTAACGTGGTAAATGAGTCCAGTGGCTGAATTGGTTGCCCTTCAAATGCATGCAGCAACTTATTACAAGGAGACAATGGTGGCTTATCCAGATCAGACCATGTTTGATGGTTAATAAAAGTAACTGGAGAAGCAGAGTCTACCATTAAATGCAACTGATACCTCAATTGTGGCAATTGAAGTAACACATAGAAAGGAGGAACATCTTTAGTCTGCATTTGTGGTGGCTCTGAACTGACTACCATGCTTCTCCTCTTCCTGCAAACCTTAGCAATATGCCCTTGACGTTTGCATGCATGACCCGGAACTTTGAATTTGCACTGGTCCTGCTATGCTGAGATGACCCACATGATGCACATTTGTACTGGCCATGCAATTTGAGTGGAGTGGTTGAATTTTTCTTTGAAAACAGTGGCTTAGACTTATGTTTGAGCAGTTTTGATTTGGGGTTTACTGCAGCTACATGTACCTCATTTTATTGTCCATCTTAGCATGTGCTTCATTTTCTGCAGCCTCATACAGTTGTGCCAAATGTAAAAGTTCTTTAGTAGACTTTTGACACTTACAGAAAGTAATTGCTGAATTCTTCATTATTGTTCATTATTCAACCCCATGACAAACTTATCAGCTAGATTAGATTCAAGATGCTTCCTGCTCCACCACATGTGAGACCTAAGTGTTTGATCTCAGCCAAATACGATTGTAATGACTGACCTGGTTTTGGCAGTAACTGTAGAATTGATAACGTTCAGCCTTTGGAAAAATTGTTAAACTGTATTGTGCATTCAATTTAGCCTTTAGCTCTTGATATGACAAATCTTCTGGCCAGTCCGTGCACACAGACTGCATAAAAGTTTGAAGGTTTCATTCCCAAGAAAATACAAAAGCAACTTGAATAAGCGTATCCTGTTGCTCATCATTAGCAGCTTGTATGGCAGCAGGTAATAAACCACTGATGAAACCATCGAGACCATGCATCCCAGTCCGCTCCTGTAAAAATTTCAAAGCTGGTTAAAGTTGCCATGATATTGTGCAGTTCCAAATTGCTTGCTTGCCTCCAATGCAGAAAGACACAAAATGGTGTAGTTCAGTAAGCTGGAGCTTTGAAAATGTCCACCATCTGTCGCCGCCAGTTTGTTGCGCTTGGTGGCCAAAAATAAGTACCTTAAACACACAAGGGTCTTTGTAGTAAGAAAACCATGCCACACTGAAATCTAGGCCTTCCTTTTACTTCCATTCAGCAGCAAATACAGGAGGAGACTATTGTAGGTCAAACACAGGCACACTTACAGGAGTGCACATTCTCTTAAAGCTGTACTGTTCTACATATCTCAGAAAGCTATACTAATACATAACAGGCACTCCAGTGCCACTGTTACATTTGGGGACAGGGTGGCGGGTGCTGAGAGGAGGGTGGGAGGCCTATGCATTTCACAGTCAGGTGCAGGGCATTAAAGCACAAGGGTGTGTGTGTGTCTTGCACACCAGTGCAGTCTACAGCTGTCAGCAGAGCTGCTGCATGAAGGAATTCAGGCTAGCTACAGCCACACAGACTAAAATTTGGAATCTCCCTCCCCCCAAAAGAAAGAAAGAAATGGTTGCATCTAGGATATGTAGTATGCAACTATACTGTATTTGCAAATTAAGAAGAAAAGACAGAGCTTTTTCAGTTCCTGCAGATCTTCCTAGTTCCTACCTGCTTGCCCAACCTGTGTCAATGCTTGTCATTGCACAACTGGCAGGAAAAATGTCATCTGCACAGGTAAGGGTGTGACAGCATTTCTAGACAGTCCTTGAACACTTTGTTTATTGGGAGTGTGCCAACAACTGTGATCACCACATATAAGCGGGCTGCAAGAGTAATGGTGGGTGGTTCCAAACAGAAGATCCGACAGATTCTACTAAAGGTAAGGGTAATAAGTTTTACTGTATTTATTGTAAAGTTTTGAGAGGGAGCAGTTGTTTATATGCACACTTTGAATGCCCTTTAGGTGCTCCTCAAGTTTGCCCGCTTCATTTTCATTCTGCACAAACTTGAAGTGGGGACTTGAGAAGGAGGGAGCTACATATAATGCCGCTACATGGAGTTCCTCTAGTATATCAGCAGGTAGACCTCAGCTCTGGGCTCATGTGGGACTGTAATAAACTGATAGCATTGACAGCTTAGTATGAATGAAGAATCCAAAGTCTTCATGGATCTTATGCGCCTCTCATCTGCCCTAAAGTTAGTCGTTTAGGGAAGTGATGACTTCAGTGTGCTGTTTCAGAGACAGATTCTGTAAGAGGAAACCTGTGGTGGGCACCATGATTTCTGAACTTCTAGCTGAGGAAGCTTCTTGTTTCCTTTTAAAATTTCACAGAATTGAAAAATGCAATGAAGGGTTCATTATGATGGAAGGTGCTCCTTACGATTTGAGCAAGATAAAATGAATATCTTCTGTTGGGAATGCAGCTGGTCTAGGAGACAAAATAAAAGTTAGTGGCTGGAGGAATTTTTTGATTAGATTTCCAGTTGTTTTATTGCAAGAAACCTGGATGACAGATTATAACCGCTGCCTCTTTGAGGGCTATGAGAATTGGGGATCCCAGCTAGTAGATCCTCCAGGTTTGGTAGACCCTCAGGTGGCATCTGTATTTTAGTCAGGTCTGATATTGGCTTTGAAGTAAATTGTATTTTTAGAGATGAGAGTCATCAATTGTTAGCCTTGGAATTTTCTAAGTACAGGCACATTTACTGTATAATTGTGAACATCTATATAGTGCCGCATCTGAGGACAACTGCTGTAATAAAGAAAAAAATGAATACTCTGAAGGCCCTAGTTATGGATATTCAGGAACAATATCAGGAGTTACCCTTATTATTGGGGGACTTTAATGCAAGAGTAGGCTCCAATATGGAAGATCCAAGCAACTCCTGGAACCTGGATGATGCCTTGGGTATTCCAATTAGAGCATCTACAGGCACAAAGATGAATAAACAAGGCGAGATGCTACTAGATGTTCTAAAAGCCACTAATATGAGGATTATAAATGGTAAATGTAGTGGAGACAAACAAGGAGTTGTACATTTATAACAAAGAAAAGAGGCAGCGTCTTAGACTATTTTATATAGATGCATTTTCATTTCAGGAAGTCACCAAGATGGCAGTGCTGGAAATGTGGGATAGTGATCACCTCCCAATTGCTCTTTGTATGAGCCAGCAATTGATGGGTAAAATACGGAAAATTAATATATGGAGTAGGTCTCAAGCAGATCAGAATATGATCATAGTTAATAAAAAGGAATAAGATGGTCCTTCAATACAACTGAAACAGTTAGATATATATTACACAACACACTATCCCAGACTAAAACTTGTACTGAACTGGTATGACAACTATAATATGGTAGACTCTGGATGTGGTCCAGCTATATTGGATGGAGTGGCTTGGTGGGGTATATTTGAAGAGCAGGTTAGCATCTACTTGGGTGACCAATACCTGAAGGAAAACAGAAATGGATGTAATATTGTAAAGTGGTTTGACATGGACTGTAAGAGATCCAGAGCTTGAATGAATAAGCAGGGTAGGAGGTTAAATTATGCGGTCAAAATCACGCAACCATTTTAACACGTGTCAATATAGTGCTGACTTAACAGCACGGGAATTTAATAGCGATTGACATTTAAGCTAATGTGTAAAATAGTGTGTTGATCGCTGCCACCTAGTGTCCTAATCCCTACATTACAGCTACAGGTTAAGCATCAAAAGTGTATATTACTGACAACCTTAACCCCCCCAGTTACTTACAATGTCTGTCTTTGAGTCTGCTTGTGAGTCTGTGCAATTTGTCAAAAGCCAGAAGGGTGGAGAGCTGGCTCTTCTACATGGCCTTCTGTATCGCCACTAACGAGCCACTCTGTTGAAGTCCTATTACAAGTGCCTCGAGTATGATAAGGGCCACTGCACCACAAGACTGCATTTAAAATGAGGAGATTGTGTTAAAGAGTATTGGAGAATACAATCATGTCCCTGATCCTGCAGTGGTATCGGTGAAGGAAGCTGTAGCTGGGATGAAGGATCGAGAGCAACAAGTAGCTAAACCACTCACCAGTTGTTGCTGGAGCTGTTGCAGAGCTGTCCCTCTGTTGCTTCCAGCTCCCTACATGTCACTCATAAAGCGAACAGTGCGACTCACTCTCAGGGCAGCAGCCTGCCACCACCAGAACCATCTAATGCTGCATCTCTGGAACTAACTAACTAACTGATGGCTTGTGTGACAGTTAAAATGAAAAATTTCTTCTCTATTATTCTGGGCCACTGCCTGGCAGAATATTGATTTGCCCCTCCTCTCAGGACTTACAGCACCTCAAAACGGCAATCATTGGTTTGCTGATGGCACCTTCAGATGCTGTCCCTTAATATTTCAGCAAATGTACACAATTCATGCCATTTGAAATAACAATGTTGTGCCCTTGATTTACATCCTGATGGCAAACCGAACAACAGCATCCTATAATAGGGTCTTTAATGAGCTTTTCAGCCTGTGCCCTAATTTGAGACCAGAGATCATCATGCCTGACTATGAGCAGGCAGCAATTAAAACTTTCAAACAGCATTTCCATCTGCAGATAATCGAGCTCATGGCGCGGAGTGGGATGAGCAAATTCCAGGCAGCTAGTGCAAGCATTTTACTGGGTCTTGCTTTTACACATTTTTTGGCGTATCAGACTGTGGAGACAGAGTGACAGAACTGAACTCAGGCCATGTGCATTAGTGTCAACTGTAATGCTCATGGCCAGAGTTAACCCCAGAAAGAAATGAAGACTCCTATTGGAGTGGTTCATTCTCAAGCCTAGGATGCACCACATCAGCAGAGCTGAAAATGAGTCATGACCAGAGAGGCTGGTCATTAATGTAAACTGCCAAACCCATTGCAGTTTCAGCTGTAATTGACTTGGCAGTGACACACCTCATTTCCCTATTGTCTCAAGACATTCCTTGACAAGCGCAAGTGAATGAAAAAGGAGGGTAGAGAAAGTTGAAAGAAAATTAGTGGGGAAAAGAAAATAGAAAGGAAAGGGTTTAATAATTTTAATATGAATTTAAGTTAAGAGAAAGTTCCTTTATGTTTTTAAAGTTGGTTTAGGGAAACCAGATTCTAAAATGCATGTATATATATATATATATATATATATATATATATATATATATATATATATATATATATATGAAGTAGGGAAGAAAATAGCTGTAATTATGTAGTGGAAGAAAACAAAAGAGAAATATAAAATGGTGGGGAGCAAAGAGGTTGGTATTCTATAAAAGAAAAGATAAGTTTCAATAAATCAAATGAGTGTGATCATAAATAACAATTAGTCATAGTAGTAAGGTTGTTAAGGGTCTCTTTGGGAAAAGAACAAGCATTTTAAAGCATTTTACAAATCCTTTCAAAAATCAGCTTATCTGGAATGCCCATCCTTACTGCATTCTAGAATTGAAGGTACAGTATGCGAGGGTGTCATACTTTCAAGTTTAAATTTGATCTGAAGGAACCAGGCTATATTTAAAAAAAAGGTTTATAGATGGCTGAAAAAGAAAGAAGAAAGAAAAGAAACAGGAAGTTAGTATTATTCCAAATCTTATAGGTAAAGAGTGAAATCAACGTCATCATTTAATCCCATCGGTAAAGCAATTTTAAGGTTAAAATTCACCTTGTTTCTTTCTGTGCTAGAACTTGAGTTATATCCCCCATGTTTCTTTTAACAAATTCCAGGACAGTATATCTTAGGCAATCTGGCTTTCTGTCATTGGCCTCAGCAAAATGTGTGCATATAGCATTTAACGTGTTACAGTTAATTATGGCCCTTATATGTTCCTGGATCTTTTGTTTCGATGGTATAGTAGTCATTCCCACATAGTACATCTTGCAGTCACACCAGCATATGTAGACTACAAATGGGGTAGTGCAGGTTGTAAACTCAATGAGATCAAATGCATCACTGCCTTTTTCAAAAATATGGCCTGGGTTAATGCACTGGCATATGTTACATCTACCACACCTGAAGTGGCCCTTTGGTTTGACACCTAACCATCTTTTGTCAGGTTGTGTACTAGCTGTGTAATGGCTACAGGCAATTCTATCACCTATACCTCCCTTTGTTAAAAGTAACTCTGGATTTATGGTGTATTTTCTCCTTCAGGATGGGGTCACTCAGTAGAATTGGCCAGTACTTGTGGACCAATCCTCCTACCTGTCCTACCAGTGAGTTAAACTCTGTGATAAAGCTGACTATATTTTTACTTACCTGCATCTCAGTTTCTCTCCGGTCTCTAATCTTTTAGGGATCAAAAGATCGCTTTTATCAAGTAACATTACTTTTCAAATGATTCTTGTCAAATTCTTTCAGTAGCCCCTAAGCAACAATCTTTCCTTCTGGGCTGTGGCATGATATAAAATTCCTCCCCTTAGAGCAATTACGCACAGTCTCAGCATTTCACCATAGGGAATGAAATCTGTTAGTTTCTGGGGTACACTGTTTGCTTGTAGAATGGTGTTACCTGCAGACTCTTTCCTATAGCCCTTTGTTTTATGTATTCCCTGTCTTCCCAGCAATATGAGATCTAAGAATGTTATCTACTCATTGTTTGCTTCAAAGGTAAGTCCCAGTGTGTTTGAATTCAAAAATGTCATTATTTCCAATATTTCATTTAAATCTCCTTCCCAAATTACAATCACATAATTTATAAAACATTATTGGCTGATGATGTTTTGTATATGATGAATTTTGTATGATTGAATACCCATTTTTCTTTCAGTAGCCCCATAGCTCCACAACTGCCTGTTGACTTTCTTCAACCTAGGTCTAGCCAGGAAAGAAGCCATCCTTACCCAGCATCCCGAGTAGTGGGTGGACTCGGCCTGTGAGTTTGGGCTTACTGCAGAAACACTGCAACTGGCTGTCAACCTCTTGAATCTGAGACTGGCCTGGGAAGGGAGCTGTCTTTACCCAGAACATGGAGCTGTGCTGGGAAGCAGCCCTGTGGGTTTGGGCCTCCAACACCAATGGAAGCTATGCTAGTGGCTATCGACCATCACAAACCTGTTTCCTGCCTACCTGGCTAATCGGGAGGCAGGCCCCTGCCCACCGAGCCTGAGTGCACCAACAACCTGTTAGACCCAGTGACCTGGTCCCGGTGCTCTAGGAGAGGACCAGATGGCTGAACCCTGCCCTATGGAAGTCCGCCAGGTGTCTGATTTGCTCTCCCAAGCTGAGTTGCAGGAGGTCCAGTTGAGGGTGCCTCCACCTCCCCTAGTTATTTGGACCTTTATATTTATTTCTTTTCTCCTTCATTTTTACATATTTTGTTTAAAATAACAGATTACTCTATTTTGTTAATTGTTGCTAACATATAAACATTTCCTGGGCTGCACTTAAGTTCCAGATGGTCGACAGTTGCAGGACTTCCATGGACTGTCACTATGTCTTCAAAGGTTACACTGCAAAAGAATGACAACAATCAGTAAGTTGCATGTAAAAAGGATTTATTTATAACACAGGCGAAACACATTTCCAAGCATAAATTCACTGTGCAGAGACCAGCAGAAACCCCTGCGCTTTGACTGTTAGGTCTTCCTAAGAGGGACTGGATGGCTGAATCAGAGGGATGCTTTCCCCACTGCCCCGAGGTGCTGTGTAGGGATGGCCTCCCACCCTCAAGAAGTTTGACAGCCCACTGCAGGGCTTCTGCTGGGGCTGAGATGCCCAAACTCATAGGGTTGTTTCCTTGCAGTGCCCTGGGGTGTGTAGTAGGGACGGCTTCCTCCTGGCCTATACTGGGGTTCAGAATGCTTGGCAGTCATTTTCAGGGTTTTTGCTGGGGCAGAGAGGCCCAGACTTGCAGGGTTTCTTCCTTCTACTGCACCCAGGAGCTGGGTAGTGACGGCTCACTACCTGGGCTGGCCCTGGGTTTGAGATGGTCGGCAGCCAGTTGCTCGGCTGACACAGGGGCTGAGAGGCCCAATATCTCAGGTTACTTCCCGTACTGCCCCAAGGGCTGGATGGGGATGGCCCTCCTCTCTGGCCAGCCTTGGGTTCAAGATGATTGGGGCAGTTGCTTGGCCTTCCCAGGAGCTGGGAGACCTAAACTTACAGGGTCGCTCTCCTGTACTGCCCATGGTGCTGGATAGGGATTGGCTCCCACCCAGAGCCGGACCTGAGTTTGACATGGTTGGTTGTCCGTTGTTAGGCTTTGAATGAGGCTGGGCAGCCTAAACTTCCAAGGTTGCTTTGTCATACTGCTTCAGGGTTCTGGACAGGGATGGCCCCTAACATGACTGTCACAGGCTCCAGACAGTTGGTGGTTAGTTGTTCAGCTTCCCATTGTCTGGGAGGCCAAACTCACAGGGTGGCTTCTTCATACTGCCCTGAAGTGCTGGGTAGGGAAGGGCTTCCTCCACGGGCCAGCCCCATCGAGTGACTGTTGGCAGTCAATTGCTCCGGTTCTCTAGGGGCTGAGGTCATAACTCACAGAGTTGCTTCTCCATACTGCCCCTAAAAGCACTGCAATTGGCTGTCAACATTCTTGAACTGGGGTCTGGCTTTGGAAGGAGCTATCTTTATCCAGTATCGGAGGTTTGGGCCTCCAACCCCAGTGGAAGCTATGCCACTGGCTATAATCATCTTGAAACTGAGTCTGGCCTACCCAGCACATCAGGGAGCTGGCCCCTGCCCTACCCAGCCTGAATGCACCAAAGACTGGATAGGCCCAGTAGCCTGGTCTCTGTTCTAGGAGAGGACCAGATGCCTGAACCCTGCTTTATGGAAGTTTGCCATGGGTCTGATTTGTTCTGCCAAGCCGAGTTGCAGGAGGTTGGGTTGAGGGTGCCTCCACCTCCCATGATTATTTAGACCATTATACAGTATTTATTTCTTTTCTCCTCATTTTATACATTTTGTTTAAAAAGGTTACTCTATTTTTAAATTTTGCCTAACATATGAACATTTCCTGAGCCACATCTGGGTTTGCAATGATTGACAGTCAGTTACAGGCTTCTGCTGGGACTGGAAGGCTGACTCTTGAAGGATGCTTCTGCCCACTGTCTGAGATGCTGTGTAGGATGGCTCCACACCTTCAGAAAGTTTGGCAGCCTATGCAGGGCTTCTGCTGGGGCCTGATGTCCAAACTCGCAGGGTTACTTCCTCGCAGTGCCCCTGGTTGTGCAGTAAGAACGGCTTCCTACCTGCCCTATACTGGGGTTCTAGATGATTGACAGCCAGTTGAAGGGTTTCTGCTGGGTCTGAGAGGTCCAAACTCTAAAGCTTGCTTCCTCGTACTGCCTCTGGTTTCTGGGTATGGATGGTTCCTTCCCTGGGCCAGTCACAGGTTCCAGACGACTGGTGACCAGTTGTTCAGCTTCCCTTTGCTGGGAGGTCAAAGTCACAGGGTGGTTTTCTCCAACCACCCCGAGGTGATGGGTAGGGATGGCTCCTCCACAGACTGGCCCCTGGTTTGAGATTGTCAGCAGTTAGATGCTCTGGTTTCCATGGGGCTGGGAGGCTCAAACTCATAGGGTTGGTTTGCTGTACTGCCCTGGGATCTGGGTAGGGATGGCTCCTTCTCAGGTCAGCCATGGGTTTAAGATAGTCAGCGTCCAGTTGCTCAGCTTCCCAAGGGTTGAGAGGCCCACACTTACTGGGTTGCATCCTCCCACTGCCCAGAGCTTCTGGGTAGGGATGTACCTTATCCCTGGGTCCAGAGAGCCCCAAGGAGCAACTCTCACCCCATAGTTGCAAGAGGAAAATAGTAAATGCTAACACGGGTTTGGTGGTGCCCTGGCCTTTCAAATTTGCCCCTGAAATGTTTGAGATTCAGAGTCAAATGTACCCCAATGCAGCTTTTCCACGCTCTCAGTCTTCGATTTTAATAAGATTATTTTATCATGGTATAACATATACATTAAATAACTGTTACATATTTTAATAAATGCATAATTGTATTTCTTTCTGTAAGATCCCACTCTGATGTCTAGGGGTATTCAGATGGTAATGTGATGGGAGGGGACTGTACAACCAAGAAAACATAGTCCAAGAAAACAGAAATGTGCTCATCACCTGGTTCTTCTGATGTTGCAAGATGGCTTTGCAAGGCAGGGAGCAGGTACAGCTCTTCTTCAGAGAGTTAACTGCAGGGGCAATGTTCATTAAATAGGTACAAAATGCACAGCTGAAATCAGTTAAATTCAATGTCCACTCCAGAATCAAAAGGGCAAAATTGATTTAATATTTAACGACTGAGGTGGCAATTGTGACAGCATGAGACGTTTCTACTGTCCTGGCAGGGCACCATTTGGGGCAACCCGAGTGCAGGCCATTGTGTTTTTTCTGTTTTTCAATTAAAAATGTGACTCTCACCGTAGTAATCATACATAGTTGCCAACAGTCCCATATTTTATGGGACATCCGATCCGCCTGTAGTTCTTGGAAAAATGTGACGGACTGTACTAAATCAATATAGGACACCCCGTATTTTGCTAAAAAAGTAGACTCCATTTCCCATTGTTCCAAGTGACTGCCTGGCAAGCAGCCAGACTGCACCAGTACACATGTCGAAACATCAGGGATCTGGGAAATCACAAATAGCGGGAAGAAGCCTGGGGAATCAATTTGAATCTCAGCATGTGTGCACATGACTGTGCATCATCGGCTCGCATCGCATGGAGTGAGTGGGTGCATTATCACTTAGTCTGAGTTAAGATTTGTTCCATATCCATTGCTGCTGTCCTCGTGTGCCAGTCATCAACTTGAGCCGGGCAGGAGGGCTGCAGTAGCTGTCCTGTCAGAAATTGGAACAGAACAGGAGGAATTTAAGTTTAAAAAGTCTTCTTGTTTTATTTAGTCCCAGACTGTAGACAGGAGTAGTCGAGTGAAGCTGAGCTGAGAGTGGGTGGTAGTAGTGGAGGCAGATCGCACTTGGAGGAGGAGTAAGGCAAGCCAGAGGACTCGGAGACAGGGTCAGCTTGTAACCCCTCACAAAGGGGTTCTCAAAAGTCTTCCTTGAGCTTGCCTAAATGCTCACTGCCAGGCTGGTGTTCTGAGTTTTAGCAGATTAAATGTATTGCCAGAGAGTGCCTGTATAGCCTCTGTACCGTCTCTTTAGAGCTGCCTGGATTGCAGTCTTAATTAATCTAAAGGGAGCTCTGTTAGAAGATGTGCTTGTTTGCTGATCATTTGTTAGAGTAGTAATAATATTGCAGTTTGTTCTAACCTACCTTCTTTGCAGAAAGGATTGTTCTGTTTATCTCCACCAACTTGGCCGGGACTGTCAGAATGGGTCAATCAGTACTGTTGGGACTCTAAAATGGAGCCTGCCTACAGGGGCTTGGTGGGGTCAAAACTTGTAGGAATTGTAGTTTTAGCATTTTGCGCCTAAAATAACTTGGAGGGAGCCCTTGTTGTGGCTGACAGACGGATAAGCCAAAAGAACCTTTTGGATCTTGGGGAAATTCCCAAGCTGCTTGCAGCTAGTTTCAGTTCTGAGTTGGGAAGTGAAGAGATAACAGCTTGAATGATTCAACAGCAGCCCGGCATAGATTTGCATGGGAGAACTGTGGAAAGGCCTGAGTTTTGGCCTGCATGCCTGCCTGCTGTCCTGGAGAGGAACTTGTGCCTTTTGGACTGAATCCAAACTTGGAGAGCGAAGTGAGCCACTGAATTGTGACCAGGCTCCTACCTGAAGAAGACCGAAGATTTGCTGAATGCAATTGGCCTGTCTGGACTTCTAGCCACCTCTGAACTCCCAGATTGTGCAGAGACTCTGTAATTGCGACCTGGGAGCCTTTTAGCTGTACAGTGGAATTTCCTTACATGTGAATGTGTTGTGTGCTTACAGTAGGTCGTGATTTGGTTCCCCCTGTGGTTTGAATTATGCCTGCTTGCTGGAAGCTGCATTAGAATTTCTTTATTTGTAAATGTGCTGTGTGCTGCTAGTGGGTCGTAATTTGGTTCTTCACTGTGGTTTGAACTGTATTCTGCTTGCTGGAAGCGAATCTAGCCCCATGCACTGAATCCAAAATCATCTCTACTGGGCCTGGGCCTGGGCCTTACCACACTGGCCGAGCCCACTACCCACTGCACAGAGAAAGCCATTGATAAGAGACCTGCCTGGGATCAGCTCCTGCTCAACACTTGAACAGGAATGATGCCTTGGTGATTTGTGTGGCCTGCTTCTCCGGCACTCCAGCTCAACAACCTGCAGTCTTGATTTTGTCCTGCCTGTGTACAGTATTGGGCATCGTGAGTAAACATCAGGGTAGCTCCTGCAACAACAGCTAAATCTAAAGTGTTGGCATCTGATTGTCTTTTTGTTTTTCTTTCACAAACTGAGCCCTCCGGCTCCAGATTACAAGTAGGTAGTGTGTGCTGTGCATGTTGCTTTTCTTCCATCACAGGACCCTAACCAGCTGCAACGTTCCTGGCTAGCCCACCATTTTCCCATCTGGGTACCCAGAGTATGTGACTGTGTGGGGACTTAAAGCGCATGCATAACTGTTTGATTAATATCCTTTAATCAATCAATCAAAATCTTTATTTATCCAGGCAGGCACCATTGAGCAGGGCTCATTTGCAAGATGGACCTGGTCATACAAAAATCATAGTACAGTAACATAGTAAAACATAATGCAATATTAAACAACAAAGAAAAATATACATATGTACATCAACATTTGAGTGAGAGGGCTTTACAGGCTCATAACTGGGTACAGCTGGAATGTTCACTTAAAAGGAGAGAGAAAGGCAAGAAGAGGGATACCAGCTTAGGAAGAAATGACGGTTGGAATAGTTAACTGGCATACTTCAAGGAAGGGGTGGAACTTGCCATAGCTAAAGAGAGGCAGAAAAGCTGGTATTTTGGTAGGGAGAGAGAGGCAGAGGCAGGGCAGGAGGCAGGATGGGCAGGAGAGGAAACTGAAAATAGGTGAGCTAGCGATGTGGGAAACATTTGCAGGATTCCTTCACGGAGCGGTCATAGAGCGACTTGAAAATATTCAGGCTAACAGACAGCTCAACTTCAAGTTTTTTGCATATTGTTCCTCAAGGAAGACAACAAGAAACTTATGGAAGCTCTGCCGAACGAGTTTGACCTTAGGTAATTGCAAGGCAATTGGGGAATAGCTTCTTAAAGCATAGGCACCTATCACACTCAGGGAATACAATCAGAGAAGTATAGGGGAGCTTGTTGGTAACCGCTCTGAAAGCCCATTGAGCAGCATTTCTATTTCTCCTATAATGAAGGAAGTCCAGCCCACCGCAGTGTACAAGGAGCAATGGTGTGTGGCAAGTGGAAGGCCCATTATGAACCTGATTGCTCTGTGGTATAGGGTGTCCAACTTAGCCAGGGCAGAGGCAGTACAATGGCTATAGAGAAGGTCCATGTAATCTATTAATGAAAGGAACGGCTTGAATCAACGCTGCTTGTCATCCCTAGTAAGGAAGTGGTTAATTCCTGTAGAATAGTCCTAGTCTTTGTTTTAGTTTCTTCTGCAGTTCTTCGAGATGTTCAGAGAAGGAGAGTTTGTGATTGAGCATACATCCAGATATTTGAATTTTGGCACATACTCTAGATTTTCTCCAAGTACTGTGATAATCTGAGGGATGCCCCAACGCAAGCGGGGTTGCCGACAGGAGGAAGGGAAAAGAGCATCGCTTTTGTTTCTTTCGGATTAAGTAGAAGCTTTTTGCTTATGAGCTGGTATTGCAATAGGTTAAATTCAGCTTGGACGTCTTCGAGGCTGCTTCTGGTGTAGGACGACTCAAATAAAGTACTGTATCATCAGCGAACAAGTGGATATTGACTTTATTGATGTTGTCATTGATGTTGTTAATGTAAACCGCAAACATCAGAGGACCAGGTTAGACCCTGAGGCACACTCTCTGTAGGGGTTAATGGTGAAAGATCACCTTCAGCCTTAACCTGCTGTTTCTGTTCTGCAAGGTAGTTGGCAAGCCAGCATATAGAGTTAGGGTCCAGACCTAGGTTACATAGGGAGGGAGGAAGAAGCAGGCTATGGTTGACTGTATTGAAGGCCTTACTTAGATCCCAAAAATGGCACAGGCAAAATTCCTATTGTCAAGGTCAAGGAGCCAATCATTAGTCACTTTTGCTAGGGCAGTTATGGTGCTGTGCTTTGCTCTGAATCCAGACTGCACTGGGTTTAATAGACTCCTGGATTCAGATACGCCCTTAGCTGACCACTCACTATCTTTTCCAATAATTTAGACAGAATGGGGAGGAGGAGATCGGTCTATAATTATTAAGGTCACAACGGTCACCTGATTTGAGCAGAGGGATGACATGGGCTACTTTCCATTGCAAGGAGGCCCTCTGGATAGTGACAAGTTGAAGAGGTGCGTGATTGGCACTGCCAATACATGGTATGCACATTTCAGAAAGTAAGGTTCTATACAGTTCGAACCTGCACCTTCTTGATATCCAACTGTAGCAATAGATCTTCAACCTCTTTTAGAGGCAGGCAGGAAGGAGAAGGCCTCTTTGGTAGCAGGAGATTGTGAAACAATAATCCCTGCTAAGTGTGGATAGCATTAGCAGGATATGTCAAATGCTAGCCCAACAGTTGTGAAATGATTATTGAGTGCTTCCAGTATCTCTGATCGGTCTGAAATGGTATTACCGGATATAATTTTGATGGGAGGAATTTCAGGTGAATGACCAGACATGTCCTTTATTATTTTCCAAAATTTTGAAGGATTCCTTGAGGCAGAGTCTAGCTCAGTGCAATAGAAAGCGGATTTGGCTGCTCTGACCAACTTGGCACTTATTGCATGCCTCCTAAACTGACACCAATCCAAGTCTTCCTTGCTTCTAGGCCTTTTCCAAAGCGTATCCCTATGTAGCATGGAAGCTTTGGGTTCTGGTGAAAACCAGCGCAAGTGTTGCTCCTTACATGTACCTTTACCATGAGGGCATGCCTGTTTAAGGACGCAGTTAGTATTTTGTGAAGATAGTATGTCGTCATTAACCATTTGGCTAAGTAGAAATCCTGCCATCGCGAGAATGTTTCGAATGCGTTGAGGTAGGCAAACAAGTCGGTTAGTGCTTACACTCTTGCTTGAGAACTTTGCTACAGACTGTGGATTATGCACAGATCTGATGCTGGCGATGAAACGGTGATCGCTGATGTCAGAGAAAATGTTCCAACATGGGAGAACAGGTGTGGTTTGTTAACCAAAATTACATCTAAAGGGTGTTACTAGGGTTCTTTTTATTTGGCGTAGTGGGTTCACCAATGAGTTGTACCAGCCTCAAGGTGTCACAAAGGATTTCAAGGGAGCCGAGGCTTTTGATAACCAGTCATAGTTCAGATCGCCAAGAATAATAGTTTCCAGCATACTAAGCCCCAGGGCAGAGCTTAGATGTGACAAGAGATGTGACCCTGCAGACGGGGCCTGTAACACCTATTACACAGAGTGCGCAAGAAGGTGATAGTTCAACCTTTAGGGACAAGCATTCAAATTCATTAGGGAGGAGGATGATTCTAGACATGATACAGAGAATTTGTCCCTGACATAAATTGCCACCCCTCTGCCTCTCAATTGCCTATCAGCATGGAAGAACAAATAACCGGGATGTTGATTTCCTGTCAGATGGGTGGTCTAAGCCAGGTCTCAGTGATCACCAGAACATCAGTTAGGGTGTGGCTAACCCAAGTCTGGATCATGGTGATCTTTTTCAAAAGGCTGCAGACATTGACATGCAGGAATGACATTCCTTTAATTCCAGCAAGGTTGGAGGGAGAAGCAAGGGTATCTAGAGGCCCGGGTTAAGCTCGACATTGCCTGAGCACAATAGCAATAGCAGCAAAATCCTTTTAAAGGCAGCAAAAGTTAATTTGTAGTCTTTGGCCCAGATATTCAAAAGGTTGCGCATGGCGCAACAGTCATTATTATACATCTCGCCACTAATTCACCAGTGGGATATTCAAATGGGAATTGCACCTGGCACAAATCCTGATGCGCCAGGTGCATCAGTAATGTGCAGCGCGGGTAGGGGCATGCCCATGCATACTGCACATCCCGATATTCAGTCTGGGATGTGCTGAGTCAATCATGCATAACCCCTACTAGCCGCTAAAGATTGATCAAAAAAAAAAAGAACAAGGCTGGCCACCCACAGGTAGCTGCCGTGTGCAGGCATAACATGGCAGCTGCCACTGTGGTGGCCTACCGTTTCTCCAGCTGCACCTCCGTGGCTGGCACTCCCCATGCCCGATTGTGGGCATCTGTTCAAAAATGACGTCAATATCCTGGTGGTCCAGTGGACTACTGTTTTCGTCGCGGGCTTCAGTATAAATAAATAGAATCCTATATCCCTGGAATGTAGCAGTATAGATGCGAATACATGCCCATTGGCTCACGCTGTGGGCCAATGGGCACACTACCTATAGTGTCATTCAGCAGGCAGCAGGCAGGTGGGTGAGGGTGCTGCCGCCCGCCCGCTGACTGGGGAGGCGGGGCGGTGGGGCTCCAGTGGGTGGGTGGGGAGGGGTCCGCTGGACCACCAGGGAGATAGGACTTTCTTTATTTTTACTTGGCCTCGATCGATTGACAGCAGCCCACTGCACCACCAGGGAGATAGGACTTTCTTTATTTTATTTAAGCCTGTGATTGGGCTGACAGCAGTCCACTGGACCACCAGGGTTATAGGACGTCATTTATTTTTACTAATGCCCACGATCAGGCTGACAGCAGTCCACTGGACCACCAGGGATATAGGATGTCCACTTATTTTTACTTCAGCCCGCGATGGCTGACAGTGGTCCACTGACCACCAGGGATATAGGACGCCATTTATTTTTACTAATGCCCTGACATGGGATAGCGGTCACTGGACCACCAGGAATATTGGACGTGATTCATTTCTACTTCAGCCCCGACTGGGCTGTGGAGCACTGCTTGCTGTGCGAGGCGTCGGTCCCTGGCTGCTGCCTGGCAGGGTGCCAGGCGCAAGTCACCGGGATCGTGCACCTGCATGCAATGGAGTTATAGTGACATGCAAATGGCCCCATTTGGCGCCTTGCATACATTATGGCCCCATTTGCATGTGCACTTTGAATATCGCGTTGCTGCGCATGACGCAATGGAACTTGCGCTAGTGCATTCCTCGCTCCACTCTGGCCATGGCGCGGGCACAGTGCCCTGCGCCTTGTGCACTGCGGTGGCCAGAATGCGTATTCAACGATGCTGTGCCATGGCGAAACTCCGTTGAATATCGCCTAGTCAATGCCCCTGCGCAGCCAAGTTGAGCTGCGCCCAGGCTTTGCGCCACAGCCTGGCGTGAGTTTGAATATCTGGGCCTTTGTTCTTTGAGCATCTGGGAGGGCAGTGAAGTTGAACATAGTTATCTCCACTCCTGGTGCTATGCTGACCTAGGGTTGCAGCCACTAGAATCCTGACAGAAACATGCCAGGAGAAGAAAGTATCGAGATGGAGGGAGGAGTACCCTGCAATGGCAATTAGGAGATGTCCACTTCCAGGCAAATACAGCTGTATGAACCAGTAATCATGTAGAAATTCATGAAAGGAGTTATTGAGCACATAACAGGGAGAGGCGCAAACCTCATTCTCACCCTGGGAGGAATATGAGGTCTGATAGAGAGAGCAGGGCACTAGCAAGACAAGGGACATACAGAGAAGCCAGCTATTCCCTCCCATGATAAGGTCTTCCTATATGCACAGAATAGGCGATGGAATGTCCCAGACCTAGTTAACAGATACTATAACCTGTGGTTGTGCTGAAACTGACGAATGCCCAGGATAGACTAAAAAGATAGGGATGGACCTCTGCAGGAGATTAATGTGTAAAAGACAGCAGCTACTTAAAATTAAAGTGGGAGGAGAGCCAGAGGGCGTAGAAGATGAGAAGAAGCGGGACAAAGCATATTTAATAAATGGAGGAGGTGGGAATGGGTAGGTGGTAAAATTGTTGCTTTGCCGTACCTTATGAGGAGTGGAGTCGGGCTGGAGGTCTCTGGCGTTGGCTAGGTCAGCGTCGATCGCCGGTGTCCGAGGATGCCTCGGCTGGTGAGCTGGGGAGCCTTGGGTGGCTTCTCATGGCTGGGAAAAAGGAAAAATGGAAGATTATGTACTGGCTGTGGACAAAGGGACCAGCAGAAGCCACTGAAGTCCAATCTGCACCACAATAGGGTGATTGGGGATGGTGCCCAGTTGTCTGAGATCCAGCTGAATACTTACATAGGAAGGGCTGTAAGCACAATTAACACTCAGGCAAAGTAGCTAGTAGAACTGCAATTAATCACAAAATGTTTTGAGAACAGTTTTAAGAAAAATTAAGAAATTACAGTGCTTTTCAGAGTCAGTACATCAAGCAAGACTAGAAGCAGACTGCTGGCCAATCGAACAGAGCTGGTAGCAAATAGTGAAGTTTTAAGACTTTTGTAATTGGGGTAGGAAATCACGTGAGGGAGGGAAGAGAGAGGGAGGGTGGAGAGAAGGAGATAAGTAGATGAAGAAAGGCAAAGTGACTAGGAAGGAAAACATGCTGGAGGGTAGTAGGAAATGTGGGGTCTACTTACAAGGGGTGCTGTAGGGGTGATTGACAGAATGAAGGAGGTATCTGAGGCAAGGGGAGAGAGCGTGAAATAGGGAGGGGGAGACTGGGATAGGGGAAGATACAGGAAGGGTGTGAATAGGAGGGAGATGAAAACCCTTCTGGGCAGGTTAGTAGAGGCTTTGTGCAGGCTTACAGATTCAGATCACACCACTGAATGTTAGGACATTGATTATTTACTTTGGGTATGAATGACCCAGGACTAGAAGTGTTGGGGAGACTGGTGAGTCGAGGATTGCAACCTACATGTGTTGCTGCCCTCTAGTGGCTTTACAGTATAATTTACAAATGGAAAAGTGGACACTGGGGGCATGTATCTGACCTGAAATGTTTGGTGCCAGGTCCTTAGGAACAGGTCTAGTAGCCAGACAGATTAGAAATGCAGAAAAAAGACTTAACTTTAAAAGAAAAGTTCAGAAATTACTATCAGCAATCTAATACGAATGTAACCACTGTACAACTTAAAATTAGCTGTGGAAATCAACTCTACAGTCCATTTAAGGAAACCCTAACAGCAGGATTGCCATAAATAATACAGAAAAAATCACTGACAGGCCAGTGCAGGTTACACAAATGCTGCTCTGCACTGAACTGCTCACAGAAGTGTGCCAAGTGAGTGAATTGGCAAGCAAAAGATGAGGACTTCTCACACAGATGCTAAAGGAAGAAACATCAAAGGTCAGTGTTTCTCAACAGTCTTATGCCCTAGTCCAACAGTTCTCAAACTTTGTCATGAGCCTCCCTAAGCCATGGCAAAGATCTTGAGCCTCCCCAAAACACTGAAATATTTTTGGGCCTCCCATAGTAAAATAGTTTACTTTTCACAGTACATCGGAATAAATTAAAACTTCATTGCATAGCTGGCTTTCATGTTATTAAGCTTATTGTACCCCCCAAACAGGACAATCTACTTGCTCCAATATTTTGACTCTCAAACCATTGTTACCCCTTACTGCCATACTTTCATGGGTCACACTGACTTTTCTGTTGCCCATCTAACTGGAATAACCTTCCTGCCGACCTCCGCCTCTTCCGCTTCACCCTGCTCTTAAACAACTTCTCAGGGATTATTTTGCTCCCTCCTGCTCTTATTCCTAGCACCTGTATGGTTAACTCTTGTATTTGACAGTTCTGCTGCCAGTCTAATTGATCAATTGTTCCTTGCATTGTTAGTTTATTGTTCTTAATTTGTTTGCACTTTTATTCATTTTGTATTGCTTTAGTGTTTTGCAGTTACATTTTGAATTGTATTCTCTCACCACCCTTCCACGGGTACACCTGAAATAAGCCATGGCTCAGTGTACAGTACCTTCCCTGGTCACAGACTTGTGAATAAATACATATATACAACTACTATTATCCTCTTTCAGTTTGCCTTATCCTTCACAAAAATCTATAAAGTTCAAAATTGAAATATAATACTTTTTTCAAGACTTGCTTGAGCCTCCCTGAATAGGTTGGGGCCTCCCCAGGAGGCTGGCCTCACCATTTGAGAACCCCTGCCCTAGTCCAATGATTTCAGCACTGGCTTCAGAGTTGGGCAGGGAACCAATGTCAGTGATCTGAGCCATCTGGAACCTTTCGGTTCCCACTGGGAGGAAGGCTCAAAATCCTCTTAAGCCAATCAACCTGATTACATTCCTTCCTTGTTCAAATCCCTGAATAAATCAGAGCTGACATTTTTGCTGCATTTAACCTGACTGTTGTTCGGTTTGTGCCAAGAGTACTGTACTGTTGCTATTTACTGTGCATAACCTTATTTTACAGCGGGTCCCAGGGTCGAGCCAGAGGAATCAGCCCTGGTGGTAAGTGCAAACAGTGTGGGTACCGTGCATGGTGTACAAGGGTACTGTGAAAGTGATTATTGTATATTGCTCAGGCCACTAGAAGAGAAGGGGGTTTACAGTGTCCCAGAGGGCTGTGCCCAGGTTAGTTTGAACACTACCAACCCTGAACTCCGGGTGGAGGCACCTGTTTCAGAACTCAGGTCCCTTAACCTGCTACATAGCTGCGCAGGCAGGGTAGCTCTGGGATAGCGCCTCCTAGGGTTGCACTTGGATATTCAAGTAAGTGGCTCTCTTTCTGTGCTGTGCGCACTTTCCAATAATTCACTACCTGAGTGCAGGCTCTATTCAAACTAGAAAGGATTTCAGGAATTATCACAGGCCCAATATCAGTTAGAGAGGGTACTTGCACCCTCCAGTGTAAATTCAGTAGCACTTACAGAGCTAGTAATGAGCTGGAGGAGTTAAGGGACTGATTGAGGAGATCCCGATGGTTTTAAATCACTGGGGCCTGGGCCACCACGTGTCAGATAGGTTGCACATAGTTTACTTATTTATTAAGAAGGTGGCACAGTCATCAAGCGCTTGTACATGTACATTGTACAACCTCTGACAGATTTCTGTAACTAGCTCTACCTAGCTATCAGCAGTAGTCCAATCGAGAGCAGACAGATTTATCAGTAAACAAACACTACTGTACAAGATATGACATCAAGCAGAATTTTGTGCGTGAAAAGAAAAGTGAAACATTTAGCAATAAGGAAGAAACCAGCAACTCCAAATTCTCTCATGCTAATGGAATCCTCAGTAAAAAATTTCTGGAACAGATCCACCATACTTAAGGAATTTGCAGACAAAAGAACTGGTTATCTGCAACTTTGGCTGTTCAGTGTGTAGGCCCCACAACCCTGCTGTTGGTGACATACTGGAATTTTTAGATTTTAGTCACATCCATTTCATAAGTGCTCTCAGCATGCAATAAATCCTCAAGCTTAATGTTGCTTAACTGCAAGACTGTGCAGAAAACACAGTCCAAGAAAACAGAAAGTGCAGTAAGCATTCATTTTCTCCCTAAAATTGTCTGTGCTTTTATGTTTGCTTGCACGATGTGCAAGAAACATAGTGCCATCATCCGAGTTTTTCGGAGGTGTGTCAGCGTCTTCAATTCAGTCAGTGTGTTTGCAGGCGTGGTCGCAGTTCTCCAATCACTGCTGGAGCTGTCTGTGACAGCTCCAAATGCAGTGGCATACAGTTGAAAGAGGAGCTACGCTTCAGTGAGCAGCGATAAGATACTGCCTGCTCATCGTGCTCCCCATAAAACTCATGGCGAATCTGCACTGTTACAGGGGCGCAGCAAGCGAAACTCAGTAGCGCGTAAAGGCTGTGCTCTTTCAGTTGTTAAAGTGGGCAGATCCTAACCCTCCCAAAAGAACAACTCAAGTCCCGTGAGTTGGAGCTGAAGCGGTAATAATCAAGTCCTTTATGGTAGCAGCACTTCACATTGAAGTGAGACACAGCAAGACTTCCAGTAGTCAAAATAATCTTTCTCTCCTTATTTATTTATGTTTTCTGTAATCACTATGTGTGCTGCTGGTGGGCTGTTAATCAGATGACGTAAAAGTGCAGGGTGGTTGCCTGGCTGCATGCAGGTTGGAGGGAGCTGGAGTTATATAGTTGCTGCTGCTGCTGCTCTAGCTTTGTAGTAGAGTCCCGAATCACTGTAGTGGAAATGATTATAAAGGCAAGGCCAAATGGGCGACATCAATCTCCACTGTACTCATCACGGGGGTCTGGCAGGCTGCACAAGATAGGTGAGGCTACCATAGCACTCAGGGGTAGTCTACCTATGACACTCGGCAACCAAGCAAAGAAGTCTTCTCGGAGCCGACAGCTATGTACTCTGGAGTAGCCTGTCGGGTGGGGACACGATTTAGCACCATTGCAGTTCATTGTCTTGCCCTACTTTGTATTATTACTAAAGACTGGATATATAGTCAGGTGTATGATTCTTGGGCATCTACCAGCGCCAGAAGGAATCAGAAAAGAACACTCTTTTATTTGGGATTGTACGATTCAAGATTATTATTACTAGTAATAGTATTTTATTATTTCCAATAATTTGAAGAACTAAGGTGTCGGGACATAATGCCATTGAGGACCACTGAGAGGCACTGGCAGCAGGGATCACCTCTGTTATAATATGATTTCACACAGGAGAGAGCAGCTTTTTTCCCTCTGCATTTATCTCTACTAATTTATAGTTAATGGTAGCAGGATGCATGAAAGCTTAACTAATTTAGCTGTGCAATTACTTTTCATGTAGTAGTCTCACAGGTCATATAAGACATTAAGGTATTTCTGGTTAATGTGCCATTTTGTTCAGGTGGTAAGATAAATGTATGAGGAGGGGCAATGAGCGTTTCTGTAGTTGAATCTGAAAAAAATGATGTAGTTGCAGTATTATAGTAATCTTTGTATTTGGATCTTGCTGATATGGTCAGTGCATGTTTTACAGTTGCTGTTTTGAGCGTGTTTGCCGACCATTTTGACGTTTTAAATATCTAACATTGCTCTTGTTATGCAGATACTGCTTTCCGGATGGATGATTAGTGACAGATCTGTAAGGTTGTGAGTTTTATTTTGTTGAAATGATTGGATAAACTGTAGCCTGTCGAAATTTTTAAGTAGAGTTGTTTTGAACTGATTGAGTATAGTAGATAGACTGGATGTTTGGATTTTGGTTTAACCTGCTAGATCAGCTGAAGCGTTGCACAGCATATAACCAATTCCATCCCTTTCTCTCTTCGCTCCCGGAGCAATTTTGCTGAAGTAAAGCAATTCATTATTATTTTCTAGTAGTCGATCTGTATGTGTGGTTGTGATAACTTTATGGAATATAGTAGATATGATCGAGTCCTAAAACAAATTCACACAGAACCCATGTATGTGGAACGAACCTCTAATTCCCATTCCTTACAGTACTTATTGGTAAATGTGCTTTTGCCCTGCTTGTTCTGTAAAGAAGCCCAATGAGTTAAGAAGTTGTAGATTTTGTAAAAAATGCAATTTTATTAATTACAGTAGTTGTATTTCGTGACAGCAATTATTGTAAATTGTGCCTTGCTGTAACTGTTTTAGCATCATTATATGACATCAGTACTAAATGAGTGTGATAAGTTACTACTGCACTACACCACTTTTTTTAAGCGAAAAGGATTAGTTTATTATTTATCTTGAGGGTGACGTCCAGTGGTGTTGTATAGCATTTATCTAACAAAGAAAGTTTTTTTTCCTCAAAACTTTCAAAATGCATTATAACATCATCAAGTCAGAAATATTTGGAAACTTTAAAAACATTTAAACTTACACAGTGTTCCAAAAACTTCGATTTTATGCACAAGTCTTGGATTACAAGAGGAAATCAAGAAACAGATCAGTGTAATAATTAAATAATTAAAGCGTTGTTACAAAAACAGAAACAAAAACGAAGATGTTCATTTCAGTGAAATTATGTTCTTACTCCCTGCCTTGGAAAAGATGGTCTAGAATATGTACACATACATTTGTGTTAAGTATTGTTAATTCAACTGGTATCACATGAATCCTTACTATTCTTCTTAAGAAAAAAATTATTAAATGCAAACATTTTGATATTGAAAGTCCAGCCTAAACAGTTTTATAAGCATACCTATCACCCTGTCCAAGAAAAAAATCAACACTGTAAGTCCTGAGTTGGTTATTTGCTGCTGATGATATTATGCATAAAGTACTGTACCAACGTTTAGTAAAAAAAAAAAAAAAAATACTGTAAATGCTGTGTGTTCTTCCTGTCCAGTATGTTATTGTAAAGGATTTCGTGAGCCTGCTAAACTGTGAACATGTCTGGAGAGTCCTGACACCAGAAGGCTGATACTGGGCAGAAGAAACCGAGGCGTTTGGTCAGTCTTTGCTTTAAGTCTCGCCCCAATAAAGCTCTTTGGGGATTTTGCAAGTTGTTCTATAGCTTCCCAGCCAGGTATCCTGAATCAGTCCTTCCATCAATGAGGAGCCGTACTGTATTTGAACAATGGGTACTTGGTTTGTTTCTTTACCTTTAATTGTATTAGTTTTTACATTTCTTATTTGATTTATTTTTAAAAGAAGTTCAGTTTGTTAAACCTTTTGAAAATATTAAATGTGTCATGACACTGGTTAGCTGTAAAATGTGATTTGCAGTTGCAGCTTTAATTTTCTGTAAACAATAATAGGAATGCAGCAGTTGGTTTGCCCCTTTACTTGTTTGTCTCATTTTTAGAACTGTATGTTGGTAATAACATATGTAACAATGTTTTTCATTATGTTTTTATTGTATTTTTGTAAGCAAATAACTCTGCCTGAGAAGGTATGTTATTCCCTCAGTTTATTAACAAACACAAGTTCTTTATAGCAGTTGCCCTAATGTTAAACATAGGAATAGCAAAACAGTATTCCTCAGGTGATAAGAGTAAATTATAATTTTTTGTTTTCCTTAACTACAATAAAACATCTAAGAAATATAAATAATGGAATTTTAGAAGTATGAGTGGATATGTTGTAGGTTTGATCTAACAAAACTGTCAAAATGTGAATAATTGACAAGCTGTAGAAAATTATGTCAATAAAAACCGCTGTCACAAACTTGCATCACTAACAATGATTTGAAGAAGCACAGGCCTTTGCATAATGATCAACTGCACAACATTTTTAGTACTTTACAAATACAGTTTTAAAACTGTGAAAAGAAGATTCACATTAATCCCAGCCTGAATTTCATTTTAACAGCAAAATAATAGGAGGTGACTAGAATAGTGATATCTGCGCATTGACATTCCATCATGAGTTTAAGCATTACTTTTTGAGGCATCACATTTTATGAATAAAACAGAACCAGAAAAAAAAACGTTTTGTGAAATAGAGATTGAGCATGCCATCTCTCTCTCTCTCTTTCTGTTTACACATGTGTACATGCAAATACATATATACAAATATATTTTAAAATGTTTACTGTTTCCATATCTCCCTTTGGTTGAGATGTTTGTGTGTTTGAAAAGGCCCTTTGTATTACTTCGTGACTGGAAAATGTAGTCACATATGATCAGGGGTTTAGGGGCTTGACTGTTAGTGGAGCATGCTTCAGTTCAGTACTTCACTGCCATTCCTATTACACAGCTCTGTAACTTCTACACTACCAATGCCAATGTCAGCAAGCAAACATTCGGCATTGACAAATGCTTGTGTTAGGTTTGCATACCAGAGTCATTAAGTGACCTTAGCTATTCCTATGGTCTGTTCTAACTTCTGGCATGATGCATAACAGACATAATTGTATTTTGACAGCCTTTTTTTTTCAAATGTCATCAAATTTTGGGGGCAGAGCATCATATGAGGTAATGCTCAAAACACCATTAGCTTATTATTACATGAGTAGCCAAAGATTAACAACATAATCATTTACAGGGACTGACATGATTTTGAAATCACTAAGGCTATAACAACAAGCATTTGTCAATGCCGAATGTTGCTTGCTTCTATGTGCTGTTTAGGAATTTGGAAGTCTTTGGAGTGCAAATATTGAAAATTCGCGAACTTACGAGCGTACGTAGGAACTGCGCAATGCACGCTCGTAAAACAGTCATTTTTAGGAATTTTTTCACCAAATTTTCAACATAGCCATTTTAAGACCTCTGCTCATGAACAGTGTCACTGTGATTTTCTTAATGTGTCCCTTACATTGAGTTAGCACATTGAATGCGCCATTGTGCGCTACATGGGCGAGCTGCGTTTTGGGCAGGATGTGAAAAATGACAGCTGTACTGCTCATAAGGAGGTGTGTAAAATGGCAATGTTGAAAATCTGGAGTGAAAATATTGAAAATTTAAAACTTACGAGCGCATGAGGAACTGCGCAACGCACGCCGTAAAATTGTAGTCATTTTAGGAATTTTTTCACCAAATTTTCAACATAGCCATTTTAAGACCTCTGCTAATGAACGTGTCACTGTGATGTTCTTAATATGTCCCATACATTGATTTCAGACACCAACTACGCCACTGTGTGCTACATGGGCGAAACATGTTTGGGCAGGATGAAAATGACAGCTATACTGCTCATAAGGAGGTGTGGTAAAATGGCAATGTTGAAAATCTGGAGTGAAAATATTGAAATTCTGAACTACGGTGTCGTAGGGACTGTGCAACTCAGTCAGAACAGTAATTTTTTGAATTTTTCACCAAATTTTCAAAATAGGCTTTTAAAGAGCCCACCTTATGAACACTGGCAGTGTCGCTTCATTAATCATTCCAGAAAGGTGATTTTTGCGTAGTGGCTGTGAAATCACCCGGGCCCGAGTAATGCCAAGACAGTGACAATATTCATGAGAAGGGGTCCCAAAACCCCATGTTGAAAATTTGGGAAAATTCCAAAATGCCTGAGATATGCACAAAGTTGAAAAACCCTATCTATTCCATTATACAGCTTACGGCATTTCCTCAGTTCGCGGTTGGCTTTGAAGAGTGCTGAGCGTGTTCCCAGTCCACCAAGGATCGTCGCGCCGAGTCTGGAGGAGGTAAGTATGGGGTGAGGGGGTGGGGAGGCAGGGTGCACAGTGGGTGGGGTGGGTTGTGGGAGGGGGGCAGGGAGAAGCGCGAGGACAGTTTTTATTTCCAGGTTTTTTTTTAATGACGAGGGCGTTTGCCATGCTGGGTGGGCTCCCAGCGTGCTGAGAGACTGCTGTGTAGGGGGCATGGAGCCAATGAGTTGGGCACCCCGTTGGCTTCTAACATTTTGCCACGCTTGGGGTGGGGCTCAGCATGGCACCTTAATGCTTGGGGGAGAGACAGTGGAGCTGACGGGAGGTTGGGCACCCCATTGGCAACAGCATGGGGCAGATACTGGAGCCGACAGGGGATTGGGCACCCCGTCGGCCATACAGTGTGGGGGAGGGAAGGCATGAGCCTGCGCCAGTGAGTGTGCGTGCAGCAGCGTGTGTGTGGGGGGAGAGCCTGCTCACTGCTGAGCCTCCCTTTCAGCTGTATGCCACTGCATTTTCAGCTTGTCATAGACAGCTGCAGCAGTGATTGGGGAACTGGGGCTGCGCCTGAAAACACACTGACTGCATTGGAAGACGGGCTGACACACCTCCGAAAACTCAGATGATGGCACTATGTTTCTTGCACATGCGTAAGCAACATAAAAATGTATATTAATTTTCCTTGAAGGCATTTTTCTGTTAAAGTCTTGTTTCCTTTGTTTTGGTTATAACATTTTGAGGGTTTTGCATTTTCAGTGAACAAATGCTACCCCTTTCACTATGAAAAAGCTTGTTGTGGGCTTCATGCCCTGGTGTTGCCCCACTCAGCCCCTGGCTCTGCCCCCACAGCCCCTCTGACCAGTTGTTGCCCTCCTCAAAATCTGAAATGGCGCCTGCTGTCCTGATCCTTTTCTTGCTTGCCTGTTACATGGGGTTACTTTCAAACATATAGGAGCTATCTTCTCACTGAGAGGTTTTAACTTCCAATGGTGTTCCTTTTAGCATGAAGCAGAGCCAACAAAGACTTTCCTGATACCCAATTGCTGATGCCATGTGCCTGCTCTGAGCATCCCAGAGATTATTTCATCCCTGGCAATCCTGAAGACCAGGCATTTCCATTCATACAGCAATTCCAATTTTTTCCAATTGTTTAACCAGGAGTAGCACACTAAGCTGAAAGTTTGTTTACAGGTGTGACCTAGGAGCACAGGGAAGTTAAATGACTTGCTCAGGGTCACACAGTATGCAAGTGGAGGCTGTGGGATTCAAACCAGGTTTCAGATTTGCAGCTCACAGCCTTAAACCACTGCACTATACTGCCTCTCCACACGGAGCACTCAGACAGCCTGCCACCCTGCTGGGGTTCCAACCAACCACTCCCCACATGGATCTTTTCCTGCCTCCACAGGCTGCACACCCTAAAAGCCCAAACACACTGTAGCGACCACCAGCTAGGGGAAAGGAGGTTGGCTGCTACCTCTAATCCCACAACAGTCCAGGATGCCACCTCTAGACCCCGTCCCAGGCCCCATCTGCCAGAGCAGGCCTGACCACAGAAGACACTACTGGCTCTTAGGCTGCACTCACCACTGGGTGAGACTTCTTAAGAACAGGGCCCCATTAGTGCTTACCCTACCAAGGTGCATGTAGATCACTTGGTGGGCCTCCATACTTGCTTCTTAGGGCTCCAGCTCCCAAACTGCACCGACAGGACCCACACTTGCGCTCTTCAGCTCTCCTTCACTCACACACAGTCCAAACTGCTGAATCTTCACTTGGGTCTTCCAGGAGGAGGGTCTGGGTGGCAAATGACCCACCCCGCCCCACCGCTGCCCCTCCAGTCAAACTTGCAGGCCCAAACCCCATGACTTACTGTCTCTTGCCTTCCCTATTCCAGTCACCTATAGCACCAAAACTGTCACTATTTATCCTTAGGGATGGGTCCCCTGCTGGCAGCAGGCAGGCCCACATCCCAGACCTACCAACACCAGAGCTTCTACTGCCTAGCTACACAAGGTAACTAGTAAGCTCCCCAGAGGGTGCTTATACTTCCCCACCTAAAACGTGAGCTTCGAGGAACGCCTACCAGATCGCACCACTGACCCCCAGAGGAGAGACATGGCCACTCTCCCTCCCCAAGGGTCAGAGCACCATACTGGTTATACCGCCAAGATGGTGGAAATTTGGATACTTTACCCAAGACATTATCCTTTACTACCTTACAGGGCCTACAGGTAACCCACCCACTGATTCCCACAGTTGGATTGTCAGGTACTGCATCAGGGCGTCCTTTCCCCACTATCCCTATAACCTTTCTACACAAAACTGGGTTTCATATTAATACAAAAAGTGCTGCTGCCAGGAATAGGACAAACATACACAGTTCTCCGGGTTTTAAATGCGTAAAAGGAACATTGTAACGTTGAACTGCACAACATATTTTCCCTGTCCCCAACAGAGCAAATGAAAACATTATAATAAACTCAATGTAACTGCTAACCATTCACACTCAGTCACTCGCTCAACCCAACATGGAGTCACGCAACCATCTTTCACTCCAACCACACCAACCTTGCATACCTGATCACAACAATGCAACTTGAAGAGGCACATTCCAATCCAGCCCGTCCTAGTAAACATTTTGTAAATCATAAACTTCAATCACAAGAAAGTTATGCAGGAAACTAACATTTATCTTAACTTACTGGGGAGCCAACCACTGGTACTTTAAACATTATGATAATAACAAAAGGGTTGATCTCACCCAGCATCCAGCAGTGAAATCCGTGACATCAGTCTTGCCCTAGGGAACCAGACTACCTTGCAGCATGAATGGCTACAATCTAGGGCACATTACATCTCTGAGAATCACCTCAGGCTAATAACATTTAGGGTCCAGCTTCAAGTTCAAGTTTATTGCAGGAAATATTCCATTGAGCAAGCTCATTCACAAGGAGGTCCTGACAGACACAGTCATAGTACAACAACAATATACAAGAGAGAAAATACATCAGAATATACATTTACAATATAGGGTACAGATAGACACTCTCTGGGATATTACATAGGTACACAGCATCTTGAAACAGCTATTGAGTACAGTTCAGTCAATGTTTAAGACAATCACAATGACTGAAATAGAACACAGGCGTAAGATAACAGTTGGACGTAAACTATCAGAAGAAGAGACATGACACCTGACCAGATATATCTTGGCTATTCTAACACCCTTTGGTTAGTGCAGAAGGAGGGAATGGGAGAAAGTATGGTGATAATGGAAAGATAAGTGCAAGATACTTGGTAAAGAGGTTATGGGGAAGCTCCAACTTTATAACAGTGACAAGTATCCTTGAGGCATTTGTTGGCCAGGTTCTTATACATTCACGGAAACAAGATCAGGGAGCCTAAGTACAGGCTCAATGCTGTTCAGACTGAGGGATAGAATAGCTGATTGCACCTCTACCATGTAAGGTATGCACTCTGGATACATCCAATAGTAGATAGGTAGATTTCCTTAGTGAATAAACACTATGGGACCTATTAAAAAGTGAGGAGATGTATGTAGAAAGTTTATTCCACAGGCTCTGTCTTTGTGGACCTTACCAAAGCGTTCGACCTGGTTGACCATTGCCTTCTCCTGGACACCCTCAAGGGCTTGCACATATTTGAAAAATGTTGTGAAATGGGCCAGAAGCTACCTTGCTGGCAGATCACAGAAAACTAATATCAATGGTCATTTTCTGCTGAATGCCCGATTAAATATGGGGTATCCCAGGACTCCATTCTGATCATGCTCTTGTTCTTGCTCTTCCTCAATAACCTCCCTTCCATCTGCCAAACCACCCAACTTGTTCCTTACACTGATGATGCGGCCCTCTACTGCAGTGACACTAACCTAGCCACAATGTTCAGTAACTTGCAGGCTGACTTCAGCAAGCTACACACTTGGTCCTCTGCCAAAGGCACGGTTCTCTACTCCAAGAAGACCAAGTTTATGATCTCCTCTGGCTCAGGAAGAGCCTCAGTCATGGTCGATCCCTCTCAGACAATCTTGGTAACATCATAGAACAAGTTTATGAATTCAAATACCTTGGACTGTACTCAGGGTGTAGTTAGGAAATGTAAACTTGTACTCAAAACTGATGCACTGTTGCCCCCCATTATGTAAACATAAACCAAAATATAACTACCATACCACACCACCAATAGCACCCCCCATTTGCCATGTCTGAGTTCAAGTAATCAGTTTCTTCCTGTAATCCTACTTCCTTTGTTTTCTGCCTGCCTGGTAAGTTGTTCTTGTTTGTGTATTCGCTGGTGGCATCAGTGCCCCATAGCGACAACAGAGGCAAAAGTGCTCAGCGCAACACAGACATGATGTGACTACAATGTCCTTGCTTTCCTCCTTTGTTGCCCCTGCCTGATTTGTTGCCCCTGCCAGATTTTTTTACTGTACTCTGCTGAGTACAGTGTATATGCCTGCCAACACCTGCCTGTACTTAGACCCTCACCTGACCTACAATATCCATGTTACAAATTGTCAAGAAAATCCATATGAGGCTAGGTCTCTTAAATGGAATCAAAAGTTCCTTATCCTGTCTCCAGACTACACCTCACCAGCTCCTTCTCCTACCCCTCCTTGATTATAGTTCTATTGTCTACTCCCCAACACATCCCCCTTTTCTTCAGACTCAGGTGTACATACAATAATATTGCACGCTTCATGACCGGCCTCCCTGGATGACCCATCACTGTACCCTCAATGCCCCCTCAACTTGCTCACACTTGAAGGCAGGTTCCAACTTAAAATGCTCTCTTTCTACACAAATTTCACTGTAACCCGATGCCGATCAGTGTTAACTCCCTTTTCCCTTATTGGTTCCCAAGTGCAGTACAAGAGGGCCTCCTGTCATATCTTCGACACCTTTTACCACACCAAGCATGCGAGATCTCCATCACATACAAAGACCCTAAGTTTTACAATAAACTACCCCTGAACTTCAGGCCTGTAGTTCAGTTGGCTCATTCACCTCTTCCTTCAAGGACCACCTCATCTAATCCACCCCTGTGTCTGCATCTGTAGGTAACCCCTAAATGTCCACCAACCCTTAAGTTACCTTAGAGTTTATAAGTATCTGTATATTGGCTCTGTTGTTGTGTGCTCTGTATTTTTTTAATCTAGATTCTCCTGTCACATACACTGTTCCTATTGTAAATACCATAACATTTTGCAAATATTGTTTTACCTTTTCTCTATATTATTGAATTTTTGTACCACTGGACATTTGTAAAAATAGGCAATTTTGCTCTCATATCTTCCAGTATAAAATAAAATAGAACTGAATTGAATTATTAGGGCCCATGTACCAATATGATGCAACCGTCTGTTTTGAGGGTAGTCCAGCCTATTGTACGGTAGAGGTTGCACTGATGTGTCCTAAAAGGTGCATTTATTATAAATTGCAGGGCACAATGAAAAAGTATGTTAAGTTTATGTAAATTTGTTGCCGTGCTTCAGTTGTATATGATGTCCCGATATCTAACAGTGGTAGAAAGATGGTTTGTGCCAATCTGCGTCGTATGTCCATAGGAAATACATATTTATTCCTATAGACAAACCCTTTTCTTTCTTTTAATTTCCTGGTGAGGTAGTCAATGTGGCGCACAAATACCAGTTTGCTATCAAGCCAGATTCCCAAATACCTAAATTTATTCACTACCTCAAAGAGTCCACAAAATAGTAGTACCAGGTGCTGGCGCTGTCAGGTTACGTATGGTTGCTTGAGGATGGGAGGAAGCAAAAACATCACTTTAGTTTTCAGATTGCAATTCAGCACACACTTCTATCAAAGTGGGTTTGAAATGTACAAAATGGTGTCATCCGAAAATGTGTAACTTAGAATTGTGGATGTTGATATCCAGTGAGTTAATGTAAATGGAGAATAACTGAGGCCCTAGAATGGACCCTTGGGGAACTCTCTTCTGATGGAGTACGGGTCAGAAAGGAGCCTATCGGCTTAATTAGTTGCAGTCTATCTGTAACATAGTTAGAAAACCAGCTTACTGATGAGCCATCCATACCCAAGTCCCTAAGACATCGGAGCAGAAGATTGTGGTTGACAGTAACAAAAGCCTTGCTTAAGTCTAAAAGACAGCACCCGTGGATTGCTTGGCATCTAGTGCAGTGAACCAGTTATTGGTGACTTTAGTCAGGGCCAAAACAGCACTATGGTTCTGTCTGAAACCAGACTGCAGCGGTTGAAGAGATTAGCATTTTCCAGATACTCTTTAGTTGATTATTTTCTAATTTTTGAGAATTTTGAAAAGAACCGGAAGGATGGAAATGGGTCTGTAATTATTAGGATTACTTGGGTCACCTGACAAAGTGATTTAGTCATGTTTCCCATAGCAAATGGGAGTAGTAACCTGTAGGAGCTGTGAATCAATCTCCTACCGTTCAGCTGCCAAAAGTGCTTTTTCCCATAAAAAGCTTTTATTTCTATGTTCTGCTTCATTTGTATAATGCTACCACTTTTTTCTCAGTGCTGCACCCCAACAGTGACATCCTGCAAAGGAAACAAAGTTTTAAGCAAACAGAGTCCTCTGTTGGTCAGTCTTGTTATTGCAGACATCCTTCTTTCACAATTTTGAACTCATTGCAGAAGCTGGACATCAAAGAAAAATAAAAGTAGTCTGACCTATAATTGTACTTCTGAACTACTTATAGTCATTCAGACCCTATAACATAAGCATAGAAAAGTAGCATCACTCCACATTCTAACAGAAGCTGCCACTTTAGACCTGCCACTTCACCAACAAGTGGTAAAGTCAAACAACATCTACACAGACTGGCAAATTATCTTTTGGCCTATCTGCATCACAAAAACAGTTTTCAGAAACTCTTCTACAGACTGTACTTCTGTAAGCACTACTGACATAGGAGACTGCACTTTGATAAGGGAGACAGAAATATCAGCTATGCACTGTACCCATAATGCCTTGCTACATATAAATGAATAAATAGTCGAATCTGGCTTCTCTCAGCTAGTCTCTGAAGTCACTTGTCCAAACCCCAAATCCCCTCAAATGGATCTCTAATTGACCTAATCCTCACAAACTGACCCCATAAATTTACCCACATAGCTATATTTAATGACGCCAGCGACCACTGCGCCATGGTCGGGTATCAGAGGTCAACCCCACCCAAGTGGCAATTAGATGCACCTGGAAGAGAAGCTTCCATAAATTTAACTTGGCACAATACCTATCAGACCTCAGAGACATTGACTGGACTGACTTCTATCTGGCCTGATGCATTAACACCGCTGCTTTTCTTCAACAACACTTTATCATTATCAACAAACGCGCCCCATGATCAAATGTAGGGTCTAGAAGTTTTCCTGCCCCAGTTCACACCTGAGATAAAAGCAGCATTAAACAGGGAGGAGTCTTCCTCTTTCTCTTCAAGTCACCAGATTCAGACTCTGATTCTGATCCTACTGACCCTGGAGGCGAGCCACACACTCCTGAAAACCCCAGGCCTAGGACTTTCCAAGTCTCCTCAGAGGATCTTTCTTTTCTGGAGCTGCTTTGAAAATCCAGGCTGCCTCTGAGGACATCAGTGGAGCCAGATCCACAATGCAAAAACTTGCTGCCCATCTGGAACTCCTGGAAACTGCTACCTCACTGATTCCACCCTGGATTGAGCCTCACGCGGATCTTGTTTCCACCATTTGGAAGCTGACCTTCTTTGTTAGCCCCTCTTCCTAGAAAGGCTGATCAGCTTTATCAGGTTCTAGAGAGTAAGGACTTATTTATTTATTTATTTAGTTTTTGTTGACTGGGTAAGTGCACTAGACAAATCCTGCCTATTTTCAGGCATGACCGGGGAGGATATAGATGAATGCCAACTGATCTTGAACCAGATTAAGCTGTTGGTGGTATTTTTTAGTGAATGAGAATCTGGCCAGGACACTGGGAAATTTCCTACTGCATTGCTGGCAGTAGGGGGCAGAGTAGCTGCGCATCTGCGAAATGGCAGATGCTGCTCAACCTTTCATGGATATAGATGTGAGTTTCGAGGTTGGAAGGAACTTTCTAGAGCTCAACCTGTGATGGCTTCACCCTGTGATGAGGCAGACAATGGAGATGTAACTTCTGAGCTTCCAGGTGATGGTGGTGAGCCGTGCAGAGGAGTTTGGGATGGGATTTTACTCTCTCGTCTTCTCCTGACAAGGAGGTTTTGCATACTGCTGCTTGATGGACATTCCTTCTGTAAGTGTTCCGGAGATGGTGATGATTTTGTTGGTACGCTAACAGTCAGTCAGCTGAATGTTTACCTCAGAATTTTGACACTGACCCTAAAAGATTTCTATGGCTGATGACGCCTGCAGTGGAATGCGGAAGTCAAGATTTCTCGATTCCTTTCCCTCGGCTGACTGGAGCAAGGATTCAGCCTTGACAGGCGCAGGCTGGATTTTTGAAGGATGGGCACTGGCTTCCAGATTCTGAATGGAATTCCTTTACACCTACACCAGCTTCGACTCCTGGAACCTCTGAGCTGGCTTCTGCAGGGTCGGATCCAGTCTTACATACCTCAGGTGATTGTATTAACCCTAGCTATTAATAAACAGGTACCTTTAGATGGGGATGGCTCTGATCATCTCACACTCCCCATCTCCCTGGAGGAGTCTTTCCATTCTGGCCCACGATATTCTGACTTGTTCAGAAATAATAGGCTAGAACAATCCCCAGGCGGAGCGCTGTTTGTCTTCATTATAGAGGGGCCTGCAGGAGCACCCTGATCGATTTTGTTGCCTGACGGCTGCTGAAGAATTCCATGAACTTTCAGGCCTTTGACATATATGCCCTCATCAACATCAGAGGGAGGACACGTTTGATGTAAGCTTTAGGTCTTTTCAGGCCTGGACAGATTCTAGCAAAATATTAAGCCTTAAAGACCACACCATTATGGACACCTTTCTGGGCTATACCTATTACCAAGCCTTTATATAAGACCATTAATGTTATGTTCAGGAATGAGGGAGTTAACGTGGGGACCTTCTTTACTGGCTAGAAAGCAAATGTACAATACTTGGTTCCCCAGAGCCAATTATCAATGGACAAGGTATCTGGACAGGGAGCAGGAAATTTAAGATCAAGCTACACACTGTGGGGATAACGTACAGCACATTCTTAATAGCTTTTGGGGGAAAGATAGGGAGTGTGTTTTATCCAGGTCAACCTAAGGCCTGCTATAAATGTGGGAGTACCCATCGTTTAAGCAGTGCATGCGACAAAATTAAATGTGCACTTTGTGGGATCTGGACCATGATAGTGGGACTTGCCGAAATGTTTTAGATGCAACTTATGTGATGCAGGGCCATGCCTATCATCAGTGCCCTCATGCAGGGCAAAACAATTCAGGGGCCTTGATAAAGAAACCTTAATTTCTGAAGCACAAGACAGGTTTCAGCCTAGAACTGATGATACAAGCTCATTTACAAATGGGCCTTCCACCTCAGCTTCACCTGGTGCCCTGCTCCTCAAGCTTCCACTTCAGATTCTAGATCTACAACTCCTCATGCTCCCCAGCTACCAGAAATGACAGAGCATTCCCTGTTGGATCTGGCTGCCTTACCCCCAGGATTCTGAATTTCAGAAACCCCATCCTAAAAAATTATGAGGTCAAATGCAAAAACTTGCCCAGATGGCCTCGGTTTCTCAGAATACCTTTCAGGTTCTGCAGGACCAGATGGGGACTCAGAGTCTGACTTTCGGTTGCCTCAGGAGCCCTGTCAGGTATGGAATGTGATGATGAGGATTACTGCATTACTGGAATAAAAAAAAAGTCTTGGCGTAAGCGTAAAAAGGACAAAACCTCATATTTTTTCTGTCTTTATTACACCTAATTTCCCTTAACACATGCAGTATAAAGAATTCAAGGAAGCATCTGGGGCTTTTACATTATTGTATGTCACAGGCTGCAGATATCCTTCCTTGTTAGATATTGCTCAAACTAAAAATCATGGGTTTATGGTCCTTCCTTTTGGTCCTTTGGTCCCAATGCAGCAGATGGGGTTGGGATTCTTTTTATCATACACAGGTTCAAGTTTTACAATTAGTAGATATTGTCCCAGGAGGCATTACTTTTGGATTGTTTTGTAAAGGTTATCCCTCCATCTAATCAACATCTATGCCCCACAAGTAAAATCAGCTAGGACTGACTTGTTTATGAAATCGAGCATTATTTATTTTCCCCAGACATGTCATTTGGGGGGCTGATTTTAACTATGGCCTGTATCTGAGATTTAAGGACCAGTTACAACTTAAGTTTACTGTGATTCTTATGCTCTTCATAAACTCCTCTTGAAAGCTTCTTTACAGGATACCTATAGGGCTTTACATTCTGACTCTGGGTTTACCTACCGACATAGCAGTTATGCTACTAGAATTGATTTTGTTTTTCTTCCGTTATTTAACACCAGCCAGGTTTGATTTGACCCTTGCGAGTTCTCTGATCACATGCTGTTAAAAGCTGGCTTTAATCTCCCATATTCCTCCTAGATTTCCTGCTCTATCCACAGGATGGAAACTGAATCAATATTACTAGCTCAGTGCGTTTCAGACTGTCATCAGGGATACCCTAGAGTGGCAACAGTAGATAGTTGGGCTTTACGATTCATGGGGTGAATGGTGGGCAGCCACCAAACTTGAATTTGGCATGTTTCCTCCTCCTTTCTAAATCCATTTTAACTGAGAGATTATATTGCATATTTGGGACATAGGGACCAGTTCTACAAGCTGCTATCCCTGCCCACTTTTTCAGGCGTTAGAATACAGGACCAGATTAATTGGCTCAAGGTTAAGATGAAACAGTTTCACTATGGGAAAGCTTGTTGTATTCATGATGAGTTGTCCTATGGACTGAAATCCACCCTGTCTCCACCCTTTCTTGGCTTGCAAACAAGCATTAGAAAAGAAGCAAATGGATGGTCTTTTTGACTTAGATGGCATTTTAAAACTTCTGATGCAGCTCTGTTACAATCATCCAACAAGTTTTGCAAAATCAGCATGGAAAGGTTTTCAATCACAGGAGACTGGGAGAAGATCTTTTACTTTTTCTCCCGCAGTTGTCTGTTCCCCAAAGTACGGAATTAGACCTCCCTATTTCCCAAGCTGAGGTTAAGTGGGAAATTGCTCATCTTAAGATTGGGGTTTTCCTGGCCCAGATGGCCTTATTAATGAATTTTATAAAAATTTTCGGACAAGTTTGGTGGTATTTTAACTCAGGTTTAGAATGAAATGCTTGATTCAGACATACTATTTTCAAATTTTCTGATGCCATGATTATTTTTTATTCAAAAGGGGTTAAACATAATATTATTAATTGGAGACCGATTAGCCTTTTGAATATGGATTATAACATTTCTCTGCCATTTTTTTTACTTCAATATTCCTTATTTAATTATTATTATTTTGGCTACACAGGAATCAAGGTACAATTCAGTATTCTCATCATACATAAAAGTGGAAGGCATGTTAGAGTTTCCTTTATAATTAAAACATGTTGTTTCTATTCAACAGGATCATTCTTAATTAAATACAATCATCGCTGGACCAAATTTTATTCTATTTAGGTTCTCCTTCTTTTCTCCCTTTATACTACATCTTAGGTAATAATCCTGATTACATCCTATGAGGTGCTATTCCCCTTGGGGAGGGAATAGAAAGAAGAAGAAAGAAAAAAAGTTTTTCCCTTTCTTCCCTTCCCCTTCCTCTCCTTCCATTCTTCCTCCCTCCCTCCCCTCCTCCCTCTTTCCCCCTCACCTCCTTTCAATATGTTCTATCTGTAAAAATTGATCTACTGTTTGGATTCCTTCCTTTTTTTCCAAATGATTAAAGAAAGGAAGCCATCTAAAATTATCATGTATCCACTAGCAATCTTAATGAGGTGGTAATGGCCTCCATTCTTCTAATTTGCTCAATATTTCTATACCAGTTCTCCATCGAAGGAAGGGCGCTTTCAGCCAGTTTTGGGTCAATGTTTTAGTGCTGCTGCAATGAGAATATAAAAGATATTTACCTGACGGTTGTAATTTCATCAGGTGGGAGTCCCAGGACCAGATTCAGAAATTGTGGTTGATAAGATAGCCGCATGATCTCCATGATTTCATATGATACCTCTCCCAAAATTGATCAACCCTGGGGCAGCTCCAGAAGATGTGGTAATATGTGCCTGTTGTCCACATCTCCTCAGCAAGTGGCAGGGATTGAGGAAGAGTAGTGGTGTGATACCTCTGGGGTAATAAAAATCTGGTATTAATTTTCCATTGGAATTCTCTCCATATTGGGAGTTAGTGGTTTTATGAACCACTTCCACACCTGTGCCATAACCTGTGTGAAATATGAAGGTTTGTCTCACCCTCCATTTTTGTTCCATTTTGTCTAGCTAGAGTCCTCTGTCTTCTATTAGAACCTTGTATATTTCTGATATGTATGCTTTAGTGTCTCCTGTTTTACCTCTGAGGTATGTACATTGTACTGGGGTTGAAGGTCCCTGATAGTTCTATAAGGCCTATGGTGGTAGTTATATAATGAACACACTGATAGTATTTAAATACATCATTTTGGGTTAAATTAAATTCTGATTGCATTTGTTGGAAAGACTTAACCTGGTCACCGACTACAAATTGGCATGGATAAGTCAGTCCTGATAATGTCCATCAAAGGAGAGAATTATCTCACCTCTGGATGGGGAAACCTGGCAAGTCCGATAGGGGAAGGTAATTCCATACCAGGTGTATTATTTCCCATTCTTGTCTCGCCTCCAACCATTTTGACAGGGTGTGTCTGGTAAATCTATTAATAAAGTGCCTCAGGTCCTTACATTGGATTATCAGGGCAGGTTATTTAGAGAGCCCATCATTCTCTGGTTGTTCCATTTCTAGCCACCATGTGCCTTCCTATCTTTAACATTTTAATAATTGGGACTATTTGGGCTGCTAAATAGTATTTTGGAAAGTTAAACCCCATTTCCCCTTTAGTTTTTCTTCTGTTAGAATTTCCCACGGTTCTTGGGCGTTTACCCAGCCATATAAAGTTTGTCAGTCTTTTTTTAAGTCTTTCCAGTCTTTTTTGGTATCGGGACAGGTAAATTGGTGTAAGAAAAAGAAACCTTGGAAGAATGTTCATTTAATTGTTTCAATTCTATTTGAGAGTGTAAAAGGAAGGATACTCCACCTGTTCAGGTATTTCCTTATCTGTTGATTTAGGGTTTCATACTTAATTTTATATAGAAGGCTAACTCTTTGGGATCTGGATTCCAAGATATCTTAATTTACTCTTAACTCATTTAAAGGAATTTTATTTCTAAGTTCCAGTATTTAGTTCCTTTCCTAGTACCAATAACTCCGATTTGAGACGAGTTAACTTTAAGCCCGAAATGTCTCCAAAACTGGACAGAGTGCGGCTAAGTGATTATAGCCAGACTCTGGGTTACCTAAATAAATCAGTATATCATCTGCATAGAGGCGATATCTTATGGGAAGAGTTATGGTTTCAATCCCTCTATACCCTCATGTTGCCTGATGGCTTGTCTAGGGGTTCCATGCTGATTGCAAAGAGGAGTGGTGACAGTGGGCACCCTGCCTCGTGCCTCTTTCTATCCCAAAAGTGGGAGGAAATGGTGCCATTCATTTTAACTCTAGCTTGGGGTTCTGATGACACAGTTTAATCCAACCCAGGAAGTTGCCCTCAAATCCCATTTTTCCAGGGGACCATAAAGATAGGTCCAGTTTAGCCTATAGAAGGCCTTTTCTGCATCAGGAAAATTGTTAAAGCTTGAGCGGTTTGCCTCTTATATTTGCAAAATATTTAAGAGTCTTCTAATGTTGTCACTCATGTGTCTATGTGGTATAAAACCTGTTTGGTATGGATGGATTAAGATTTCTACATATTTCTGAAGTCGGATTGATAAAATTTTTGTAAATATTTTTGATCTTGATTAAGGAGAGCTATAGGTCTAAGCGATTCACATTGGAATGATCTTTACCAGGTTTAGGAATTGTTGTTATAACGGTTGGGACCAACTTCCGAATTCCACCTCCTTCATTGTACTGGTTAAAGACTTCTGTAAGCAGGGGGCCAGAGGGGCGGACAACTTTTTTATATTTCATACTAAACCATCTGGGCCTGGTGTTTTCCTATTGGCAAATTGTTAATTACTTCCATGGGTTCCTTGATAGTAATGGGTCTATTTAATTCCTCATTTATGACTTTTATTAGTTTAGTAACTTAAAA
This sequence comes from Neoceratodus forsteri, assembly GCA_016271365.2. Lineage (NCBI taxonomy): Eukaryota > Metazoa > Chordata > Ceratodontiformes > Ceratodontidae > Neoceratodus > Neoceratodus forsteri. The sequence goes on along the minus strand of CM028132.1, from coordinate 490,413,424 downwards.
GCGTCTAAGAAGGTTTGAATTTTTATTTTTATGTTCTCCTTTCCTTTATCTTCTCTATATAGGGTCTGGTAGTACATTGAAATTGCTTTACTATATCTTCTGGGGTAGTCCATTTCTGGCTTTCGGTCCTGGGTCTCGTATATAAGGTGCATATCTGTTAGGATTTTCTCAAATGGATTGCTAGCAATCTAGCTGCTCTTCCCCCACCTCATGGTACATTTGGCTGGTGAAGCGAAGCAGGCCCTCTGCTTTTTATTTTCTTGATCTTGTAAAGTTCTTTAGCTTTGTTTAATTGTATTAGGGTCTCTTTGTCCTCTGGGTTGGCTTTGTGTTTTTCCAGTTCTGATAGTTCCGTCAAGGTTCTATTATCGTTAATTGAGCTAATTTTTTTGTGATGCTGCATAGCTAATTATTTCTTCTCGAAGGACTGCTTTTAAAGTGTCCCATTTAAGTGATGGTGAGTGCTTGTGGCTTGGTGAATTAAAGTGAAGTCTTCTATTTTCTGTTTCAATTTAGAAATAAAACCTGTGTTATTTAACAGTGAGACATTTAATCTCCACAAAGATTGTTTATTTTGAGTAGACAGTCACCTGTACAGAGATCGCTGAATGGTCTGAGAGCATAATGTTGTGAATGTGGGACGCTTTTGATCAGATGGAGGTTGCTCGCATGTGTATAAAATAAATCTATCTGGCGAGTAAGGATTGTTGTGAAGGTGGTAATACGTGAAAATCTCTCTCTGTGGAGGTGTTAAGCATGCAAATATCCACAAGACCATTTCGGCTGACCAGGCCACCAAAGATCTAGAGCTATTCTATTTGTAGAGGTGACCCCAGAAGAACGATCTCGTTGCGGATGTGGAGCTGTATTAAAGTCGCCCCCAAAGAGTAATGTACCCCAGGGAAGATCGGCTATTTTTTTTTAAATTATTTCAAAAAAATTCTGTCCAAAATTTGGGGCACAGATATTGACCAAATGCATTATTTGCCTTGCACATTTAATGTAGCTCTCACATATCTACCCTGTAAGCCTGAGTCTGTGGATTCAGTAACCAGGTTCAGTCCCTTGCTTATCAGAACTGCCACTCCTGCCTTTTTGGATTTGGGATGTGATGCTGCTACCGCGTGTTCTACCCAATCCCTGCATAGCTTCAGCTGTTCATCTGGAGACAGGTGTGTCTCTTGGATCAAGGCTATGTCTATCCCCATCTTCCTTATTTCTTGCAGCAGCCTTGTACGTTTTATTGGTGAATTATCCCTTTGACATTGTATGAGCTAATTTTTTAAGTCAATCATTTAAAGATCTTAGGATTTATGCATTTTCTGAGAGCCTTCCATATCCCTAAAGTAAGTGTCACCTTGTTTCTTTTCCACCTGTGTACCCTTGATTAGTAGTATGGGTCTATCAATCATTAATTGTACCCTAATTCTTGAACTTTAACAGGAACCAGAAACTTCTTTCTTACAACTGTCGCCCTTAACATTGGGCAGTCTTTTTCCCCTCAAACTTAGCTATGAAAAAAAAAAAGAAAGTACAGAGAACTTTTAAATTTGAACAGGTTACCAACTTGTATCTTGAGAGAAAAGATAAAAACACAATCTCTTTGTGTGTTCTATTATTAGCTTCTAGTTGTAATTCCAGGCTTTGCCATGCGGGAACCTGTTTCCTTCTGATAGTGTGTGATGTTTTCTGAGCACTATTGACCTCTAAGTTAAGAGATCGAGAGCAACCTTAACTGCTGCTCCAATTTGTCACAGAGATTAAGAGAGCGATAATATCCCCCGTCTAAACCCTTCCTGGCATTAGTAATTAAATAATATAAACCTTCCACATTACTTCAACTTAATCATAGTTTGTTCACCTTGATTAATTCTGATGTATTTTAGTAAGATTCTCAAGGTTTAATTAGGTTTTCTTTCCTCTCAGGCCCTCCCCTCTTGATCCGTAATGCTCATTGTTTAATATGTACCTTTCTTCCTAATTTTTAGAAAATTGCTCCAGAAACAGACTTCTTATCTGTCTCCTCTCATGTCCCTCCACCTATGTATCTCTGTATTTCAGCCTTAACATTTCTAAAAAACGTTACCTTTGCTGTTATATGGATGCGTTTTGGCTTAAATCTTACCCTTTCCCCTTTAATACATCAGAAATGTTCAACCTTTAGTCCATATTTAGTCCCCAGGTGTGTTCTTCACCCTTTTTAATTGCAGTATACTCTCTTTTCTTCATATTCTCCAATCGGTCCTCAGATTTCTCCCATTGAAACTCTGCATTCATTTCTCATATAAGCTTGATGCGTTCTTCTCGAGGATTGATCAGTGGTTGCTTGCTTTGATAGCTTCAAGGCATCTTTAGCAGGCTTTGAGGTATAGATCTGTAAGCGGGCACTTCAGTCCTCTGGTAACTAGCTGCCATCGTTTTTCAATAAACTTTGCTCCTAAAATTTCTCCTCCGAGATCGGGCATGGTGATTCCCCATTCTTTCAGGAGGGACCGCTTCAAAATGGTATTAAAGGTCTTTATGCCAGTGTCCAGGTGCAGCCGAGCGAGAGGGATACAGAATCTGTGTTTTGATGTTTTTCCTTTATTTCTTTAGCTATCGATACGATTTTCATGCGTTCTGCCTGTAAAGTGGGTGAAAAGTCCTGCTCGAAAAAATCAGAGAGTTTTGATATTGTAGGTCCCGCAGTCTCCAGGCTTCTTTTAAAATCCACTCTTTGCTTTGGAACAGCGCCATCCGTATTACCAGGATCGGGGTTTCACCGTGGGGTTGGAGGGCTTGGGCCCAGCCATCTGTGGGGCTCTGTCTATGGTGAGGTCTAAGTCAGCTGGAATGGTAGCACAGATTGCAGGAGTTGCTGAATAAAGTCGATGGGAGTAGTAAACCCTCCTCCACTCCCCTGAAATACCATGTATTCGGAAATTGTTTCTCCGAGATCTGTTTTCAATGTCTTCCAATTGATTACGAATTTCTCTGCCTCTTTGCATTAAATATAGCAAGATTCTGCTTTCTCTATCTTGCGTTTCTGTGATCTCCGACAGTCTGCTCGAGTTGTCTTCTACTTTGGTGCCAGATTTCTAATAGCTTGTCTAAGGTCAGCTATTGATGATTCAATTTTGAACTGATAGTAGGATTTTTGTAACGTTCATTCAGCTTTTCTAGGTAAACACAGGTCTTCTTTGTCGGGTTCCAAAGGCGATTCCGAGGAGGCTCTCTCTCGTGGGGCGGCCTGGAAGGCCTCCATCTCCTCATCGAGTAAGCTGCTTCATTTTCACTTGTGCAGGGTTATTTTTACAGATTTTGAGTGATTACCTTTGGCGGTCATCTCTATTCAGACCAGAGTATAAACTTTGCTCAAATTCATACTTTTGAAGGAAGGATTAAGTTAGATTAATTGGGTAGACCTGGGGCTCTGGCACTTAGCTTCTCATTTTACTCCATTGGCGTCACTGGAAGTCTTTCTCTGCCATTTTATGCCATAGACTGCAATGTGTGGCCTCGACCCTCATTCACCGGTTCAACATATTTTGATCCGGGCATAATATCCAGCAAACTTAACACTGCTTAGAAATATATGTGAGTGTAGTCATTACAGAAACTTCATGGTACTTAGTGTCACTTGATCATGCAAAAGCATTTGATAAAGTTTCTCATGATTTTTTATTCCAAGTTTTTACAGATATGGGTTCTCCCGAAATTTAGGGCCTGGGTAACCCTTTTATATAAATCATCCAAGTCTTTCCTTTGGTGAATGGACTTATGGGGTAGTGAATTTACCAGAGGGGTAAGGCCAGGGCTGTCCTATCAGTCCTTTGCTCTATACTTTTGTATTGGACCCATTAATTCAGGAACTTCTCCAGCGTCAGGATATCATAGACCTTTCTCCGGCTCCAGAAATTCCTGCTCAGTTGCTTGCTGTTTATGCAGCGATATGTGTCTCTTCCTTCGTAATCACAGCTTCTGGCCTTGTTGCTCTGGACATCCTAACTCAGTTTGGTACCATTTCTGGGACAACAGTTAATTATGAAAAGAGTATGGGTATTTTTGGGAACAGGACCTTTTGATTAATTTATATGGCAGTTAGGTATTACTGCTGGCCCCATTAAAATTTTAGGATGCTATTTTGATAATGTAGATTTAGCTGATATTAATTGGAAACCATGTATTGAATTGGGGAATGCAAAATACAATTATGGAAATCTTGGTCCTTTTCAAACAAAAGCGGGTTTGGTTATAAAGAAATTCCTTCTTCCTTTATTTTTATATATCTGTTTCATATTTCCCTTGCCAAAACATTATGAAACTTGACTGTATAGCATTTTCTTCCAAATGCTTTGGGGAGAGCTTAAATCCAGTAAATGTGATTTTACATATTTACATATAACTCGTGGGGACTTAATATGATTAATCCACTGGTTTTCTGCTATTCCTTTTTATTTCTTCTACTTTTAAGGAGCCAACACAATATCAGACAACCTCATGGGACTTTTGGACATTTATTTTGACACAGAACTTTATGGCTAAATGGTCCACTGAGGTTCCTATTGATAGGATTATATTGGGAGTTCCTACATTTCTTTGTTCTGTAGCATCCAAATTATGGGCTTGGAAATTTAATAAACCTGGGATTTATCAACTTACTAGGAAGGCCTTGTAGGCTGATATAATGGCCTGGAATTTTCTGGCCATGGTTGACTTCCTAAATGCTTCCCACCAAAACATATTTGGCCTTAAGGGTTTTAAATGATAAGCGCATTCCTGCTAAAATGTGGGATGTTACTTGGCTTAGTTGCCATGGGAGATTGGGAGTTAAGGGTAATTTAAAACACAAAGCTATTACTGAAAGACAATGTATTCATACTGAATGTCTTGAGGTAGAGGAAACATTGGAACATTTTTTCTTTTATGTCATTATGCCAAGCTTTTTGGTCCGCTTTGTTTAAAAAATGGGGATGGGGGGGTACTAGACATGTTTCTTATGAATGTTTAATTCTTGGGGATTATTCAAGTTCCTTCTCGCATTATCATCCCAGCACATTGAATGTTGTTTTGCAAGCATTAAATTTTATATGGCAAGCCGCGTTGTTTATTTTCCTACAGCATTCCTATACCCTACCTTCGGTTCTACTTCAATATATTGAAATGGCTTTGTTGACCCAGAAGACTTTTGAATCAGACTTTTGCCTGCTCCTCAGTTCCATGAATACTGAAAGTATATTTTTGGGATTTAATTCTACTAATGACTTTATTATCTGAAGACTGATTTACTCTGCTTATGATGTTGGGGCTTTGGTTATGTTATTTTATTTTATGTTTTTTCAGAGACTTTTTGATTTATATTTTTCTATTCTTTTCATGGTTCATGCATTTTTTTTTGTGTATGTACTGGTGTTTTGTTTCTAGCAATAAATAATTCCTTTACTCTTTTTCGATAAGTGCCATGGTATCTTTAACATCCACCTGAACTACCACCAATCCAGGCAGATGGGACCTCAGTTTAATGTCTCATCAAAAGATGACACCTCAAGTGCAGCACCCTCTCATGCTGCGCTACAGTGTCAGTACTGGGATATTAACCCAAGTGCCAGATGTGGGAACTGAACCCACAGCCCTCAGATCTCCCAGTCTCAGAGGTGATGTGCTACCTACTCAGCCACTGACACTGACAACTTCCTCAGTCTTCACCCCAAGGCAGATTTGGTGATGATTAGCGCCGCTCATGACCGATCCACCAATCCCAGGCATCTTAGCTCGTCTTCCCCAGAAAGGAATCTTGACTTCTGGGCCAGTACAGGAAGAAGATCTATGCATCTTCTACCCTGGATGAGGCCCTGAACTAAGTCAGTCAAATGGGGACTACCAGAAGTCTGTTCTTAGCCAGGTTAAAGCCAAACTGGACTCCTTCCACATTCCCAGACCAAATAGGAACTGGAAGACCTGGTCCATTCCGTGTTCAGCCAGTAGGCACATGTTAGAGTACCACATGCGATGCTGTGGACACTGCAGGTAGGAGCTTGGCCTTTGCCCGGCTTATGGCATCATGCTTGGCTTGCATGTCAGGCTTGGTCCCTGAAGTGCAGACTGCTGTTCAGGATGCTTCCTTCAGGGATCTGTTCTATTCAGTGATGATGTCAAGGACATCATAACTGAATGCAGGAGAAGGGTTTGGCACTGAAGTCTGTCAAGACTATGTACAAACCTCTCAGGGACAAAACATCATTTTTAATGCCAAAATTGACCAAAACAGAAACAGTCACAGGACAGACGCCTAATAGCGTTGAGCTGCACCAGCAGCTAAAGCCCCCAGTAAAAGCCACTGGAGCTACAGCTGCTGCTTTACCCTCTGCCTCCTGACTCCCTGCCTCACCTTCTTCTCTTCCTCTGGCTGTCCCAGAGAAACTGGGGATTTTCCTCCCATCTGCCATGTTGGGATAGGATAGCGGCAGATGCTTGGGTGCTTCAGCTGGTCTCAGCGGGGCACCTCAATAGAGTTCATTGACAGACCTCCACGCAGACCCTCCTCCTCAGTCTTCATACCCCACTTCATCTTCTGTTGGTGCTAGATGAAATTCAATCTCTTCTCCTGAAGGCTGCAATAAAACTCACTCCCCTTCAGGGGACAGATTACTATTCTTACTTCTTTCTAGTACCAAAGAGCCCGGAGACCTAAGCCCCATCTTAGATCTCAGCTCCCTGAACCAGTATGTGGAGTACAAGTGGTTCAGAATGTCTTTCAGAGCCTTCTTCCCATGTTTCGACTGGGACAGTGGCTATGCACTTTGGATATGCAGGATGCATACCTCCATATCCCCATATGCACTTCCTACTGCAAATACCTCTAGTTTTGTTTTCAGGGCACACTACCAGTTCAAGGCCTCCCATTTGATCTTTCCTTGGCTCGCCAGTGTTACCAAATGCCTGGCAGTAGTGGTGGCCTTCCTGCATACCCATGGAATGCAGGTCTTCCCTACTTGGATAACTGGCTTCTGGCAGCTCCATCCTGGGAGAGAACTCCTGCACTCCCTTTCGCTTACCATACAGATCTTCTCCAGCCTGGGTATCACTATCAACCAGGCCAAGTCCTATCTGGTCCCTTGCCAATGGCTGCAGTTTATAGCAGCAGTGTTGGACACAACCCTAGACAAGGCTTTCCTGACCCTGGACACAGCTGAGACACTTCTGAACCAGGCTTGCCTCTTGTCCAGCCTCATATCAATTGGAGCCAGAAAGAGTCTTCATTTTATTTATTTATTTATTTATAACTTTGATAACCGGGTGAGTGCACTGATCCCAGAGACCATTTTCAGGCATGACCTGAGCCACAACACATGGCGCAGTGTGACAGTGGAGTACAAGGTAACAGTAATACACATGAAACAGATTTGAATCAAGCAACAATAGTAAGCACAATATACAGGTTAGATGCATAGCTCTATTTGGGAACAGTGAAGATAAATTCATCTTCTTGGGCTCATGGTGGCCGTCATTCCAACTGTCCTTCTGTCCCTCTAGCACAGCTCCACATGAGAGTCCCCAATGGACTCTTCAGACTCAGTGGGACCAATCTGAGGATGACCTGGATCATGAGGTTCTAGTGTGGGACCTGATGATCAGGATTTGCAGTGTTGGACAGTTCAGGAGAACCTCAGCATGGTGGTCTCATTCTGCACCAATCCTCCCACCAAGACTTTGACAACAGATGCATCAGATGCAGGCTGGGGTGCCCACCTAGGTCTCACAGGACTCAAGGCAGCTGGTCTCACTTTGAGCAGAAACTGCCGATCAGTGTTCTCGAGCTGAGGTAGTTCTTTATGCCTTACAGGCTCTCCTTCCCTTCATTCTCCCAGTCATCTTCAGATCCAATCAGACAATATGTGCGTAGTTTGGCACCTAACAAGCAGGGGAGGAACTGTTCCTATCCCTGTGCTGGGAAGCAATGACAGTCTGGTATTGGACATCTCAACACAACCTGCACCTGATGGCAGTCCACGTTCCGGGAGTGGAGAACACCCTGGCCGATGCTCTGTCACTCATCGGCTAGGTTCCACAGTGGAACTCAATCAAGATGTCATAAATGACATCTTCCAGCAGTCAGGGGACCTCAGGTGGACCTCTTTGCCTCCACTGACAATGCCAAGCTTCCCACCTTTTTGCTCGCTTTCGGCCTGGGTGAGACTTTTATGGTGAGACGTGTTGTCTCATCTGTTGGAAGGGCAGATTCATTTATGCCTTCCTTTCCATTCCTTTGATTTTGAGGGTGCTGAACAAGCTTCGGCAGAGGGGGCACAAATGATTCTCATTGCCCCCTACTGGCTGAGGCAAGTTTGGTTCTCTTCTGTAACAGTTTTCAGAGGAACCTCCTCTTCCTCTGCCTCTGTTGCAGCATTTGCTGACTCAGGATCAGGGGACCCTAGTCCATCCAGGACTCAAATCACTCCATTTTCATGCATGGCTCCTCCAGATTTAGCCAAGGCATGCTTCAACATCTCACCTTTGGTAGTGGATATTTTAGTGAAGACCAGAAAGCCTTCAGCCAGGTCCACATATGCTATGAAGTGGAAGTGATTCACCACTTGGGCTGGTTCTAATGAGTTGGAACCTTTCTCCTGCCCGACTAATAAAGTCCTGGATTACCTGAGGCACCTCTATGATCTGGGCCTTAGCTACTCCTCTTTTAAGGTACATATTGCAGCTATTTCAGCCTACCACATCCCCTTTGGGGACAGGACTTTTGTTCAGCTGGAAGTCTCCAAGACCTTCCTCAAGGGGTTCTCCATTTGAGACCCCTATTCACAGTCCTGCCCCTCCTTGGGACTTGAACTTTATCCTAGAAAAGCTCACGCTGCCCCCTTGAACCGGCAGCAGAAGTGGAATTGAAGTTTCTCTCTTGGAAGACACTTTTCTCGTGCCCATAACTTTGGCTTGGAGGATTCCAGGCTTCAAGCCCTGATGTTAGATCCCATACTTGATTTTTATAGGAATGGGTGGCCATGCGAACTAACCCTAAGTTTCTTCCCAAGGTGGTGGCTGAATCCATGCTAATTCAGTCCATTGAGGTCCCAGCTTTTTCACAGAGCACTCCAATCATGGAGAGTACCTTCTGCATATGCTGGATTTACACAGAATCCTGAGATACAACACTAATAGGACTAAGGATCTCAGAAAAACAGATCATCTGTTCATTTCTTTCACTCACATAAAGAGAAGGCAATGCTGTTTCAAGCAATGCCATTCTAAGTGGTTAGCTAATTGTATTACCTTCTGTTATGACAATATCACAAAATCCTGCCAGGTCAAGTCAGAAGTCACTCCACTAGAGGGGTAGCTGCCTCTGCTGCTTGTTTCAGGAATGTGTCAGTGGCATAAATCTGTACAGCCACAACTTGGACTTTCGTCCATACCTTCACGAAACATTACAGTTTGGACATTGCCTCTTGCTGCAGAGCAGGCTTCGAGTTGGCTGTTCAGCAGGGACTCCTTTCTTGATCTCTGCTCAGCCTTTTGCTGTCATTTGTGGATGACAACGACTCCTCACATTTCTGTTTTGTTCCAGACTGCTTGGGATTCAGTCCTATATGTGAATACCTACTGCAAGAGCCCTCTCAAAGTAAGATAGCACAGCTATGTAAGAACTTACCGTAACAGTAGATCTTCAAGAGAGACTCTTGCAGTAGGTATTATCCTCTCTGTCCCCTAAGTTTCTTCTTTTCTTCTATGGAGACATATGGGAGGCAGTATAGTGCAGTGGTCTAAGGCTCTGAGCTGCAATATGGTGACATCCAGCAGACCAGACCTGGATTTGAATCCCACAGCCTCCACTTGCATACTGTGTGACCCCGAGCAAGTCACTTAACCTCTTAGTAGCTCCCAGGTCGCCTCCTGTAAAAGTTTTCAGCTTAGTGCTATACCTGGTAAAACAACTAAATAATAAAATATCCTCTTCTCTTGTCATGCTTATTCTGGCCTCTGGTGGGAAAGAACTGGAAGGCAGGTGTGGAGGACACAGACTGCTAGCTATACATTTTTCATGGGGTCCCTAACACTTGATGGCTTAGTCCTATATGTGAATACCTATTGCAAGATCCTCTCTCGAAGATCTACTGTTACGGTAAGCTCTTACCGTAACTGTACTTTATGATATACTGCTGCAACTATTATATGTTTTGTAACTATAATTATGGTACTCGCATCCCCTCACCCCAGATCACACCTGGAACTGAGCTTCGGCTCAGTGTGCCTTTCCCAGTTACAAAATGCAAAGGACTTCCATGATTTTAGCCTTCTTGTCTCTTATTTTACCTGTTTACAGGTAATATATGTGTGGTGCCCGAAGTAGTAAGATGGATGTTAACGTGTGCAGGGTTTCCACATTAGTAAAACAAGCATTTGTCAATGCCGAATGTTGTCACACTGGCATTGGCATTGGCAGTGGTGGAGCTAGAGGTGCATAATAAGAATGGCAGGGAAGTATTGAAGTGGTGCAACCACACCCCACCCTGTAGAGAGTGACAGGCAGTGTGGTGTGCCTTTGGGTCATCAGGTATAATGCTTATGCCATTGTACCTCACCCTACCTTTGTAGACACTGACAAGTGTCATGGTGTGCTTTGGGGCTTTGGGCATTATACTTACCCTATTCCATAAGGAAATATGCTGATGTGGATGCAGTATAGGGCGTGGGGTGAAGTTTGTGGCGAACATTGCAAGACACACCATGATGCCTGTCAGTGGCTGCAGGGGGTGGGCGTGGGGTGGAATGGCATGAGCATTACATCCGATGATCCCAAGTCACAGCCCTGATGCCTATCAGTCTATACTGGGTGGGGTGCTGCAGTTGGAAACCTAACACTGTGGTTGTGTGTCGAACATGGACGTTCCACAATGAATCGCTATTCTGTGCGGAACTGCGAAAACACATTTTGGTCAGGATGTGAAAATGACAGCTATACTATTCATAAGGAGGTGCAGAACAATAGCAATGTTGAAAATCTGGGTGAAAATATTATAATATTTCAAACTTACTAGCGTGAGTGCAAACTGCATAGCTGCGCTAAGTAACACAGTACGTTATAGAGTATCGTCAGCAAATTTTCAGCATAGGCATTGTAGGACCTCTGCTCATGAACAGTGTAACTATCATTTTCATCATCTGCCCTGAACACTGATTTCCCACAGCACCGCGGTATTGTGTGCCGTAGTGCGGAACACATTTTGGCCAGGATGTGAAGAATGACAGCTGTACTGTTCACAAGGCGTATAGAAAAATGACAATGTTGAAAATCTGGCATGAAAATATTGCAGAATTCGTGAAATTCTAGCTGATATTAGCAACCTGTGCAATGCACGCTCATAAAACAGCCATATTTTGATTTTTTCCCAAATTTGCAACATGGGCTTTTGACAGCCCACCTCATGAACGCTGCCACTGTTCTTGGTTCATCAGTCCCAAAGGTGATTCCACACAGTGACCGCGAAATCACCTTTGGGACCAATTAACATCATAACTGTAACAGAATTCATGAGGAGGGTCCCAAACCCCATGTTGAACATTTGGTGCAAAAAGTCCAAAAATGCCGAGATATGCATCGAGGTTTAAAAACCCTATTTATTCCATTATACAGCTTACCGCATTTCCTCAGTTTGCGGTGGCTTTTAAGAGTGCAGAGTGTTCCGGCCACCGACGATCGCACCGACTCGGAGGTAAGTTTGGGGTGAGGTGGGTTTGGGAGGCAGGGTGCATAGTGGGTGGGTTTAGGTGGTGGGTAAGGAGACTATGAGGGACCGTTTTTATGTTACAGGGGAAAAACTAACATCATGGGACAGTTTTTTCTTGGGGAGACTTTTACTAGGGTGGGTGCCCAGTGTGCCACCTAACTGTTTGGGGTTGCTGCAGCCAGCGAGGTTGGGCACCCCCATCGGCTGGGAAGCGGGAAGCAAGAGCCAAGGGCTTGGGCATCCCCATTGAGAAACTGCTTTTATGCCAGCGAGGAGTGGGCTCCCCGTTGGCAAATTCTGCAACCGAGCAAGCGGCCAGGGGATTGGGCACCCCAAAGTTGGCAGTTGAGGCCGCCTCCATGCTGACAATGTGGCGAGAAGGAAGGATGATCCGCTTGCATCTGACGAAGCTTTGCCTAGATTGTGAGGACCTTTCCTTAGATGTGCTCACCACATTAGTATGCATGGTGTGGTGCCAGCAGGCAGGCTGATTGGGGAATGAGGACACACCTACTGATGTGTGCCCTGCATTCACCAACAGCGACCACCTCTAAATCCCCACTGCCACAAGATGTTGGCTGCGAGTGCGCCAACATAAAAAGGGCAAATAAAGCAACTGTGTCGATAACACCATTAACTTGCACACAAATTACTAACAAAGGTTCCAAATGAGTGGTTGGTGGCACTGAACAAAGAGAGGCAGATTCAGAAGTAGGTTCCAAGTACTTCTCAGGATTTTATTTATACCAAACCAAGGGAAAACACAGTCACGGGAACACTTACCGTAGTTCTACACTCCTGTCACGAGAAGGACGCTAAATAAACAGCTGTAACAGCTCCACTTTATGAGTGGTCTACACTTCTGTAATCAGCAAATCATTATATAATCCTTTCAGCACTACCCTGAGGTGCACCTCTACCTAGGGCCTATTACCTGGAGTACTCCACTCTAAGAATTCTAAATGTTTTACTGTAACACCTTATATTAGTCATGAAAGGCAGTTCGTGCATGAATGAACTTTCTCTGATATTGAGAAGGAACTGGGTTGCAGGATAAAATACATGGGAACACCTGGCTAACTGGGCTAATAACTAAAGGACTGCAGAGAGGATTTTGTACAGGCCATGAGTCTCTCGGCCACACACCACCTCTCTAAGGTTGCCAGACTTTTAGAACAAAGCAATGAGTTCCTTGGCTCAGAACCCACTGAGGGCTACCAGAATTGAAGCACAACAAACCTGGCCACAGCCCACTTCTAGACTTCTGGGAAGACAAGAAGAAGATGCTGGACCACTGGCCAAAGCCCTCTTCCAGACTGCTGGGGAAAGATGAAGAAGAAGATGCTGAACCACTGGCCCAAAGCCTATTCTGGACTGCCAGAACACGAAGAAGATTCACTGAACAACCAGCTGCAGCCCTTCTGGACTGCTAGGACACAAAGAAGATACACAGGTGAGGGCAACCAAGATGGTGAAGGGCTTAGTCACCTGCCATATGAGGAGCAGTTGGGAGCACTAGACATGTACCCTCTGGAGCTGAGGAGAGAGGGGACATGATAGAGACCTTCAGGTACCTGAGAGGGATAAACAAGGTGACTACTGAGAACCCCTTCCTATTGAAGAGGTGTCCCAGTAAAAGGGGCATAATCTTCAACCAGAGGGGGTAGGTTCAAGGGCAACATCAGAAAGAACTTTTACTGAGTGGGGTGGGCACCTGGAACAGGCTGCCTAGGAAGTGGTGGACGAGAACAAAGTGAGGGGCTTCAAGTGGGAATGGGATAGACACAGAGGGCTGCTGGAAAGGAGTGGGGAAATTAGGGCAGCCTAGGGGATGCTAGGCTAATGGGCAGACTAGGTGGGCCTGGAGGTCCTTTTCTGCCATCACTTTCCTATGTTCCTAAGAACCCTAGCTATATAACAGGAAGGATTCCATGTCATAATGGAGACTGCCAAAAGGCAATTGGCATTATGGCGAAGTCAGAGCACCGAAATTCAATTTTAGCGCTCTGAATCCCCAGCTCACAGCAAATGGCACTGGGGACTTGCATTTTAATACTTTGATGGGGGTTGTGCCCCACACCTCCTACTTAAGGATTCTCAACTCCGAGGGGGCATTTTGGGGGTGGCAAATGTTTAAAAATAAAGTTTGGGCTGGGCACAACAAAACACACCAGCGCTTGGACACGCACCCTGCCCACCCAAGCCACGAACTCACCCATCATGCCATACGGGCTAGCTCAGTGGCCCACTGTGGCACCACAGATGAAAACCCTCCCACCCCACACTGAGTATGCTTGCTCCCCACCATGTGTATGTGTAGCGTAAATCCCATCACTATATGCGCTGACTCACCCATCTGGTCCTTCTACCTGTCGGTAGCCCCATGTCATGCTCTGGGATAAAGTAATTGTTATTACAAGTGCTTAATCACAGATGCACATCACAGGCAACCAACAGGAAGGTAGCTGAAAAAGTAAGGGAAAGAGGGCAGCCTTAATGAAGTACAAAAGTGCCTTGAGGAAGGAAGACAGAGGCTGCTGTGAAATCGAGAGGCAGGTAGAGAGACTGGGGCAGCCAAGGCAGAGAAACAACTGAGACTGGCACAGGGATTAAGGAAGAGGATAAGGACTTTTCTGATACATCAAGGAGCGGAGAAGCACTAGGGCTGAGATAGTTAGGATAAACAGGGAGGGAGGATAGACAGAAAAAGGGGAGGAGCAAGCAGAAACACTAAACAAGTATTTATGCTCAGTGTGCATCAAGAAAGTTGATGGGCCTATGCCACAGGGGGATTGGCGATCCTTGGGGAAGGGAAGGAGTGAGGGGAGATTAGGGTAGACTTGGTTTTAAGAGGGCTCAGAGTGCTTACAGTGGACATGGCACCAGGCCCAGATGGGGTAAACTTGAGGGTACTGGAAAGAACTGGTAGGATGATGGCAGCACCACTGACAGACCTATTTGACATCTCACTGGAGATGAGATGTGTGCCACAGGACTGGAGGGCAGCTCATGGTACCTCTCCATGTGAGTGGACCCAGGATGAGCCAGGTAACTACAGGCCAGTCAGCTTAACCTCCATGGTAGGCAAGTTAATGAGGCGATGTTAAAAGAAAGGCCGCTGTCCTTCCTTGAAGACAATGGTCTGCAGGATGAATGTCAGCATGGGTTTGTCTGGGGAGTCCTGTCAGACCTACATGATTGACTTCTTCAACTGGGAGGCAAAGTCTCTGAACAGGGGCAGGGGTGGTCGTACTGTGCCTTGATTTCAGGAAGGCATTTGACTCAGTGCCTCATGGATAGCAGGCTAATCAGCAAACTGGGAGACCTGGGTTTAGGGGAAAAGATGCTGTGGTGGGTCAGAAGCTGGCTAAGCAGTAGGAACTAGAGGTTGGTGGTTAGGGTGGAACTGTCCAAACCTAGGCCTGAACCAGTGGGATAACATAGGGGTCAATACTTGGTCTTGTGCTGTTCAACATATTTGTTGGTGACATTGCTGAAGGGTTAGTAGCAAGATGCCTTTCTGAAGTTGATACTAACCTCTGTGGGAGGGTGGACATGGAGGAAGAGACGGGTACTAAGGGAGGACCTGGCTAAGTTGGAGAAATGGACAGGCATCTGACAGTTGGAATTTACTGCTAAGAAACGTAAAGTAATGCACATGGAAGCAAAACCCATAGGCCAATTACTGGCTTGGGGGGATACAGGTGACAGTATCAGAGGATGAAAAGGACTTGGGAGTAATGGACAGGGGTGATATGAAACACACACCACTGTGTCATAAGGTAGCAGCCTGGGCAAACAAAACATTGAGACACATTGCCATGGTAATCACCTCTAGGAGAGGAGGAAGTTATTCTGCCACTGTACAGGTCACTGGTGAGACCGCACCTGGAGTACTGTGTTGAATTCGGATCCCTTACCTGAAGAAGGCTATCAGACTACTGGAAGACTCCTGTTGAGGGCAATAAAATGATTAAATGTATGGGGACAGAACATATGAAGAGAGGCTGAGGACCTGACCATGTACCCTGGAGGATAGAAGAGATGGGACATGATTAAAACCTACAAGGACCTTAAAGGCATAAACAGAGTTGGTACAGAGTGCATGTTCAACTTAAGAAATGAGGGTGCAACTAGGGGTCATAGCCTGAACTTGGTGGTAGTGGGTAGATTCAAGAAGGAAAAGAGGCACTTTTTCACTGAAAGGATGTTGAAGGAGTGGAGTGAGTTGCTGGAGGTGGTGGCAGTGAAGACGTTGGTGAGTTTCAAGGGTGGGTGGGATAGGATGAAGAACAGGACCAAAGGGGCACCACTGGAAAGGGATAGAGGAGGGGATGGGGATGCTGGGGGCTGTGGGGAGGCAGCTCCAGGGATTGCTTTGAGATGCACCCTCAAGCAGACTAAATAGAACATTCTGACCTGTTTCTGCTTGCAATTTTGTATGTTCATTTGTTCGTCTCACACTGTTCTAAACTGCTCTTGACCAGCAGTGTTAATCACAAACACTCATTGAATTTATCAAAAGACCAGTTCTGATAAAACAACAGAATGTGAACTAGTATTTAAAAGAACTCTTGACATAAATGTATGTTTGCTGATTCAAGTCTGTTCTCCTTTGAGATACTAACACCACACACACACACACACACACAAAACAAAACACTGAGTAATGCAGGACTTGCAGAAGGGATTCCATTACATATGAGCCTGCATCAGTGGTTACATTCCATAAAGTAAACTGAGCTGAACTCATCTGTGACTATGGATAGCTGATAGTGGTAGTTTACTCACCTGGTAAAGGTGATTGTGTTACTGTATATCCATGGCACTCCACTTCTTCACCATAGGGTTATGTATGCCTGATAGGCTGCTGATGCACATGTGACCTAGGGTCAAATTATGGACCCTCCTCCAAGCCCCTTCTGTAGCCTTCTACTCTTCAGTTTCGATACTTCTAGAGCTGTGAAAGAAATGCGTTATTCTCCCTGCACAGACAGTCTAGGAGGCTACCATGAGTTCCAATCATCTAACTTAATTTGCTTGACTGGTTTACAGTTCTGTATTTCTCTATGTACTGTATTATAAGCATGCAAGTCATTGTATTATTCTTAAGCATGTTTTTCTGTACTCTGCTCCCGGGTGGAGGAGTGCCATGGATATCAGTGACACAATCACCTTTACCAGGTGAGTAAACTACTATTGTGTTGTCTGTATATCCATGGCAGTCCCACTTAGAAACATAGACTATAGAAACATAGACTTTGATGGCAGATAAGGACCGCTGGCCCATCTAGTCTGCCCATTTCCCATTTCCTACAGGATAGGTCGTAGATCCTAGTTAATCAACAACCTATTTCTTCCTACCCCCCCACAAGAATTGCCTTATGTCTGTCCCATCCATTCTTGAATTCTCCCACAGTTTTAGACCCACAACCTCCTCAGGAAGGCTGTTCCATGCATCCACTACCCTCTCTGTGAAAAATACTTCTCACATTGCCCTGAACCCCCCCTATCTTTAAATTGTGTCCCCTTGTTCTTGCATGTCTCTTTTCTGAAAGATGCTACCCTCTTGGACTTTGCTGATTCCACTGAGGTACTTAAAAGTTTCTATCATGTCCCCTCTCCCTTCTTTCCTCAAGGGTATACATATTAAGCTCCTTAAGTCTCTCCACGTATGGCTTCTCTTGCAGACCCTGCACCATTTTAGTTGCCCTCCTCTGGACTGCCTCTATCCTGTTCTATGTCCTTGCGGAGATGGGGTCTCCTGAACTGGATGCATTACTCCAGATGGGGTCTCGCCAACTGTCTGTACAGTGGGAGATAACAACTTGTTTTCTGCTGGTGATGCCTCTCCTATGCATCCCAGCATACCCCAGCCCTCCCTACTGCCTTCTCACATTGCTTGCTAACCTTAAGGTCATCTGATATGATTACCCCTAGGTCCCTTTCCTTTTGTTGTTGTTACTACTCCCCTCCATTGTGTATTCTTCCTGGGTTCTTGTTTTTCAGTGCATTATTTTGCACTTCTTTGCATTGAATCCTAGCTGCCATACTTCTGACCATTCCTCCAACCTTGCCAAGTCCCTTCTCATCCTTTCCACGCCTCCTTGTGTATCAACCCTGTTGCAGATCTTTGTGTCATCTGCAAATAAGCATACTTTTCCTTCCAGTCCCTCTGCAATGTCACTTATAAAGACATTAAAAAGGACTGGACCCACCACTGAACCCTGCGGTACCCCACTAGTAACCCCTCTTCTTCAGAGTGGACTCCATTTACAATTACCTTCTGTGTCCTGTTGTCCTGCCAATGTTTTACTCAGGCTACCACCCTGGGACCCACTCCCAGGCTGGTTAATTTGACTATTAATCTTTGTGTGGGACTGTGTCAAATGCCTTGCTAAAGTCTAGGTAGCCATGTCCACAGCCCCTCCCTGGTCTACTACTTTGGTCACCCAGTCAAAGAAATCTATTAGATTCGCCTGACATGACCTTTCCCGCTGTGAACCCATGCTGCCATGGGTCCTGTGCTCCACTGGCCTCTAGGTACTCAACAGTTCTTTCCTTCAGAAGTGACTCCATCACTTTCCCTACCACAGAGGTCAAACTGACAGGTCCGTAGTTTCCTGCCTCTGTCTTGGTCCCACTTTTGTGAAGAGGAATTACATCCGCCCCTCCACCCCTCGGTACCACACCATCCTCCCATGATTTATTAAAAAGAGTAGACAGTGGTTTCACTAGTTCCCCTTAATCTTTTTAGAATTCTTCATTATAGGGTCTGCAAAAAAGCAGTACCTCTTAAGTAGGGTGGGGGCTGCCCAGGTTGCTGTTAACAGCACTTTGTGCCCAAAGGTTTTGTTCTGCAGACATTCTGTGTCCAGTCTGTAGTGTCTGGTGAAAGTGTGTATCATGGACCAGGTTGCTGCTGCACATATTTCTGTGCTGTAGCTGGATTTCTCTTGGCCCAGGATGTCACTACTACCCTGGTTGAGTGCACCTTTATTCCATGGGCGGTACTCTTGTGTGTTGCCTTGTATGCTTTCAGTTATGGCTTCTTTATCCAGGTAGTGATAGTGATCTTTCCACTGGAAAACCCTTTCTGTGACCTGAAGATATGACGAATAATCTTTCTGAGTGTCTGAGTGGTGCTGTCCTTTCAATGTATACTTGGAGTGTTCGTTGACATCCAATTTGTGAAGGGCTCTGGCTCTCTTTTGCCGCCCCTAAAATGTCGGAGCTCGATGATCTGATCTGTATGGCATGTGGTGTTGTCCTTCAGAATGAAGGAAGGACCATTCTTAGTATGGCACCTTGATCCGTGAATGTAGTGAATGGCTCTTTGCAGGACAGAGTCGCCAACTCCCTAACTCTGAGGGCGGAGCACACTGCCACTAATAGTGCTATTTTTAGGCCTAACCAGTACAGTTCAATGTTTGAGATTGGTTCAATGGTTCGCGCTTAGTACCAAAGTGAGGGCCCATGGGGTACGGTCATCTGATTCTGGGACGAGGTTGCCTGCTGCCTTGAGGGAAATGGATAATGTCTGGGTGTGATCCCAGACAGATCCTTCTATGGGCCCAGTTGCTGCGCTTATTGCTGACACCTGTACTCTCAGTGTTGCAGCTGCAGCCTTATCCAGGCCCTGTTGTAAATACATCAGTATGTCTGATACTGACGGTGACTGGGGAGAATGTTCCTCAAAGTGCACCAAGATGTAAATAATGACCATTGTCTAGAATAGGTCGAGTGGTGGAACTGACATTATTGTACCATGGTGTTTATAACTGTCTCATGGTAACCTGCTTTAGCAGTCTCTCCTTTCAGGAGCCAGGCCGTGAGTTTGAGGTTGTCCGGATTGGGATGAGTGACTGGTCCTTGGATCAGTATGTCAGGGTGCTGGCAGGGTCATTCTGTCCATGCAATATGGCTATGACTGTTGTGAACCACAACCTCCTTGGCCAACAGTGAGTTATGAGTATTATGATTCTCCATGACTGTTATATCTTGATAACACCTGTGTTATCAGAAGTAGTGGGGAAACATATATGCGTAATCATGGGTCCATGGACTTGACAGTATGTCCACCCCTCTCGATAGTGGTTCCTTGAATCGAGTAGAACTTGGGAGAATGAGAGTACTTGCTGGTTGCCATAAGATCCATGGCTACTGTGCCCCATTTTCTCTGTATTGATTTGAATACTTGTGGGTGAAGCTGCCACTCACGGGTTTATCGGTTCATGACTTAGCCAGTCTGCCATCATGTTCAGCTTGCCTGCCAGGTGGATGGCTGTGATGTGTTTGAGATTCTGTTGTGTCCAAGTCATAATGGAACTTGTTTCTTGAAGAGCCAAACTCTTGGTGCCCCTTGTTTGGTTATATATGCCACTGTCGCCCTGTTGTCCGATCGTATCTGTGACGGACTTCTGTAATTTGTGTCTGGAAGGCAATCAATGCATTGTATACTGCTGTCATTTCCAGCATGTTGCTTGACATTTTTTCTCTCTGATTGACCATTGGCCCTGGGCTGATCTGTAGCCTATGGACACCCCTCCATCCCCACAGGCTGGCATCTGTTTTGATGGTGGCCTCATGTGATATCTCCAGTGGCTGTCCTTTGACAAATGTTGAGGATCTGTCCACCACTGCAGTGATGTCCTGACTCTGTCTATCATCTTTATTTTCTGTTGCATGTTCTGTTGTGATGGAGACCGTACTGCAGTAATAACATTTGCAGGGGTCTTATGTTCCATCTCACCCAGGGATGAGGTCTGCATGAGGACATGCATCCCAGTGGTTGGGAGACCTGGGCCATGTTTGGCACATTGGTACTTAGTAACTGACTTGTCAGTCTTGTGATGTTGTCCATTTGCACTGCGTTTGCTTCACTAGGCCTGCTTGTGTGTCTATCCTTGCCCCTAGGTGCTCTATGCATTGAGATGGGATTAGGCAACTCTTTTCTGTATTTATCACCCAGCCATGCTCTTTGAGTATCTGTACCATTCTTGAGGTTGCTTTCTGTGATTCTTGGTAGGATCTTGTCCTGATGAGCCAATTATCGAGGTAGGGAATGATGTGTATTGTTTCCTCCCGAGTTTTGCCGCTAGGACCACAGAGACCTTTGTGAACACTCTTGGAGCTGATGCTAGACCAAATGGGAGTGTCTTGTATTGGTAGTGCTGCCCCAGGTTTTGGAATCTGAGGTACTTTTTGGACGGGTTGCATGGGGTGTGAAGATAAGCATCCTTGAGGTCTATGGAAGTCAGGAAGTCTCCTCAATTGACCTGATTGTTGATTTTATGGTCTCCATTTTGAATCTTTTGTGGTTATGAATTTGTTTACATATTTGAGATCTAGAACTGGTCAGAAGTTTACTGTTTTCTTTGGAAGCAGGAAGAATATTGAGTATATTCCCTTGATGATCTCGTCCTGTGGTACTGTTTGTATGGCGCTTGTTTCAAGCAACGTTTCCAAGATGTTCTGAATTTGACTTGTTGCACATCTTTTCTTTGACACTGGTGATACTACCAACCTGTTTTCATGTGGTGTGAGCCTGAATTCTATTGCATACACTTGGGTCACCACTTTGTTTACCCATCTGTCTGAGGCTGTTCCTGCCCAGGTTTGACTGAACTGTTAGCCTCCCCTATTGGTGGGGACAGGTTTTGGGTGACTGGATTAGGGTGTCTCATGGTTGTGGTGTCCTTTTGTAGTCATTGACTGGATCTCCTGGTAGACCTACTCTATGGGTAGAAAATCTCCTCTAAAGGTGGTCCCCTTCCTCTGTAGGTGATGTTCCCTTTGTTTTGTAATTGTACCTGTTCTGGGTCATACTCTTTCTGTCTTGAAAGTAGTTGTGATGCCTTCTGTCTGAGTGGGCCTGAAAGGACTGAGTTCTGCCCCTGTTGGACGGTAGGTACCCAGTGTCCTTATTGCCCTCTGTGTCTGCCCCTCGGTTTCTGCATCTGAGGAATTCTTGAAGGCCGTCGCTGAAAACTCTATCACCCCTTAAAGGGTAGCTTAAGTAGTCTAGTTTTCATTCATTGTCTGTGCTCCACAGTTTCAGCCACAAATTTCTTCTTGCTTTACTTGCTACGACCGCTGTCCTGGTACTCATCCTGGAGCGCTGCTCACAGACATGTCCCTCGATATATCTGGCTGCTTGTAGAGCCTGTTCAAGTAGTACAGCTTCTTGTGACTTGGGCCTGAGGGCTACAGCGATCTCGTCCAACCACCTAATTTGGGCTCTTCTTGTGTACATTGTGGTTGTGGCTGTTCTGACCGATTGACTGGTCATCTTGTGCATTTTCTTTAGTAGATCCTCTACTCTTTTGTCCACTGGGTCCTTTAGTGCAGCTGTACCTCTGCTGGAAGAACCGCTATCTTAGGGTCAATCTTTTGCCGTGCACTATGTCTTCAGGCTGTCCTCCTGCAAGGGTAAAGCTTGTCCAGATATCTCTTCTCCAGTAATCTTGCTGGTCTGACACTCCCACTCCTTTGTGATGATGTCTTGTATTGTTGGACATACTGGGAAGAAGTGTTTGATCTTGGAGGTGGCTGGACATTGGGTCCAGTTCGCTATCCGTGGTGGCGGCGGTTGTTTGAACCCCAATGTGTTGCGATCGAGAGCACCAAATCTGTGATGTTCTCTGATGCGAATAGTCTTGAGGCATTTGACAGGGCTTCTGGAGCCAGTGGTCCTGTAGGCCCTTCTGAATCTCAGTCATGCTCCGAGTCCTGATCGCTGTCGTGGTGGGAATGAGCGTCCTCAGCCTCATCCTCGCCAAGCCCATCCATGGAGTTGTCATTAGCTTCCCTGTCTCTCTCGTGGGGACAGGCCCTTGGCTGATTGACCCTGGGCCTCCCTGTAGGATTTGGGGAACTGCTGTAGAAGATGTCCCTGGGAGTGGGTTTGGATTAGTGAAGCTGGACATCTGCTCCAACACTTGGAGCATGAAGTTCTGCTGGCTTTCCATCATGGCGCTATAGCCTTTGAGTGCCACCATCGCCGGGTCAATGTGCCAAGGGTTACTAGCACCCATCTTGCTGGGCTGGTGGGCATCCATACAGTTATCCTGGTTGTCCAGTTCACAAGTGGGGCACAATGGGCCCTTCTGTTGGGGCAATAGTGGCACCTCACATAACTGGCATTCCTTCCTGCTGACATCTGAAAGACAGCAAGCTAAGGGTCTGTTAATATTGAAATTCTTTTAATGTTTCCACTTTTCTTTTTTCTTTATTAATTGTTTTAAAAGAACTGCTTTAATATGCACTGTGTTATCCTCAACAGGGGTATACAGTATCTATAGTGAACTGTGCCTCTCGGAGGAGAAAACTTTGTCCCTCTGATTTAGGTTTTCTGGCTTCATGTTGGAGCTGGGCATTTTAAGTGGCTTAATTGCTCAGTGGTGGCTTTCCCCTGCAGCATTATGTTTATGTGTGCTTGACTGCTGAGAAGCAGGCATTCACGCTTTTAAGCAGCCGCTGTGAGCAGTTATTCTGCTGTTCCTATTTCCACCAGCCCTGCACATTTGGTTGCAATGTAGATCACTCGTGCAATGCGTGAGCACTTCTAGTGTGTCTGTGCTGCTTGCTCCTCTGTAAAATGGTGCTGTGGGGCATTGTGCATGCACAATGGTGCTATTTTGACTGCAGCATGTGTGGAGGGCATATGGAGCATCGCGCTTCCTTAGGGAAACAATGGGCGAGAGGAAGGAGCAGGAGAGAAGAAAACAAGCAGGACTCCATGTTTGTTAATCCCTTTGTCTGCCACATGGCCCCGTGGTCAAAACAATGCCTCTCAGAGAGAGTAGGTCCACTTCCACGCCTTTACAGAATTCTGAAGCGTGAGCCAGCACCAGTAATCAGACCAGATTGGGGGTTTGCTTAAACCTTCCTTTTTCTGTCTTAGAGCTGTTGCCAGCTTTTAAAGAGATTCACACACTCATACAGCCAAATGGATGCAGAGGCACTATGCACCATCGTCTCGCTTCTGTGAAGGAGATGCTGGGCTGGGTCCCCTTTAGTCTGCCATTAAGGGGGACTTTTTAAAGCATTTTATACATATATATATATATATATATAGAGAGAGAGAGAGAGAGAGAGATGTGCCTCCTCTATGAAGTCGCTGTATCAGGGACTGCCTATAGTTCATAGCTGGATATCCTTGCTCATGAGAGAGGAGTCCTGCTGGCGGTCCATTTAAATGCAACTGGCTCATGCTTATTCACTGAAACACCACAATCTAAGATTACTGTCCATTATTTGAATAACACAATGTTCTGTGATGCAATGCATAACAGTATCAATATAATCTGATCCTCTGCTCTGTTTCTCTGTTGATAAATAGCTTTTCTTTCATCATGATTTTTTTTTTACAAAGCAATCATTGACATTGCTAGCTCTCTGCATACTAGTTTATACTGTCTGCGCAAGTAGCTTAATTCTGGTAATTACCTTTTCCTTTGTTGTTGTACTAGAGCTTGGGACAGTGTTGCAGCCTCTTTCAGATGCACAAATTAAACTGAAGAGTAGAAGGCTACAGAAGGGCTTGCTGGAGGGTTCATAATTTGACCTTAGATCACATGTGCATCCGCAGCCTATCAGGCGATATAACCCTATGGTGAAGAAGTGGAGTGCAGTGGATATACAAACAACACAATGACAGTCTCCTTCCACCATCTTGCAACAAAACACAGGATGCTGCCAATTAAGTGTAAAGTCTCATCTCCTCTCCCCAGATGTACAGAACAAAAGGGCAAGCTGAGAGTAAATGAACTAAGAAGAGGCTGACAGTGGGGTGGGGGCTAGTGCAGATCTGACTATGTTTTGTTACCAACAGTGGCCCACAGTGCTGATACTGTACCTCAATCATATACTGAATCAGCATACCATATTATCTAGCAGCAGGTTACTTCACAGAAAAAAAACAGACTGCAGAACAGGGGATTTAAATTTATTTGCTTCAGAAATCCAACAGCATGAAAACATTTTCAAAATATTTCAAATATTGAAGTGGTAGACAGTGCTGTTCACGGGAGGTGTAAAAATGGCAATGTTGCAAATCTGCAGTAAAAATATAAAAAACTGGTGAAGTCAATGAGCATGCATAGAAACTGTGCAACGCACATCCGTAATGTAATTAGTTTGGGAATTTTTACAGCCAATTGTGAACACAGGCATTTTGGGACCTCCGATCATTAACAGTGTCACTGTGATTTTCTTTATCTGTCCCAACAATGATTTCCCCACAACGACCACGATCTCTGCGCTGAAAGAGTGAAAACACATTTCGCCACATTGTGAAAATGACAGCTATACTGTTCATAAGGAAGTGTGGAAAAATGCCACTGGTGAAAATCTGGACTGAAAATATTACAGTCATGAACTTACAAGGTATGTGAAAACTGTGCATTGCTCACTCATAACACAGTCATTTTTAGGAATTTTTTCACCAAATTTTCAACATAGCCATTTTAAGACCTCTGCTCATGAACAGTGTCACTGTGATTTTCTTAATGTGTCCCATACATTGATTTCGCACACCGACTGCGCCACTGTGCGCTACATGGGCGGAAACACACTTTGGGCAACATGTGAAAAATGACAGCTGTACTGTTCATAAGGAAGTGTAATAAAATGGCAATGTTGAAAATCTGGAGTGAAAATATTGAAAAGTTGCAAACTTTATTTAGCCATGAGGGAACTAAAGAATTCCACGCCAGAAACAGTCATTTTTAGGAATTTTTTCACCAAATTTTCAACATAGCCATTTTAAGACCTCTGCTCATTAACAGTGTCACTATGATTTTCTTAATGTGTCCAATACATTGATTTCACACACTGACTGGGCCATTGTGCGCTACATGGCAGGAACACATTTTGGGCAAGATGAAAATGACAGCTGTACTGCTCATAAGGAGGTGTGGTAAAATGACAATGTTGAAAATCTGGAGTGAAAATATTGAAAATCCGGAACTTACGAGCATGCGTAGGAACTGCACAACACTGCGTAAATAAAACAGTCATTTTAGGAATTTTCCACCAAATTTTCAACATAGGACTTTTAAGAGCCCACCTTATGAACAGTGGCAGTGTCATTTCATTACTTGGTCTCGAAGGTGATTTCACGAGTGACTGCGAATCACCCTTCGGGCCTGACTAACACCATGACAGTAAGAGCATTCATGAGAAGGGGTCCCAAACCCCATGCTGAAAATTTGGTGCAAAAATTCCAAAAGTGCTTGAGATATGCAGCAAAGTTGAAAAACCCTATCTATCCCATTATACAGCTTACTGGGCGCTTCCTCATTTCACGGTCGGCTTTGAAGAGTGCAGATGTGTTCCCGGTCCACCCAAGATCGCCGTGCCGGAGTCCAGTGGTAAGTATGGGGTGAGGGGTGTGGGAGGCAGGGTGCACAGTAGTTGGGAGCGGGTGGGCAGAGACAGTGAGTCCGTTTTGTGTTCCAGTTTTTTTTTTTTTTTAAATGACGATGACGTTGACGTTTGCCACGCCTGGAGTGGGCTCCCAGCATGGCACAAGGACGGCTTTTTGGGGGCGTGGAGCCAATGGGGATTGGGCACCCTGTCGGCAATAGCATCTGTTGCCATGCTGGTGGGCTCCCAGCGTGGCACCCTGTACTCTGGGGGGAACCGAGTGGAGCCGGCGGGATTGGTCACCCCGTCCGGGCTATAGGATGTGGGTAGACACGCTGGGGGTGGGCACCCAGTGTAGCATGTGAAACTCTGTTTGTGGGTGGGGCGAGCACAGCTGATGGGATTGGGCACCCCTCCGGCTATACAGTGTGTGTGTGGAGCAGCATGCAGTATGTGTGTGTGTGTGTGTGTGTGTGTGTGTGTGTGTGTGTGTAGGGGATGCCGCGATGAGCAGGCAATATTATCTTATCGCTGCTCACTGAAGCTTAGCTTCTTTCAACTGTACTCCACTGCATTTTCGACTGCTGTCATAGACAGCCCAGCAGCCATTGAGAACTGCTGCCGCGCTGCAAACACACTGACTGTATTGGAAGAGGGCTGCCACACCTCCAAAACTCGGATGATGGCACTATGTTTCTTGCACATGCATGCAAGCAAACATAAAAACAGACTGCAGAACAGGGTCACTTAAATTTATCTGCTTCAGAAATCCAACAGCATGAAAAGATTTTCAAAAATATTTCAAATATTGAAGTGGTAGACAGTGCTTAGTAACCAAAAAAAAAACTTACACAGTAGAGTGTATCTTGAAATCTGCAATTGCAAATGGTTAAATATACTGAACAAATAAAACTAACACTGTAAACATTTAAACATATTGATTTATCCAGAAACATTCATGGAGGTATAACAAATGCCCCATTCCTGGTGTTGGTGATACTAAATATATTGGGAAATGTGATTGAAAAGGTATTAAAGAACAGGGTGTTATCCAATACTCAGCTGTCAAAACTTTTGTCAATCTTGATGTATTTCCTGCAGTAAACTACCTAGTCACCCTTCATTGTAAGTATGTGTTATTTGTCAGAGCCAGAGGAAGGCATTTGGGTGCCCTGGGCAAGAGACAATTCTGCGCCTCGAAAAGAGCCAGAAGCTCTGGATGGTTTACATGCTCCAGCTCTGTGGTGAGGTTTGGTGCTTTTGCTGCATGGTCGGTCCCTAAATTTTCCTGCCATGAATCTGAGGTGTGGAAGAATCAGCATTTATATAGCACTTTTCATATACAGTGAATCCTAAAGTGCTTTAGACGCAATGCTAGACTAGTAGTGAAGTGACTAAATGTGTGGTGGTGGCCATATCGCCATCAACACCCACACACAGCCTGGACAATTGCATGAACTGGTTTATGGGAAGGGAATGTTATCCAGGACACGGGAATGTCTGCTGCTGTTTGCGAAGAGTGCCCCTTGGTTCTTTTACTTCCTCCTGGACACCCACCAGGACAACACCAGGATAGGTAGAAGGACCTCAGCTTAACGTCTCATCCAAAGGACAGCACACGCAGCAGTTCAGTACTCCCTACTACTGCACTCTGATGCCAGCATTTTAGGTGCAAGTCCAATCCCAACATGGGCAGAGAATTCACAACCTTCTGGTCCATGGGTGGATGTGCTACCAACTGAGCCAGGAGACTCTGGCTGGCTAGAAGCACATTTAGACAGGCAGTATTTTTTATTTTTCTTTACAGTTTACTTTAAGTAGGGTGCATTGCAGCTATGTTTTGAGGTCTAGGTTGGGGCGTGGTCCCTGGAAATGTGTCAGTCTATTGGGGAGGTTAGGTTTATTCTTTATTAAAGCAATGCACTGCAGATGCATGATTCTTGTAGCATTCATGGGTAAGAGTGACAAACTATTTTTCAGCATACTAAACATTTGAATGAGATAATTGGGCTTAGGAGAACACAGTACACATATTTTCTTAAGTTTCCATTTTGAAGATATAGGAATTTCCTATATCTTCAAAACTGAGACATAAGGAAATACACGTGCACTTACTGAGGAATCCTCTGAAAACGGAATACTACAACACAGTTACTTCTGTAAGTGACTGTTGCTAGAGATGATTTCTGACCCGTCTCCATCTTCAGGGTCATGCGACCAGTCATTCAGAGACCACAGTCTGCACAGTGTCTGTAACCTGGCATCCAGTACCAGCGGATGTACAATGAAGAAAAAAGCATGTACCAACCAACTTGAGGGAGACTAGTCAGAGCAGTGCAATGGAGTGCAGTATGACTTTGGTCTGACTGCAGGCTTTGCTCTGACTGGGTCTGTCTGTGCCATCCCTCCACCACCCGCCTGCATGGAGTAGGAGGAAACAGCATGGGTGGGACTGGGGAGCCTCCTTGGTGTGGAATTGAAGTGCAGGAGGAATGCGGGTCAAGATGAGAGAAACAATGTGGTGGGCTGGAGTGAGGGTGCCTGTGGCCTGCCCACACCATGGCAATAAGTCAGCACACAAGCAGCATATTGGAGGGCATGAACATCTTCACTCCCATCCCAGTCCCGTGAAGTACTAAGTCATCTTATCATACCTGAGTCAGGCCTGGGCCATGGGTCCCTTGGCCCAGTCCCACAATCAAATTAAAAATCAGATCCAATCCTTCCTCCCGATCACTGAAGTGCAGTGCTTTTCAAATTCCAGTCAAGAACCTCCCCAGTGGCACAGCCACTGCCACAGCCACGCTGACATACATACAACACACTCACACCTCATTCATTGACACTGTCACATACACACAACAAACTAAACAGTAAACAGATTTGAAGAATTAATTTTCATTTTAAAACAATACGAATACAGAATCACACAAATACATGGGAGACGGCTTGGGACGGACTTGCACATACTGTAGATGGACTACTACAGTGATGCGCTACATTGCTTTGCTTAAAATCTTCAGGATGGATTTCTCTTTGTCTTCTCTATCATCTCTCCCAATCTTCTCTCTCGAATACTCTATCGCTTTTTGCTGCCTGCTAGATACTCCATTTCTAGGCTCTGCCAACAATAACATTGTCTCTGACTCCAAGTTTAACTGCCTCTCCATGCTACACACCGCCCATACCTTTTATACCATTGGCGGCACTGGCCCACCTCAGTTTCTCTTTCCTTCTCATCGCAGCAACACCACACCACATGATTATTTTCCTGCAGCTCATGTGACCCCAACCCAACCTGCTGGTCTTTGGTCCACAGATGCTCCTACTGACCGCCAGGACATAATTACAGTTAATCAAGCCAAAATAAATTTTAAAAGAGCAGTAGCTAAGTTAATAAAGAAATGAGCTTCAGTTGAAAATTGCGCCCGAGGGTTGCTTCCAGTGCCAGAGCACCACCCGCCCCACCCTTCCCACGGTACAGTTATTTGTTTTACCACTGTAACATTGCTGTTCCATTATCTGAGCCTAGACCATTTTATAAATAGGCTCTGCCGAAAGGATCTTATGTTAAATAAATACATACATAAATAATTAAAATGCCATTTGACTGACTCATTCATTCATTCATTGCCAGTCTGCCAATTGTTTCCAGCCATACTTGAATGCCAGTGTTATGGGGCTTTTCCACTTAGAATGATTTTTAAGACATAAAGCTGCAATCAAAGCCAAATCTGTTGTGGTCTAGCAAATGAGACTGAAGTTGAACAGTCACCAAGGATTGGTAATTTGGGATCAAAAATAATCTGACTTTGTAAAATATTCTTACAAAAATCAATAATTAAATTTCAAAATTAGAAATTTGGGGACAAGATCATCATGTTCCTATGCAAAGGGCACAGGTTATGCACCATAGGTGCATAGCCACCGCAGAGCTCCGCACCTGTGGACAGGTGCGTACTCAGGGTATGCAGAATGGATGCACACCTGTCCATGGCCCTGACCCCAGCATGCAGGACTCCACAGAGTGGCCAGGGGCAGTTTTGATCTGGAAGCCCAGACTAGGGCCCACAGTGGGTCGCTACATCATGGGGCACCCATTGACAGCGCCTGCAGATGTCCCACCACCGGCACTTGTGGTGGTGAGGAGGGTTGTGTCACCAGCTGGTCATAGGGCACCCCATACAGGTCTGGGTTTGGGGAAGTGGGGGACAGTTGCCAGTGCCACAGGCATGGAGGCAGGGCATGGTTCACCACAGGACCTGCAGGACACAGGACTCGGGGCTGACATGCATTGGTGTGGGGAGTGCTCAGACCTGTGATCAGGAGTACACAGCAATGGGTCTGGGGATTTTGGCAGTACCATGTCCGGGGATGCTGTGCAAGGGGTCCCTCCAGCCATATGGGGATGGGGCTGCCATGTGTGCATGGGACACATTGTGGACAGTTCTCCATTCATGGGGAAGGAGTGATCGTGGTTCTCTGGCAGCAGTGACACCATGCAGAGGCATGGTATGCAACAGCCAAGTCTGAAAATGGATCCTGGGGAGGCAAAGGTGGAGGTCCGCAGTAGGGTGTGGGAGCACATTCATACACTGGATGTCATTGCACAACCATGCCTCTGTGGGGTAACCAGTTTAATCAGAAAACTCCCGACACACCAGGAGGAAGATGACCTAGCCCCACCGCTTTGGCTGGAAGTTGATTCCATGCATCTACCACCCCTTCAGAAAATAAATATTTACTCACATCACACCTGACCCCTCCCCAGTTTCATTGCATGCATTCTAGAAATGGAGATCATCCTTGTTTAGAAAAGACACCTTTCTTGTATCCTGTGTACCCTGTTATGTACTTGTAGGTCTCGATCATGTCCTCTCTTACTCTTCTTTCCTCATAGAAACATAGAAGTTGTTGGCAGATAAGGACCACCAGGTCGACACAGTGTGCCCTACTTTCCCTACCTGTAGTGACCTGCAGACTCTATTTAGTCTCCAGTACACCCATCCATATCTATCCCATACATTCTTGAATCTTGTAACCATTTCAGCCACTAACACCTCTGTTGGGAGGTTGTACCAGGCATCCAACACCCTTCTGTGAAGAAGTACTTCCTCACATTTCCTTAAGCCTCCCCTTCAATGTTTATAGTGTGACCCTTGCCCTCAAACAGCTTTTTCTTTGGAATATGCTTCCTTCATGTACCTTGTTTTTTTTTTTTTACCTGAGAGGTATTTGAACATTTCTATCATATTCCCCTTTTCTTCCTGGGAATACATATTTAATTCCTTAAGCTTATCCCCACAGGGCTTTTGATGAAGGCCCTGCACCATTTTGATTACCCTCTATTGTACCACCTCCACCCTTCCTATGTCCTTGCAGAGATGGGGCCTCTGGAATGGTACCCAGTACCCAAGATATGGTCTTATATGAACATACCAATTTGCCAGCAGATACAGACCATTCAGTCTATCTAGCCTGCTCAAGTGTGCAACATGCCGTCCTGTTAGATTGCAGTCCCATCCCTCCCTTGCACACCCTTCCAACTTAGGTACCCTGATGTCTGACATCACCTCCTCCACCTTCTCCCCAGCATTGACCCAACCTTTGACCCAACTCACCCTCTCTTGATGCTGCCCATTGTCTGCAATGCTACCACATCTTCGGCAGTGCATTCCAGCCAGCCACCATCATCGCCATGAAACAGTGCCTCCTCATCTCTCTCTTGAACCTTCCTCCTCTAACTTCAGACTATGACCACCAGCATCCCACCCTCCTTTCAACTTAAACAATCCCTCTGAATTAACTTTGTTTATTCCTTTAGGTACCTAAAGGTCTCAATTATAGCTCATCTCTCCCATCTTTTGGGTGTACACGTCGAGTTCCCTCAAGCTCTCATATGCCCTGACCTAAATCACAGGATCATTTTTGTCCCCTATGTTTGACCCCTCCAGTAGCCTGGTGTCTTTTATGTTGGCTTGTGCTTGCGCATGAGTCAACATATTGCAGTAGTAGTAGATTTGAGGTGTGGTCACTGTGGGCTAATGCAGGGATGCATCAGTAGGTGCGCCCTCATTCCCTAATCAGCCAGCATGCAGGCACCACACCAGCAATTTGGAATGTGGCCACCAGATCTAAGAAAGTTCTGCTGCAATGAGAAGCAAGCTTCTCATTGCAGTGTCACAATAACACGCCTCCCAATTTAAACATGGCGGCACTGACTGCTGCCACCCGACTTCAGGGTGCCCAGTCCTCTGTCGCAATCCCCACCCCACTTCATTTGCTGACTGGGGAGCCCACTCCCGTCTGCATAATGACCCCAGTGTGTGCCAAGGGGAGCCCAATCCCCGGCATCATGCACCCCCAACAGTCTTTCTTGCTGACAGGGGCCCCAATCCTCATTGGCTACAGTCCCTCTTCCCTGTTTATTTTGCCGATGGGAGTCACTCCCATCAGCATAATGTTCCCCCCTCTGTTGTGTGCCAGGGGTGCCCAGTCCCCCTCGGCTCTTGCCCCTTTGTATGTGCCAATGGGGTGTCCAATCCACTGTCGGCTACAGGCCCTCCTCAAAACAACTAGGTGGTAGGATGGGAGCCCACTCCAGTGCATCAAATGTCCCTGAAAAAAACTGGCCCGCAATGTTACCTTTTTTTTTAACCTGTAAAACAGAAAACGGTCCATTGGGGTCTTCCTGCCCCTCCCCAACCCATGCCCATCCTCTAGCACCCTGCTTCCCCACATACCCTTCACCCCATACTTACCTCCAGAGTCCAGCACAATGATTTTCAGTGGACTGGAAACATGTCTGCACTCTTCAAAGCTGACTGAGAACTGAAGAAATGCTGGTAAGCTATATAATGGCATAAATAGGGTTTTTCAACTTTGGTGCATATCTCTGGCATTTTGGGAAATCTGACACCAAATTTTCAACATGGGGTTATTGGGACCCCTCCTCATGAATTCAGTCACTATCATGGTGTTTTTGTCCTGAAAGGTGATTTCGCAGTTACTGCGGCGGAATCACCTTTCGCCTCAATACCCTCCCATCGTGAAATAACCCCCAATTGTTTAATGCTGAGGGGTGCCCAATTCCTCCGGCTCTGCACCTCCCTCTTTGTGGTGTCGACACGGGGTGCCCAATCCCCATTGGCACAATTGCCCCACGTGTTGTTTGATCTACTAGGTGCCAATCTTCCATCCGGCTACTTACACCCCACAAACAGTTAGGTGGCATGCTGGGAGCCCACCCCAGCATGCCAGATCCTGCAAAAAACTGTCTTGCAATGTTTTTTTTCTTTTTGAACCTGTAAAGGAAACTGTCCTCGTAGTCTCTGTGCCCCTCCTCATCCGCACTCCACCCACTATGCACTCTGCCTCCTCACACCCCCTCACCCCATACTTACCTCCCGTGTCCAGCGTGATGATCTATGGTGGACTGGGGAACATGTCTGCACTCTTCAAAGCTGACCACGAACTGAGGAAATGCCGTAAGCTGTATAGTGGAATAAATAGGGTTTTTCAACTTTGCTGCATACCTCAGGCATTTTTGAATTTTGGCCTCAAATTTTCAACATGGGGTTTTGGGACCCCTTCTCATGAATTCTTGCACTGTCATGGCATTATTCAGTCCCGAAAGGTGATTTCACAGTCACTGCATGGAATCACCTTTCAGGACCATGAAATAAAATGACAGTGCCACTGTTCTTGTGGGGATCTCAAAACCCTATGTTGCAAATTTTGCGGGAAAAATCCAAACATGATTGTTTTACAAGCATGCGTAGCAACTGCTCAATGCATGCTTTAAGTTAGCGATTCACAATATTTTCATGCCAGATTCTCAACATTGGCATTTTACCACACCTTCTTGTGAACTGTACAGCTGTTATTTTTCATATCCTTGCTGAAATGTGTCTGCACTTCGCACAGAATAACGATTCGTGGTGCAAAATCAGTGTTTAGGACACATTACGAAAAAGACAGTGATGCTGTTCATGAGCAGATGTCCTAAAATGCCTGTGTTGAAAATTTGGTGACAATACTCATAAAATGACTGTGTTACGAGCGTAGCATTGCGCAGTTTGCACGCATGCTCATACGTCAAGAAACTTCTATTTTCACTCCAGATTTTCAATAGTGCCATTGTTCTGCACCTCCTAATGAACAGTACAGCTGTCATTTTTCACATTCTGATCAAAATCTGTGTTTGCAGTTCCGGCGCAGAATAGCGTTGTCGCTGTGGAAAGTCCGTGTTCGAGACACATGATGAAAATGACAGTGACACTGTTCATTAGCAGATGCCCTAAAACGCCTATGTTGAAAATTTGGGAACGAAAGTCAATAAATGAGTGTTTTATGAGCGCGCATTGCACAGTATGTACGCATGCTCATGACTTTGTGAATCTGTAATAGTTTCACTCCAGCTGTTCATCACTGGCATTTTTCCATACCTCCTTATGAACACTACAGCTGCCTGAAATGTGTTTTCGCATGTCCGCACAGAATTGCACGGCTGCTGTGCAAAATCAGTTTCGACAGTTTGAGGAAATGACAGTGACACTATTCATGAGCAGAGATCCCAAATGCCTATGTTGAAAATTTGGTGTAAACTCCATACAATAACTGTGTTGCAAGAGAGCATTGCATAGTTTCCACGCACCCTTGTAACTTCATTAATCTGCAATATTTTCATGCCACATTTTCACCACTGGCATTTGTGCACATCTCCTTATCAACAGTCCAGCTGCCATTTTTCACAGCCTGCCCACAATGTGTTTCCCGCAGCTGTGGCGCATAATGGTATGCTTGCTGTGCAAAGGTGGAGGTCCGCAGGAGGAGTGTGGGAGCACATTCATACACTGGATGTCATTGCACAACCATGCCTCTATGGGGTAACCAGTTTAATCAGGAAACTCCCGACACACCAGGAGGAAGATGACCTAGCCCCTACTGCTTTGGCTGGAAGTTGATTCCATGCATCTACCACCCCTTCAGAAAAATAAATATTTACTCACATCACACCTGACCCCCTCCCCAGTTTCTTTGCATGCATTCTAGAAATGGAGATCATCCTTGTTTAGAAAAGACACCTTTCTTGTATCCTGTGTACCCCTGTTATGTACTTGTAGGTCTCGATCATGTCCTCTACTCTTCTTTCCTCATAGAAACATAGAAGTTGTTGGCAGATAAGGACCACCAGGTCCACACAGTGTGCCCTACTTTCCTACCTGTAGTGACCTGCAGACTCTACTTAGTCTCCAGTACACCCATCCATATCTATCCCATACATTCTTGAATCTTGTAACCATTTCAGCCACTAACACCTCTGTTGGGAGGTTGTACCAGGCATCCAACACCCTTCTGTGAAGAAGTACTTCCTCACATTTCCTTAAGCCTCCCCTTCAATGTTTATAGTGTGACCCCTTGCCCTCAAACTGATTTTTTCTTTGGAATATGCTTCCTTCATGTACCTTGTTTTTTTTTTTTACCTGAGAGGTATTTGAACATTTCTATCATATTCCCCTTTTCTTCCTGGGAATACATATTTAATTCCTTGCTTATCCCCACAGGGCTTTTGATGAAGGCCCTGCACCATTTTGATTACCCTCTATTGTACCACCTCCACCCTGCCTATGTCCTTGCAGAGATGGGGCCTCTGGAATGGTACCCAGTACCCAAGATATGGTCTTATATGAACATACCAATTTGCCAGCAGATACAGACCACTCAGTCTATCTAGCCTGCTCAAGTGTGCAACATGCCGTCTGTTAGATTGTAGTTCCATCCCCCTCCTTGCACACCCTTCCAACTTAGGTACCCTGATGTCTGACATCACCTCCTCCACCTTCTCCCAGCATTGACCCAACCTTTGACCCAATCTCACCTCTCTTGAAGCTGCCCATTGTCTGCAATGCTACCACATCTTTCGGCAGTGCATTCCAGCCAGCCACATCATCGCCATGAAACAGTGCCTCCTCATCTCTCTCTCTTGAACCTTCCTCCTCTCAACTTCAGACTATGACCACCAGCATCCCACCCTCCTTTCAACTTAAACAATCCTCTGAATTAACTTTGTTTATTCCTTTAGGTACCTAAAGGTCTCAATTATAGCTCGCTCTCCCATCTTCTTGGGTGTACACGTCGAGTTCCCTCAAGCTCTCATATGCCCTGACCTAAATCACAGGATCATTTTGTCCCCTATGTTTGACCTCCAGTAGCCTGGTGTCTTTTATGTTGGCTTGTGCTTGCGCATGAGTCAACATATTGCAGTAGTAGTAGATTTGGAGGTGTGGTCACTGTGGCTAATGCAGGGATGCATCAATAGGTGCACCTCATTCCTAATCAGCCAGCATGCAGGCACCACACCAGCAATTTGGAATGTGGCCACCAGATCTAAGAGGGTGGTCTGCAATGAGAAGCAAGCTTCTCATTGCAGTGTCACAATAACACGCCTCCAATTTAAACATGGCGGCACTGACTGCCGCCACCCGACTTCAGGGGTGCCCAGTCCTCTGTCGCAATCCCCACCCCACTTCATTTGCTGACTGGGGCCACTCCCTGTCTGCATAATGACCCCCAGTGTGTGCCAGAGGGAGCCCAACCAGCGGCATCATGCACTCCCCAACAGTCTTTTTGCTGACAGGGGCCCCAATCCTCATGGCTACAGTCCCTCTTCCTGTTTATTTTGCCGATGGGGGAGTCCACTCCCATCAGCATAATGTTCCCCCCTCTGTTGTGTGCCAGGGGTGCCCAGTCCCCCTCGGCTCTTGCCCCCTTTGTATGTGCCAACGGGGTGTCCAACTCCTGTCGGCTACAGGCCCCTCCTCAAAACAACTAGGTGGTAGGCTGGGAGCCCACTCTAGTGTGTCAAATGTCCCTGAAAAAAAACTGTCCCGCAATGTTACCTTTTTTTTTTAACCTGTAAAACAGAAAACGGTCCATTGGGGTCTCCCTGCCCCTCCCCAACCCATGCCCATCCTTCTGCACCCTGCTTCCCCACATACCCTTCACTCTATACTTACCTCCAGAGTCCAGCACAATGATTTTCAGTGGACTGGAAACATGTCTGCACTCTTCAAAGCTGACTGAGAACTGAAGAAATGCTGGTAAGCTATATAATGGCATAAATAGGGTTTTTCAACTTTGGTGCATATCTCTGGCATTTTGAAATCTGACACCAGATTTTCAACATGGGGTTATTGGGACCCCTCCTCATGAATTCAGTCACTATCATGGTGTTTTTGGTCCTGAAGGTGATTTCGCAGTTACTGCGCGAATCACCTTTCCTTGTGTGCCGGCTGGAGGGCCCCTCCATCGGCTGAAATAACTCCAATTGTTTAATGCTGAGGGGTGCCCAATCCTCTCAGCTCTGCACCTCCCCTTCTTTGTGTGCCGACATGGGGTGCCCAATCCCCATCGGCATAAATTGGCCCCACGTGTTGTTTGACGACGAGGGTGCCAATCTTCCATCGGCTACTTACACCCCACAAACAGTTAGGTGGCATGCTGGGAGCCCACCCCAGCATGCCAGATCCCTGCAAAAAACTGTCTTGCAATGTTTTTTTTTTTTTGAACCTGTAAAGGAAAACTGTCCTCGTAGTCTCTGTGCCCCTCCCTCACCCGCACTCCACCCACTATGCACTCTGCCTCCTCACACCCCCTCACCCCATACTTACCTCCGTGTCCAGCGTGATGATCTACGGTGGACTGGGGAACACGCCTGCACTCTTCAAAGCTGACCAACTGAGGAAATGCCGTAAGCTGTATAGTGAATAAATAGGGTTTTTCAACTTTGCTGCATACCTCAGGCATTTTTGATTTTGGCCTCAAATTTTCAACATGGGGTTTTGGGACCCCTTCTCATGAATTCTTGCACTGTCATGGCATTATTCAGTCCTGAAAGGTGATTTCACAGTCACTGCATGGAATCACCTTCAGGACCATGAAATAAAATGACAGTGCCACTGTTCTTGTGGGGATCTCAAAACCCTATGTTGCAAATTTTGTGGGAAAAATCCAAACATGATTGTTTTACAAGCATGCGTAGCAACTGCTCAATGCATGCTTTAAGTTAGCGCATTCACAATATTTTCATGCCAGATTCTCAACATTGGCATTTTACCACACCTTCTTGTGAACTGTACAGCTGTTATTTTTCATATCCTTGCTGAAATGTGTTTTCGCACTTTCGCACAGAATAACGATTCGTGGTGCAAAATCAGTGTTTAGGACACATTACTAAAAAAGACAGTGATGCTGTTCATGAGCAGATGTCCTAAATGCCTGTGTTGAAAATTTGGTGACAATACTCCATAAAATGACTGTGTTACGAGCGTGCATTGCGCAGTTTGCACGATGCTCATACATCATGAACTCTATTTTCACTCCAGATTTTCAACAGTGCCATTGTTCTGCACCTCCTAATGAACAGTACAGCTGTCATTTTTCACATTCTGATCAAAATCTGTGTTTGCAGTTCCGGCGCAGAATAGCGTTGTCGCTGTGGAAAGTCCGTGTTCGAGACACATGATGAAAATGACAGTGACACTGTTCATTAGCAGATGCCCTAAAACGCCTATGTTGAAAATTTGGGAACGAAAGTCAATAAAATGAGTGTTTTATGAGCGGCATTGCACAGTATGTACGCATGCTCATGACTTTGTGAATCTGTAATAGTTTCACTCCAGCTGTTCATCACTGGCATTTTCCATACCTCCTTATGAACACTACAGCTGCCTGAAATGTGTTTTCGCATGTCCGCACAGAATTGCACGGCTGCTGTGCAAAATCAGTTTTAGGACAGTTTGAGGAAATGACAGTGACACTATTCATGAGCAGAGATCCTAAAATGCCTATGTTGAAAATTTGGTGCGGAAACTCCATACAATAACTGTGTTGCAAGAGAGCATTGCATAGTTTCCACGCACCCTTGTAACTTCATTAATCTGCAATATTTTCATGCCACATTTTCACCACTGGCATTTGTGCACATCTCCTTATCAACAGTCCAGCTGCCATTTTCAGCCTGCCCACAATGTGTTTCCGTGCTGTGCATACAATGGTGTGCTCGCTGTGCAAAATCACCTTTTGAGACACATTCACAAAATCACAGCACTATGCGCTTTAGCTCCGCTACTCCCGCTGCCAATGCCAGCGACAACATTCAGCATTGACAAATGCTTGTTCATATACTGTACTGTAGAACCAAAGCTTGTATAAACCATTCTGCACAATTAAGACTGCATTGGCTTACACACTGAAAATATAGTGGACTGTGGACAGCTAGAAAACAAACCCTTGCAACATGCTGCTAAACTTTGTAATGTAATTTTAATACTTTGTTGGTAACTGTAGCAGTATTGAATATGTTTCTATCCAGCACATGGTATCAGTGGATGGTGGGATATTTAAAAAAATTGCAGATAATGTTGATGTTCCTATTTTCTACTAACTTAAAATTACTCAGAAATGTTAAAAAGCAAGAAACATTGGAGGGGTGGGGTGGAACCATGTAAAACTACTGACAACCTTAAAATTCAAACTCCACCTTATAACATCACTGATTTGGAACATATATACCTACTGTGCTGTATACTCAAGATAGCACAATCTGTCCAGGTTTAAACTGGTAATTTTTTTTGTGTGAAAGGAATTATTGAAAGGGGTGATCAATAAGTCTGTTGAAAATAGTGACTGTCAATAAAAAGAGTGACCATCATAAAAAAAAAAAAAATGCACACCTTTTTATTTATTTCATGTTTCTGGTTTTCAGTAGGGGTGGGGCTATGTTCATAGTGATGATGCCAGTTCCCTGAGCATTAATTAATTTTTCCCATCCCTCCTTCCCTTGCCCATTGCCTGCAATAATAAATAAAATAAATAAATCCAGACTGGATTTTTCATTATTTTACAATTTATTATACTGTGGCAATACTTTCCGTGGTGGATTGTGTTCAGCCTGGCCTAATCAGTTGTCCTCATAGAAAAAGTTATCCTGCTTGTAGAGCATGTTTGCTCCATTGAAATTGAAGTACTATTAGCGTAGAACAGCAGTTAAGGATGGAGGGACTCTGCCAGATCTCATCACACCTGATCAAAATGGATTTTTGAAAGGAGAAAAATAAATGACAATTTAAGAAGATCAGTTAATATTCTAGCTAATAATAAACATCCTGAAGCTGTATTTCTTGCAATTGATGCCGAAAAGGCATTTGATTGCACTGAGTGGTCTTTTACATTTGCTCTGCTGGATAAAATGAATTTCGTAAACAGTTTATTAATTGGATTAGATTATTATATTCAGTTCCAGAAGCAGTTATTAGAATAAATAATTTGTATTCAGATAAAATTCAGCTGCATAGAAGTTTGAGACTGGGGTGTCCTCTCGCCTTTGCCTTTGCTCTTGTGATGGAGTCTTTGCAATGATGATTAGGAAAACAGAAAATTTATGGCATACAAATTAAAAATTCTGTACATAAAATCTGTTTAGATGTGGACAATGTGTTTTTGCATTTAACCAATCCTTTCGTTTCTATAAAAGAAGTAATCAAATTGGCCCAGGAATACGGTAACTGGTTGGGCTATAAATAAACTGGCAGAAACCCTGCTGTTGAAATTGAACCTTGATCATAATTTATCTGTCCCTAAATAGGTGGGCAAGGACAGATAGTATTAAATATTTGGGCATTAATCTTACTGGCAGCTATGATGAATTATACCAGGCTAATTTTGAACTTATGATAAGTGTGATTAAGAAAACCTTGATAACTGGATGCATCTTCCATTAACATTGATTGGCAGGATAAATGTCACAACAATGAAAATCCTCCTAAATTGCTGTATAACTTTCAGGTTATACCAATTATGATACCAGCTTCTTTTTTGATTCCCTCAGAAAGATTATTATGAATTATATTTGAAATAAAAAAGAAACCATGAGGGCCAGATATTCAAAACTTTGCCCCGGGCTAAATAGCACTGCCCGTGGGCAAACTTAGCCTGGAGCACAAAGCAAGCTATATTGAAAAAGAAATAGCCTGTGCTAATCCTGCTGAATATAGCAGTCTAAGGAAGCCGGACAAACTGGTCTGGGAGTGCAGGGCAAAATAGCCCGGAATAAGACAGCACTGAATATAGCAACAGGGAAGTGCAAACTGCAACTGCAGCTCATTAGACTCTGTAGCAAGCCAGTGTTGCAGGTGGAGAACATTGTGTGTGATTGCACAGAGCTGTCACACATCTATTGCAAACACACCTCTCAACCTCCTGCCTCATAAATCAGGGACAAAGGTTTAAAATCAGGGACACACCTTAACAATTGGTGATATCCACTCAGGAAGCTGGTAGAATAAGTGGTGTAGTGTAAAATGCATTTTCTAAGGAAGAACACTTTGTAACATTAATGTCTGACATTATGTTATGCTTACAACCCCACTGTTCGGTTACGGAAACACAATTTGTAGGAGGGACAGAGTATCATTTTGAGGTAAAATCAGGACATCCTGAAAATCAGGGACAGTTGAGAGGTATGACTGCAAACAACAATGTAAGCCACACACTGCAGAACTGTGCTATGCTGAAGTAAGGTCTGCCTGGGCTAGCCTGATTGCACAGTGCCAACACATTAGCCTGGTGCAAACTGGTTAGCCTGGGGCAAACGGGAGCTATATTCAAAGTTCACATGCAAATGAGCCTACTTAGGTAATCCGTGGGCACACAGGCACATTCAACATCTCATTATGTGCTGCTTAGCATACATTACCATGCAGTTTGCCTGTGCTACTGCATGGTGCACAGCTCCACCCTTTGGTCAGAATGGAAGAACAGGCTGGATGCTGCAGGCCAAGGCATGCCCACAGCATCCCTTTTGGTCAGAATGGAAGTAGGGTCTGGAAGCAGCAGGAACTGTGTGCCAGCAGGCACAGTCAGTGCATACAGTGCACCCATGCATCTGTGCAAACATGACCTGCATGTGTGTGTGTGTATATACAGATATATATATGAACCTGGTGTGGGTGGGAGGCCATAGGTTTACTAGGATATGCAGCATATCCATTAGATAGGGAACAGGGCAGATTGTCTGGGACGGGCAATTCCTTCCCTGCCATCATGGTCCCTGTGCCCATGTGTGCCTGTTACACACCCTGGCATACCCTCAGCTCTTGTGTCACTGAATAGAGGGACATGGACATATGTGACACTCAAGAGGAGGGGCAGGGCAGTTGCAAGGGCAGAATGAGGGCTGTCCCTCATAAACAGGGACAGTGGAGTGGTATGCACACTGGTAGGCTAGTGTCCCTCACCCCTCAGCACAATTCCTGACCACCAGAGTGTGAAGTAAGATAATTTCCCTGGTAGTGTAGTGGTCCACCCCACCCCCACACATGTATCCTGACCCCAGTGCACATATTTAAATAACATTTTCCTTGGTAGTCTAGTGGTCCCCCACCCCATGCACGTATCCCGACCCCTGTGCACATATTTAAAATACCATTTTCCTGGCAGTCTAGTGGCCCCCAACCCCACATACGTATCCTCGTCCCGGTGCATATTTAAAATACCATTTTCCCTGGTAGTCTAGTGGCCCCCACCCCCACACACACACGTATCCCAACTCCCTGCATTTAACATGACATATCCTTTCCCTGGTAGTCTAGTGCTCCCCAGTGGTGACACCTATTATCCAAATAGTCTCTG
Organism: Neoceratodus forsteri; assembly: GCA_016271365.2. Taxonomy (NCBI): domain Eukaryota; kingdom Metazoa; phylum Chordata; order Ceratodontiformes; family Ceratodontidae; genus Neoceratodus; species Neoceratodus forsteri. Next base: position 490,370,648 of record CM028132.1, on the reverse strand, counting down.
AGAACAGAGCCAGTAGATCGGTTCGGCCCTCCTCTTACCACCATGGCCAGCCAACTGACTGAGGTAGGAAGGAGTGCTCCTTCAGGAAATCTGGTATTGGCTGAGGAATGATAATGTTCAGCTATCTCTGTTAATTTGGAAAAGAGATGCATGAGGACTGCCTATTAAGACAGTTCTTGTATTCAGGGTGTTACACCAATAGGTCAACTCGTAAAGTAGTTAACCCGGACACACGAGCTACGTATAAGGTGTTGGTTACATTTGCATAAATATTTGGGTTTAAAATTCCTATTTCTAAGTATTCACCAATATATAATATTTTTATCTTTTTCCATCAATAAATGATGGAACTTTTAGGGCTTGGTGGAGGCTGGCATTTCCAAGCTTCTCCAGATCAATAGTAATGGCATGCTTATGCCCTGTGGTGACAGTCAAGAAAAAATTAATACTCCATTTTCTCATTACTTTAAATATATACAAATAAAAATTGTTATTAAGTATAATAAAAGTGATTTCTTATGATCCACTATGTTTTTAGACACATTGGAAGCCTATCCATGTAAAAAAATTGATATCAAAATTCTGTGGTTGCACAAATAAAAACAACAAAAGATTCTGATATAAATTTAAAAGAAAATGGGCAAAAAATTGGGAATAACTATTTCAGCTGACCTCTGGGACAAGATCCTTGCTTTTCCTATGATAAATATGAAATCATCTAAATTACAGCAAATTCATTTTAACACCTAACACTGGGCACATTTTATACCATATAAGCTATATAAAATGAATAACTCAGTTTCTCCAATTTGTCCCAGATGTGCCGCACCTCACACACACTGGTTCAAATGCTATATGCTCCATATCTCTCAAATGTTTGGTTTAAAATGTTTTCATTTATTAATAGGACCATGAAAGTAAATACCAGTTTGGATCAGATGCTAGGATTGTTGGCTTTGTCTGATCAGGTATCAGTACCTACACAGTATCAACAAACTTTTTCTATTATGATGACTTTAGCCCAAAATATGTTTTCTCTTGAAATGGAAGGATGCTGACCACCTATGTTTGACAAGTGGTTACATTTTTAATAGATGTGATAAAGCTAGAAAGAATAAATAATCTGAGATCCTAGGGACGTTGTAATGTTTGAGAAGACATAGGCTCCATTATGTCTTTACTACTAAGGATGACTCACCCCTGGTTGCCACTTCCACACAATACCAGTCGGTCCCACCGTAATGCCACCCACCTTCCAAATTAGCCCGTTAGCAGTACTGCCCTATGCTCATAGGACAACAGCTGCTATCGCTAAGCCCCTATACCACCTCCTGTAAGCTATACTGAGCTTATTACAATACCAAACTCCTGATCATGCTACTGCTACTCCTAGCAGGTGATGTTGAGCCAAACCCAGGACCTAATCATCATCATCACACCTCTAACCCCACTTTGCCAATCCAACTCCCATCAGACCTAAAAATGATCCACCTGAATATATGCAGCCTCCTTCAGAAATGTATTTATTTATTTATTCAATTTTTGTAACCGGTAGACCCACTGAGCCCCAAGGGTCCCTTTTTCAGGGGTGACCGGATAATAACCCTGCTTCAGCCCCTCACCCCATCCTCAGTCTGGATATACTGATTGTCTCTGAAACCTGGCTGAAGCCCCACAACATTGACAGGAATTCTCTATACCTGGCTATACACTCATCCAACATGATTGCAAGGGCAATAAAAGGGGAGTGGTATAGCCATGAATATTGCTCCACAGTCCAGGTCTCCCAGGTTACCCTGTCTCTGCCTTTGGAGTCCATTGATGCACTAATGGTAAAACTTTCCTCCCCACTCAACTCTGATTTTCATTACAGGTGCCTACTGCACACCGACACCAATACACCTGCCATACTGGATCACCTAGGCACACTAAACTCTCTGGCTTCCAGAGGTGAGCTCCATATACTTGGGGACTTTAACCAGAACTGGCTCACTGGGCTAGCTCCAAGTTCATGACAAGGTGACTGCCCTAAACCTAGCCCAGCACATCTCAGAACCAACCCACTTGGTTAAACCACAAAACACTGAATCACACTCTCCTGAACTGGTCCTGACCTCTCACCTGCATAGGATCCTAGTTTCGACCTCCTACCTGATGCCTTAAGTGACCATCATGGCATCTATTCAGTAAGAAAATCCATAGGCCAAAAGCCCCCCAGAATCCTAATGACCAGATCCTACAAGTCCCTGGACCTCACTCATTACTTAATGACTTGACCAATACTGATTGGTCATTCATCAGCCAATCCACCTCCATTGATGAGGCCCTGGAGTTCTTTAAGACCAAGTTCTCTGCTGTTTGGGATCGCTAAGCCCCCTCAGGTGAACCAGAGTCAGAGGCACACACCTCCCATGGATCTCAACTAAAATCTTAGCCCTCCTTAGGAGAAGGATAAGCCTGGAAATCCTATAAGACTTCCAGCCCACCAGCTGACCACCAGATTTATCGCTCATTATGCAATGGATGCACAAGGAAAATCCACCAAGCAAAAGCTATTTCAAAGTCTCATCTGATTCCACTTCACATCAGCCAGCTAAATTCTGGAAAGTGGTAAATCGCTTCTCAGCCCTCCATCAGTCTCGGCTCCTACCCTAAAGATAGGTGTGGGCTCACTATCACTGACCCCCAGCTGTGGCCTCACAGTTTAACTCTCACTTCACAAATTGCCATGTAACCCTGGTGTCCTCACCTCACCTTGCACAGCAACCTAGGCTGACCTCTCCTGTCACAGCTACACCTACAGCCCACACGTTCTCATTTCAGCATGTCACCGAGGTTGAGGTATATAATCCACTGATCACCCTTAATCCTAATGAGGGCAAATGCTTAACAAGGTTGTACTCCAAAATGCTCCACCTCTTGGCCCCACCATAGTCAAACCCCTGGCCACCCTATTCAACCTATATTTCTCCTTGCTGAAGTCCCTCTGAGGAAACATGCCACTATAATCCCCCTCCCAAGGAGGGATGCCTCAACCCAAGCTATTACAGCCCCTTTCCCTACTACCTATATTGGCAAACTCCAAGAGTGTCTAGTACTCTCTCATCTGTCACCCTTTCTTGAATCCTCCTCCTTCTTCACCCCCTACCAGTCTGGCTTTAGGAAATACCACTCAACTACCTCCTGCCTTCTTAGGCTCACTGACTCTATCCTCACTGTTATGGATGCTGACCACATCACAGCCGCCATTTGACATCATCTCCCACTCACTCCTCCTGACCAAATTCACCAATGCTGGGCTATCTAGGTGAGCCTCCAGTTGGTTCCACTCGTACCTTGCAGGCAGGTTCTATCTAACAAAGTCAGCTCTGCCACCTTGGCTACCCTCCCTGTTACAACAGGGTACTGCAAGGCTTAGTCCTAGGCCTACTCCTGTTCTCTATCTTTCTTAATGACCTGCCATCTGCCTACCCACACACCTCCATTCACATGTATGTGGATGATACTGTACTGTATACATCTGGCCCCTAGTTCACAGAGGTAATGACCAGATTGCAGTCAGACTTTGCTAAATCCAGCTCTGGCTACACTGAAATCTACTGTCCCTCAATGCTAAGAAAACTGTCTCAGCAACCTTTCATAACTCTCTACATAAAGGAAGGATCAAAGCAACAGAACTAAAGAGTAAACAGGAGCAGATGAGGCACTCTGGGTCACCCTGGAGACAGGAAATGGTACCACAATCCTCATGGGGGTTGTAACAGACCCCATCTCAGGGGAGGGAATGGACAAGGAAATGATAAAGGCATCCTTAGAATGGCAGAAAAAGGGAGATATTGTTGATGGGGGACCTGAATATGCTAGATATTAACTGGAGCACCTTTGCTGCAGGCACATCCAAAACAGGGTCATTCTTGATGCTCTACAAGGGCATGCCTCAGACAGCTAGTATTGGAACCCACTCAGGAGAGAGCAATCTAGACCTGGTACTCTCAAATGGGGACGGAGAAAGAATCTCAGATTTAGAAGGGGTAGCCGCTCGGGAACAAGCGACCACCAAACAGTGTGGTTCATGATAAACACAGCCATACAGTCAAGCTGTACAAAAGCAAGAGTATTGGACTCTTAGGAGGGTTGACTTTGGGAAAATGAGAGCGCCTCAGAAAAGCACTAGCAAACAGGCAAGAAGGAGGGTGGAGGAACAATGGGGAGTAATCAAACAGCCATCACAGAGGCAACAAGCCTTTATGTCAACTATGGTTCTCAAAAGAGGTGGCAGGGAAGGTTAAGCAGAAAAGGATAGCATTCAGGAAATATAAGGAAACACAGAAGAAGCAGGACAGAGAACTTTATCAGTTAAAGCAGAAAGAGGCTGGGAAGGTAGTCAGAGTAGCAAAGGCCCAAACTGAGGAAAGGATAGTCAACTCTGTTAAGAAGGGGATAAGACCTTTTATAGGTACATTAGGGAGCGAAGAAAGACCAAAGGAGGGATACTGAGGCTTAATAAAGGGAGGGAATGTGGGTAGAGGGTGACAGTGAAAAGCAGGGATACTGAACGAATGTTTCTGCTCAGTATTCACAAAGGAAGAGGAGGGGAAGTACCTAAACCAAACAAGAGAAACACTCTGAAGACAGGGGTTGATACCAGTCCATTTACAGAAGAAAGGTTCTGAAAGAACTAATAAAATTGAAGGTGGACAAAGCAATGGGGCCTGATGGATTCACCCAAGAATTCTAAAATAACTAAGGGTAGAACTAGTGACACCGCTGACTTTTCTCTTTAACAAATCATGGAGGATGGGGTGATACCTGAGGACTGGAGGAGGGTGGAAGTGATTCCTCTTCACAAAAGTGGGAGCAGGACAGAGGCAGGAAACTACAGACCAGTTAGTTTGACCTCAGTGGTAGGGAAAATGATGGAATCACTTCTGAAGGAAAGAATTGTTGAGTTCCTAGAGGCCAGTGGGGCACAGGACCCAAGGCAGCATGGGTTCTCAGCGGGAAGGTCATGTCAGATGAATCTAATTGATTTCTTTGACTGCGTGACCAAAGTAGTAGACCAGGGAGGGGCTGTGGACATGGCCTACCTAGATTTTAGCAAGGCATTTGATGCAGTCCTACAAAAGATTAATGCACAAGTTAGCCAGCCTTGGAGTGGGTCCCAAGGTGGTAGCCTGGATAAAAATTGGCTAGAACAACAGGATGCAAGGGTAGTTGTAAATGGAGTCACAGTGAAGAAAGGAGGGTTACTATCGGGTACCACAGGGTTCAGTACTGGGACTGGTCCTTTTAATACCTTTATAAGTGACATTGCAGAGGAACTGGAAGGAAAAGTATGTCTCTTTGTAGACGACACAAAGATCTGCAACAGGGTTGATACACAAGATAGAGTGGAAAGGATGAGAAGGGACTTGGCAAGTTGAGAAATGGTCAAATGTATGGCAGCTCAGATTCAATGCAAAGAAGTGCAAGGCAATGCACCTGGGAAACAAAACCCAGGGAAGAGTACACAATGGGGGTGAGATACTGACAACAGTAAAATGGAAAGGGACCTGAGGTAATTATATCAGATGACCTAAAGGTGGGCAAGCAATGTGAGAAGGCAGGAAGGAAGGCTGGGGATACTGGGATGCATAGGGAGAGGCATCAATAGTAGAAAACAGGAAGTTGTTATCCCTCTGTACAGACAGTTGGTAAGACCCATCTGAGTACTGTGTGCAGTTCTGGAGACCCCATCTCCACAAAGACATAGAGTGAAGGCTGTCAGAGAGTGCAACCAAAATGGTGCAGGGTCTGCACCAGAAGACACCACGAAGAAAGACTAAGGAGCTTAATATGTACACCTTGAGGAAAGAAGGAGAGAAGGGACATGATAGAAACTTTCAAGTACCTCAAGGGAATCAACAAAGTCCAAGATGGTAGCATCTTTCAGAAAAGAGATGTGCAAGAACAAGAGGGCACAATTTGAAGATAGAGGGGATGGCTCAGAGGTAATGTGAGGAAGTATTTTTCATGGAGAGGGTTGTGGATGCATGGAACAGCCTCCTGAGGAGGTCGTGGAGTCAAGAACAGTGGGGGAATTCAAGAATGCATGGGACAGACATAAGGCAGTCCTAGTGGGGGTAGGGAGGAAGTAAGCTGTTGGTTAACTAGGATCTGCAGCTTATCTGTTAGGTAGGAAAATGGGCAGAGTAGGTGGGCCAAGCGGTCCTTATTTGGTGTCAAATTCTATGTTTCTATATTTCTAACCTTTGGTGCAAGACAGAGACTTTTGAAATTCCCTCCCTATCACATTCCATACCCTGGATGGGATGCCTCTCGAGGCCTGTACCTCCTTCAGGTACCTTGGAGTCTGGCTTGATCAGCACCTCAACTTTTCCACCCATGTTGACTCCATACTCAAGAAGCTGCACCCCAGGCTTGGTGCACTTTACTGCAACCATGACAATATCCCAATCTCTGCCTGTATGGCGATCAGACAGAAAATGATCCTCCCAGTCTTTGATTATGGGGACATTGTCTACGGTGTGGGTCCCAAGTCCACCTTAGCCAGACTGGATCCCTCTTCCACTCTTTCTGTTGCTTTGTCCTGAACTGCCCATACTCCACCCATCACTGTGGCCTCTCTACCAATCTATGTACATTACATCTCTAGATAACCATAGGCAGTCCCACAGCACTAAAATCTCGGCCAAGTACTGGTCCCAGCTGCCCCCCATACCTCACCTCTTCCCTAACCAACACAAGCACCCAAGCATATTCACTCAGAAACAATGACCTATGGATCCTAGTTGTAACGCATAGATCCACTGCCATGGTGCAGGCAGCCTGTAGCTACCACATGCCTAAGTTGTGGAACTCCTCCTGCAAACATTTGTCACTTCTCTTCCTCCCCACATCTTAACTCCATGCTGCTAGCTCACTTCTCCCACCTGCTCATGTGTCTAGGCCTCATAACAGCCCACAGTGTGGCAGCCTTGGTTGCACATCCTATGTACATTTAATGATTGCTTACCTATAATAATATATTTAATGTAATGCATTTAAACTGTGCCTGTTCATGTCAATATCAATTGTTCTTTCATGCTATTTCTTGTCTCTGTATCGGTACCTATTGTGTTGTGTCTGTCCCTATTTAGGTACTATGCACTATGTATTATGTATTGTACTTTGTATTTGTTTACCTCAACTGTGTGTGTACCTCCCTCCCAGGATGCATCTGGAATTGAGCAGTAGCCTGCTCAGTATGCCTTCTTGGTTAAACACTTAAATAAACAAATAAATAAATAATACTGAATGGAGTTAAATAACTAGATTTAATCTAGGATAGTTAATTGCATTTGTTTATTGTTGGGTTGGTGGAACTCGGACACCTAGCTAGTTAGGAGGGATATGTTGATGGAATTTGAGGGCTTCATCTGAATGCTTCATAGCATGGCTTGCTTTTTAACATGGATGATTTTGCCCTATTGATATTTCAATCTGAACCATCACTCTTAAAAAAAAAAAGAATAGCAAAAGCCCAAACCAAGGAAAAGATAGCCAACTCGGTTAAGAGTGGGGTAGAACATTTTATACAGTGGTTGCTACAGAAAGGTTGCCCAGTACCTCAGTATACCTCAGTGAGCTGCGGTGTGCCACTAGGTATACCGAGGGGCACCGAAAGACGTCGTCTACCGCTCAGTAATACAGTAAATAGTGTCTGAGTTCTTAATTAGGTGATTGAGTTGAATTCCATTCATAGTGGCTAAATGCACCAGGTGGAACTGTCTGCAGTCCAATTTATCCGAAGTAATGATAGTTTTGCAGTAGGTGTCCCCACAGTCCAAACTCCAAGTGAGGACCCTCCTGTTTGAGCCTTTATTTAGAAATACAGTAGTGGACCCCTGGCACAAGCCCTGTCCCCTGTTTGCAAATAAAATATGTTTTCCTGTTGGTTTAGTGGACTCCTGCCAGCAAGCCCCGATCCCCCATTTTCAAATGATATATTACCTCCTAAATTTAACACTCTGTCTCCTGTCAGTGTGCAGCTGTAAAATCAACATTATATAAAGAAAAAAGGCTTATTTTCATTTTCAAACAAATATTTTTTAGAGGAATGTTGTTATTTTCATTGCTAAATTACTGTCGGATATGGGCAAATGTCTGTCTGCCATATTTGTTACATCTAGTGAGCAGCTGAAATGTCAGTGTTGTTTTATGAAAGGCAAGTGATAAGTTCTCAACTTCACTGCAATAATTATGTTGCATAGTGAAGTTTTTGTTGTGCTGTTTCACCGAACTGCTTTCTGTCTAGTGCATTTAAGGAATAATGTGAATTCATATTGCATTTCTGTATCCTGAACACTCAGCATAAATTGTCTCAGGTACTGTTCACAATGTTGCAAACCAATGGCCTGATGTATTTCTCAGTAAAATTATTTAATACCATCATAGGTATAATTTTTTTAACTAAATATCACCGATGATGCAGATATGAAAGTGAGGTTTGCAGAGATTTTAACTCAGACTTGCTTTCATTACTGACATCTAAAGATTAAGAAACATTGACTTTGTGCAGCATTTCTTTATTCTGCATTCAAAATGTTGTGTCCACTAGGGGGCAGGATTGACTTACCCCAAGCATACACTTTCCCCATCTCTATTACCTGTCCGTAACCATGGGCAAATAATCGACAGAGCTGATACATGCAATGAAGGTACAGTCCTTTGAAATTTTCTTCTTTCAGACCATGGAAGAGCAAATTAATTAGCATCTGCTCTAAAATGTATTATATCACATTGGGTTATTATCCTTAAACTAATTTTCAGGGCATTATTCTTTGGCCCAGATATTCAAAAGGGTTGTGCATGGTGCAACAGTGTTGCACCATGTGCAACCCACTGATGTGCCCTGGATGATATTCAAATGGGAATTGTGCCTGGCACAAACCCGATGCTAAGAGTGCATCAGTAATGTATGCAGCGCACGTGGGGTGGGGAGCCCATGTATACTCTGCACATCCTGATATTCAGCCCTGGATGTGCTGAGTCCATGCATGCACAACCCTACTTGCGCCGCAGCATAAAGTTGATCCAAAATAAAAAGGAACAACGGTTGTCCACCAGCAGGTGAGCTGCCATATTGCAGGGCGCAACACAGCAGCTGCCACCTGAGCTCCGCTGCACTTGGCAGCGTCCCCATGCCCAATCACGGGCATTTGTATAATAAAATAAGTTCCTATATCCCTGGTGGTCCAGTGGACCACTGTCAGCCCGATCGTGGGCTTAAGTATAAATGGAATCAATTCCTATATCCCTGGTGGTCCAGTGGACCGCTGTCAGCCGATTGCTAGTATAAATGGAATCAATTTCTATATCCCTGGTGGTCCAGTGGACTGCTGTCATGTCCCTATTAAGTATAAATGAAATCAATTCCTATATCCCTGGTGGTTCAGTGGAACACTGTCAGTGCATGCAGGGCTTAAGTATAAATGGAATCAATTCCTGTATCCTGGTGGTCCAGTGGACTGCTGTCAGCCTGATCGCTAAGTATAAATGGAATCAATTCCTATATCCCTGGTAGTCCAGTGGACGCTGTCAGCCCAGTCGGTGGGCATTTGTATTAAAAAGTTACATCCAATATCCCTGGTGGTCCAGTGGTGCCCCCTCCCCACCGCCACTGAGCCCCACCACCACTCCTCCCAGTCAGTGGCGGGTGGCAGGACCCACCTGCCTGCTGCTCCGCCACCACTGACTGACACCAGAGGTAGGGCTGTACGCCATTGGTCCACAGCATGAGCCAATGGGCATGCAGTTGCAGACTACACATTCCAGATATGTGAATGGATCCATTCACATATCTGGAATGTATGGTACGGGCTGCATGCCCATTGGCTCATGCTGTGACCAATGGGTGTACAGCCCTACCTATGGTGTCAGTCAGTGGGCAGTGGGCGGCAGGTGGTGGGTGCTGCCACCCACCACCGACCAGGGGTAGCGGTGGTGGGGCTCAGTGGGTGGGTGGGGGTACCACTGGACCACCAGGGATATTGGACATAATTCTTTTTAATACAAATGCCCACGATCGGCAGCGAGCGGTCCACTGGACCACCAGGGATATAGGAATTGATTTCATTTATACTTAATGATCGGGCTGACAGCAGTCCACCAGACCACCAGGATATAGGACTTGATTTCATTTATACTTAAGCCCATGATCTGGCTGACAGCGGTCCACTGGACCACTAGGGATATAGGAATTGCTTTCATTTATACATAGCGATTGGCTGACAGCAGTCCACTGGACCACCAGGGATATAGGAATTGATTTAATTTATACTTAAGCCCGCGATCAGGCTGACAGTAGTCCACTGGACCACCAGGGATATCGGACGTGATTAATATGTACTGAAGCCCGCGATCGGGCTGTGGGGCATATTGCCACGCTGTGCAGGTGTCGGTCCTCACAGCTGCTGCCTGGCAGGGGCGCCAGGCGTAAGTCACCGAGGGATTGGCCCACCTGCATGCAAATGGGGCCATAATGACATGCAAATAGCCCCATTTGCAATTTGCATACATTATGGCCCCATTTGCATGTGCACTTTTGAATATCATGGTAGCTGTGCATAGAGCAACAGAACTTGCATAGTGCATCCCCTGCTCCACTCTCTGGCCACTTGCGCTGGTGCAATGCCACTGTGCCTTACACTGCAGGTGGCCAGGGTGCGATATTTAATGATGCTGTGCCATGGCGCAGCTCTGTTGAATATCACCCAGTCAACGCCCCCTGTGAAGCTAAGTTGCTGCTGTGCTCTGGCTTGCACCACAGCCTGGTGCAGTTTGAATATCTGGGCCTTTGAGTTTTAATATTATCTAGATAATGTAATAAATAAAAATAAAATCTATAAAACTTACATTTTTATTTTCTCAACTAATTGTAAACTTAACATTTTAATATAGACTAAAACAATTCATAAAAACAAGGACTACAAATGGATTTCTCCTTATTTTTAAATATGATACAAAATGTATTTTCCTATTGAATTGCTAATAAATAATCATGTCCATATATACATTTTATTCCAAAATTATTTTTATGTATTTTCTGGGTTTGTAAGAGGTGTGTGTGTGTGTGTGTGTGTTTCATGTATTTTATTTTTCCTTTACAATATTTTGACTTCTGGTGCTATTCATCATAAAATCAAACAAACATAAATATCTGCAACTGGTGATTAATTGGAAGGGGTAGTTAGGGTGGATTGTGAATTACTGTTTAGGGATGAGCATTGTTTATGGTTAATTAAAAAGAAAAAAACAAAGAAAAGAAACATGATTTTACAGGTTGTATGCCTTGATTTATTGAGACTGAACTGTTGCAGGTTTGCTAGGTGTAAATATGAACTAAAAGTCTGTTTTGGTAATCCAGCTCTTTTTGGATGCTTTCATTCAGGTCTTACATGTTGGGGCTATGCATCACCAAGCACACAGCATCTACTGGGCTATCTAGTGTTAAACCCTGCTGCTGATGCCAGCAGGCGCAGACCTTGTCACCATGTTTCATACATCAATATTCCATTCCTATCACAGATTGCAGGCACTGAAGTGACTTGTACTTCTTATGTGTTGCCAAGTGGACATCTGCAACTGATTTTATTCTTTTATTCCTATTTTTATTATACACTTTTGTTGACCATGCTTCCAAATATCTAAGCAATGTTGCTTGCATTTCAAAAGGGTTATACCACAGCTTCAAACAGCCCTCCCACCACACCACCACACTCCTTCCTCATAGTCAGATTATCTCCTGGGCCACCCACAGCCAGCAGCACAGGGCAGGTGCATTAACTTGTATGTGGTCTCATATTGCACGGCAAACATCTAATTCTGGGATCCCTGACAATCAAGAAGGCAGTTCAGTCACAGACATCGTCAGTCATTGTTTTATGCCAGCAGCTGGCTATATTAAACAAATTACCGAAAACACAGCATACAGTATTACTAGTTGTACAAAACTTACACCACACACTTAAAGAAATGCACTCAAATTTAAATTATAGTTGCAACAAAATTTGCAAACTATGTACTTGACCTCACTAACTAGCGTGACTATGCCCCATCTAGTCTGGCAGAAACCTGTGTTCATCCAATTGAAAATGCTAAATAGAATAATGATTAGAAGAAAGGGTCATTCAGCTGCTCCATGACCTAAATAACCGTATGGCCACTGTACAAATATTGAGGAGTGTTAAGCTCATGCTGGACAGCGAGGTCCCTTTCATGCAATGTAGTTCCAGACGCAACTAGGATCTGGGTCGGTATAATGCCACTAGTTTTAAATCAGCTTCCCAGTTATTTCTTTGGGAGGCAAGTTGCTGCAAGTGCAGGAGCCAATCAAACGAGGGGGTAATATGCAGCTAGAACCAGAGGCAAAAACATACAGCAGGTAAAAAATTATTGAATGCCACTTTAAACTGCATGACTCTTGATGATGTGGTTATTATATAGTCCCTTGTATTTTTTTCAATATTTAAATACTATAGAAGCTTAACTTGCCACTCAGTAGGAAAACACCAGCATCTTCTCTGTATTCCAAAGATAATGTGCTTAGTTTGCATAGTAGACAAAGTTAATATGCAGTAATCTCCTGCTCTTTCGTTAAATGCAGCCCAACAAAATCATTAAATGCAAATGATCTAAGCATGGCACAGCCATGTTAGCATTTAGGAGTTTGTAAACCCCTATTTTAAAAAGTCTGTATGGGGTATAGTAGGCTTTAGTGATAATGTTGTATTAAATAGACTTTTTTTATCAAAGACATATCCTTTGTTGACATCTCTCCATACTCAATCCAATTATAGGAAATAATATTAACACCTGCTCTTTTTCCATTGTGTGCTTAATATAATTTTTAATTAATTTTATGGTATTTCTTTTAACAACAGCTAGATAACTTTTACTTAAAATCTTTATTGTATATCATTTCTGTATATGTTCCAAATTATATAGGACTTGTTTCCAGTCTGTGTAATTTTATCTGGTAGAAGGGCAACTAACACTTTATATTAGTGGTTAATGTTTTGTATTCCACCAATTCAAATTTAAATCTCCTTTGTACTGTAGTTCTAGTGATGTCAGAAGACAATTGCAGCCAAGTAGTCATATAATGTAACAGATTATTGGTTTCATTAAAAGAATACTTGGGAGTAAAGACTGCTGTGCCAATTTATTGAGCCATGGTGTGACCACATTTAGAATACTGAGGCCAGTTTAGGTCATCGCATTGCAGGGTAGACATTAAAAGGCTGGAGAGACAGGATACAATGCAGAAATATGAAAATAATCTGAGTAACTGAAGGCAAAAGCTATGGTGAAAGATTAGGGGAACTATGCATGTACTGTACAGTTTGCAAAAGAAGTGGTAGAGAGCAGACCTTAGTACTGTTTACAAAGCCTCCAGAGATGAGGAATTCAGCTCTTGTATTCATCTAGAATTAAAAAATCAGTTTTCCAGTCCAGAGGATACCAGTAATGATTGATGGAGACCACTTTAAGATAAAGAATGTACTGTAGATGATGGTTTACACAACAGTAGTCTCTATTTGGAATAATCTTCCAAATAGTACAGTGGATAATGCGTAACATGTTTTCTTCCCTTTGGGGTGCAGCAAAGGAGCTCCAAAATGACACTGCATCACATTTTGTGATCTGAAGTCTGTGAAGTGAATATTGTTCTTAAAATATATATCTTGTAATTTGTGCTGCTGGTTTGTCTTTACTGTGGGTAAAACTACTATTTCTGAAGCCGATTGTTCCCACTGTTACTTTTTCCCAATTTGAAGAATCCATCTGCTATTCATTTGAACAGCCAGGACCAGAAAAAAAAAAAAAAAAACAGGACCAGCAAACACAATCCAGCAGTCTGAATGTATGCTAAGGATTTTACTTCGTCAGCACTTGTGAAGTCATTTTATGGCTCCAAAGGTTAAGTGAATTTAGATGCACACATACTGTAGATGGCACAAGTAAAAAGAAACGCAGATGTATATTGCTTCGAGAGACATTGTAGTGTTACCCTAGTGAAGACACAAACCACCTGTAGAATTACATGATGTATATTTTCTAATAATCATGTTCACTTCATCAAACAGACTTCAAACAACACAATGTGATAAAGTTTAGTTTTGAAGCCCCCCACCCCCGCCCAACTGTGAGAAATATTGTAACATTTCAAATACAGATATACAGTAATATTATGAAGTGTTTCGTTACATTTCATATCAATCAAAGTAAATCCTACTCTACATTTCACTTTACACTTCACTTGGTGTTTTTTAACTGCTCTGCTAGAGTGAGAGAGGGGGAGAGAGAGAGAGATTTGCAACAGTGCTGTCACATCTTTCTAAAACAGTACTGTCACTTGTTTCTCGATTTAATGAATCCTCAATGGAAGAAGAGATATTACAGATTCAGAATAAGCAAGATATTTGTACTTATGCTATCTGTCAATGAATTAGAGAGATGCAGGCAGACTTAGCAGGCTATAGTCCTCATGCTATTCTCTCTTGGTGTTCCAGGTGGCCTGCTGTGATTAACAGCTCATTAAGAATTGCAGTTACCTGGCAGTTCAAAAGGAATCCCACATAAGAATCAACGTGAGTCATTATCACACCACTTTTAAGACTTTCAGCTAGTGTCCAGGCTGTAATCAATGACTGAGTGCAGTTAAATCAATAGCTGCCAATTTTCTGAACTTCTTTGATGATTTGTCGCTATTTGATTCCTCTATATTTTGAGTGTCTGTATCCAACATATTAGTGCCAAAATGTAAAGAGTTATACAGGTTCTGCCTCTAGGGGAGTCTTTTATTCTAGTTTCACCATAGCTGCTCCTCCAAATATCTTTTAGAGGTGGGGTTTATCCCAGCCTCATCATAGCTGCCCTCTAATTCTCTCCAGCTCTGTACTTTCCTGGACACCACTGAAGACAAGACTCTTAAATGACAAATTATGGATCCACTGATGATATTACTTGCAAGTGTAGAGGACCCCAGCTCTTCTAAATGGACTATGCAAGCAAATACTTCCATGCAGTCCCACCCATATCCTACCCACCATGTCCTTTCATCCTAAAAACAAAACTTTGGAGCATGTAAAGAATAAAATAGGCATTCCTGGGGTAAATGGATTGTCCTATGTAGAAATAGTGGTAGTGTACAGTATATGTAATTTGAAAGGTTAAAATAGGCATTCCTGGGGTAAATAGATCATCTCAGGTCATAGAGCTGTGGGTGGAGGTAAGAGTCACAAGTACTGTATTAAGGGAATCTTTGGAAATCACTGGAGAGCTCGACAACGATATAATTCTTTGTACATGGTGTGATTCAAATGCAGTCAGTTGTAATGAAACATCTGAAACAAAGCAACACACTTCCAAATCCTTGCTTACCCAATGAGAAACAATGGAAAGCAACACTATATTAAATGTGTAAGTTTATTACCTTTGAAACAGATGCAAACTGATTTTGAAAGACATTCAGAATAAATGTGAGAACTTTGAAATCAGTGCCACATTGTTACTAAACATGATAACAGGAAAGGGCTACATTGTTGTTTTCATTGCCCAAGCCAGGATATGGAACTGTTCGAATGGTTTCCTAGTCAGACACAAGTGCTCACAAGGGCATTGCCAGTGAAAACAAGGGTCCACTGTGTGGAAGTATAAAAACTCCAACACCCAGAAAGGCCAGTTGTAGCCTTGCTTCCCTCTCACTGAGTATAATCACACAATACAGACTATGGCTTCAAGAAATGCACCCTCACCCCACAACTCAGCTGCTCTTTCAAGCCAGAAAACAGCCCTCCTCCAGTGGAGTCACACATAGAGCACCCACTTATCATGCTAATTGATTGCTCTTACACACTCTGAATGCTCTTAACTTTAGAACAATAGGTCAGAAGGGATTAGTCCACACCTCCTTACTGACTTGGTTTCTTAAAGAAACTTACCAAGTTCTGTCTCAAAGTGGAAGCAGCATCATGTTCCCCTTCTTAGCCCAATCCAAGCTGAATCGCCAGCCAGTTTTATAGTATTGTGCCCTGAAATGCCAAATTTAAGTTAATTCTGTGCCGCGTGTGTCTCTCAAGTTTTTTTTCTTTGTCGGTAGTTCATGCGTCACAGTCAATTGGCATCTGCGAGTGATGTTGACTCAGGAAGGCGCCCCCACTGCACTCTCTAGTTGGCTGTTCATTCAGCATTGTGGGCAGCAGCTAAAGCGGTCTTCTTCACTGAAAATATCTCATGTACCGATAGTTCGATCAAAATTTAAAATCAAAACACCACGCTGAGTTCAAGCTATATTGTGTGTGACAAAGGAGCATTTTGAAGGATTGGCATAAGTGGCTTTTAATTCTTGTTCTGCAATACACCTAATGTGTTTCATAGGTCCGTGTTCTGTGTCGGGGGTCTTGCTAACATTCGTGATCTGCTCAGCTGGAGTTATCAAACTACAAACTTCAGGTGCTACATTTGAACAACACAGTATTATGGTGCCCACTGGAGTAGGACTGTATAGGGCAGTAAGAGATGCCCTCAGTACAACTACACAGCTGTATGCATCCATGTAAGTGGTGCTGTGCTGGCACATGGAGTCCATTTTAAACAACTTACATTCCTGTAAAACTTATATATTCCAGTATGTTGTGCATAACACCGATTAGATGCCTGATGCAGGAGATCAGAACAACAGAGTGCAATAATCAGGTGTGTTTTGTGAACAGACAAAGTCAGAACTGGGGCAATAACTAGCAAAGTTCACAGACTGCATTCCAATAAGCTGATTCCGCTTCACATATGATCACTTTCCACAGCCAGCCAGCCTTCGCTACAGCAGTTCTTTGTCTTTATTGCAAAACCCATTACTATATCTACCTTTACTCTTGTGTTTCTTTGTAAGTAACTATTGAGGAACATAACTAATCGGGCCAGGGCCAATTGATTATTTCTCCAGCTTGCAAACTCTTCATGCTGTTTGTGACGATTTTATAAATAGTGATAAATATTCTGTATAATGTTGCTAGTTTGCCTGGCCAAGACATATAGTCAGATATACTGTTCATTGCACAACAGTTTTTATGACACTGCAGCTGTGCAATACTTTTGTCTAGTAGCCTCTACAGTCTCTTTTTTGTAAGTGTGCTCATGTAACCCTGTGCTTGACATCCTCTTATTATATACTGATGCCTGGCTGTTACCAGTATCCCCTGAAATTTACAACACTGTGGCATTGCTTCTATCACTGTCATTTGCTATATATATATTGTTTTTTTTTTTTATTTAATTTCCACTATGGTTAATTATTGTGTTGTTGGAGGCAGCAGTAATACTCCTCCAGTGATATCTCACTATTTGAATTTCCAAATGTGATAGGTTACCCATACATTTTAAAAGTGGGTGTTCTTTGTTCTTCTAGACTGCAAGTGGGATTGAAATCTGCTCTTGCCCCATGATTTCTTCTGCCCATTTTACCTCTGAATGCTTTGCTAATGCCATGCAATTTGAATTCAAGTTTTGTAAGTCGCTAAATTAGCCAAAGGTGCAATCCCAACAGTATGCCCTTGCATTGCACTGAGACAGTTGTTGTCACCTAACCCATATAAATGTGTTTGTGAAGAAAGAATGAAAGCAGAAGGAAAGCAAAATGCTGCAGTTGAGCAACAGAGAAATTGATGACCTCAGGGTATGTATGATGCTATTATTATCAGTGTGCCCTTGTACTTTTCATGTTGTTGTGATCTGTTATGTTACCATGTGCACATTGTGTTTGTCTATGTCTGCCAGCATCCATGGTGGTGTGTAGTTTGCAGCCATGGCACGTCTGTGCCACAAGCGTGCCCATGTTTTATTTTAAAACTGTTTGTTCTGTTCCCTATCTAGAGGTTGTTCAATGTAACCCTTATCCCCCAAACACACATACACATTATGCTGTCGTCCAATAAGTCTTGGTCTGAGCCTACACTCAACGTATGAGATATAGAATCATCCAAGATGATGGCAGATTATACTATGTATGTCCTTGCCGATATTTGCTGTTTGATCATATTGCCCTGGTCTCCTTTCTCTGCTCCACTGTATGGATCTTGCTGTTTCACAGTCATTACAGACCTTAGGCATACCAATCACCCTTCAAAAGCAGTGTTCCTGACTTGGACCACCACCCAAGACCAGGATTTGTATCTTCCAATCCCTGGTTATTAAATTCACTGGAAGGATAAAGCAGCAGTGAGATGGGTAGGTGTGGCACTTTATGTGATTGATGGAATCACATGCATGAGAGATGCAGAGTGGGAGGAAGGCATGATGGGGGCAAGACTGTGGCTCAGTGGATGCAGCTCAGGACTTCAATTGTACAAAACAGAGACTGGATGTGGTGTACCGACCACCTACAGTCTGAGGAGGTGTACTTGTAGTTATCAGATCATATTATGGTGGTACATAGGAAGGGGATTGTGGTAATTTGTGAGCTTGTGCTTCTGGACATGGTCCAGGATTGTCTCCTGACACAGCTGGTCAGCTGGGCAACTCAGCTAGGTAAGATGCTGTATCCTGTGCTTGTATCCTGTGCTTCTGAATCTGGAGTCACTGATCAGTCAAGAGGTATAAGGCCTACTAGATGTAAATGAGCACCAAACAGTATAGTTTGCTTCCTGTTTGAGTGTGGAGATTGGTGTGGTGCTTCAGAATGGCAGACCTTGTGAGGATGATGGAAATACTTCATGGTTGGTTACATGGATCCGAACAGAGATGGATACCAGCAAAAGTTAGATACTTTAGAACTCGAGCTGTATCTCTGTTACTGTATGTTTTTGTTCATGTTTGAACATGTCATGGATCCTTTCATTGTTCTTTTTAATTCCTTTTCCATTTCCACAGCTTTCTTCATGATCATGCTGGTGAAGCTCGCTCAACTACGATGATCAAGCCAGTGCATCTACTGTTGTAGCAGCCATGGTGCCCTTGCAACCTAGCATGGATGCTGATATCATGGTCAGTCTGCTATACATGTGAAACACAATTTTTCAATGCTTTTCTCCCACTCTGTGCTTCAGGGCAATATAGTCGATTTGTTCGCATCTAATATTTGTTATCTGTCTGTTTACTTGAAGGGCACCATAGAGGCAGAAACTACGGGCTGTTGACACAACATCAGAAAGCTATATCATTTGGTTTCTCGCCCAGGATGACAGCAGGCACCTTATACAAGCCACATGACTTTCGAGACATGGTCATCATCATGATGCCCAGAAAGTTACAAATAAGTCTGTGAATGTGGTGACACAGACAGCCATGCACAAGAAGAAGCCAAGGTGTGCTCCTTGTTGTGCGATCTACAGTGGTTGATATGTCAAATGGTTGTAGAACCATGTTGTTGCCACTATGCTGTTGGTTGCTGCTTCTGGTCAGAACATCAATGTCAGAACAACTCGCCTTTGCTAGATGCATTGCAGTGCCATGATATATGGTGCCTATACTTTATTTTTGCAATTTATAGTGTTAAAACACAGGAATGCCTTGCAAAACAGGGTCTGTATGGCACTATGGTGTAATATTTGTTTGCACGAATATTTTTGTATAAATTGGGTCTTTTACTACTACTACTATTTATTTATTTATTTAGAAAATTGGAATTACAACCCTTTGAGTCATAGACTTGTTTCCAAAGGCTCCACATCAGAACAAAACACAGACATTCATACAGCACATACATAGAATAAATGTGGGCAAGCAGTCATACAGAGTATAAGTACACTGAACACTGGTTAATGCTTATACATTTGGAAGCTAAAACAAGGCAGAGTTATTGACATATTTACCTAATGAGTGGTTAAGACCTATACAATTGATAGCGACAGCAATGCATGATATGAGTTGGTAGTAAGCCACCTCAGGAGGCCTTGTCTTATACATAATACAATGCATTCATAGTCCAGTGCAACTGTATGGTAACTAAGGAGGTAAGGAGCCTGTCAGCTAGAAATAGTGAGGGCTCCCCACTGCCAGGCCAAGGCGGTGTGTGACCTGGTGGCATGGTGCAGGATTCACAGGTTACCTAAATTCTAATTGAATTATTTTCTGGGTGACTGAAGTAGTAGACTAGGAGGGATGTGGACATGGCCCACCTAGACTTTAAAGCGTTTACACATTCCCTCACAAAAGATTAATAAACAAGTTTGCCATCCTGGGATTGGGTACCAGGGTTGTATCCTTGGTAAAACATTGGCTGGACAACAGGGCACTGAAGGTAATATTAAATGGAGTCCACTCTGAAGAAAGGGGGGATCTAGTGGTGGGCCACAGGTTTCAGTATTGGGTACATTCCTTTTTAAGGTCTTTATAAGGTCATTGCAGAGGGACCAGAAGGAAAAGTATGCCTCTTTGCAGATGACACAAAGATCTGAAGCAGGGTTCATACACGGGTGGGTGGGGTTGGAAAGGATGAGAAGTGACTGGGTACGATTTGAGGAGTGGTCAGAAGTATGGCACCTTGGATTCAATGCAAAGAAGTGCAAAGTAATACATCTGTAAATAAAAACCCAGGGGAATTGTATAGGAGGGCAGTCCTTTTCTACCATCAAAGTCTGTGCTTCTATGTAATTCTCCTTCATTTAACAGGTGTCATGGTGAAGCTGAAGACTCTTTCCATCAGTATTCAGTGCGACTTGCTCAATGATCAGACCGTGCAGCTACACAAAACAACCACAGCATTGCAATGCCTCTGCTCGACACCTATCAACACGCCTGTCATCGCTATTAGATCCCGAGAATGCAGACAATGAATCCAAATACATTACTGGTGATCACTCCATCTTTGAAGCCGACAACGAAGAATCAGGGGACATTGATAGGTTGGTTTTGCATCACAGCTTCATAGGCATTGTACTCATTCTAATGAGTTCAGACTCAGTGCATTATTTAAGAGTGTCTGATTGATTATTCAGTGATCCTTCTATGACTCTGCTGCTGGCCTACTACCTACACTAGTGTAGTATGGACCTACTACGCTTGCCTGTTCCAACACTTCCATCCAATGATTGCTCACACGACCCCTGCATTTCACTGCGCCACAACTAATTCGTTTCATTGGTGCCCAATGGAGACATACTACATGTACAGCCCTACACTCATACTGTTACACATTCTTCTTGGTCTTGCTTAACTTTTGTGGGTCTGGCAGACGTATACTTCCATGTATATAAGCCATCTGTACTTGACTGGTTCTATCACTTTCTGCCTACATATCTTTTTTGTGGTTCTACATATACTGTGGTCTCTACGTGACAGTTTTCTTGTTCATTTCATTTAATTTTTGTCATTTCATCTCTTCTTACAACATTGATTCTCACAATGTCCCTCAGAAAATGTTGTGACTTGCACATGACACATTGGTCATTATGTTGTGGAACTGTGGCACGTGAATATTTATGTTCTAATGTTGCTGCCTCTTTCAGTGTGGTTTCATGCCTCATGCATTCTCCACTTCCATCCATCATTGATGGCCTTATTTCCCATTGTTTACTATTTTCTCCATTTTGCAGTTTGAATTTGTTTTGTGTGCCATGTTTCAACACAATATCTTCTGTTTTTCTCCATGATTCTGGTGATGACAGTGCATATATTTTAAAGAGCAGGCACCCGCTGTCAGGAGCCCAGCACCCCTCACAGATATATAATAGCCAAACAGCCGCACTGTTGCGGGGTCTTAAAATTCCATGCGGATCCCTCCAGCAACACAGAATGTGCATCTCCATAACAACAGAGCCATGTCTGACACACCCACAGTCAGGTACCCCAAGCCCCTTTTTGACAACAGAAAATGAAACCTATGTGTGTTCTATACATCTGTTCTGGCATCATTTTTCAGTGACTTGTAGTACTAGTTCATGCTGCCACTTGGGAAAAATACTAGCAACCACCTGTAAACAGGGACAGTACTGCAGTGGCTGCTTTGCTATTTCTACATAGGAACTCTAACTAGTACTAAACACCATAGAAATATTTCAGACATACAGGTGAATGGAATGCACACTATGCATTTAGTTTCAGCCTTGGCAAATGGGGCAACGGGTGCTATAACTTTTAACTGGGTGATGCACATGGAATTTGTACTACCACCAGGTCCGCTTATTATATCTGTTTGAGGGTGTTGTGCACTTGACAGTGGCTAACTGCTCTGTAAGCTGCTGCCACAGTCTTGCCTGGTGATCTTGCATGAGCAACAGTTATTAGGTTTTGCCTGAGCGGCTGCATTATTGTGCCCATGATTGTTGTATTAATGGAATTTTGTTTGTTGCATCCACCTTCCTCCCAGTTTGTTGTGGTTGTACTGATGTTCCCAGACTATATTCCCATCACACTGATACACCCACAACACAGTTGCTGCATCCTGCATCTACCAGGGTTATCAGATTGTACTGGATGCCGGTATTCCAGTTGTACTTCTACTGAGAAGTAATTATACAAGTGAACATTGTGGTGGTGAGGGACCTGATGTAGATAATGGATTGTATTTGCATCATATATATACATGCTTATGTGAACTGTTGTTTAGCACACAGTGTACCACACAGGGGTGCAAGCAGCAATAGAGAAGCATTTACAGGTGAAAACAACCTTTATTGTGCATGTATTCACACACACACACACAGATGCACTGTACTGTATTTGTAGTGTTATTTTACTGCTATGCACACTGTATTCTGGTACAGTATACAAGTTTGGTAACTATTCAGTTTCCAGACCTTAGGGTACCTTTGCACTTGCAATGCTCAATTTTACCACTCTTATGCCTGTGTGCCTCTTTGGTTTCCAGCCCAGTCCTCCTTTCCTATCTGTGTTGAGCAGTCCAAAAGCCAACACTATATGTGAGTTATTTTACA
The DNA here is from genome assembly GCA_016271365.2 of Neoceratodus forsteri. NCBI lineage: Eukaryota > Metazoa > Chordata > Ceratodontiformes > Ceratodontidae > Neoceratodus > Neoceratodus forsteri. The sequence goes on along the minus strand of CM028132.1, from coordinate 490,347,735 downwards.
CAGTTTCACATGACATCATGCTGTACTGTTAAATAGGATCTCTTGCTGCTATCCCTGTAGGTAGGAAATGGGCAGACTAGATGGCCTAGCGGTCCTTATCTGCCATCAAAGTCTATGTTTCTATGTACTAACCAACTGGTGTTACTGCAAGCTCCTGTTTGTTTTAAGCTAGCACATAGCCCTGCTCTGTGCTTGTCTTATTCATGATATTCCTTTTACCACCAATCCACAACATCTGCAGTGTGATTACAGGTGTTTGTGCCACCATGGTACAACAACACACCTTTGTTACAGACATGTATCCTAACGTAAAAAGGATACATTGCACGTCCAGCACTTGTAGTAACATTGTCTTTTAACAATATTTCTTTCACTGTGTTCTGGTGACACTTTGAGATATGTTGTTCTTAGTGACACTGTGTATGTTGGTGTTTTGGTAAACAGTAACAAGCATTGACTGCTGTTTCAGTGCAGTGTCTATTGATGCACATCACTGACTGTAAGCTTCTATAAGGTCAGCTATACTGAAAGTCTGTGCATAACACAACTGGATGTAAGCTCTCACATGTTCCTCCGTCCTTGTTTACTCGGCATGCCATGATCTGTTTTGTCAAATGCAAACCACCATTGTATTTGAATTGCTCAGTGACACTATATGTCTATACTGACATGGTATACTCTTGTGTAACTGCTTGCCATGCCATCACTGACATACAACTAATGAATCTTTCCAATCCTCTCTATTAACAACATGCAGTGTTCCAGTGCAGGCACCAAATCCAGACGAGGCAGAAGAGTTTTTGTTTTCTGTTTCAGTCTACATGAACTGTTTGCAAATGCCCAGTTGTGCAGCAAATACCACAGTGCATTACTCCACAGATGAAGTGAAGCGGAGGCTTGGCACCCTTCTCATTGTAACAGTTACATGTCCAGACTATGGTTATGGCCAAGTATGGCTAAATCAACTGTAATTGGATCATATTCCACCCATGAACATGATACTATCATCTGCCATTCTAATTTCTGGATGCTAAAAGCACTGCGTCAATTCGAGCTGTTGAGTGTTGCTGCCATTTGCCGCATTTGCCATTCGATAACCACCAGTGTTATGTCCTTCTTCCAACTGTCAAGAGCTTCTGGATTTAGAAAAAGAAAAGACTGACTGAACAATTATCAGCAATGGGGTGGACTCATGCTTGCTGGCGATGGCCGTTCGTGATAGTCCTGGTCACTGTGTAAAGTATGGATCCTACAGCTTGCTGGAGCAGCGCATCAACAAAATTATCACTGTCTCCTTGGTCCAGGTGAGTAAACAAATTATGAGACAGCATTGTGCTTATTCTTTTGTCCCCACAGTGTGTACTATGTCTATGATTCCGATGTTCTCTACTTAGAGCAATGAGGTGAAGAATTTACGTGGATGGATCTGAAGGGACTTCAGCATGTTCTTTCATTCCTTGTGTGTAATCTCTGTTTAAAATTTCCTGTCTGGTGACCGACCAACACAGGTAAATAAATGAATGGCTCAGGGACAACCCACAGATGACCACTACTATGATGTTTGGCATGTGGCCAAGGTAGTGTAACATTACTTGTCCTCTTGTTCTTTATTTTCATTGTTAAAATATTTGTTATCATAATTTTTGGGTCTGTGGATGTGCAGGAATTGATTTTTCTTACTTTCAGGTCTACAGAAAAATTAGAGGCCATGTCAAAGCAAAAACATTGTGCGACAATCAACCCATGGAAGAGGCTCATCAGCAATCACATTTATTGGATTGCTGCCTCAATGCAGACTGTGATCCCAATCTCAGAAAGCTAAATGGCAGTGCATGATAAATCACATGCAAAACATCCATTAGGGCATCAGTGACCTTTTTCCACGCTGCCTGCAATCACCTCTTACGGGCTGACAGCAGAACAAGAAATGGTTGCAGCTGAGTCAGTATTCACCAAGTAACACAGAAGGTATGCTTTCATTTCTGTCCAATACATTTTTATGTCTGAGCTTGTGTTTTCTGTCAACAGATGATAAAGGGTCAGAGAAACTTTTTGAAATTCTAGAGAACATGGGTCTTCTAGGTGACATTTGCCTCTTGTCACTGCATACACAAACATCAGTGGTAGAGGCATTTCACAGCACCATTCTGAACTTCGCCCAAAATGCACCTCCTATTCCTTTCATGGATGCAGTGCAGGTGAGTTTCTCTGTAAGGTAATTGGGGCCATGGTGAGGTACACCACAGATGCATGCTCTGGTGCAGAACATTTACAAGCAGAATAATAATACTACTTCTTCATACTTGCAAAGCTATTGTCAATGGGACTGTCAAGAGTTAGGCATATATGGCGATGGTCAATCTCAGGAGTGCATGTGTATTACTCTCCTTCTGTCATTTTATTGGTGGGTAAATTCACAAGACTGTGCGTTGGGGAGGCACTGTTGTTTTTACGATTCTTTTATTTTCAGATTGCATTTGACCCTCTGTAGTGATTTATGGCTTTGACCATATCTCAAGTACAGTGCGCATTGTCTAATGATGGCAATTTCTCCTCCTCCACAATGACACAGTGTTGTGTAGTTCCACTGTGTTTGTTCATTGCACTGATACTGTTCATGACTCATATGGTTACCCGGTGTGAGATCATTTTGCACTACAGCTTTGCATTTCACTGCTATGCAGTTCATGCCCCACTGTCTCCACCCACTATTCCAGCACCCCATGACCGCTTTTGATGCTCATACTCAAGGGCCACCTGGGATGTTCTGTCTGCAATGTCACTAATGAAGACATTGAACAGGACTGGTCCCAGTACTGATCCCTGTGGTACCCCACTGGTCTCCCCTCTCGCCAGATTGTACCCCATTTACCACTACTCTCTGTCTCCTGTCTGTTAACCAGTTCCTCATCCAGTCCACTACCTTGTCTCTGATGCCCAGACTACACATGCTATAATTTTAGTTAATGACAGACTCAAGCGATATATTTTTGGAAGTAGTGTTTGTTATATCCTGCTGTTCATACTATGGTTTTATCTATTGTTCCTGTAAATCTTAACAACCTTTGACAATTTCATACACTGCTGATAGTAGGCCATGGTATTGACTGACATAATGAAACCAAAAAGTACATCTACAGTATATTCACTGACGAGGACGCACCCACCAATCCTGTTTTGGCAAACAGCTTTGATTTGATTTGACAGTGTTTCTATGATCCCCTGATTTGCAAATTACATTTCTGAGGTCTATCATGGACCAGTCACTACTGCCACCCTAACTGAAAATGATATCTACACTCACAACCCTACTGTGTTGCAACAAACGATATTTGCAACTTTCATGAGATGCTGACACTCTATCATGCTATCTGGTGGCGAAGACAGCATTCCCATATATGTCAACAGGTTTTGATTCCACCACAACCATGTGTTTGCCTGCATCTCTGTCCTAATTATTTTGTGGGATTCTTATTTTCCTTTCTTTTCTGATTGTATCTACCATCACTTCATTTCAGTGAAAAACACAGGGAGAGACACACTGACAGACAAGGTTGGGAAGGAAAAGTTGCTGTCTACTTCTCAAAGGCAAAGAAGGGCGAGCCCTCTGTGTAGTCATGGAAACAACCATCCACATATGGTACGCAAAATTAAAATGTACTTTTTGTAATCCAGCGTATGAGTATTTAATGCACATTCTTAACAAAATTGTATACAGCTGGTGAGTCCACTTAGAACACAGTCACGGCCCCCGCCACTCCTGTTCCAACATTAAAAGCCCACAAAATATCTTAATCTCGCCAAAGATGTCTTTTGTTTTACCCATGGTAAAAGGCTGTTTGGTTGAAAGGTTACAGATTCTATGTAGACCATTATTTTTTACTTGTAATGTGAGATGTAATAAAATACATCTTTGGTGCAATGAAGGTATTTTGTGCCTTTTGTTGTTGGGACAGGAGTGTGAAGTGTCATGACTGTTTTCCATTTCTATGTATGACTGTCACTGAGCACCAATAGCTTGAGTGCAGCTCCTTTGGTTTTGCTGCTATGTCCCTCGGCAAACTTGGCCAATTTGCAGCTATGACTTAGGTGTGGGGATACACAGATGCCATCCAACAGTAAATCTAGATGAAGCTGTTCGTAGTTATGATACTTTTAGTCTGTCCGGTTTCCATGGGCATTTTTTTCACATGGATGTACAAATGGGAAGCTTGTTTCATTATTTACACGCTTTGTTATCCTGGTATGTATGGCTGTGTCTCCATTACCACCACATGGAGCCTCATGGTATGTATAATGTGTCATTGACCTTTCCACACCCACTCTGCTGGATCTAAGGAACAGCCTGAGCACCTGTCTGCAGCATTCAAGGATGTTGACCATGTGAGTGCAGTCCAGCAGTACAAGACTCGATTTCCAAATAAGACTTTACATTTACATTTACAAGTACAGTCCCACACAGTTACAGCGTTTGATGCAAATTCGATTGTGTATGACTATTTGATTGGAATAGTAAAAGTATTTCCTGTCCCTTGATGCTCACTGGCATTGTAAACAACTCCATTGTGCTATTGGCTGAACACTTGTATGAACTAAACAGCCAACATGGAACTGTGACCAATCAGTGATTTGTAGTGTTGGACAGTCAAATGACTCTTGTTAGAGTAGGATGATAATAGTCATGCCTGTCATGGCTAAACATAGACCAAGAAATGCCTATGTCTGTGATGTAGCAAATGTGCACACACATAATAAGGCTAGCATCAAGGAAAACCATTGTGAAACAATCTGCCAAATTTGATCAGATTGACTGGAGAAAGGGAACCAAAATTGTCACAACTGACAGCATAGAAGACTGCTCACTAATCAAAGCTGGATGAGAACTATGAACTATGAACATGTAACGTTGAGACCTGGAAGCACGGCAATGGGTTGCACGTTACCTGTTCACAATTACTAAATGCCCAGTGTATTGTTGACCTTGGGAATATTAAGGAATAGCCCAACCACAGGGCACTAATGCCTTTAGTCAAATTTTCCATGTTGCTTACAAATGAGTATGCTGCTATGCACAGTGTTGTTTAGAAATCACGCATGAGTCATAATTTTACTTGGGTGTGTGACTTATGCAGAACTGTTGTGGTTCCACATATAAAGTGGTGGTTTAGATATTGGTTGTGCGCATACGTGAGAACTCTCAGAACCATGCTAAGGTTGTTGAAATGGTCTCTATCTGAGGCATAATGACAGCTGTCAGGAAAAACAAAAGAAAATAAAATCAATAAATATCCCTGTAATCTAGTGTTACCCTCCTGATGCTCCTAACCACATAAAATACCATAATCATAATTCCATGATTCCTTGGTAGTATGATTGACTCACACCTTCCTGCAGCACCGATCAACGGTCATTGGTGAATGTGACTTCTTATGTGGTCCACCGACCCCTCCACACTGGTCCCCGCCCACAACGCTCACCCTACAGTCATCGGCTGGCATCCAGCAGCAAACCCACCTGCATACCGCCGCAGCTGTTCAGAAATGACAGCATACAGTATGGCTGCAATCCAATTTGGTGGCCAGCTCATGGAGGGATGAGGGTATGATTGCATCTGGTTGCCTGTAGATGACTGTGGGGGGAGCTGGATGGGCAGTGGGTCCTGTGGGTGGTAGAGTTGGTGTTGGGTGCCAGTGGACAACTAGGGAGTTTCACGGCATCTGATGATCAGAGGATTGTTTAAAACAATATCTGAACATAGAATACCTTGATCACTGAATACCACAGAACACAACACCAAATAATTAAAGTATTCCTGAATTTGCACTTACAGTATGCTGACTTCCACAGAACTGTAGCACCATGAGCAATGTTGTCTGCTTGCACCATCATCCTCAAAACCTATAAGCTATGTTAAACTGGCTGACCCACTGTCAAGGGGTAAAGTTTTCCATTTCAAAAAGAAGCATGAAACATAGAGAACTCACTGTTGAAAAGACAAGGCATGATACTGTGCATGCACATATCCATATTTATTGTTGCATGTCAATTATTCGGAGAATCTTTTCTGGAGTGATCTTACTATATTTATAGCCTTCCTTTGGTTCTCATACTTTCGTAGCAAGGTGTGGTCTGGGAGCTGTCAATATAATATGAGACAAGTGTATGATAATATAAATGTGACCAAAGCACAGAGCACTGTGGAACTCCACTTGTGTTGGGGGTTGAGAGATTGAGTCCTGGATTTTGACTGATTGTGTTCTGTCTGTCAGGTAGGCTGAGCAGGAACAGATAGGCCAGCAACTGTAAAGGGAGTCAAGAATAAGGGCATGTGAGGCTGTATTTAAAGCCTTGGATAGCGTCGACAAAAATAGCAGCGTGATGAGGCTATTGTCCATCCCAGTAAGGATGGGAGAGGAAGGAAAGGTAGAGGTGGAGTGAGGTGGTAACAGAAGGGAGGGAGCAGTAGGAAATGATAAAGGAGCACTAAATGTGATGCTGAATGATGTAAGGAGTGAGCAGCTAGATTCTGGTTGGAGTGGATGCAGATCACAGTGTATTGTGGGTTTTGTATAAGAAAAGATGGGGGTATTGGTTCTTGGGAATGCCATTCTAAAGGGGATCAGATGAGGAGGAAGGGGAAATGCACCGTCATTATCTGGGTCAAGGCAATTCCGTGGCTGCATGCAGGCAGGTCAATGAAGACATTTGCAAGTGCAAAACCTGTGTTTGAAAACTACAGCCACCACTTGCATATTGTGTTACAGCATGCACCAGGGCATACCAGGAAATGAGCTTCAGCTTACTTACTGGTTATACAGTTTTCCAGTTCACTTTCCTAGTGGTTACCATGGTGGTAGAATAGCTAACAGATTCCCTTGATAACAGGATGCAGGATGCTGAGGACAACAGAAACAGTAGTCAAAAATGGAGGTAAGTGGGGTTAGGACATGGCTGCACAATACGAACATATGAAATTTGCCAGCAGATAAAGGCCTAGAGGTCTATCAAGTCTGCTCAAATGTGTAGCTAGCACCCCTATTCTGCAGCTGACCCTCCTTCCACCCTTCCCTTCATTAACCCTCCCCTTGTCCTGTCCCATCCTCATTTGAAGCAGTCCACTGTTTTACTGCATACAACTTCAGCAGGTAACATTCCACCCAGCCACCACCCTCTGTAAAAAGTGTCTCCTCATCTCCCTCCTGAACCTTCCTCGCTCCAGTCTCATATCATGGCCCTGGTGTCCCTCCCTCCCTTACTTTGAACAGCCCTCTGTACCGTCTTGTTTATTCCTTTCATGTATTTAAAGGTTTCAATCATGTCACCCCTGCTTCTCCTCTCCTCCAGTGAGTACATGTTCAACTCCTTCAACCTCCTCTCATATGATAAGTCCCCAGCCCCTTGATCATCTTTGTCTCTCTGTGCTGCACCCTCCAGTAACTTAATGTCCCTCTTCAGATACGGACGCCAGTACTGCACGCAGTACTCAGGTGTGGTCTAACTAATGACCTATACAGTGGCAGAATCACCTCCTCCCTCCTCGAGGATATACCCTTGCAATACAGCCCAGCATTTTGTTGGCCTTTGCAGCTGCCTTCCCTACATTGTGCCGAGTTGTTCATTGACCCTATAATGAGCACACCCAGATCCTTCTCCTCCTTTGTCTGGGCTAGCTGCACTACCCTAGCTGGTAACTCCTCCTTGGGTTCTTCATCCCAAAATGCAGCACCTTGCACTTTTTGGCATTAAAGTCTAGTTGCCAGGTGTCTGACCAGGTTTCAAGCTTTGCCAGATCATCCTGCAACCCTGCCATCTCCCTAGGTCATCCACCACCGTGTCTACCTTGGTATCATCAGCAAACAGACTGATCTTGCTCTTGATGTCCCAATGATATGTCTGCAATGAATATGCCAAACAACACTGGTCCCAACACTGAGCCCTGTGGAACACCACTCATCACTGCCCTTGGTGTGAGAGCTCCCACCCACCACCATCCTCTGTTGCCTTCCCTGCAGCCAGTTTCCTACCCATCTCACCAGCTTTGCACCCTCCCCTGTGCCTACTAACTTCCTCCCAGCCTTCCATGTGGCACTGAGTCAAATGCCTTACTGAAGTCCAGCTACAGGACATCCACTGCATGGCCCCTGTCCAGTTGCCTAGTTACCCAGTCATAGAACTCGACCAGGTTGGTTTGGCAGGATCTGCCACATATGAAGCCATGCTGTCTGCTGGTCCTGTAGTCCTTTGGCCTCAGAGGGCCACCAGCCTCTCCTTCAGGATAGTCTCCATTAGCTTACCCACGATGGATGTGAGGCTCACTGGTCTGTAGTTTCCTATACAGTCATCATTGTACACTGTGTCAGAAACCATGTAGTGGCACAATATCAATGAAAATAATACTATATACAGGTAAGGACTTACTAACAGACTAACATATTAAAATGCTAGCAGAATAGGCATAACTGTCTTTTGAGCATGCTCGATTACAGCACCTGCACTGCGGGTCGATTTTGATATCTTCACCTCCTTGGGTAAGATTGTCCCCAGTGCCAGAGGTGCCACCTGCATTGGACCCTGGTCAGATTTACCTCCCCTGTACATGTCCCATCTCCTCTTAAACCCATCCACAGTCTCTGCCTCTACCAGCTCCCTGGACAGCAGATTACATGGCTCCACCACCCTTTCAGTCAAATAACACCTCCTTCTCTCCCTCTAAGCTTGCCCCTTCAACTACAACCATTCACTCGTTGCACCCCTCCTTCTTCCTTTGGAGCACCCTCACTGGGCCCTCCTTATTGATACATTTGATGTACTTAAAGACCTCTATCATGTCCCTCATCCCCCTGTCTCTCCTCCTCCAGGGTGTACAGGTCGAGCTCCATGAGCCTCTACTCATAGGTCCTCTCCCCAGGTCCCAGATAATTTTAGTTGCCCTCCTTTGGACCCTTTCTAGGAGTGTAACGTCCCTCTTTAAATGTGGTCTCCAAAACTGCATACAATACTCAAGGTGTGGCTTAACCAAGCAGTTGTAGGGGAAGGATCACTTCCACCTTCTGGAGGTAATCCCCCATGATGCATCCGAGCATCCTATTTGCCCTTGCCGCTACCCTCCTACAGGTGTCTGAGTTGTTCATTTTGACATGTACCACTACCCCAGGTCCCTCTCACCCTCTGTGACTTGAACTTTGTGTCCTCCCAGGGTATACCCCTGGGCTAGATTTCTGACTCCCAGGTGCAGAACATTGCACTTCCCACATTGAATTTTTAGTTGTATTTTCCTGTTCATCTTTCCAGAGCCTCAGATTCTCCTGCAAGGCCATATAACCATTCTCCTCATCCACCACTGTGCCTAGCTTTGACTCATCCGCAAAGAGACTAATTTCACTAAAAATCCTCTTCCTTATGTCTGAAACATCAGTGCTGAACAGGAGTGGCTCCATCACTGACCCCTGGGGCACCCCACTAGTAACCCACCTTGGGGATGAGACTAACCTCCAACCATCACCCTCTGAGTATGCTCAGAGAGCCACTTTCCTATCCATGTTAATGTCTCCCTACCCCATTTTCTTCAGTTTAGCCAGCAGGCCATTGTGGGGTACTGAATCAAATGCCCTGCTGAAGTCCTGAATGAGGACATCCACTGGGCTACCCGGTCCAGGGCCCTCATCACCCAGTCAAAGAACTCCAAAATGTTTGTCTGACATGATCTTGCTGGGACAAAGCCATGCTGCATATCGTCCAAATACCCAGTTTGCTCCAGTAACCCCCAGCCTTTCCTTGCCGATACCCTCCATCACCCTTCCGACCACCGCTGTCAGGCTAACATGCCTGTAATATTCCTCCTCCTTCCTTGAACCTCTCTTGTGGATTGGCATGACATGGGTCATCCTTCAGTCTTGGGGCACCCATCTAGTCCTCAGACAGATGTCAAAGAGCTCCTTCGAGGGACTGCCAAAAATCTGCCAGTTCCTTCAGCACCCTTGGATGTATCTCGCCTGGCCCAGGTGCTTTCTCTGTCTGAAGGGACTGGAGGGCTTCCTTCCTTACTGTCTTTACTGGGATACCAGTCTCCAGCTCCTCCCCAATGCACCCTGTACTGCTGGCCACACCCACCTGTCTGTGGTGGCCCTCCCTTCCACAGACCCATCAGGGCCCCTGATCTCTAGCGATCCCATCCCTTCAACAAGACACATCAAGCCAGCCCGGTGGCACTGAGAGTTGAGGTGCTGGATGCCACACCTCGAGCCACACCAGCAACCTGGGTTTGGGAACGAGCCCAGACCGCCGGGGTCGGCAGGGGAGAGAGCGAGAGGATCGAGCATCCGAGGGACTGCTCTCCTGTCTCGGGAGGGATCCAGGGGTAGCCCAGTGTGGCAGCGCCCCGGTGGAGACCAGTTGCACTGCTATGCAAGGGCTTAAAGCTTAGGAGACATTGGGCGGTTGCCTTCCAGACGTGGGTGGAGCACCCACATCACAGGCTGGGCGGCATTGCACATCCCACATTGGGGCATAACGTTACTAGAAAAACCCTCCGGCCTGGATAGGTGACAGCCCTCTCAGAGAGCCTTGCCATCACACACCTAACACTGGAGCCCCGCCACTGCCCCTTCAATCTCCTTGGGACCCTATGTCCCCAGGTGTGCCAGGAGAAACTAATGACCTTGAGGATGGTGGGGTTCACAGTGGTGGTAACAGCAGCACTGGCATCGGGGAGATAAACAGAGTTAAAAAACAAAAACCAAGACATGTCACATGGTACATGACACTTTCTCACAAAGACTACGTGATGCATTCTTGATTGTACTGCTGGATGTAGCCATAGTATGCAGCCTGCAGTACATCAAAGTCAAGGACATAGTTGAACACAGGATTTTCTGTGATGCAATCCATGCTGACACCTTCACCCCTCCAATCCATAAGATCAGTTTTCCTGCAGCACAAGCACTCTTGGTTTGTCCTCCATTATCTGGCAATTGCCACAAAGGCACCTAGAGATATGACAGCAGATGGAAAAATTAAGCATGTTTTTTCAAGTTGTGTGTGTGTTTCTTATGCAGCAGTGTCGTCTGAAGGAGCTATACTGCATTTGTAACACAATAGTTACACTAGCAATAGTAATAGCAACCAATGCAAGTTTCAAGATGGGAGAAAGACCTTATGGTGGTAGTGGATGTTAAAATGAACAACCAAGAGGAGTGCAGAAAGGCTACGCACAATCAAATAACATTCTGGGTGCCTTAACAGGAGGATGACCACACGGAGTAGTGCTATACCCTTCTACTGTGCAACAGCCTGGTTAGACCACACCTTGAATACTGCATGCAGTTTTGCATTACTGGAGAGGGTGCAGGGGAGGACAGCCATGTTGGTATTGGGGCTGAGGGAAAGACCCTGAGGGGCGACAGAGGGAGCTCAACGGGTTACTCATTGCAGGACAGAAGAGACAGGCGGTATGATAGTGATCTTCAAGTGCTCCTCAGGCGGATTAATATGGTAAGTCTGAAGGGCGGTCCTTCAGCTAAGGGAGCTGGGGCCACCAGGGAACAACACATGAAGCTGGTGGGGGGGGAGGCTGAGGATGGGGAAACAAGGAGGTGCTACTTCACTCAAAGAGTGGTGGTGCCCTTCAATGCACTGTCTGTGGAACTTGTGGCTGCTACTACTGTGGAGGAGTTCAAGAAGGGCAGGGATCAGTGTTGGGGAGGTACATGCAGGAGCTGAAGGCTCCAGCTGCCTTACAATACTTTGTGTGATATGACTTGCTGCTAAACCACAAAAATAACACTGATAGATGGATTAGGTGGGAAAGAGTGGGCCTGAGATTACAGCAGTTACTCTGCTTGATGGCCCAGTGTGTTTAGAACCTCTTTCAAACATAACAGTATGCAAAGTACAGGCCTGAACAATGTTGCTAAATCAAAAGAGAAAATGTGAGGCTTTAGAACTCCATTCTCAGGGTGTATTTATAGCAACTAGGTGTCGAGCACTGATGATTAACTATAATTGCTTTGATAGTGTTTTTGCTCTGTACAAAAAAAATAATGGATGTGAAAGCAATTACAATGAGGTACTGGAATGTAAAGCTCTTTATGACATCTCACACACATTATGTGGCATAGTGTCCATAGTGAACCCTGTATGCTTCTCAAGCTTGATTATTATTATGGGCAATGAGATTTGACTTCACATGTGACTGCTGTATTGTATTAAACTGTTGATAGGGAGATAGAGCAGAGCTATGATATGCACATACATGCCTGGATATTCAAAGGGTTGCACCTGGCAAAATGGAGTTGCACCAGTGCAACCCTGCATTGCACCCTAGTGGGATATTGAGATGGCTGCCTGGCGCGGTCAAATCCCGATGCATTGATAATGTATGTGGCACAGATGCGGGCGTGCCATGCATAGCCAGTACATCCCGATATTCAACAGCAGATGTGCGGTGCACCCCTGCACTGCGCCCGCGTGGGGGGCTCAAAGATGAGCCAGTACAGATCTGGAACAAATCCTGGCCACCCACAGGTGGGCTGCTGTATTGCAAGGTGCAACACAGCAGCTCAGTCGTGGGTGGCCCCTGGCCACCCAGGACACCACATCCTCAAGCACTCACAACCATAGTGGTCTAGTGGAACCTCCCCCACCACAGAACACCATCCACAAGCACTCACAACCCTAGTGGTCTAGTGGAACCCCCCACCCACAGCTGCAATTGTGTGGTATATGGTTATTAAGATATCCTGGTAGTCTAGTGGCCCCAGTCCCTGATTCCCCAATAAGCATGAAACATGACAATCTCTGGTGGTCTAGTGGTCCACCCTCCAACCCGAGTCCCCGATGCCCGATAAATGACAATATGACATCTTTAGTGGTCTAGTGGAACTCCCACCCATTGCTGTGATCATGAGAATTCACATATTGAAATGCCCTGGTGATCAGTGACACCACCCACCCACAGAAGACCTTGCCGACCTCCCCCAGCATCAGGTGGGCGGCTGCATCCCACACACACACCGCCTGGCTGCCCGCCAATGACAGGTACAGTGTGGGTTAAGCCCATTGGTCCCCAGTGTGGACCAATGGGTTAGCAGGGCATACTGTACTAGACAGTCCCAAATGTGTGAACGGAGTCAACACCACAGGCCTGTAGGTGGAGTAAGGAAGATGGGGATGCAGAGGGAGGGAGCCTTAGGATTCTGCAACATGCATGAGTGCTGCATGTTTACATCATGCATTCATACAGCACCTCAGACTCCATGTTTAGTGTTTGGTTACTACAAATGCCCACTGTCCAGGAGATTCAGAATATGCAGCAGTGCCAAAACTAAGGCAGGGTGAATGGATTTCTACAGTGTGTGTTTAGCAAGGAGGATGGGGGGTAGCAGCAGAATTCTTTATATGGGATTGGGCTGGAAGAGGGAATATAATCAGTAAATTAAAACAAGCATTTGTCAGTGATGAATGTTTGCTTGCTGATATTACCATTGCACTGCAGGACGTACACAGTTGCACAATAGCTTAATACCTTGCAGATGCAAAACCAGTTTCTAAATAAACTAAATTTGATGCTGTTTTAGGATCCAGCGACTCGAGTAAAAGAAGGAATACAACATGGGAATATTGAGGCCAGCATTTGAAAAAAAAAAAAAGTATTCAATAGAGCGAATACACATGAGGCTAGACAACACCATCACAACCTCTTCCCCCACATCCCAATCCAGGGCTGCTGAAAAGAATCTGAGAGGAAAGGACAAGTCAGATGAGACTCAAGTCCATCAAATGGCACTGGGTGATACCAGCTCATTGGGTGTTACAACATGAGGTGGGAGCCAGGACAACAGTCACTGCTCTGTGCACTCCAGGACTCCAGCACTTCCACCACCCTGCTACAACCCTCCCCCACCAAGAAGAAGAAGAATCAGTATTTATATAGCACTTTTCATACACAGTGTATCCCAAAGCACTTTATAAGCAATGCTAGACTGGTAGTGAAGTGACTGAATGTGTAATGGCGGCCTATTGCACATCATCACCCACACACAGCCTGGATAATTGCATGAACCAGTAAATGGGAAGGGGAATGTTGACCAGGACACTGGAATGTCCCCATTCTGAAAAGTGCCCTGGGTTCTTTTATTTCTACCTGGACACCCACCAGGACAACACCAGGATGGGTAGAAGGGACCTCAGTTTGATGTCTCACCTGAAGGATGGCACACCCCAGCAGTACAGCACCCCTCTAGTACTGCACTTGGATGCCAGTAATTTTTAGGTGCAAGCCCAATCCCAGTGTGGGATGAGAACCCACGACCTTCTGGTCAGATGCAGATGTGCTACCAGCTGAGCCAATCTGACATCAAAACCTGACAGGTGATACAGCAAAGCGCTGAGAGACCATGCTGAGTCAGATGAGACCACCAAGACCATCAAGTGGCATAGGATGACACCAGCTCAACAGGTGGCACAACACTAGCTGGTAGACAGGGACACTACCAGCTATGGGCCCCATGGGGAAGTGAGCACTGACACACACTGCTGCCAGCACCACCCACCCTCTGGACAGGTGGTGGAACAAAGAACCATGTGAGAACCCATGGCAAGACAAGTGAGACCACCTTTGTAGTGTGCACAGCAAATGCCCGGATTGTCTATTATTGGGGTAGCATGCTTGTTGTGTGCTCTGGGTGGACACAATACATTGCCAAACACTTGCCAACAGTACTGTAACACCTTATTTGGGAAACAAGAGTGCTAGACACTGGGGTGGGGGGAGCACTTCACTGGGTAGTCCACATAGAAATCTGCATTCAATAGCAAAGAATGCATTGGGTGGGCAGATAACATAACAGCAGACCACAATAATCACTTGTGTGGCATGGCTGGGCAGGTGTGACAAGGTATTCACAATGAAGTCTGGGGAGCATGCAAGAATAGGAAAGGTGCTATGTACCTTCTAATCTTGGACACACGATCCGCATTTGAGCACTATTTTCAAAGTAAGCCACATAGGCTGTTTCTGCCTGTAAAGATTCATGTCATGTACAGCCATTTGTAGTGCTATAACAAGTGGGACACTGACATAAAGTATTCCCAGCAATGCAATAAGTCCTGTGGGTGTGGTTAGGAGGGCATTATAATATTTGAGTTGGGGTGGGGGTTGGGTGAAGTTTGGCAAGGGAAAGCAACAGTGCACCACCACCACCACAAACACGCAAAAATGTTAGCCACCTTTGAACAGCAATAAGGGTACCAGTAAATATGTACGTTACGCTATCAGTAGCTAGTGTATATGGCGGATCTGGGGTAGGGTGGTGAGAAAGTACAGTCTTACTTCACATCAGGCGCCCAAAAGTAAGAGTGACAGGTGGCTGGGCCGCTTAAAGTGAGGATCAGGCATGGATTGCTGGAAGGAGATTGCTGACAGTTTGTATAGTTTTAGTTTATGCAATATGCATCACATTCGTCCCAAGCATTGATCAAAGCCACCGCACTTTGAGAATAGCTGTAGTAACTTAAGGACTCAATCGGTCATAGTCTGCCCAAGGATAGCCACAACAATAAATAAAAAATAAGTACACTAAACAACCTGCTGTTGTCAAAATCAGAAAGCATTTTTAGCAGTAGTATATGCAGTCCAAAATGTTGTTCCCAACTAGCTTTCAGAAATAGATATTGCCAAAGACAGCTACTCGGATGAGGGCGAAAACTACTTGTTCGTGAATTCGTAGCAGCATTTTAGCCGATGGCTTTCCTCCGGTCTTCCAGCAGTGGATGCCTGCACAAGCTGGCCAGGGTCCTGATAAAGTGTTTTATGATGGGCATGACAGCACAGGGCTTCATCTGCATCATCCCCATTGGCCAAGCGTGCCTGCTGGAGTAAAGACTCTGACGGAGGGGGGGAGGATCCAGGGAGTTGGTGCCATTGTATCTGTTGTTGAGGGTAATAACTAAGCCTGTGAAAGGAGGCAGCATGAAAACACCGTGTACCAGCACAGCAGGACACTGTCAATCATTGATGGGCTGCTCACTGAAATTTATAACACTTGCACCTGGGGCACCAGAAGTGTGTTGGACAGCATGGACAGTTCGATGGAGTCTCCATCTCCGATGCTTCCTGGAAGGAGCAATTGGATCCAGGTTCCTCCAAGAACTGCAGGAGAAACAAACCAAAGGTACTAGATGAAATATGTAGCTGAGAAAGGTTAGGTGACATACAATTGATACTGAAAGTTATATCCTTCAAAAAAAAAACAACATTAACAATGTGTAGGTGGTGTAGTTGGTGAAGAGTAATGCAACTAGTGAGTATTTGGTCCCAAGTGATGGACAATGTCCTATCATTGAGTTGTATTGTAGTTTGTTACATCTTTCACATAATATGTTGTGTAGTTTGGTGACAGATAATACTGCGATGATGATGTTTGGCTTAAAGTAGTGGATTACTTATGTTACTGTGATTTGAGTCAGCTTGTTTAATGGATCAGGACAGCTCCTACAGCTGCCAGAGGGGCTGTCTGGATCGCTATTACTGGTGACATAAGGGTCACCCTATAGGGATCCACTCAATAAGGAATAATGACAAGGGGAAAGTAACACGCACTAGATTATCAGATAGATTATCAGTAGCTGTGTATGGCCAGTTAGAAAATCAGGCACTTTTGCTAGTGCTAGCAGTCTGCAGTCCATGATG
Organism: Neoceratodus forsteri; assembly: GCA_016271365.2. NCBI lineage: Eukaryota > Metazoa > Chordata > Ceratodontiformes > Ceratodontidae > Neoceratodus > Neoceratodus forsteri. Next base: position 490,331,048 of record CM028132.1, on the reverse strand, counting down.
ACACACCACAGTGGCAGTAAATGATGGGAATGATGTCAGAGATATAGAAATTACAAAATATAAATACCATGCAGTATAGCCGAGTCTTCCTTCTCCTCCAGACGAATGGGTCAGGACTGCTTGTGGCTGCCAGAGGGCTGCCCACATTCACTGGAGGCATAAAGGTCATCCCTATAGGGATCCATTATGCAGCGGTGACAAAAACTGGCACTGTATCAGTGTCAGAGTAGTCACTGTCACTGCTGGACAAAATAACACTGTCCTCATCCGAGCTGGAAAAATTACATGCCTGCAAAAGAACTCCCATGCTGATCACTCTGCACATGAACTCTGTGACCGAGAATGGCTTGCTGTGGCCAGAACTGATTGCTGTTGTTAATGAATGGCATGCAGATCCCTGTCATGATGCGCTAAGGTAATAAGTGGCAAAGCTCACAGAAGGCAGGCTACAATACACACATAATTAGACTTCCAGCTTAGCGAAGCTGGAAAAATGTATAGATTTTCATAAACAGGCAATGCATATGACAAAACATCACTATGCAGTGAATATGTGCTGGGAACATTCATATATAGAATGTTGGTAAAGCACTTTAAAATGTCAAAGAAATAATCTGTTGCAGTATGGTGCACTGTAACTCTGAGCAAGATACAGTACTCCACATCCTCAGAGCTATTGGGACACAGCTGCCAGAGGGCACTTGTGCCTAGTGGGCCTCCCAGTTTACTAAAAGAATAAAACAATTTTAAATTAGGTAGAACGTATTTATCCCCTGCTCCTGTCCACCTGGTCCCGATACTTTATACAGTAGTTATGACATTAGTTACTGATAGTTTCTCCTTTGCCTTTTTAGTGTGATTTGATAATATTTTCAAATTTCTTTAGATAATTTTGTTTCTTTTTTAATGATTTCTCAAAGATAATTTTAATGGTGCTGCTATGTTGTTGATACATATTGTTAAGATTCTGTAGGTTATTTTGTCTGGTACAGATGAGGAGGAAGGACCAGACTCCTCCTCTGTACAAGACAAATGATTGGCAGAATGTTAACAATCGTAAAACATAACAGTACCATTAAAATTATACTTTTGTCAGCCTGCTTCGCAGCCACATATTTTGACAGACACATACTGTATTTAGACAGAAAATGAGGTCCAGGGGTCCATTTCAGACGTCCAGAAGTCTGCACCCACAGGCTAGTGTTCCAGTATTTCAGTAACTACAAGCTACATCTTGTTTTGGGTCATGTGACCCAAGACATCAAGTCATTTGCTTATTCTATGGCTTGTTTTACCTCAACTACCCAAACAAGTATTTCTATTTCTTATCATTTCTCATTGATTTGGTGAAATATAGCACATAGTGCCATAGGTGATACACCCCAGGCCTGAAGTGGTCACAGCCCTGGTAGTGAAATATGGTACCCCTGCTTGAAATAAAGGGTGCAGTGTAACGCTCCAGATCAGAAATTATATCCAGGCACCTGTATGTATAATAAACAGCTAAACATCACAACTGTTCAACATTTCACATGTATTTATCCATGTAACAAGCTAATGGTGTGTTTTGTTACTGTAAATGACTAGAAAGTGGCTGCCAGCTTGTTTTGGGTCATGTGACCTGAAGCATAACGTCATTTGCCCCTTCTATGGTGCATTTTACTCTCAACTACCCTTACAAGTATTTCTGCCTATTTCCTGCCATTACATCATGGATTTAATGACATAAAGCACATAGTGCCATAATTAGTACACCCAAGACCTGAACTGGTCACAGCCATGGTAGTGAGGTATGGTACTCATTTGAGATGAACTGGAATGCAGTGCCATGTTCCTCATTAGAAATTATATCCAGTGTCTATAATAAACAGCTAAACATCACACCTATTTAAGATTTTACATGTATTTATTCATGTAAATAAACAAAAGGTGTTTTGTTACTATAAATGACTAGAAAGTGGCCACCAGCTTGTTTTGGGTATATGACTGAAGCAGGCATTGGGTTATTTATGTATTCTGGCTTATTTTTACTCATCAGCTACCCTGACAAGTATTGCTGTCTATTTCTGCCATTACTTCATGGATTTAGTGACATATAGCAATAGTGCCAAAAGTGGTACACCCTAGGCCTGAATTGATCACAACTGTGTTAGTGAAGTGCTGCACCCTATTTGAGATAAACTGGGGTGCAATGTAACATTTTAGATCAGAAATTACATCCAGGCACCTTTATCAATAACAAACAGCTAAACATTACACCTGTTCAACATTTCACATGTATTGATCCATGTAAATAAGCAAACTGTGTGTTTTTATGTTGATTGTGTGCATATGTAGAAACATATTATGCAACTTTCTCCACAAGCAGGTTGTGGAGGCACGGCAGTGTTGTGGCCAATGCCCACAGCCTGCAAAGGCTTGTCCAGCATCCCCAATGTTGTGGCACACTGCTGCTGACACGAGTTCAGCCAGCGTGCCACAACTTTCTAATGTTTTAGCCGCTGCAATCAGGGGCCGCCTCGTCACTGCAGCGTAAGCCATCCTCTGTAATGAGGGAGTGACCTGTCATTGCAGGGCGGGATGTAGAAAGCCTGATATTGTTTGTAACATGGCGAGGTTGCGCGTGTTCACAAACAATATCTCCCTCCCACCTTGTATTTGCTGACGGGTCCCCAATCCTCGCTGGCTTCAGGGCCCAATGTTTATTTTGCCAATGGGGAGCCCTCCCCGTCAGCATGATGTCAAACCCCCTTCATTGTCTGCCAACGGGTGCCAATCCCTGTCGGCATAAGGTGACCCCTTATGTTGTGTGCCGAGGGGTGCCCAACCCCATTGGCCACAGCTTCCTCAAAGGAAAGAGTCCAGTGGCACACTGGGAGCCCACCTCAGCATGCCACATGCCCCTGTAAAGCAAAAGTGGTCCTGCAACATTGTTTTGTTTTTAACCTGTAAAAGAAAACTGTCCTCAGCGATCTCCTGCTCCCACCGCAACCTGCACTCACCCACTGTGCACCCTGCCTCCCACACCCCCTCACCCCATACTTATCTCCAGAGCTTGCAGCCACGATCTTCGTGGACCAGGAACACGTCTGCAATTCATTCAAAGCCACCGCGAACTGAGAAAATGCCGTAAGCTGTATAATGGAATGAATAGGATTTTTCCAATGTTAATGCATATCTCAGTAATTTTTGAAATTTTGGCACCACATTTTCAACATGGGTTTTGGGAACCTCCTCATGAATTCTGAACTGTCATGGCATTAATCAGCCCTGAAAGGTGATTTTGAGGCCACTGCATGGAATCACATTTCGGGCTGATTAACAAAACGACAGAGCCAGTGTACATGAGGTGGGCTTTCAAAAGCCTATTTTGCAAATTTGGTGTAAAATCTAAAAATGACGTTTTACGAGCGACGTTGCGCTTGTTGCTACACATTCATAACTTCACAAATTGCAATTTTCATGCCAGATTTTCAACATTGGCATTTTTCACACCTTCTTGAACAGTACAGCTGTCATTATTCACATCCTGGCGGAAATGTGTTTTCGCACTCCAGTGTAGAATAGCGAGTCACTGAGGGAAATCAGTGTTTGGGATAGATTCAGAAAATGACAGTGACACTGTTCATGAGTAGAGGTTCTAAATGCCTATGTTGAAAATCTGGTAGCGATATCCATAAAATAACTATGTTACGAGCGTACTGCACAGTTTGCACGCATGCTCAGAATTTCACAAATTTATAATATTTTCACTCCAGATTTTCAGCATTGCCATTTTTCCACACCTACTTATGAACAGTATAACTGTCATTTTTCCCATCCTGGCCAAAATGTGTTTTTTGCACTTCCAGGGCAGATTAGAGCAGTTGCTGTGGGAAATCACTGCCGGGACAGATTAAGAAAATGACAGTGATGTTGTTCATGAGCAGACGTCTCAAATGCCTATGTTGAAAATTTGGTGATGATAGCTCATCAAATGACTGTGTTACAAGTGTGTGTACGCACTTTCCATGCACCCTTGTAACTTCAGAGATTTGTAATTTTGTCATGCCAGATTTTCAACAGTCGCATTTTTTCACACCCGTATGAGCAGTGCAGCTGTGATTTTCCACATCCTGACTGAAATGTGTTTTCACAGTTGTGGCACAAAATAACACAGTCGCTGTGGGAAATCAGTGTTTGGGACAGATTAAGAAAATGACAATGGCACTGTTCATGAGCAGAGGTCCTAAAATCCCTATGTTGAAAATTTAGTGACGAAAGTCCATAACATGACTGTGTTACTAGTGTGTGTTGAACTGTTTCCATGCACCCTTGTAACTTCTAAATCTGTAAAATTTTCATGCCACATCTTCAACAGTGGCATTTTTTCACACCTCCTTATGAACAGTTCAGCTGTCATTTTCACATCCTGGCTAAAATATGTTTTTGCACTCCTGCCAGAGAATAGCACGGCTGCTGTGGGAAATCAGTGTTTGGGACAGATTAAGATTGAGTGAGTGAGAGGGGGAGTGACCGAGCTCAACTGAGCTCTGTTGGGACTGCTGTGGATTTCTTTGTGGGCAGAAAAGGTCAAGTGCAGGCAGGAGCCCGTACAAAAGGGCAGCTTTCAGCACCTGGACAAACAGAATGAGCACATGAGAGAGGGAAGACTGAACGACCTCAACGGAGCTCTGTCGGGACAGCTGTGGATTTCTTTGTGGAGAGACAAAGGTGCCAATGCAGCCAGGAACCCTGTACAAAAGCGCTGCCTACAGCCCAAGAGAAGCAGAACAAGCAAGTGCCAGAGCTGGTACTGAGCGAGCTCAACGGAGCTCATTGTGACTGCTGTGGATTCTTTGTGAGTAGAAAATGTGGCAACACAGGCAGGAGCCCAGTACAAAAGGCCAGCTTGTGGTGCCTGCAGAAACCAATGAGTGAGAGAGGAGGGGAGTGAGCGAACTCAATGGAGCTATGTCGGACTGCTTCAGATTCCTTTCTGGCTAGAAAAACACCAATGCAGGCAGAAGCTCAGTACAAAAGGCCAACCTGCAGCGGTGGGAGACACAGAATGAGCGAGTGAGGGAGGGGAGGAGTGAGCTCAACGGAGCTCTGCTTGGAATTGCTGCAGATTTGTTTGTGGACATGAAAAAGGCAGCAATGCATGCAGGGCCTAGTACAAAAGGGCAGCCGCAGTGGCAGGAAACCAGAATGAGCGAATCAGAGATGGGGAGTGAGTGAGCTCAATGGAGCTCTATTGTAACTGCTGCAAATGTCTTTGTGGCCAGAAGAAGGCGGCAACACAGGCAGAAGCCCAGTAGAAAATGGCAGCCTGCAGCGCTGGCAGAAACGGAATGAGCAAGTGAGAGAAGGGGAGTGCACAAGCTCAATGGAGCTGTGTCAGGACAGCTGTGATTTCTTTGTGTGCAGAAAAGGTGCCAAAGCAGGCAGGAGCCCAGTATGAAAGGGCAGCCTGCAGCGCTGGAAGAAACACAATGTGTGAGAGAAAGAGGGGAGGTAGTGAGCTCAATGGAGCTCTAGCATGACTGCTGCAGATTTCTTTGTTGGCAGAAAAAGGCGTCAATGCAGGCAGGAGCCCACTACAAAAGCCAGCCTGCATGCCATCAGAAAACAGGCAGTGAGTAAGGCGGGTGAGTCAGCAGGCTCAACAGACCTGTGTCGAGACTGCTGCAGATTTCTTTGTGGGCAGAAAAAGCCACCAACAGAGGCAGGCCCAGTACAAAGGGCAGCCTGCAGCCAAGGAGAAATAGAATGAGCGAGTGAGAGAGGGGATGAGCCACCTCAATGGAGCTCTGTTGGGACAGCTGTGGATTTCTTAGTGGGCAGAACAAGGTGCCTATGCAGGCAGGAGCCAGTACAAAAGAGTAGCCTGCAGCACTGGGAGAAACAGACTCAGCAAGTGAAAGAGGGCCAGTGAGCGAGCTCAACAGACCAACGCAATCAACATTCGGCACTGACAAATGCTTGTTTTACTGTAAATGGCTAAAAGTGGCCTCCATGTTGTTTTGAGTCATGTGGCCCAAGACATCAAGTAATTTGCCCATTCTATGGCTTGTTTTGCTCCTCAACAACCCTAACAAGTATTGCTGTCTATTTCCTGCCATGAAGTCATGGATTTAGTGACATATAGCACCTAGTGCCATAGGTGTACTCCCCAGGCATGAATTTATCACAGCCATGGTAGTGAGGTATGGTCCCCTATTTGAGATAAACTAGATGTGTAGTGTAACATTCCAGATCAGAAATAACATCCAGACACCTACATCTATAAAAACAGTTTAGACATCACAACTATTCAACATTTCACATGTATTTATCTAAGAAAAAAAAAGGTGTGTTTTGTTACTGTAAATGACTAAAAAGTGGCTGCCTTTTTGTTTTGGGTCATGTGACCCAAGGCGTTAAAGCATTTGCCCAGTCTATGGCTTCTTTTACTCTTCAAGAACTCTGACAAGTTCTGCTGTCTATTTCCTGCAATGTGTAATAGATTTATGTCATATAGACATAGTGCCTTAGGTGGTAGGCCTGAATTGGTTACAGCCATGGTAGTGAGGTAAGATACCACATTTGACATAAAATCGAGGTGCAGTGTAACATTCCAGATCAGAAAATATATCCATATGAACATACAAAATAACCAGCAGATACCAGCCATATTGTGATCTAGTCTGCTTGGTGTGCAGCACTTCAGCCCATTAGACTGCAGCTGCCCCCATTATCTGCCTCCCCAACTGACCCCCTAGTATGTACAGTACTTTCCTTGAATTTGTCCCACATCCTCTTAAGCACCCCAATGTCTGCACTGATACAAGTTTCTCAGGCAGTGCATTCCTCTCTGTTACCACTCTTTCAGTGAAGTAGTGCCTCCTCCTTTCCCTCCTGAATCTGCCCCTTTAACTTCAGGGTGCCCTCTGGTATCTCTTCTGTTCTGGAGAGTGAACTCAGCCTGGAAGCCTACTCTGTTCATCCCCTTTAGGGTACTTGAAGGTCTCAATCATGCCTCTCTCTCTTCTATCCTCCAGGATATACATGTTGAGCTCTTTTAGTCTTTCCTCGTAAGTTCTATCCCCAAGCCTAGATCATCTTTGTTGCTCTTAGCTGCATTTCCTCCAGCAGTTTGATATCCTTTTCAATCCCCGAGCACCAGAACTGCATACAGGACTCACAATGACGGCCTCAGCATGGACCTGTACAGGGGCAAAATGACTGCTACATCTGGATGTAATTCCCGTTGCTATGCACCCTAGCATCCTGTTAGCCTTAGCTGCTGCCTTCCCTACACTGGGTCAGTGGTTTAATTCTCGGTCACCAGCCCCCAGATCCTTCTCATTGGATGTGGCAGTTTGATGCCATCCATCCGTTAGCTGTATCCTGGGTTTTGGCTCTGAAATGCATCACCTTGCACTCTTGGCTTTGAACCCAAGCTGCCAGGTGTGCAACCACCTCGAGTCTTGCCAAGTCATCCTGCAGTAATGTGCCACCCTCCTCCCCATCCACCTCAGTACAGATCTTGGTGGCATCAGTGAAGAGGTTGATCTTATTATTGATCTCAACCGCTATGTCTATGATGAAAATGTTAAACAGTACTGATCCCTGTAGGATACCACTTGTCACTGCCCTGGGCTCTGATGCTTCTCCCCCACAACAACCCTTTGTTGCCTGTCCTCAACCAGTTTTCTACCCATCGGGCTATCTTCTATCCTATACCAAGACTCTTCAACTTGTAGGTCAACCTTCCATGTGGCACTGAATTGAAAGTCTTGCTGAAATCAGGTAGACTACATTTACGCATGGCCCTCGTCCCAGTACCTCGTGACCCAGTCAAAAAATCAACCAAGTTTGTCTGGCAGGATCTGCAGTGATAAACAAGCTGTTTGTTGTCTTGCACTCATTATCCACAAGAAACGGCACCAACCTTTCTTTGAGGATAGATTCCATCATTTTCCCTACACCACGGTGAGGCTCACCAGTCTGTAGTTCTCTGGTTCATCCTCTTGGGCCCACTTTTGGAGAGAGGAACCACATGCACCTCCCTCCAATCTCTGGGCACACATCCTGTATTTAGCAAGGTGTTGAATAGATCAACCAGTGGCTCTGCCAGAATCTCTGCCAGCTCCTCAGCACCCTGGGATGTACCCCATCTGGCCCAGGTGCCTTGTCTACTCTCCCCGACCTAAGGCCCTCCAGCACTCTTTCCACCATGATGACACTGTCTGTAGTTGTCTCACCCCCATTCCTGTGCCCCTGTTCCTACAGGAACAGGCCCATCCTCTGCCTTAGAACACTGAACAGAAGTACTCATTAAGTACTTCTGCCTTCTCGCCCCTTGCCTACCCACCCACCGCCTTTCCTGATCCTAACTATTTAATCTGTGCACTTCCACTTTTCCCTGATATACCTGAAGCAACTTTCCCTTCCATTACTCCTGTGCTTATTTCCTTGCCTGGCTGCCTTTGCAGTCCTGACTGCTCTGCTTACTTCCCTGGATTTCCTCACATTGTTCCCCTATGCTCTGTCCTGTTGGTTCTCTTGTAGGTTCACAAGGCCCTTCTTATCCTCACATCTTCTGTTACTCTCTGGTCATCCAGCTTGGATGCTTGGTCCTTGATTTCTTTTGCTGGCTCTTGACACAAGCTTTAGTGGATTCAGTCTGCCTAGTTTTATGATCGCAATTTCTGCTCTACGTCCATGTCATTGTGGATGCCATCTATGTGTGTTCTCATCAACTGCCCCATCCTGCTAAAGACTGCCTTTCTGAAGTCCAGATCCTTTGTTTTGTATTGTGGATCTCTACCCAAACTGAAAGAGAACCACACTGTGTGGGGATCACTACCAGTCAGTGGTTAATCCACCTTTACATCTGTGACCTGTTCTCCATCCTCCAGCACCAAGTCTAGAATATTTTCCTCCTTGTTAGCACTGACACCATTTGGGTCAGGAAGCCATCCTGGATTGCTTCCAGGAGGATCTGCTTCCTGATGCATGTGGTGGCTGGGATGCTCCAATCCACCCTTGGGAAATTGATGTCTGCCACCACCACAGTGCTCCCTTTGCCACACAGTCTCCTTAACTGCTCCCTAGCTCCATAGCCACTTTTTTGTTCTGGGTTGGGGCTTATAAACAATTCCCAGTTTACCCTAGCCCCATTGGGGCATGCAGTTGTAAGCCAAATGACTTCGACCTACCTTCTTCCCTCCTCCCTCATGTATCTAATCCCTTCCTTTATGTAATGGCTTCCCCTTACCTTTTTTCTGTCCCTCCTGAATCATTTAAATCTTGGGATGGTCAAGTCCCAGGCATGGTTTTGGGTTGCCCACATCTCAGTTATGGCTGCTATGTCCAACTCTCCTTTTGCCAGCAGTGCTTGCAGCTCTGCCGCCTATTCCCAGGCTTCTAGCATTTAGTAATATAACCCTTCACCTGACTCTCCCAGCTGACCCCTTATGCTGCCCCCATCCTAGACAAATTAGGCCCTATCATTGTTATGGTGGAAGGTCCTCTGACCTCCTCTCTGATTCTCTCCACCTCCTCACCCCCCGAACAGCAACTTTAAATTATACTTTATGGTGACAAATTCCCAAACCCTCCTTACTTAGATACAGCCTGTACCCTGCATATGTATCTGGGTTCTCCCATGTGTTACCCACTCTCCCACCTAGCATTACCCCATGGACTAAAACCATTCTCTCAGCCACTTGTTGAAGTCCGTGACTCTGCTTTTCTGTCTGTACTTGCCTCTGGCACTGGCAGAACTTCTGAAAATGCCACTGTGCTTCCTCCTCTCTGCATAGCTTCCCACATCTCTGAAGCTGTTCTGCCTCCTCCATCTTCCTTACTTCCAGATCATTTGTTCCCAGGTGAGCAATGATGTGTGGTCCCCCATCTTCTGTACACAACTACCAATGTGGTGCTGCAGCCTACCTGTTGTCATGCCCATGCACTCTACCCAGATGATGCTTTTCCGCACCTGTATCTATAACAAACAGATTAACATCACACCTATTCAAAATTGTACATGTATTTATCCATGTAAATAAGCAAAAGGTGTATTTTGTCACTGTAAATGACTAGAAAGTGGCTGCCATTTGGTCATGTGACCCAAGGCATCATGTCATTTGCCCATTCTATGGCTTGTCATACACTTAAACAGCCCTGACAAGTAATTCTATTTTCTACCATTACATCATGGATTTAGTGAGATATAACACATAGTAACATAGGTGGTACACCCAGGTCTGAATTGGTCACAGCCATGGTAGTGAGTTATATTTACCCTATTTGACATAAACTGGGGTGCACTGTAACATTCCAGATCAGAAATTATATCCAAGTACCTGTATCTATAACAAACAGCTAATCATCACACCTGTTTAACATTTCACATGTACTCATCCATGTAGATAAGCAAAATGTGTGTTTGTTACTGTAAATTACAAAAAAGTGGCCTCCATCTTGTTTTGGGTTATATGATATAAGACATGAAGTCATTTACTCACTCTGTAGCTTGTTTTGCTCCTCAACTACTCTGACAAGTATTTTGTCTATTTCATATCATTTCTTCATTGATGTGGTAATATATAGCACATAGTGCCATAGGTAGGACACTCCAGGTGTGAATTGGTCACAGCCCCTGTAGTGAGGTATGGTTCCCTATCTGAGATAAAATGGGTGTGTAGTGTAACTTTCAGATTGGAAATCATATCCAGACACCTATAGCTATAACAAACAGCTAAACATCACACCTATTCAACATTTCATATGTATTTATCCATATAATTAAGCAAAATGTGTTTTATTACTGTAAATGACTATACAGTGGCTGCCGCCTTGATTTGGGTCATGTGACCCAAGCTATCAAGTCATTTGCACATTCTCTAGCTTATTTTATTCCTCGACTACCCTGACAGGTATTTCTGTCTATTTGCTGCCATTACTTCTCTGGTTTAGTGACATATAGCACATTGTGCCATAGGTGGTACACCCCAGGCCTGAACTGGACACAGCCCTGGTAGTCATTCAATCAATCAATCACTTTATTTAACCAGGCATAAACACCATTGAGCAAGCTCATTTCCAAGGTGGTCCTGGGCATTAATACAATACAGCACACTTCATAAGATTATAATTACGGTGGACAACGGTGCAAAAAAAAAAAAAAAAAGAAAAACCATTGTGAAGGTGCCGGTCAATATGGGTCTATACATAATTAACATAATTAGCAAAGGTACATAATGATAAACTTTACTGAAATGAGAAAAGACAACAATCCCATATAGTCTCCGCTAAGTAAGGCTCATATCAAAATGATAAAAATAAGAGGTATTAAGGAATAGGGTAGAAAATGGGGCGAAAGAGTAGGCAGCCAAAGGGAGGCCAGAATAGGTAAAAGGTAGAGAATAGGCAGGGCCATCTTGGGTTAAGGGAACTAGGCTTGTAGGTCCTAGGTTTCTGTTGTTAGGAATGGGGTGGATGAGATACTTAGGCGTAGGATTTGAGAGTGGCACCCAAGGCTTAGGAGTCATCGATGCCTGAAACCGTTGCATGATTAATTCAGAAAATCCATTAATAGAGCTTTGAATGTGAAAATGCTTGGAAGTGAGGATAATTTTAATGAGTCTTGCATAGTGTTCCAAAGTGATGAAAGTGAGAAGTTGATTGCTGCTGAGTCAAGGGTAGTTTTCACCTAGGAATCTGAAGCAGATTAAGGAGAAGCATCTCAGACCATAGGAACCTTTAGCCCATTTGAAAATGTTCGAGATGTATGCAGGGAGGTTATCAGATAATGCTCTAAAAACCAGAGGAGTGCGTTCCTTTTTCTTCTAGTTGAGAGGAGGTCCATCCGAAACCTGGTATAGACGACAGTGATGTGTACTATGGGGTAGATTTAAGATAAATCTTAAAGCCCGTGGTAAAGGGTGTCCAGTTTGTTTAGCATCATTGATGGGCAATGACTGTAAAGGAAGTCAGCATAGTCCAGTATAGGTAGGAATGTAGTTTGTACTAGTCTCATTCTGGCTTCTAACGTGGGTAGGTGTTTAATGTGATAGAATAAACCTAATCGCTGTCTTAGTTTCTTCAAGGTTTCATTTAAGTGGCACAGAAAGTTGAGCTTGTTATCCAGCCAGAACCCTAGGTATTTAAAGGTATAAACTACTTCAAAGGGTTAATCTAAGAGTGTTCAGATCTGTGTGATATGTGGACATCCGGATGTAGACTTTGGTGAGAGAATCATTGCTTTAGTCTTTTGGCATTGAGGAGGAGCTTATGAGTGAGAAGGTTGTATTGGACGGTGATGAAGTCTTTCTGTAAGTACTCATGGGCCAGATCCAAGGATGAATTTGTGGTATAGAGTACAGTATCATCTCCGAATAAGTGCACATTTTCTGTGCCCAGCTGCAAGTCCAGATTATTGATGTATATTGCAAGAGGATAAGGCCCAGGATGGAGCCTTGTGGGACTCCTCATAACAAGGATTTTGTGGGGACAGATCTCCTATGGCTTTGACTTGTTGTAACCTATTGGTTAGGTAGCTGGTGGACCATTTAATGGCAGAACTATCAAGTCTGATGTTATCAGTGCAGTAAACATGATGGTATGATCCACAGTATCGAAGGCCTTACTTAGATCAAGGAAGAGGGCAAATACATGCTTCTTAGAGTCCAAGGCCATTTGCCAGTCTGTAGTTACTTTGGCAAGAGCCGATACTCTACTGTGTTTGGCTCTGAAGCTGGACTGAGCCGGGTTTAGCAACTTTTGTGAATCCAAATGTTCTCTAAGTTGGATGTTGACAATTTTTCAAGTAATTTAGAGAGGACGGATAGTATAGAAATAGGCTAGTAATTATTCAGATCACTTGGATCCCCAGACTTGAATAATGGTAGGATGTAGACAGTTTTCCACAAGACAGGTGGCTCACCTTGAATCAGAGAGGTGTTGAATAAGTGTGTAATGGGGCGGTCAGATAGGTATGGCCAAGTTTTAGGAAGTAAGGTTCAATATTATCTGCACCCTCTCTTTTTGTATCCAGAGAAAGAAGGAGGTCCTCCACTTGCTTGAGCATAATTGTGAGGAAGCTGAAGGGGTGGGATGCAGTTGGTTATGGTTGTGATTATCAGTGAAGCCAACAGTGTAGACTCTTGTCGGGCTAAGTTTGCTGATAGGTGAGGTGTCAAAGGCAAGCCCTGCAGTGGCAAAGTGATCATTAAACTTCTCTAGTATATCAGCTTTGTCCATATAGGTGGTACCATCAGACACAATTTTGTTTGGAAGGGTGTTACAGTGGACTGACCTTTGACTTCTTTGAAGATGTTCCAAAATTTGGCAGATTTGTTTTATTGTCTTCTAGTTCTTTTGGAAGTACCTAGCTTTTCTGACCTAATTAGCTTGGTACAAGCATTCCTAGTGATACAGAATGCTAACCAATCAGCCTCAGGTGGGATTTCCTAGCTTTTTCCACCAGTAGTCCCTATCCAGCTAATCAGCTGTAGTTTAGTGATTGTACTGGTTGCTACAATTTGAGCTGTAATTCTCTGGTTACAAGATGAAGGGTACCATTGTTAAACTATTGGTAACACTGTTATGTATGACATGTTTTTTGTCACATTATGGTTCAGTTACACTAGGGATACAGAGAATAGAAACAGTTTATATTTGAAATTTAGTAAACTAAGTAAGAATAACTTAAGTGCAAATAAGTTAATGAGAGGGAGAAATCACTTTAAGATGGTAAGACAGCAAATTCTAAACTCTTTCAGGACAGTTTCTTGTGGTAAAATTTCCTCAATTGATCAGGCTGTTTCAATATCCTTAGCATTAAGTGGGGACATAGAATTGAACCAGGGCCAAGGGATGGGGCCATTAAGATTATACTAGATAATGCTAGAAGCTTAGTTAAAATGGACCTCCTTAGAGCCTGGGTAGAATTAGAAAGCCCTGATATAGTAATTTTAACTGAGACTTGGTTAACAAAAGTAATCCCTCAAACAGAAATTGAACTCCATGATTTTATTGCTTTAGACAGGATCATGGGTCACGGGGGTCTTAATTTATGTTAGGTACAATTTAGGTCCCTCTGAGATTATTTATTCTGGGAAAATAGAAGGGATAGAATGTTTATTATTAAAATTCCAGTTAAACAACTTGATTGTTGGAGCTGTATATTCACACCGAAGATAAATACCAAGCATTTCGAAAGTTTTCTCATTCTATTATGAAATATAAGGCCAAACAAATGTGTTAATGGGTGATTTTAATGCTGCTTGGGGTGCCCAAGAGGTCGGGTCTTGAAAACTCAATGAGATGTCTGAACCTGTTACAAATTATTGACTTACCCACAAGGAAAGTGAAAATAACTAGTAGTGGAACATATTGGATTTATATTTTGTTTCGCCAGAATTGGTAATAACAAACAAGGGTGTAGGGAACCAAACTTAGGGGATCATAATGTAGTGAGGTGTACAATAAATCTGGAACTAAAAGGTACCAAAATTAAAACAGCTGCTGAATACAAAGGAATTATGCACAATATAATAAACAGCTGTTATGTGAGTATTTGCAGGGACTACCATGGCATGGAGTTTTCCTAATTCCTGACCTGAATTTAGCTATTCAGGAATTTACAGTTATGTTTAATGAGGCATGTGATAAATTTGCACCTTGGAAAAAGTTAATCAAAACAGAATCATTTACCCTGGGTGACTGTAACTATAAGGAAATTAGTCAGATCAAAAACCGACTATGGAAAAAGCAAACAAAACTCTGAGATCTGATGCATGGAAAGTTTTAAAAAGATAAGGAATAGAGTGGTTCAGGAAATAAGAAATCTAAGGCCTTCTACTATAAACAAAGGATTAAGGAACAAGATCCCAGGAAATACTGGTCCCTGATAAAAACTTGGCAAATCCTGTTAAAATCAATTAGAAACAAAACTAAATCATAATGGGAAAATACTAGAAGCTGAAAATGTTGAAAGCATTTAAATAAATATTTCATTGAGCTTCCAGATTTAAATTTAGGAACAGAAATACACTTGGAAAATGTACAGCTTGAGGACCAAAACATTGATTTTGAAAATTGTAAGGAATATTAGTCCCCAAAGTTTCACTTTAAAATAGTGACCACATCTGAAGTATGTAAATTAATAAGAAATTTAAACATAAATAAAGCTTGTGGCCCTGACAAAATAGAAAATAGATTATTAAAGGAAGCCACCCAAGTGATATCTCCAGTACTAAGGGATATTTTTAACTGGAGCTTAAGGGAGGGATCATATCCCGTAATATGGAAAAAGGCTAAAGTAATCCCAATTTATAAGGGGAGATTTATTGGATACTTCAAATTATCGCCCAATAACATTATTATCAACAGTCTCCAAAATGTTGGAGAGAGGATTGTCTATGGGCAATTAATAACATATTTGGAAAATACCAACAAATTACCCTTTTCAATCAGGCTTTAGACAGGGTAGGTCCACAGCTACTGCACTCACTGATTTCCTGGACTTAGTTTCCACCCCTTTGGGAGAGGGAGATCGTGGGTGCAGTATACATGGACCTATCAAAAGTATTTGATTTAGTAAATCATCGTGTTTTGATTGAGAAACTGAGATGCCTGGGAGTAGATGATGAACCATGTAGTTGGTTTAGATCATACGTATAAGATAGATCTCAATTCATAATGGTGAATGGATACAGTTCTAGTTTGGGTACTGTTATTGGGAAGTACCCCAGGGATCAATCCTGGGTCCCTCCTGTTTCTAGTATACTTAAATGACTTGCCAAGAGTAATCAAAAGTTCACAAATTAGAGTGTATACGATCGATACTGTTCTGATTGCATCAGGTAAAATGTGGGTGAACTAGAACAAAAATTGCAGGGTGATTTTTAAGTATGCAAAATATTTACAAAATTTGGATTACTGATTAATAATAAAAAAACAGACTATGTACTTTGGGTCAGAGAAGAAGGATAGAGTAGTCTCTAACTTGACAATCAAGACACAGGACAGAAAAATATTAGAACAAACCCAGTCTTATAAATATTTGGGGTCATAATTGATCAGGAATTCAATTTTGAACAACATGTGACTGAACTTATAAAAAAAAAACTAATTCAAAACTAGGGATTATGAGATGCATATCAAACTGTTTAACAAGGGAATGCGCCTGAGCATAGTAAATCAATTACTCCTCCCTGTGATTGATTATGGTAGACATATTTATAGACACACCTCAAAAAACAAGTACATATCCTGGATGTTTTATATAATAAATTAGTCAGATTTGTGTTAAAATGTGATCTTGGTACCCATCACTGCGAAGATGTATACAAAGTTGGGATGGAATTCACTAGAACAGAGGGCAGAGTTTTTGGTTAACACAGATAGAAGGATTACATGAAAATGATTTACAAAATAATTTAATTGAATAATCTAAAAAACAGAACATGGATTAAACTTACAAAAATCAGGAGTGAGAGTTTTCCTTATTCCAAAGATTAAAAATAGATATAGTACAATGACCTTCCAGTATAAAGCTTCAATAAGTTGGAATAGCCTCGGGACCCAAATCTGTCTTTTAGAATATAAGATTGCAGTGAAACATGAGCTGTGTTTTAAATGTTTGTGTAATAGGTGAAGTTGAATCCATTATATATGTTATATATGATGTCTGGTTGTTTAAAACAAATGAAATGATTGTATGTATCTAAATGTACGATAATTGTATTTGTACATTGTTGTATTTGTTTACTGTGTTTATTTATTTTGTACTAAACAGGTATGCCTTGTAAATAGGATTCTTTGAACCCCAATGGCATAATTTTTGTATAAATAAAATTTTACTGCTATTGCTACTATCCCTAAGTGCTTTCTTCAGGATGGGAGAGAACCAGCCAGGAGTTTTATTTTTGATTTGATCAGTCTTAGAATGCCTTTTGTCTATTAGCCCCAGTAAGAGGCTGTGAAAATGTTAAATGTCTCATTAATGGTGGGGCTAGATAGGAATCCTGCCATCGAATGTTGTTTAGATCTTTCAGGAAAGTGTACTGGCAGAACTTTTCAGGCATCTTTTCAGTTTGAATTTGGAGGCCATTTTATTTGAGAAGGATGTCTGATGCAGGCAGTAGCGCAATGGTTGCTTATATAATTGAAGAATACTCCAGTATGCGAGATAGTGTGAGGTTTGTTTACTAGCATAAGGTCCAGGAGGGTGCTGCGCTCAGGGTTTTTTCTGTTAGGTCTGGTTATAGCAGTCGCCATTTGTAACAGACCATTAACATCGCATAGATCCTTCAATTTCTTAGAGCTGTCATCATTCCAATTTAGATTGAAATCCCCATTAGAATACACTCAGTATTAGCAGAATCAAGAAGGTTTTGAAGGTGTGGCAGGAGTGCCCAGCCACCAGGCGGTGGTCGGTAGTATGCTGCCATAAGGAGTGACTTCTTGCTGGAAAGTGATAATTTTAGAGCAAGGCATTCAAATTCTTAGTTTTGAGGTACAGTCAAAGACTGTGACTGTGAATTTGCTTTTAACATATATTGCAACCCCTCCCTCTAGTCGGTCTATCACAGTGGTAGAAGATATATCTGGGTACGTTTATAGATTTGTCCGGGTTGAGGGTGTGAGCCAGGATTCAGTCATCATGAAGAAATCAGGAGATGCATGTAGAGCCCAGGTCTGTATAGAGTCAATCTTCTTTAGCAAACTACAGACATTGATATGGAGAAAGCTAATCCCTTTATAGTGAGGAAGGGCCAGGGATGTCCAGAGAAATAGGTGGACCTGGGTTTAATTCAACATTTCCTGAACAGAGTAGGAGAAACAGTAGTAGTTTTTAAGGTGGTGTCTTATCATGCTAAATATTCTTTTGTTACTCCTTCTAGTGTACATTGGTTTAGTGGTGGCTGTGTTAAGGGCAGGATTGCTATTGCTAGGGATAAAACATAGAGAACTGATAGAGCCAACACCATCCTTGGGAATTGCACATGTTCTGTAGTTATGGCCTAGTGGGAGGAGGGCATGACCATAGAGGAGACGTCGCTGATGTAGGATGCCATGCTCTAATGTGGGAGGCTATATCTTGGTAGATGATAGAGGAGGAAACTGGCCTTTGTCTGAGTTGCAAACCAAAATTTTGGGTAGAGTATAACAAAGTAATATAATGCAATTATAGAGGTATGGTACACTATTTGAGATAAACTGAGTGTGCAGTGTAATGTTCCAGATCAGAAATTATATTCAGGCACATATATCTATAACAAATAGCTAACCATCACACCTATTCAACATTTCATATGTATTCATCCATGTAAATAAACAAAATGTGTGTTTTGTTACTGTAAATGACTATAAAGTGGCTGCAATCTTGTTTTGGGGCATGCTACCTAAGACATCAAGTAATTTGCCATTCTATGGCTTATTTTACTCCTCAACTACTTTGACAATTATTTATGTCTATTTATTGCCATTATCGCTTTGATTTAATGAGATATAGCAAATAGTGCCATAGGTGGTACACCCCAGGCCTGAACTGGTCATAAGCCCTGGTAGTGAAGTATGGTACCTTATTTGAGATAAACTGGGGTACAGTGTAATATTCCAGATAAGAAATCACATCCAGGCACCTATAGCTATAACAGACATCCACGCATCACACCTGTGTAACATTTCACATATATTTATCCATGTAAATAAGCAAAGGTGTGTTTGTTAAGGTAAATGACTAAAACGTGGCAGCTATCTTATTTTGGGTCATGTGACCCACGGCATCAAGTCATTTGCCCATTCTATGGCTTATTTTACTCCTCAACTACCTGACAACTATTTCTGCTTATTTGCTGCCATTATGTCTTTAATTTAGTGAGATATAGCACATAGTACCATAGGTGGAACATCCCAGGCCTTAACTGGTCAGCCCTGGTAGTGAAATAAGGTACCATATTTGAGATAAATTGGGGTACAGTGTGATGTTCCAGATCAAAATCACATCCAGGCACCTATATCTGTAACAAACATCCCGCATGACACCTTTTTAACATTTCACATGTATTTGTGCATGTAAATAAGCAAAATGTGTGTTTTGGTAAGGTTAATAACTAAAAGTGGCCGCCATCTTGTTTTAGGTTATGTGACCTGAGGCATCAAGTAATTTGCCCATTCTCAGGCTTATTGTACTCCTCCACTACCCAGACAGTCATTTCTGCCTATTTACTGCCATTACTTCATGGATTTTGTTACTTATAGCACATAGTGCCATATGTGGTACACCCCAAGCCTGAACTGGTCACAGCCCTGGTAGTAAGATATGGTACACTATTTGAGATAATCTGGGTGCAGTATAATGTTGCAATTCACAAATTGTATCCAGGTCTTCTATCTATAACAAATAGCTAAACATCACATCTATTCAACATTTCACAATGTGGTTATCCATGTAACAAGCAAAAGGTGTGTTTTGTTACGTAAATAAGTAAATAGTGGTTGCTATCTTGTTTTAGGTCATGTAACCCAAGACATCAAGTCAATTGCCCATTCTATGGCTTATTTTACTCCTCAACTACCCAGACAACTATTCCTGCCTAATTACAGCCATTACTTCTTTGATTTATTGACATATAGCACATAGTGCCATAGGTGGTGCACCCCAGGCCTGAACTGGTACCCTATTTGAGATAAACTGGGGGTGCAGTGTAATGTTCCACATCAGAAATCATAGCCAGGCACCAATATCTATAACAAACATCTACACATCACCTTTTCAACATTTCACATGTATTTATCTATGTAAATAAGCAAAATGTGTGTTTTGTTCCTGTTAGTGACTAAAAGTGGCCACACCTTGTTTTGGGTCATGTGACCCAAGGCATCATTTGCCCATTATATGTCTTGTTTTGCTCCTCAGCTACCCTGACAAGTGTTTCTGCCTATTTAGTGCCATTACATCATTGATGTAGTGACATATATAGTAGCACATAGTGGTATAGGTGGTACACCAAAGGTCTGAACTGGTTACAGGCCTGGTAGTGAGGTATGGTATCCTATTTGAGATAAACTGGGGTGCAGTGTAATATTCCAGATCAGAAATTATATCCAGGCACCTGTATCTATAAGAAATACCTAAACAACACACCTGTTCAATATTTCATATGTATTTATCCACATAAATGAGCAAAATGTGTGTTTTGTTGCTGTAAATGATTACAAAATTGGCCACCATCTTGTTTTGTGTCATGTGACCAAGACACCAAGACATTTACCCATTATATGTCTTGTTTAGCTCCCAGCTACCCTGACAAGTATTTCTGCCTATCTACTGCCATTACACCATTGATTTATTGACATATAGCACATAATGCCATATGTGAGTACGCCCCATTCCTGAATTGGTCACAGCCTTGGTGGTGAGTATGGTATCCTAATTGAGATAAAATAGGGGTGCAGTGTAATATTCCAGATCAGAAATTATATCCAGGCACCTGTATCTATAACAAACAGCTAACTATCACACCTGTTCAACATTTCATGTATTTATCCATGTAAATAAAGAAAGAGTGTGTTTTGTTACTGTAAATGACTCAAAGTGGCTGCCATCTTGTTTTGGGTAATGTGACCCAAGGCATCAAGTCATTTGTCCATTTTATATCTTCTTTACTGCTCAACTACCCTGACAATTATTTCTATTTCTTACCATTACTTTATGGATTTAGTGACATATAAGATACGGTGATATAGGTGGTTCCCCAATGTCTGAATTGGCCAACACACATCTTTGAATAAAAGTAAAAAATCTATGCAAAGGCATAATTTATTTTCATACTTGCATAGTTTTTTATAAAACACATTTTGCCACTAAACCTGTATTTTGGAAATTTAGATGCTACACCAGTATTCGCTGGGGTCCTGGTCAGTGAGCTAATAGTATTAGAGGTTATCATGGTGGCCATCTTGAATGTGATCATGTGACAACTACGTTGTTTCCATACTATTGATATATGGCTAAACTAAAGAGTAATAAGCTAGGAAATCAAAATATATCGTTTGTTGAGGTTTGACTTAAAATAAGACATGGAGTACTAGCTCAACTCTTAATAGACAGATTACAGGAAAATGCCTGACATTTATCATTATTCCGTTGCCATTAATAGGGTTGAATAATTTCTGCAAAGAAGATTTAAAACATGTTGGCACTTCCCATCTTGGATTAAATTTCAGAGGCACCTCAGTCCATACCAGCAAAGGATCCCAAAATATTATGTAGCCCCATTTTTGCCAGGGAATCTTATTCTCTAACTGCTAGTTGAAGTGAAGCTGAACAAAATATTGTATAAAAAATCACAGGGTTTACCATGTTCAAACCATCTTCATGTTTAGGCAGGTAAGTCACTTCCCTTTTAACTGGGTTAAGATGTGATCACCATAACATTTGAAAAATAATCTCAAAAGTGTGGTTTCATAACTCAAGGGTAAAGGAAAACTGAGCTGATATGTAGAAAACAAGGTATCAAAAACTGTTTAATAATAAATGTTCATTTAGTTTTGGAAAATGTCCACTTTTCCATCTATTTACTTTCCTTCACAAATCAGCAGACTATTTTCCCAATTGTTATGCTACATCTCCTCTTCAAAGAAAATTCCCAATATTTTAATAGGTTCTGAAGATAAAAGATAATGATAAAAGTCTTTATGGCTGCCACTTAGCCCAGTTTCAGTTATTTGCACACAGAATGTCACTTTTGTCATCTCTGTATAGCTATATGTATTATCTCGAGTACTGCCTGACTTGATTGTATTCTAACCTACCTATACTATATACCTGTACTATATACTATGTATTGTATAATCTTATCTCATTTTATGCATGTATTCTCCTGGGTCATGCCTGAAAATAGTCAACTTTGGCTACAGCACCTAACCCAGTTAAAAAACTAAATAAACAAAATAAATAAATAGTAATACCAGCTGTTTGAGAGGGGCCTAGATGTGACTTCCCTACTCGAATAGCTATACTCTTACTAACATTTAACTTTGCTCCATAGAGCTCTGACTATTCCTGCAAATCCCTGATTACAGCCACCACACTCTCATCTTGTTCCACAAAAGACATAGGTCATCTGCATATGCTACTAGTTTGATCTTCTTAGGTTCAGCACTGCCTTTTATGCCCCGGACATCTTGATTATTTAAAACATGCCTAATTAGGGGATCAAGTGCAAAATTTACAGTAACGGGCTCAGTGGACAACCCTGTTGTACCCAAAGCTGAATTGAAATCCAGTTGCCCTCTATACCTGCAATAAGAGATGTAATTGCTGACGACTGATATATGTGCATTAAATAATCCACAAATTGCACTGGTATCCCATAATATTCCAGAACTTGAAACAAAAATTAATGGCTAATCTGATTGAATGCCATATGTTGATCCAAAGAGAGACCAACCCGTCTTGTCCATTTCTATTACAATTTTCAATCGCATTCCTAATAAAGGAGAGATTTTCTTTAATATTCCTCCATGCCTGAATAGAGTGAATCAAAAAGATGCAGTCTGTCTTAATTGTTTCTGCAGAACTGAAGTAAAAATTTTTAAATTAGAATTCAGGAGACAAATCGATCTCCAGTTATCCAGCAACAACCTATCCCCTTTTAAATAAAAAAATAATTAAGCCCTTTGAAAAATCCTATTGTGGGGAAAATAAAATTAAACACTTTAGCTAAACATGGGACCATAATTTCCCCATACATTTTGTAAAATTGTTTAGCTAACCCGTCCTTACCGGGAGGTCCCATCCTTCAGGGTATGAATTACTGCCATAATGTCCTGGGGAGTAATTGGATCAGTCATCATATTTGCCACTGTCTCCTCTACCCAGGACTTTCAAGGTCCTGTAAGTATCCCAATAACTTGGTTGTAGGGGTACAAATGGTTGATTAGTGGCGCATAAATGGTGTTCTACCTCCTTACTATATCTGAAATGGATGATAATAAAACACCCTGTGTAGAGTATCATGAAAAACTAGAATTACTCCGCTTTTCCTTACATGCCTCACAGGGGTCTTTATGCAGAGTTTTTGTGTCCCATATGTAATTTTCGCCTGCAGGAATGAGCTGTATCATATTGCAATAGTGCCATTTGTTATTTTACAACAGCAGTCTGACTGGAATAATTCTGATTTGTACTATATGTCAAGGATACCAACTTAAATAGTTAAGTTTAAGGTATGCAAAAAGTTTGGGTTTGAAGTGTGTTTCCCATGTTTCTGAAACCATTTTATGAAATCCTTTTGGAATCCTCCCATCAATCCCCACATCATCATATAAAGCTTCAACCGAAATTCTAGCCATAACCACTGAAGTAACATTCAATCTCACCACTGGTTCTGTAGAATGGAAGTATTTAGTCTCCATCTAGTAGAAAAATAACTTGTACTACATCTACAGAAATAGTGGGTTTAAGTAAATAATGATCAGAAATTTGATCGGGATTACAGTAGTGGCCATAACCGTCAGTGTTTTAGACACCAAAATGTAATCAATTTTAGAAGTCCGTGTTGCTTTAACAAAGGTGTGTGTAATTACAGGACTTGCCTGAATTGAAAATCAATCAAATCGCGGTGTTCACTAGATGTTTAAAAGCTACTAAGTCACAGTAAACTTCGTTTCCTTTGATGTCCTCATCATGGTGTCTAAAGTGCAACTAAAATCCCTTCCACAACTGTTCTTGCAGTAGCCCAAAAGAGTTGCACTTGCTCAAATAGAGCCACTCTGTCAGCCTTAGTCTAGGAGCATACAATTAAATAAATCTGAAACGGATATTCGCCAGATGCCATCCATCAACAGAACCCTTCCTGGCTGGAATAATGTCTACCTATTTCTTTAAATGAAAGCATACCCTGAAAAGAAAATCCAATACCCTCTGCATGGTCTGGCCCAAAGGACCAATATAATGGTCCCCAGACCCAGTTAGTTTTAGCAAATTAAATAGTTGTATAAGAATTTAACCATGTTTCCTGTAAAAAGAACAGAAAGGCCTAAGTTATGCAGAAGTGAAAAAACGCAGATTGTTTTCTCGTATTTCTAATACTATGTACATTCAAGGAAACAGCTGAAAATGAAGACATTAGAGAAAATTAACCCCAGTCACCATCCTCAAGACTTATATATGTCAATAAGATTTTTTTTCTTTTTTTTTATGGTTTTCTGGCAGCAACTGGTCTGCTGGTACCATTCCCAACTGTGAAGAGGTGTCAGAAACCAACTCATCCTGGTCCGAATCACACCCAACTTTTAACCAATAATGTCTCATACTGATTTTCAGTCACCAGTTTTCCACCTTCAAGTCCCCTTTCGAGAGCCTTAAACTGTGTCTCCTGGGTTCTGGTTTTGACCAGGTGTTTGCTGGTGGGGGGCATATCTGTAACTATACCAGCCTCCTCCACCACAGATATTTGTTAGGTAGGAACAACTGGGGAACCTCAGCTTCCTTTTCAGGAAATTGGGTATCAGGTTCTGGATTCTGTGGAGGTGGTAGAGTGATCCATAGGTTCCTCTGGATGAGGCCTTGGTGCAGACTCCTCAAACTCTTTTCAAAAGGAGGCTTTCTGTGCTTCCTAATTAAATCATCCGGGTCCACAGTTCAGGTTTGCTACAAGCTGCCCAAAGGCAGTCTTGAAAGAGATAGCCCTAATCCTCACACAAGTTGCATTTGGAGTAATGCATATATTGAAAACTTGTATAAGTAAATTCTACACAGATGCTATATTTTAATTTGTCACATGCATTGGACAAGTGTGCAGGCCCACACCTATAACAGGCCTTGACTGACCTGAGTAACAACAAACCCCATGGTCTTTCTGCAAAAAACTATTGGGATGTGTGAAATTTCCTCCACTGTTTGCCTAAGCTTCGCAAGACGTCAACCCCAGTCCAAAAAGCTTCAGAATCTAAGATTGCTTCAGGTGCACTTAAAACCTCACAGTGGTGCTGCAGCCAGTGGTGGATATCACAAATATGAATATTCTCGTTACAAGACATGATCATGATAACTTTCACTAGAGGTTTCATTAACAGGATAGCAAAAACAGGGTTCTAACGGACACATTTAACCTGGTTATAAATCATCCAAAATCTATCCAGACCAGCAGGTGTCAGGAAACTGATATCATAATTATCTTCTCTGGACACATGTATCAGTGCATAGAAATCCTGTGTCAAGAATCTCACCGAATCCTTCAAAAGCTGTTTTCCCTCATATAATCGGTCTGGATGTACCTCCAGGCCTCCCTTATACCATAGTCGTACTGCATGTCTACTGGGAGTAGACTCCGACCTGTCAAATAGATGAAAAATCTTTGCCAGGGGTGGTATTATTCTCCCAGAAGGTTTTGATGTGGCTTCTGTGTCTGTTGACCAGACTGTGAAGGATCCCTTTGCCAATCTGCTCAGGTTTGTTCTGGGCTACTGAATCAGTATGTTTCTTTGTTGGGGTGCCCAGTGGTACAGAGAATGTATGTGGATTCAAGTCTTGACTCTGACCAGACTGCCCATCATTATTTTTCCTAGTGGCTGTTTCTCAGGAGAATGTGAAAGAAACCTTCTATCTCCTTGTATAACATTTTCTCATAGTCCTGGTGTATTGCTGCCAGTGTTATTCATGTTCGAGGCAGGCATGGGATCCTTAGGAACAGGATTATCCCGGATGAGTAATGGATCTCCAGCCACCCGTTGTTGCCATACCTTCTCATGTTGTGTCAATACCATGTGCCTGTTCTCAGTTACAGAATTCACTCCCTGGTTGTCTGCTCCCTGTGACACATCGCATGGAACTTTCACTTGTGCATTGTCAGGGTGAGACGCCTGCCTGATTTCTCTGTCACTCTGCAGCCAGTGGAGGGACAATATCTGGTGCAACTGCTTGTCCCTAATTTCCTCAATCTTAGCACCATTCTCCTCTGCTGCTATTACTGAAAGCTGAGTAGGGTCCCAATCAGGATCTGGGACCCAAGAGCCATCAGTTGCCAATTTCCAGCCTGCTTTGCTTAGCACTTTCTCAGGGACCACAGCTCGCTTCCTTCTGGTCTATGGGTAAGTTCAAACTGTTTAACAATACTTTGTTCAGATGTAGTGGCTTCTAAGGAGACAGTAGATGTAACAGACCATAATAAAGCAGAAGAGTCTGATCCGTGTGTCGGAGGGGTAGCAGTAGCAACTGCTGAGTCCAGAATTTGTGTCCTGTATTTTAAAGCCATTTTCCTTTTCTCAAAATGTTCCTCATCCTCAGCAAGCATCATTAGGATCACTGTACGTCATTCCACAATATCCTTCTCCAGTTGAGCAGCAGCAGCTGCAGTATCTACCAAGTCTGAAATAGCATCCTAATCCTCCATCAAATTTGGGGTAGCAAACCCATCCTCATCTTCCTCCTCCATAGATTACTCACAACCCTGACCAGGATCACCAATTACTGTAGTAAAAGTTCATCCTTTGTTAGCAATAACACTTCATGCTCAGTCATTTCCAACCGCCACCTTGAAAAGCTGGCAACAGCACCCTCACAAATAGTAGGGGAAGTTTTATTCAAGACCAAAACCAACATATACAATTGAAAAACAAACATCATCTTTTCTAATGCAGTTCATCCTTTTACCATGTTTTCAAACATTTCTTAAATCATTTTATTCTACTTTCCTTCAAATATATAATTTCACCTTTCTCCATTTACTCTATACTTCTTTCATCAAGTTTTAATCTAACATCCTTTTCCTCCATGTTTCCTATTACCCCTAACTAGTGAACTTCTCTTCTCAACAGGACTTCTGTTATATTGTTATCCCACACATTTAAAGTTCTTCCACAGTTACTTCCCTTTATCTTCCCATATTTGACACATTCATTCTGGAAATATTTGCCCACTTCCACTGTGTATTTTAAACAGTAAATCATTTATCACTATTTTGATTTTGTAAAATCTCTGACACTCATTTGCCATATTGTTGATTTAATTATGGCTAACACTACATATACTGTACTGCTTTCCAAGCTCCCCATTCTTCTGTTAGTTGTCCATAAACTAGAGTTTCATCGTCATGTTTTTAAACATTCCGTTCCCCCATGCCCTGGCTATAAGATCCACAAAGGATTTTATAAATTCACACTCAAATAACATATGATTAACTGTTTCCTTCAACACCTAGCAATTATTTCCTAGACAAACTCTTTCCTCAGCTCTCTTGTGTTTCAATTTCCTTTGACATTTATCTTCCTGTGACTAAGTAGCCAAATAACCCATTTCATTTTTTTGGCATTCTATTTTCCAGTATATATTCTAATACTTAATCTACCTTCACATCTTCCCCAATCTTAAATACAAGCTTTTCATAATATCTCCTTTCCATAATTATCTTATAGATACTTTTTCTTTTTTAACTGTATTTTCTCTTTGGATACCACCCATTATGATAAGTATTTCATACACACATTCATATATCCTGGGAGCTTATCTTGTTCACCTACCTTCCCCTTTTACCCCAGTTGCACATGAAAATATCTTCCCAATCTTCTGTTAAAAATGCCATAGATTTTGTTCTGCTTTCAGTATAGGCCTTATATTTGCACATGCAAATATTAACAGAAAACAAAACTGTATTTAACATGTTCAAGCCTCCTTCCTTCACTGGCCTATAAGTATGTGCTCTTAACAGGATTTAAACTGGGGAGGATGGAGTCGCATGGAGGATGACAACAGTAAAGCTGACATATTGAACAGGTATTTCTGCTCAGTCTTTACTGAGGAAGAGGGGTAAGGGTCTGAAGGAGTACAAGGGTGAGAATGGTGCAGAAATGGACACAAGTCCCTTTACACCCAGAAAGGGTCCTGAAGGAACTGGAAGTAATAAGAGTTGACAAAGCAATGGGGCCAGATGGGGTGCACCTAGGGTCCTTAAAGAACTAAGAGAGGTGGTGGCTGAACCTCTGGCTATCCTGTTTAGCCAATCACTGAAACAGGAGGTACCCAAAGACTGGAGGACAGCAGATGTAGTCCCCTTATACAAAAGTGGGAACAAAGAGGAAGCAGGGAACTACAGACCAGTCAGCCTCACCCTCGGTAGTGGAAAGATCATGGAAGCACTACTGAAGGAGATTGGTGGAACATCTGGTTGTCAGTGGACTACAGGACCCAAGGCAGCATGGTTTCACCAGGGGAGGTCATGTCACACCAACCTCATTGAATTTTTGACTGGGTGACTAGGGAGGTGGATCAGGGGAGGGCATTGGACATGGCCTATCTGGACTTCAGCAAGGCCTTTGACACTGTGCCATAGAAGACTATTACACAAACTGGGGAATATGGGTGTGGGCAGGACAGTAGTGTGGTGGGTAGGTAACTGGCTGGGTGGCAGGACCCAGAGGGTGGTGGTAAATGGCTGTCACTCCACAGAGGGAAGAGTGACCAGTGGGGTACCACAGGGATCAGTGCTGGGACGGTCCTATTCAACATCTTCATCAGTGACATTACGCAGGATCTAGAAGGCAGAATTTCACTGTTAGCTGATGACACAAAGCTCTGTAACAGAGTAGACACACCAGAGGGTGTAGACAGAATGAGAAGGACCTGCAGAAACTTGAAGAATGGTCAAGGGTTTGGCAGTTGAAATTCAATGCAAAGAAGTGCAAGATAATGCATATGGGGCACAAAACCCTGGCACAATATATCAGTTGGGAGGGTGAGGATATAGCATGCACCAAGCAGGAAAGGGATCTTGGGGTTGTCATCTCTGATGACCTCAAGGTAGGAAACAGTGTGACAAGGCATCAGGTAAAGCAAATAGGATGCTGGGATGTATAGCGCAGGGCATCACCAGCAGGAAAAGGGAGGACATAATTCCGCTATACAAGACACTAGTGAGGCCCCACCTGGAGTACAGTGTACAATTCTGGAGACCATACCTACGTAAGGACATAGACAGGGTAGAAGGTTCAGAGGAGGGCAACAAAGATGGTGCATGGATTGCATCACAAGTCCTATGAAGACAGGTTGAAGGAACTGAACATGTACTCCTGGAGGAGAGGAGAGAGAGGGATATGATAGAGACATACAAGTATCTTACAGGGAGAAACAGGGTGCAGGAAAACACTATTTTTAAGCGAAAAAGGTGTTCCAGGACTAGAGGGCATGGGATGAAGTTGGAGGGAGGACGATTCAGAGGAAACATGAGAAGAATTTCTTCACAGAACGGGTGGTGGACAAGTGGAACACCCTGCCAGAGGAAATGGTGGGGCTGAAACAATCACGGATTTAAGAATGCATGGGATAGACATAAAGGAATTCTAGAAGTCAGGGTTAAGGGAAACGGACTTCTAGGAAAACAAACTGAACTAAAAGCTCAAATGGGCAGACTGGGTGGGCCATAGGCCCTTATCTGCCGACACTGTCTATGTATCTATGTAATCTGCCACTCCACAACATAGTAAAACATAGACTTAACACCTTAGTTTGCATATCCCATGGTATTGGGAACACATAAGCAATATGTAAAAAATAGATACTATGAAAGTTTTAATCATATTAATTATTTTCTCTTTGTCATATTCCAGCCTTTCCATTTATTTACTTTTCTTTCTGCAATTTGTAACTTCTGCATCCAGATTTCTCTCATAGAGTCCTCCCACCAAAAATAATTCCTAATATTTCCACTTTCCCTTCTATTAGCTTAGTGCTACTTTGCTGTTTACTTCCTCCTACCCTTAGAGGAAATATCATACTCTTTTTTTTATTAATTCCAATTCCTGTATGTATTTTTGTTTTCTATAACATATGCACTACTTTTCTCATTCTTACTGATTCTGCACTAAGATTACACAATCATCAGCATAAGCACATGTTTTGAGAATAAACTGCTTTCCCCATTTAATTGGGGCTATCTGCTATTCTATTAGCCTTCATATGCGGGTCTAAACACAATACATAAAATAGGGGACTCATTGGGCATCCCTGCCTTACCCCATTGTACATCCATACTGTAGGTATACATAGGTGTCCGTTCACCATAGGGCAGGTCTGTGCTTCAAAGCCTAGTGCCTTTATTAATTTCAAAAGTTCTTCTGGCATGTTATACTTTTTAATACATCCTGCATATATTCATGCTTGATAGAGTCAAAGTTGTCTGCTAATCCAATCTATACAGAAATCCTTCTACTTCCCTCTTCTCCTTCCTCTATCTTCCTTAAGAAAATTAAGTTTTGTCTCATACTCCCTCCCTCTTCAGCACATGTTTGGGTTTCCATTATTAATTCTGATGCATACTCTGTCATTCTTCTAGGAATAATTTTTGCTAAAATGTTATAGTCTGCTGTTAGCAAACCAATTGATCAGCAATTCCTATCTCACTCTTCTATCCTTTTTATAAATAAAGACTGTTACTCCTTGCTTCATTGATTCTGGTACTGCACCAGTACTCATTATGTTATTATATATTAATGTAAGAAATGGGGTCATTATCTTTCAAACTTTTTTAGAAAGCATTTTATATGCCTTCCAAGCCTGGGGCTGTATTGTTTGTTAAAGTATTTATAGCTTCCTTTACTTCTTTTTCTGTAATAGGTTCTTTTAGCTGTTGTCTGTCCAAGTCTGAAATTTGTGGCAATTTTATTGTTTCTAAAAGGTTGTGCTCCTTGCTCTTTCTTTGGTGGTTTGGTGTTTCTGTTTTAAGTGTTCTTGTACTATCACCATCATATTCCCTATATTAGTTGTTTTCTTCCCAACTTTATCAGCTAATTCATACATTACCCTCTTTCTATTATATCACTATTGTCATCCAGGGGATTTATCTGGGCTTTTGTGCCCTAAGTTCCACATTCTGTTCCATTACCAGTGATCTGGTTCTGTCATATTGGTATCTCCACATCAGTTTTCAGTTCTTCTATTCTTTCTCCATGATCCTTCCCATCTCTATGCTGTTGTTAATTATTTATATAATTTTGCCTATACCTCAAGTATTTGTGGTACTTAGTCTTTTCTTTTTCTGAGCTACTCTTATCATATTTGAGAAAGGCGCATACCTGGTTATGGGGAAGAGCTCCTCCCACATCCTACATAACACTGCAGCATCACACTTCTGCTTAGAGTGCATTGCACCTGCTGCACTGCCCATGCTGCCTGCTGGGCCTGGCTTCTTCCTTTGTTCTGTACCCTCCCAGCTCCCAGCCTTCTTCTGCTGCTTACTGCCTCATTTGTTCCCCTGCCCTCCTCTCTGTTTGTTCTTTACCTTTTCTTGTTTCATTTTCCCTTGCCTCCAGCTCAGCAGCACCGCAGTTCATGCCACCTGCATTTTGCCAGCTTTCTGCTCCATCTGTGGACCACCTCTACCAGGGCATCCTCCTCTCCTCCGCCTTGCATCTGGACAATGACTGGCAGTGTATGCTCTCATTCCAGTGTGTTCCTGCTTCTATGGACTTCCTCTTGGATTCCCTGCTGACTGCACTTTGCTGCACAGCTGCTTTGGTTTGCATACATTATTGCACCTTTCTCTTCCTTGGACCTTCCTCATGGCTGTCCACTGCCACTGTCTACTGGCTTCCCTTCCTCTTTTGCTACACTGACTGCTGGGTTACCTCTTGGCAGCCACAGCCCTGCTGCCAGAGCCTGTGTGCATACCTCTCCACCTCCTGTCTTGCGAATCATGGATAGGGCTTAAGTAATCAGGGTGAATTATTGACATCAGGACATATTGCATAACAACAAATTTTCTTGCCCATGAAGCCTGTTCTACTCTAGGCTTGGTGTGAAAAGCTTCTGTGTGCTGGTCCCTTATTGACACTTCCCAACCTTTGTGCAGGTCCAGACTTACCTACAAACTTATTGTTCCTTGTTTACGTAAATCATCCTTCATGCCTACTACTCCTGGCTTGACCTCTGGACTTCAGCTGCTCTGAACTGTGTTCAACTTTGCAAGTTGTGGCTGTCACCACCTATGTCAATCGGCATGTCATTGCTCATTCAGCTGTTTGCCTGCATTTCACTACATCTGCTTCACTCCACGTGGGGCCTTGGAGGTTCCACTATTACTACTCCACACCTGCCTCTCGACTACTACTCCTCTGCCACTACATCTGCATCATGCAGATCTGATTTCTACTACTACTACTGCTGACCTATGTGCAGGTCCACTTATTTACTCTATCTGCTCATACTTATCTGCTTCATCCTTACAGGGCCTAGAGGTTCATCAAGGACTGTCACGCCTATTTCTATGACCTGCTTCACCCTCATGGCCTGGAGGTCCATCAAACAGTATATCTACCTATTCATACTAAGATCTATTACCAATTCACTTTTACCTGCTTCACCCACTTTGAACTGGAGGTTCCTACTGCTCCGCCCTCTCCAGGTGGCACAGCCTGCACCTAGCTCCTGTGCTTCATAGCCAAGGCCTTCATTTGCAAAGCTTGCCAATCAGAACATGAACCACCTGTCTTCATATTCTGGGTCTGGAGACCTAGTCATGTGGTTACTGGTCTACCTTAGGAAGACTTCTCGCTTTCTGGATTGCTTGACCAATGCAAATTTCGATGCTTTGAATTATTTATGCTTGACCATGGATTCCAGTCTACAATCAGATTCTGCCCTGGACATTTATTTCTTGGACTAGAGTTCACTAGAAGGATGTCTGCCATCTTCACCGACACTCAGATATCAGTAGTTTGATTCCAGCGTCCCTGCTTTCACTGGATCAGGATCTACAACTCTGAATTTTGGATTAGCCAACAACTTAATATCTTTAATATAGGATTACCCTCCTTCAGTATGCCAAGAAGGACAGGCAGGTCGGTAGCCATGGGTCCTCAGAGGTTCCCCAGGGTATTTCTCTCCTGCGTGCTACTGGTCACACTCTCCAGAGTTGGAGGAGATAATTGTATTGATAATTATTATTTTTTTTGGGGGCTCATCCAACCTGACTAAGCATCCTTCCTGTGGTGGGATACAGAGTAAGGCCAAGACATCAAGTCTTAACAAGTTACTCATCAGTCAACGCACTAAGCACTATGCATATACTATCCAGCTCATATGTACTATGATCACTGACTTGCTCATATCTATGCTGGAGTATCTAAGCACTAATCATTTCATACAACTTATACCTTGCAGGCATTGTCCTACCTGCTGGTTTGGCCTCTGTATCAAGAACAATTTATACCATTCAGCCTTGCTGTGGGCAGTACAAGCACTGAGCTATGAACCACACATTACCTCTTTAATATCTTTTTTTAGTGTCATCCCACCATTCCATTAAGTTATCATATAAATCACACACCATTCCTTGCTGTTAAACTATCCATAAGCTCATTCTGAGTTTCCTTTTCTTCTAGCAGTTCTACATTCAATTTCCATGACCCTTTCCACATATTATAGTATCTCCTAAGTTAATATGTATGCTTACTGCTGCATGATCTGTAGTTTCTATTGGTGTTATGTATGCACTTGCAATTGTAGTATTTTGTGGACAAACCAAAAATCTATCCTACAGGATATTCTACCTTTAAAAGTATGTTCTACTTTCTTCCCTACAATCTTATACACATCTATTAATCTGGCTTTTTTAGGATATTTTTAAGTTCTGGGAGTCACACAATATTTTTTGTTTCCTTCCCAGTCTGCTACTAATTCCACAATTAAATCCCCCAATAAAACTAATTTAGCTGTATGTAAAGGGTTCTACTTGTTTCATGAGAGAAATTCTATGAGCTTTCATCTGAGAGTTCTAAATATTTATTATTCTTATGTCTTTCCTTTAATAATTACAGCTACCATTAATGCTCTCCTGGTGAAATATCTGTCATTTTAGAGTTCGGACTTCATGTGTGTTAAAGCCTATTCCCAAACCAGAAAATCTCTCTAACCCTAATGACCAGACTGAGACCCCATCTTTAGTCTTTTTGGCAGCTTCTATATCCTCAATTGTATATAAATGAGTATCTTGTAGCAATACCATTTCAAAAGTCACTAACCTCCTACTTTTATTCCTAATACTATTAACATTACATAAAGTACTGTTTAATTGTGCCATAATAGGTTATTTCACCCTGCCATACCTCTCAACCTCTTGTCTCATGAATCAGGGACAAGGCTTAAAAAATCAGGGACAAAGACCCCAAATCAAGGACATATCTTAAAAACTGGTACTATTCACTCAAGCTTATAGAATAAAGGAATTTGTGTTAGATGCATTTTCTGAAGAAAAACAAGTTTGTAACTTTAATGTTTGACATTATTTTGTGTTATTGATCTCTATGTTCTTTCATAAAAACACAAATTTTATGAGGACAGAGGAAAATTTTGAGGCCAAATCAGGGACGTCCCTGAAAATCAGGGACAGTTGAGAGATATGCACCCTGCTATCATCCTATCTTGTCTTTCTTCCTTTTTTGAAGCTTGAGTATCTACTAGTCACAGTCAGAAGAGTTGTCCTCCTCCTCCCATCCTCCCATTCTGCTGAGAGTCACTCCATTTGTTCCCCCTATAAAGCTCAAACTTGTTTTATAATTGAACAATTTCCTTCCCGGAAGTCCATCTTTTCTTTCCTTATTTGTATTGGCCCTAAGTCCTAGGTCTTGTAAACATGGTAAATTCTTTTTTTGCCTCTCCACTATGTCTGGCTTTCCTTCCTCAGTTTGGGCTTCTTGCTTCTGCTCTCATTGCACTTTTTCAGTTTGATCTAGTCTGGGTTCACTCATTGAGGGTTCATGGCTGGGGACCTCATTTTCTATTCCCTTTCTTCTTCATCTCTTTTTTGCCTCCCACCAGTTTTCTTGCCTCACTTTCTCTTTTTTTTACTAAAGCTAAATATACATTTGCTCCTTGCTCCCCTTGCTGTCCAGGGTCAGGGCTGTTATGGGTTGTCAGGGACAGTTATTGAAGGATTGACCAGATTCTTCACATAGGGTGCATCTTATTTCATTCTTACATGCTGCTCCATAATGACCCAGCTGTCCACATAGGCCACACTTAATTTTTTTCACAGGTGTTGCTAAGGTGCCTCCTATCCCCACACCTATTACACACCCTAGGTTGGCCTGCATAAAATACAACCCTCTGTCCCTTCCTAAAAAAAAAACAATTAGGTAAATGAAAAAGTCTCCATTTGTTACCTCAAGACCACCTTAAATGTCTAGCCTCCAATCCATAAATTCTTTTCATCCAGAATGGGCTCTGGGGTCCTTTTATTTCACATTTTGTCTCAGCCAAAAGAGATCTGCAACATTTACCCCTCATTTCTAAACAAAACAGTAACCACTTTAAAGGCTGGTTTATCAAAGGAATTGCTGCAAAGTTTTCCAAGGGTAGTGTTTCTTAACTGGTGATACAACTTCAACACCTTTCTCGCCAGTTGGATGTTTAAAACTGATGTCATACATAAGATAGCTTGGAATGTGAATTAGAGCATAAATCTCATAATCATAAAATCTCATGCTGTTTTTAATCAGTTGTCTTCCACAAATAACCAGAAGCATCTGCTGTCAATCCTTTGAATTTCAAGTGTACAGCGTTTTGCCTTTTGGCGAGCTCATTTAATTTATTCATCCTGTCTGAAACAGTCTTTACCTCATTTCTCCCCACATTATTACCTTTTGGGTCCCCTTGCTCATTTGGCTTCTTTATCTGTTTGTAGCGTTTGTCTTCTATCTCCATGGAAGATTCCAATTCTGTTTCCACTATATTCTGGGCCCTCTCTTCCATTATTTCTTCTTCTACTTCTGTTTCATTCTTTGTGTTTCCCATTCCTGAAACTTGCTTCCTCTCTTCTTGTTTCTCTTCTACCCCATCCTTTACTTTTTCTTCAATTGGCTTATTCATTTCAACTGATTGTTCTCTATTTGGACCCTATCCTTTTCCATGAAGGTTCTCTTCCAGCCTACACCATGGGACTTCTGCAATCCATTCAGGGTGTCAGGGAATTCCACTGTTTCATCCCTTGTTTCATTACTTAGCTCCCTTTCTCCCTACTCTTAATATGCTTTTCTTTGGCGATTTTTTCTTCAGGGTTCCTTAATTTAACATTGCCAAATAGTTTACTTTTCCACACATTTTGTCTCTGATCCTTCTCAAGCTGAGCCATTTCTGACTCCACTGGCATTCCCCTTTCAGGGTCTGCTACTTCACTCACTACATTATCATCTGTCTCATCTTACTGGCCTGAATTAGCCACATCATCCTGAAGCCTTTGATCTTGACAGGCCTCCTCCTTCCTGTCACTTGCGTTACTCGGTTTACTTTTGCACACTTTTTTGCAATGGCCTGTTCTCTCAGAGATGCTTGTTTGCTAGCTTTTCCACATTATTCTGTTTACTTTCTTCCTCTGTCTCCACAGATGAATCTGCCATTTCAGATTCCTCTGTCACATTATCGAACTGCTACAATTTCTCTCTATCTCTGGTTTCATTCCATTTTCTTCTGCTTCTCGCTTGCTCGATCGTCCATTTCCCAAGTCTCTGGCTTCATAAGGCTGGAGGAGACCCACTCCTCAGCTAAAGTGTCCTTCCACTCACACACACACAGATTGCAACTGAGCTTGTCAGCTGTTCTGCAGCCTTCCCCTACAAAGAGTAGGGGAATTGCCATAGTGTCCTAACCAAATTTCCCCCATTCACTAAAATACCACTAACAGCTTAATCTGGTTCAAGTAAGGATTAATGGCATGTTACAATTTCAGCTGGTTACCATCTGTACTCCCCTGTCATTCTGAAAATGAACTTCTAGTCTTAGCGGCTGAACCATTCATCAAAATCCAAGAAAAATAAATTCCCCATTATGCCTTATGGATTACATATAAATTCAAATCATTCAAAGACCATCTTGACATATAATTTTAATACCTAACATCAAATCAGAGGCCTTAGCCTGATAAAGACTGCCAACATATTACATTTAAAAAACAACAAAGTCACAAATAAGGAACTAGTGGCTTATGGAAAATCTACAGAGATTTGATGCTGCCTCAACAGATAAAATACAGGAAAATGTGAGTTTGATACAGGAAAATGGTCATTTGGATCTGGGAGCACTATAATGATTGTGACTAAACAGCACTATATGGCACCAACAAGAAAATATCTTTGGGTATTTGGTAGATCTTCACAGCCCCTTTGGCTCTGGCTAGAGTTTGTTTTAAGTATATTTTCTTCCCTGTCTAAAGGAAAGTGAACTCTTCCCTTTGCCTGTTTTTCTTTTTCAATACATCTTATTCAAGACATATGGGGCTGCATTTTTAGATGCTTGTAGATGCCTCAAGCCAGGGTGCACTGAACATATAGCATATTGAGTTTAAGGCATCAGCTGGACAATCAGATTGTCTATCCTGTGCACTGATTGCTGCAAGTTAGACTAGCTGTTTGCTGATCTAGCTTGTGTCAATCCCGGATACCATTTTCAGGGGACTTGCACAAAATACAGTATATTGCTAAGCTGCCATAAAATGGGAAAACTGTCTTACCTGCACCTGATGACAAACTGGGCACAGCTGTGGCAATGTGTTTGGTGCAGCTGCACCATAAAATAGTTTGATGCAGGGCTTGACCCAAGCCCTGAATCCACTTTGAGAATCTGTCTCATGTTCTCACTTTATAATTATGGACATAGTGGTCCTAATGTCAACAGCTTAAAGATAAAAGTGTGACCCAATAGAGGACTTATTTTCAATGAAGATCTGGTCCATCACCTTAAGCACTGTCAATGTCATCCTCCAAAGGAACTGAGAACAGATTCAACTAGGAGTTGACCTGGACTACAGGAGGAGGCTCTGCTTGATTTAACAATCACCTTCATTCCCAAACCATCCCTGCTGCAAGCTGCCTGTCAAACAAACTTTCATCTGTGGACAGAACATCCTTCCAGGAGAAAAGTGAGAGACAGGAGTGAGCAGTTGAAGCAGCAGTCTGGCTCTCAGCCAGTGCAGTGTAGTGGTGCCTGGTGGAGCAGAGTGTGTCTAACTCAGTAAATCTAGTGTTAGTGATTTAAAAGTGACACACAAGCTAGCACCATGCGTTACACCAGCCAAGTGCAGTGAGTGAGAGCTGAGAAGCAGCTGTGTCAGTTCACAGACCCTAACCAGTATGACCATCTATCTTACTCACAACCACACCCCTTCCACAGTGATCAGCATCTCTTGTCCTGCAGCACTCAGCAAGAAAACAAACTCTGGTCTGAGCCAATATGGCTACAAGTAACCTGATGGTAGTGAGACTTGTAAGAGGCTGCTTCACCTTACCTTTGTCATAGCAATACATCTGAATTAGAGGTGTGCAGAAAAGATTTCCACTGGCAGAATTTCAGGAAAGCAAAAATGTGGCTTCAAAGAAAGTTTGGAAATCATTTTTGTAACATTTGCAGAAATTCTGCCTTAAAACTGTGGAATAATCTATACAAACTGCATGTTAATTTATTAAACTGTGGAAACAAAACTGCAGAAAGGATCACTGCCAGTGTCAATTCTCAAGCTTTTTAACCACCGTATAATTCATGAATCCACCCTCACAGATCAGAGGTCCCAGTAAATACCTCCAATCCCGTCCTTGGACTCTCTCAGTTTCTAGCAGCCCCAAAACCACTGATCATGGCCACATAAAACATTTTATTTCCCTGATGTCTAGCTGACCCCCTCCTATCCTGGATTCCTTAATCCACAAAAACACGGCAGTCCACTGACATCCCCTCTGTTCCTAGTATTTCCTGTTGTCTAGTGGACCTCACATCCCCAATCCCTTATAAAACAAAATCCCTGTTCCTGGTGTCTAGTGGACTCACCAACCCTCACCCTGACTATTCATTTGCCATCACCGCGATCCCCCATACCCTGCACTTAGTGGGCCACCAGCACAGCCCTCCTCTCCTCCACCACCAGTGGCACACTGAATTGTCAGTGAATGACTGTATGACTGTACAAGCAAGCACTAATTTACTGACAGTTCATGAAACTGTGGATAGAATAAATGTTGCAGTTTATATACATTTTCTGCAGTTCACAAAAAAAGTCAGGGTAAGACTGGAAAATCCATGGAAAATCTCAATTTTACCAATGGCGAAAATTTTTCAATTTCCACAAAATGTTTGAAATTTCATGGAAGTTTCACAAAAGCAGAATTAGAACTTTCGCCCACCCTAATATCCATGGCTCTCACCATGCAGCCATATAAATGGGCACACAAGTGCAACAAATACCAGTAGTCCTAAAAAATGTAAACTATTAATAAAGTATTATACAGAGCATATAAACTCTGAAATAGGTGAAACATCTAGCTGAGAGCCAAGGTGGCATTCTTTACAGTGACTAGAAGTATATATTTCACTCACTACATAACAAGAGACAAGTATCTCAAACTCCACGACAGAATCAGACTAAGTGACTAGAGTGCACTGTAGGTTTGAGACCTAGTTTATTACAGAGGGTCCAAAACTGGTCTGTCATGATATTATAGCTATTTAGATGACAATATTACCATGTTAGAAAAACTTGTAATAACAACAGTACCTCCCTGTCCAAGACATAACCTAGATTCCTGATTAGCAGCTGTTGGTTTCTGCTTTTAACTCCTAACTACACACAGCAAGTTACAAACAAGTTGCGGAAAACAAAGTTGCAAGTTACAAACAGACTCCATCTCGGACTACTCTCCGGTGTTCTGTGTCTGAAAA
Organism: Neoceratodus forsteri; assembly: GCA_016271365.2. Lineage (NCBI taxonomy): Eukaryota > Metazoa > Chordata > Ceratodontiformes > Ceratodontidae > Neoceratodus > Neoceratodus forsteri. Next base: position 490,291,369 of record CM028132.1, on the reverse strand, counting down.
TTCCCTCCCCAAAATACCCACAAAATCATAAAAGTCAGAAATTACTCCAGATTTGACTGGGGGGTTTCTGGATGACTTAAGACTTACTGACTGGTCCAGGGTGCTTGAAGCTTCCAACCCTCAGTGGCAACCTCTTGCTTCATTGACACCTTCAGGGCCCTGCAAGACAGACATGCTCCCAAGGTCACTCATAGGGTGAGGGAGACTGCTATCCTCTGGCTAAAGGTAATCTCCTAGCCCAGATGCGGGAGAGAGACAAATGCTGGGCCCGTGTCAAAGGATCTAATGATCCTTCTAATTTCCAAAGATACAGGCACCTCAGGAATCAGTGTAAGAAGGCTATCAGGCAGCAAAATGTGACTTCTGTAAGTCTGCCGTGATAGTTCTGCGGAGATCCTAGAGGTTTTGAAGGAATATCAAATCTCTTGTCAGAGGGTCCACCATCCGGGGTGCGGGACATGGTTATAGATGGAGTCTCATGTAACAACCCTCATACCATAGCCAACTCCTAAATACCCACTTCACTGACCTTTTGGCCCTCACTTCCCTTTTCACTGCTGGTGAGAGCTTGTCTCTCACCCTCCTCCATGTGGCAGGAAGGTCATCCCCTTGGAGTATGTTTAATCTCAGGGATGTATCAGTTCAGTACATTCAGAGATGCCTTGCTGCTCTCTCCCAGCATTCTAGTCCAGGCCTTGACAACCTGGAACCTAAGCTTCTAAGCTTGGTGCTGTTTACATTGCCTCTCCAGTAGCTCCATCTTTAATCTATCATTTAGCTCGGGATAATCTCTGATATCTGGAAGGAGGCGAGGATAGTCCCTGTTCTGAAGCAGGGCAATCCTAAACTACCTGACAACTATCGCCCAATTGCTATCCTCCCATCCCTTAGTAAACTCCTAGAAAAGGTGGTGGCCAAGCAACTCTCAGAGTACATCCATACCCATGAGCTGCTGTCCCCAGCCCAGCATGGCTTTTGAAAGGACATAGCACCACAACCGCCTTTGATTGGTTACATCAAGCATCAGGTCAGCCATGGACCAGGGCAAACTCTTGGGTGCCATATTTATTGATTTGTCAAAAGCCTTTGACCTTGTTGACCACAAACTACTTGGAGCACAGCTATGGACACTTGGACTCTCTCCCCATGCCATGAAATGGCTAATGAGCTACCTGAATGGTAGAAAGCAGTGTACCTGCTTCAACAAGGCCCTCTCTGAGCCCAGGGCAGTGACCTCAGGGCCCCAGGGCTCGGTTCTGGGCCCTCTCCTATTCTCCCTCTTTATTAACCAACTACCCATGGCAATCTCCCACTGCCGAGCTACCTTGTATGTGGATGACCTGGTGATAGTGGCTCATTCTCATAATGCCATCGCCCTAAACCAGTGCTTGTCTGATGATTTCAACAAAGTCTTGTCCTGGGTTACAAACCACAAACTGGTTCTGAACCTGAAACAAACACAGGCCATTCTCTTTGGTTCCATGGACAAAATCAAAGCCTCATCAGCCTTGCTCAACATTACTAGTGCGGTGGCCCTAGCTCCCTACAGTGACCTCAATCAAATATCTTTAGCGATTATTTTGCCTTGCATTTGAAACTTGTTCAGGCTTGGCCACAGTAACTGTGAAGGGAGGACTCACTTTGTGACCTGTGATAGTCATAATCTGGCAAGCTTCCATGCCAGAGTCATTAATGAGTGCAACTGCCATGTCTCTGAGTGAATAATTGGTAAATATTTTACTGAAGTCTGCCTCCTTACAAATGCAGGGTAACATACTCCCTATATAGTTGACCCCATTGCATCATCTATACACCATTCTTCCATGGTATCAAGAATTGATTGATCCAGCTTTTAAAGGGTGCAGAAACAAGGTACATGGATTAGGAGGCAATTTGGATAGATTTTATTTGTAGCTTTTAATAGCACAAAGAGGTCATTTAGTTGTGCAAACATGCAACCTGTTGTACATTGTCTTGAGGATCAATCATCTCCCTATGATTTTTGTCTCTTCATTAGTATTGCACACTGTCTTCTACTGAGTTGATTTCAAGTGAATTTACTGTTAGCTGCCTAACTCCCTCATTGCCCTTATGAGCAAAATGCAGTTGCATGTCAATCCAGACTTCATGACCGAGTCTGGGGGCTTTGTCTGGTGCAATTGTCTCTGTGTTTCATAAACTAATTAGCTAATTTATTGCTAGAGGGACACGGTGTTCTGCCTTGTCCTTCCCTGCTTCCTGAAATGCTTCACTACAGGTTTAAATACATGGTTAGATGTATTAAGATCAGTGTCTGCCATCAAGTTTATTGACCTACTGAGAGGTGGGTCATTGAGAAACCTGTTAAGCCCTGACCTCAGGTGAACATTACTTCTTAGACCGTATTCTTTGCTGTTGCTGTTTCTGACAGTGCTATAATATGCTCATAGAATGTTGTTTAGTTCAGGAACAGTAATGATGGCAGTCTATTGTTAAATTATTTTGCTAACACCAATCGGAAAACATATTTGGTGCCTGCCTTGTTTGCTTTTGTGTTGATTGTTTGTGGCTCTGTAATTCAGGTTGGAGCATTTGCTCAGAAGTAATATCTTCACAATGGTACTACTTTGCCCACACATGACTGGATGAAACTGGTAGGAAGTGAATGCCCGCCAAGTTTGAGCTTACAGGAGCGGAGGTTACTGATGCTGTGGACAGCACAACAACTCTTGGGTTACTGGTCTCAGGCATTTTTGAGCTGGAGGGATGGCAGGCAAAGAACCCGTAATGACAGGTGAGTGTTCTGGGAGAACAGTGCAGTTTTCTGGTTGAGGTGCCTTTAGTGACCACAATATGTCATCTTTTTGCAGGATCAATAAAGTCAAACATTGCTTCGATGTTGTTTTTAATCTCTTTGTTGATGAAGCATTGGCATTTAGTGTGGCTGAATATGGCAGTTGGTATGGTCCCAAGAAGGAGTTGGAGTGATTTTTCTGATATTGACTGTGATGCTGTGGCTGGCTGGCACCTCTTGCATTGATTATTGTTGGATTTACAACAGATTTGAGGTACCAGCCAGTCAATGTGATTACCAGTTGGATGTACCCATGATATAATTATTTCTAAACATTCCAAACCAGTTCTAAAATTCTAAGTCCACTTGCCCAGTCTATCTACTACTCAGGGGTTTACCTAATTTTCCACTGCATAAAACATTTTGATTTTAAGTTCAAGTCTGTAACATGGTTTGTAATATGTTTATCAGTTGCATTGTTTATTAAATTTCTTTTGAGTACAAAACAGTAACATTTCAAACATATCAAGGGTATATAAATCCAAAATTTAAGTAGATTGCTCTACAAATACACATTAAGTAAGTGGCCTGTGGTGGAGGCTGGAGGACCAACAATGACCAGCTCCAGACAAAGGTGGGAAGCAGGACAGACACTAGCATCATTGCATGCCATGCATCCAAGGGAAGTGCCACAGGTCACAAAATCCCCAATCCTGAGCATGATTCGCTGGTCCACCACCATCCCCACTTTTACCAGTGTCTGCTGGTTGAGTATCATCCTTATGGCCCCATCATGGGGTGTAAGCCAGGCTGAATAACAATCACTGTGGGGAAGGGTGCTGCTGGCTGCTCCACCAAGGAGTAATCCTGAGCACAGGGGCTCAGTGTGTGGCATTGCCGAGCTCCCTTGGGAGAGGGTTGACCAAAACACTACAATAAACAAAAGTATGCATGAAGTATATTTCTGTAATCAGTATTGCTAATTATTTACAGTTCCCATGCCTCTTATGCGTATGAGAGTGTCTACTAAAGTCCTTTAAATACCAGAGCTGAACAGCTTTGCTTCACAGTTCCCTGAATCAAAGAACTTACAGGAAGGCACTCTACTGTACACATTAACATGCAAGATAAATTGCAGTGCACAATCTTTCATACAGTAACTTCTGCTCTATGGTAAATCACTTAAAGGTAATATCTACCCAGTAGGGAGAAACAAACTGCATCTGTCTGTCTGTCTGTCTCTCTCTCCCCTTTCTCCCAGCACACTCATGTCATGTTCCTGAGCAGGATATGCTATCATTCACAGGCCACCCGTGAAGTAGTAGTGAGTGACTGCTTTTTATTTAGCAGTTTTACATTAATTCTTATACAAATAATCCATTAAATTATTTCCTTGGCTTCTGTCAAATGTGCCCAACTTTGGCCACTTTTATGCATTTTTTCATGTTTTTTCAAATATTTTTGATAAATCAGAACTAATCAGAGAAATAATCAAACAAATCAGAACTTCACAGTGTTCCAGTTCTTATTTAATCAGGCCCAGAACTTGACTGAGTTCTCCCAGCCTTGGTGCCCAATCCTCGGCACTGACTACTGCCCCCATTTTCATTGTGCAGCACCAAGGAGCCATTCCTGCTGCCCTAAATATAACACCAACACTAGGGTGCTCAATCCCCAAGATCAATACTGAAATAAACCCTTCCTCATAGACTTTTACATTGCTTTATGCCTTAAAAAATGTCTATCAATATCTTGCTTGCTGCTAGTAAGCTTGCCGCATGCAACTCTGCCCTCAGCACACAAACAGCCTCTACCCTCCTCCATTACCTACTGGGCACCTAATGCTGTAATTCTCTGGAACAAAGACACAACTTCACTCTTAACACGGACTAGGGAATGAAGAATGGCCTAACTCTGGAAGTGGTGGAGGATATGAATACAGTGCTGGGCTTCAAACAGGCATGGGATAGGCATACAGGAGCAATACAGATGAGTATGCATAAACAGGCCTTTGACAGAGTAAAGACCTATGGCACATTCATAAAGTAGAAAAGTGGGCAGACTGGATGGGTCTTGCAAAACTTTTCTGCCATCAACTTCTATGTCTCTATGAGGAAATCAGGTACAGTACATGGTTCAATGTATTTCAATGGGCTTTTATACTTCTCCTCATAACCTGGTCATTTTGAATATTTCTTCCACCAATTTATTTTGTTTAAATTAAGTCAACTTTGATAAATATTTGGATACAGTCATCAAAATGAAAATAACACAGAACAATAAACAGGACAACAGCAACTGTCTCCTCCTCCCACCCCAACCCCCCAAAGAGTGTGTCATTCAACCCATTAAAAGAAAGCAAGAGCTACTACCAAACTAAAAGATAAGTATGTAAGTATAAAGGGGAACCAGAGAGAACTCAGAAGGCAACCCTAATTCAGATTGAGGGCAAATAGCCTACCCCATTTTTGTTGAAGAGAAGCATTCTGTAGTAGGTACTGGCAATCAGGTGTTGTGTCCCAGTATGAAATAGTTGATTTGTCTAAGCAGTATGTAAGGACCAGTTTTTTAACAGCCAGGAAAATAAGAGGCTTATGGTAGCTCTGCTTTTGACCACAATCAAGTAGTAATCCCTAATAGCACAGATGTTTTGTTTAGAGTGAAGAGACCATCCAGCCCTGGTAGGGATCAATACATGATTCAATGAACTCCAAAAGAGGAGACCTTGTTACAGGACCACAGAACATAAAGGAGTATGCCATCTGCTTTGCACATCTGGAACAGAAAGGTGAGAGGAGGCGCCCATCTTAGCTACTTTGACATGGGTATAACACATGTTGTTTAGATGTGATATTGGGTAAGATATAATCAGTCTTGGGTTAGTTATATGTAAAGGTCTTTCCAAATATGAGCCCAGATGAGTGTAGAGTCTTTCAACAAGGCCTCCCAGACTTTGGAGCCAGTAGGTAGAGAAGGGTGAAAGGTGACGAGTAAAAGTGAATATATAAGAGAAGTCCCATGAGTTCTAACTGCCAGATCTTGTATCTGAACCAATAGGCTATCAAGACCAGAGGCCTTTGAGGTGGGGCCAAACTGTTGTAGCAATAGATGTAATAGCTGATAGAATATGAAAATATATGCCAGACCCAACTGAAACTTTGTCAATATCTCTGAGAGGAAAGAAATGAGATCTGGGAGTAGAAATCAGAGACCCTCACCATGTAAAGATTTAAATCTAGTGAACTTTATTCATTTTATAGAGATACACACGATAACAAAAAAAATAACCAGAGAAAAACAAGACTATAACTGTTTACAATAATATGCTAGTGGGATAAATCAAAAAATTACTACCTCCAACAAAAATCTCCCCCAAACCTCCTACCTAAAATACCAACCCCCAACACATATCCCCCAGCGGGAATGCTTTATAGCTTGATTACTACATGTGTAACCTATTTTAATGGTAAGTTGGTCCCGATTACAGATTGAAATCAAACAGCTCTAACAGTTTGTCAGGAGGCACAAAAACAAACCAAGGATTCAACTTGCCTGTAGTTAAAGCTTGCAATTTCCCCTTTTGTGATAAGCCAGAGCTTGATGTTTAACACTAGCAATTAACTGCTCTGCTCTGAACGAAAAGGACAACTCGTGCAGCCACTCTGAATCGGTAATGAGTACTTGATCCTTCCAATGCCTTAAAACTAATTTCTTAACCACTAGTGATATTAAAGCCATATGATATCTTCTTTCCTTAACCTGGATTCTCCATGAAATCTAATGACACAGATTTCCTGAGTAAATAGCCCTACCAAATGTAAAAGTGGATCCAGATTGTCTTTGATTTGTGTCCACAAAGGCGACTTTCACACATGTGCAGAAAATATGTAACAACGAACCCACTTCCAGATTACATCTGGTACATAGTGAAATACTTATATGGCCCATCTTCACTCTGGCATGTAATATATATTGTTTGGGATTTTATATTGAACTAGCCTATACCTGTCCTGAGAAATATAGGTATAAAGATCCTTCAAAGGAGAGCCAATCAAGTTCTATGTCTGGTACCAGGTTATCCACACTATGGAACCTTTTGGGGAGGGAGGGTCTGGAAAGGTGAGCAAGATTTTATATATTATAGAGATTCCATGGTGTTGGCAGGCTGGGCCTGAGATGTGTTGCAAGAGTTCCCCAAACCTGGAGGGCTGTAACTCTTGTGACAAATAAGTTGGTTAACACGTGTCGTAACTGATATACCTTAAAATATGTCCATGAGAAGAGACTAAATTTATGAATTATTTCTTGGGAAGTAAGCATAGAGATGGTGGAATAAAAATCTGAGATTTGAGAACTTTCTGGTATCTTCAACCAGGTCACTGGAATAAGTGCTCCCCATCTTAATATTAGGATTAAGGAAAATGGACTGAGTGAAATCCTTGGTTGGGTTTAATTTGTGGTGGTTGGCTAATTGGGAAGAACTCTGAGCAATACTCCAATGGGAATTGGTAGGGTCAATGGGAGAGCCTTAGCTGTGCGTAAACTATATTCATAGGCTCTAATCTATTATTAGTAAGCAGAGTAGCTTCCAATTGCAGCCAGATAGGTATGTACTCAGACAATGGTTGTCCCCTTGGTAAGGAAAGTTATTTACCACATTTATAAAGGTGACCTGCCCAGTAATATAATAATAAATTGGAGGCTAAGTCTCCCCAGATCCCTAGGGAAACACAATCTGTGATATGCTCTGGGCAGTTTTATCAAGCCAGATAAAGAATAAATATCCGCATGTATCTGTTTAAAAAGGATAAGGGAGCCAAATATTAAACAAATTAAGGGGCAAAACACTCTGGGAAGGACATTCATTTTGATAGTATTACTCCTACCCTAAAGAGATACTGAGAGAGATCTCCAGCACGAAAGATCTTGTTGTATAGTAGTCCAGAGATCCGTGAGATTGAGTTTCTTTAGGAGAACTGGGTCCGTAGTGAGGTAGATTCCCAGGTATTTGATATAACAGGGAGCCCACTTCACTCCGAAAGAACTAAAAGTACGTTTAAGTGTAATACAATTTAATGGGTAAATTTCTGTTTTATTAAGATTTAGTTTATAGTTAAGAATTGTCCAAAAGTATGACTTATATCCAAGGCTGCCTTTAAGAAAGAGACTGGATTAGGTAGGTGAATCAGGATATCATCTGCATAAACTGATAATTTGGGGTTCAATCCACTAATCTGGATACCTTCTATTAGTTGAGATGCTTTTAGGTTCCTAAGTAGTGGTTCTAAATATAAATTAAATAGGAAGGAGAAAGCGGAAGCCCTGTTGTGTGCTTGTGTGAAGGGAAAAGAGAAAGATAGTAGCCCATTGCACCTAATTCTTGCTGATGAGGAGCCATACAACACTTTAATCCACTGAATGAACCAGTAGGGACCCCATTTTTGCAGTGTTTCCCAAAGGAACACTCCAGTCTACCTGATTGAATGCTTTTTCTGCATCCAGCGATATCAGCACCATTGGGGAGAGTTGGGACTCTGCTACTCGAAAAGATGTGTCAATTTCGAATATGATCAGATGATGATCTGCCTGATACAAATATAACTTGTTCAGGACTGAGGTCAGGCCCACACCTTGTCAATTCTACTAGCCAAGATTTTTGCTAGTATCTTGATATCACAATTCAACAATGATATGGGCCTGTAGCTAGCAGGGTTAGTGGGAGGTTTATCCGGCTTAAGTAAAGAATGCTAGTTGCTTCTAGCAATGAGTGATCTAGAGTATCACCAGACAAGAGATAGTTATAAAACGCAGAAGGATTGGGACTAGTTCTTTGTGAAACATTTTATAGAAATTAGAAGGAAGACCATCTGGTCCTGGGGCTTTGTCTGAGGACAAAGAAACAATTGCCAATTCTACTTCTTGTGGAGATAAATCTGCTGGCAAGAGATTTTGATGGTCTTTTGTAAGGGAAGGAATATCTATAGATGTAATATAAGTTATTAATTCTCCATAGATGGACGAGTGTGTCTTTTCGAATACAGAGCAGAATAAAATTGCTCATAAACAGTGACAATATCCCTCAGATGGGTTTTGATTACCCCATTAACATCTTGGATCACAGGAATATTTCTGAAGCCTCAAGTTTCCAAAGGCACAATGCTAACAAATGGCTTGCTTTACCATGCTCAGTATATTTCACCTGAGTCCGAATAATGGCCAATTCAGCTTTTCTTGTGCCATAGAGGCATATTGATTCCTTAACCCTAGGAGGACTATTACTTGGAAAGGGAGATGAGCGGATAGGGATTGTTCCAAGGTCCGAATCTGAGCCAACAGGGAAAGTGCTTGTGCTTCTTTTACGCTTGTGGTAGACACAAACCTAATGAATTCTCCTCTTAAAAAGCATTTCAAAGCACACAAGACATGGTCAATCCACGGGACGGAGTTTAGATTTTGCTCTAAAAAGGACTGAATAAGAGAGGAATTCTAGAAACCATATGGTCATCTTTCAGAAGCTGAGTATTTAATCTCCAAGAAGGATATTTTTCGTAGTTAGGTTCTAAAACCATGGAGATCCAAACTGGAGCATGGTCGGATAGAACAACAAGCTCTATACCTGCATTAAATAGACTGGATAAAAGTGAGTGACTTATTATTATATAATCCAGTCTCGATGAAGATTGGTGAACCACAGAGTAAAGGTGTAGGTGCAGGAGTCTGGATGCAGTAACCTTCAGGGATCACACAAACCTAGAAAATCCAGAAATTCATGCAGGGCTCTCTGCACAGTGGATGTGGGTCACTAGGGGCACTGGAGCGATCTAGATCCTGAGTCTGTGGCAGATTCCAGTCGCCACCCAGTATTGTTGGTATCGGCATTGGGGGTTATCAAATTGGTGAGATTTGTAAAGAAGGTGGAATTCCTCCCACTGGACCATAGACACTGCCCAGGAGCACCCTGGTTTGACTCAATAAGCCAACCATCAGTATGTATCTCCCTGTGGGTCTGCTATAACCTGGTCTGCTTGAAAAGATATGACCGATTGATTAAAATGGCCACTCCCCACTAGCAGTCGAGTTTCCTGAGGCAAAGATTTGCCCAACATTTTGCCTTCTCAACGGTGCTTCACTAGGTAACAAATGAGTCTCTTGAATGAAAGAGGTATCGAGTGCAATAATGCTAAATGGTTAAGTATTTGATATCTCTTGGTATTTTATGTGCACCCCTGACATTCCATGACATCAATTTTATTAATCTACTAACCATTTACACTACTTGAGAACAATGACCATACAGCAGATTGGTTTGTGATTGATGACCTCGCTGTCCCCCACAACAGTATTCAGAGTAGCATGACCAAAAATAAATGCAATTCAAATACTCAGACATATACCAAAGTAATGATATTTGACACATAATACCAAAAGAAAAGGTAAGGAAAGTCCACCCCATCATATTATCCCACCGTATAACCTTGGCCTGATAAAGTCTCAGGATATTCCATTCTACCCTATGAACAATACAACTATATACAACAGTCTCAACAGACATCCATAAACATGAACCAAATATAAACCTAGCCAATCCATGAGACCAGCTCCTTGCAACCCTACAAATACCCTGTGTACTTAAGAACCAACCCTGAAGGTTAAAGAATAACTGTATTCTAAAGTGCTGAAAAATAAAAAGCTGTGTTCCAGTAGGTAAAACAAAAGAGATTGGAAGCATTACAGGGCCGACCCCAAAAACTAGCCCACTGTGCAACTCGACCTGAGCCTACATTGAGTTGAGCAACCCACTCCCCTCTGAGTTAAGAAAATAATCAGCTTTTGCATTAATTTACCTGCAAAGAACGATTACTCCCAATTTGTACATTATGTCAACGATGATAAATTAACTATAAAGAACCAGAGATTCCCTGACAAATTGCAAAATTACCCTGAAAACATCCACAGAGGGCAGCCTAAGTGGCAAAATTAACTGTTATAATAGACGCACCATGTCCCTCTAGCCCTGAAGCCACTCGGAAAAGGAAAAAGAACATTAACAACATATTAAACTTACCTACCCTATAATAACTATTTCTTAAGCCAAAGGTATCCCTTAAAAGAAAGTCCTAGTAGACCTCGATGCAACAGGATTACCACGATAGAAAAATAGAGCCTAACATGGGAAGAATGTAAGGGGAACTAAGTGCAAGATGCACTCTGCCAGCCCTGCTTTAATTATAACCCCAAGCAGAGACGACCGTATACTATCATTCCTCCTGATTATCGTTGAATTGAGTATTAGCTCATTACTTCCCATGGTATCAAACATGCTGAAAAGGTGGAATAGATCCACGTTAAACCATGGAGCGAAACTCTCATCTCCTATACCCCCACAGGATCCGCATCCATTTGATAAGAAACTTGAAATCACATGTAAAATTAGCAGCTTAAAACAAACTGCTTCTCTGAACCGCCACCCATCAGAAAGAAAAAGTAAAACTAATACATGTCCAACTAAGTAAGTCCACCTTTGTTTATATTGATGCTCATCCCGGTTTAAACAGTTCTGGTAGCTGGCTCGCAAGATCTGTTACTGACCTGAAGGGGTGACTATATGCAATCCAGCTGCCTGACAGAGATACTTGCAACCTTGCTGGATATGACATCCTGAATGGAATGCTTGCCGCCACCAACTTGGCTACTACTGGATGAAAAGTTGCCTGTTTCTGTTGAACTTCATATGGCAGGTCTTGCATGATACACAATTTAGACCCTTCCCACATTATTGCTTTCAATTCCTAAACCTTGGACAAAACATGCTGATGCTCAATGTAACTAAGGAATTTCAGTATGATGGGTCTAGATGGCTCTCCTGGCTGGGGTCTCGGGAGGAGGGAACGTTGGGCTGTCTCAATTTGATATGCTGAATTCAGTGGTGATGGGCCTACCAACTTTTCTAAGAACTTGAATAAAAGAAATTGTATTATTGCCTTCTTCTTTTCTGGTAGGCCAAGGATTAGAATATTATTTATTCTGCCGTGCCCTTCTAAATCCTCCGTCTTCATCTGTAGCTTCTGTACTTGTTTCCACAATGAAATCAGCTCGGGTCCTGCTTGTCCTTCCATATTTCCATCAGTGTAGTTGGCCTCGCATCTCCCACCTGCCTCGATAGCTCCAACATGTTGCCACGCAAGGATTTGAGATCCTGCCTATATCCTTCAGGGTCTCTTTAAAAGCTTCCAACTCTTGCAGGAACTTTCTTCCGTGAGCAGAATTGGTTGATTCAAAGGGGTCACCCTTTCTCCCTGCGCTCTGGATTTTTGGCTGCTGCTTTTCAGGTGAAGTGGGTGGAGCATGTCTCAGCTGGGCCAGCTTCATTGTGACCTCCGTTGTGGGATGACTGCCCTGAGTCCGATGCATCCAGGCACACCAAAACTATGCTGAGTGCAGGTACTCAGTGCCTGATAGCAAGCTCTGCAATGGATTATTTAAAACTAGAGCAAAATAACTTTTAAGGAGGTAAAGGAGCGGGAGCTCAAAACAGTGTTGCTTCTAACTTGCTTGCATCACGTGACATGAGGAAGCCAGCTGGGACGCAGCATACTGTCTCCAATTTTAATGTTTTGGTTGAAGAGGATAGGCTGAGATGTGTTTTGAGTAGAAGAACCTTTAAGGAAGCACATAATTAAGAGAATTCTTTAACAGATGTACCTATTGCAGAGGAACACAGGAGTATCGATAAAGATTTCCAAGGAGTGAAAAGATAATAGAGGGAGAGAGAGACTGTGGTTGTGAAATAGTTGGGACTCTATTTCTAACCAGATGGCAATATTGTCATCATCAGCCATATTTTGAGAAATAGAAAGCCATTTGCTACATTTATAAAGGTGGCTGGCCCACTAATAAAGCAGAAAATTTGGCAGCCTAAGACCACCTAACTCCTTAGGAAGCCCTAGTTTGAGATATGATCACCTAGGGACTTGTCTACCCAGATAAAGGTTGCTACTAATAAGGAATGTGTCTGAAAAGAGGAAGCCAGATGATAATGAGCTGCTGACGCCATCTGGCCAAAAGTGTTACATTTCAGAATTAGAATAAACATACCCCAAGTAAACTGCATACCAAAAGTAGATTTCTGTGTTACTTCATTTTAAAGTTATTAGCCATGCTGTACCCTGATTTCACTATCTGTTCAAAATGTCTGTTTCAGCCTGTTTCACTGAAGAGCTGCCGCTGATGTCACCTAGGGACCTTACAGTCTAGTATTTCCTGTCAGCAAACTTATAGGACCTGTTTATCTAAAGTTGTATAGTTCATGTGCAATGGTTTTCATAAGTAAAACAGGTAGCATGATTTAGTAAATATTGCTTTAAAACTTTATTTTGCAGGCTTTGTAACAAAACTGCCAATATTTTGTCTGGGTGCCTTTTATAAAAATTATTTTTCTTCAGTTGCTGAATGCTGGGTCATCATAGCACAGTGTTGAGAGGTTTGCAGACTGAATGAGTTTCTGATGCGAAAGGATGAGCTCATTCACGCTTATCAGTCAACTGAGGCAGCTTCTAAGAATGGCAATTTAAAACAATTATCTCTTCTCCTTGTCAATGGGGTGGCAGACTCATCTGTGTTCTACTCTAAATTACAATGATCATTTTGCCAGTGCTAACACTTCCATCCAGAGTAGGAATTAACATATATAAGGCTGCTATTAAAACATACTGTAATGCAGACAATGACAAAACAGCAGTGAAAATACTGTATCAACCATACACTAAAAGCAGCAAATACAATTTACTAACAGGCACATTAGAGTAGCACTCCAGATGGCTTCAGCAGCCTGAAGGCATGCTGACTTAGCATCCAGTAACCGTGGAGAAATAGACCACAAAAACAGCATTAAACAATACAATTGTATCAACTTTGTTACAAAACCTGAAACGTATCATTTTATGGCAATGTTTACTGACTGATGCTGCCTATTTTACTTGTGAAAACCATTGCAGATGATCATTACAACTTTAGAGAAATCGGTTCTATAAGCTTGATGACAGGGATTACTAGACTTTGAGGTCCCACATGACATCATCATCAGCTCTTTACTGACAAATTCTTTTATTGCACAGGTAGTGCAATCAATGTTACAAAATGGCTAATAACTTCAAAACAAAATAACATACACATCAAGTTTCTTTTAAGAGATTTACTGGGAGTATGCTTATTTGGATTTTCCATCAACCAAACAAAAAGCACACCCCTCAGTCATAATTTCAAAGTACAAAATGCACTTTATTCTGTTACAAAATGCCATAACAATGAGGCAGTCCACACATAGACCACAACTTCCCGACCAGTTTCAAACCAACTAGTACATCATCAGGAGGATAGTAATTCTATTGGTTGTCAGGCTTATATAGTAAAAACTCTTAAAGTGACAATACATACATCAAATATATAAATATGTAACATACAATTATCTCCAGAAAACAATCACCATACATTATTTATACACCATATTCAAACAGTGATGTAGAAACATAGACTTTGACAGCAGATAAGGACTGCTTGGCCCATCTAGTCTGTCCATTTCCCTACCATGATAGGCGCAGATCCTAGTTAACCAACAGCCTATTTCTTCTGACCCCTCACAAGAATTGCCTTATGTCTGTCCCATGCATTCTTGAATTCTCCACAGTTTTAGACCCCACAACCTCCTCAGGAAGGCTGTTCTATGTGCACTACCCTCTCTGTGAAATTATACTTCTCGCATTGCCCTGAACCACCCCCATCTTTAAATTGTGTCCTTGTTCTTGCACGCTCTTTTCTGAAAGATGCTACCCTCTTGGACTTTGTTGATTCCACTGAGGTATTTAAAAGTTTCTATCATGTCCCCCTCTCCCTTCTTTCCTCAAAGGTATACATATTAAGCTCCTTAGTCTCTCCTCGTACAGCTTCTCTTGCAGACCCTGCACCATTTAGTTGCCCTCCTCTGACTGCCTCTATCCTGTCTAAGTCATTGTGGAGATGGGGTCTCCAGAACTGGACGCAGTACTCAGATGGGGTCTCACCAACTGTCTGTACAGAGGGTTAACAACTTCCTGTTTTCTGCTGGTGATGCCTCTCCTATGCATCCCAGTATACCCCAGCCCTCCCTACTGCCTTCTCACATTGCTTGCTAACCTTAAGGTCATCTGATATGATTACCCCAGGTCCCTTTCCTTTTTGTTGTTGTTACTACCTCACCCCATTGTGTAATCTTCCCCAGGGTTCTTGTTCCCAGGTGCATTATTTTGTACTTCTTTGCATTGAATCCTAGCTGCCATACTGCTGACCATTACTCCAACCTTGCCAAGTCCCTTCTCATCCTTTCCACGCCTCTTTGTGTATCAACCCTGTTGCAGATCTTTGTGTTGTCTGCAAAGAGACATACTTTTCCTTCCAGTCCTCTACAATGTCACTTATAAAACATTAAAAGGACTGGACCCAGTACTGAACCCTATGGTACCCCACTAGCAACTCCTCTTTCTTCAGAGAGGACTCCATTTACAATTACCTTCTGTGTCCTGTTGTCCAGCCAGTGTTTTACACAGGCTACCACCCTGGGACCCACTCCCAGGCTGGTTAATTTGACTATTAATCTTTTGTGTGGGACTGTGTCAAATGCCTTGCTAAAGTCTAGGTAGGACATGTCAACAGCCCTCCCTGGTCTACTACTTTGGTCACCCAGTCAAAGAAATCTATTAGATTCATCTGACATGACCTTCCGCTGTGAACCCATGCTGCCTTGGGTCCTGTGCCCCACTGGCATCTAGGTACTCAACATTTCTTTCCTTCAGAAGTAACTCCATCACTTTTCCTACCACAGAGGTCAAACTGACAGGTCTGTAGTTTCCTACCTCTGTCTTGGTCCCACTTTGTGGAAGGGAATCACATCTGCCTTCCTCCAGTCCTCGGGTACCACACCATTCTCCCATGATTTATTAAAAGTGTAGTCAGTGGTTTCACTAGTTTCCCCTTAATTCTTTTAGAATTCTGGGGTGAATTCCATCAGGCCCCATTGCTTTGTCCACCTTCAGTTTTAGGAGTTCTTGCAGAATCCTTTTTCTGTGAAAGGACTGGGACTGACCCCCATCATGAGTGCTTCTCTTAATTGGATTAGGCACTTCCTCCTCCTCTTTTGTGAATACTGAGCAGAAATATTCATTCAGTATCCTTGCTTTTTACTGTCTCCTCTGCCCCTCCACTGTTCATTCTATTCAGCCTCACTATCCCTCCCTTTGTCTTTCTACGCTCTCTGATGTACCTATAAAAGTTTATCCCCTCATTAACAAGTTGGCTATCTGTTCCTCAGTTTGGGCCTTGCTTTTCTGACTTCCCTACCTGCTTCCTTCTGCCTTAACTGGTACAGCTCTCTGTCCTGCTCCTTCTGTGTTTCCTACATTTCTGGAATGCTATCTTTTCTCCCTGACTTTCCCAGCCACCTCTTTTGTGAACCATAGTGGCTTTTCTTTCATTTTGATTTGTTTAGTTGCTTCACACAAAGGGTTGTTGCCTCTGTGATGGCAGTTTTGATGGTTCCCCATTGTTGCTCCACCCCTCATTCTAGCCTGCTTGCTAGTGCTTTTCTGAAGCACTCTCCCATCTTGCCAAAGTCAGCTCTTCTGAAGTCCAGTACCTCACTTTGTGATGGCTTGACTCTGTAGCTGAGTTTAACATGAACCACACTGTTTGATGTTCACTTGTTCCCAGATGGCAACCCACTTCTAGATCTGAGATCCCTCTCACTGCCCCATTTCAGAGTATGAGATCTAAGATTGTTCCCTCATGAGTGGGTTCCAAAACTAGTTGTCTGAGGCCTGCCACATGTAGGGCATTGAGAATGGTCCTGCTCTTGGATGTGGCTGCAGCAAATGTGCTCCAGTTAATATCTGGCATATTCAGATCTCCCATCAACAGTATCTCCCTTTCTCTGCCATCCTAAGAATGCCGTCTATCATATCCATGTCCATTCCTCCCTGACATGGGGGTCTGTACACAACCCTGTGCAGACTGTGGGGCCCTTTCCAGTCTCCAAGGTGACCCACAGTGCCTCCTCTCCTCCCTGTTTACTCTTTTGTTCAGTTGCTTTTATCCTTCCTTTACATAGAGAGCTACTCCTCCCCTCTTCTCCCTTGCCTGTCTCTCCTGCAAGTTATGTACCCTGGTATGAACATCCCAGTCATGGCTCTCTGTGTACCATGTTTCTGTGACTGCTATGATATCCAGGCATCCCTCTTCCATCAAGGCCACCAGCTTGGGAGTTTGTTGTCCAGACTGTGGGCATTGGTACTCATTACCCTCCATTTCTTGATAGCCTTACTCCTTTTGCCCCATCCTGTCCTTCTTGCCTTTTTCCTTTCCCCATTTAACCTGCCCTTCTCCCAAGCAACACCTCTATGTTGGTGTTTACCGTACTACCATGATTTTTTGAGGCTAGGATTTCCTATGCTGCTTTCAGTGCCTCCCCTTGGCTGAGTTTAAATGCTGCCAGTGAAGCATTTAAACCCATCACCTAGGATCCTGGTTCCCTCCTGGACAGATGCAGCCCTTCATGCCAGTATGAGGCTTGCATCACTCCAGGTGGACCCCAGTCTGATAGGCCAAATCCCTGAGCTCCACACAGTTTTTCAGACCACTGGTTAGATCCCATGGTGTGGAACACCCTAGCCTCTCCTCCGACATAGATGGGCAGCACCTCCGAAGAAGGTTACCATGCGTGCTACTTGTCTAAGGCCCTCCCAATTCCACAAACTCTTCCTGCACTTTCTAATCCTTTCTTAGTCAGGTCATTTGTCCCTAGGTGGACAATGACATCCAGCTCCTCTTCTGTGCAGCTGCTCTGGCAATCCTAAGATTCACTCCCTGTTCCTCCAAGCCATGGTTCCAGGCAGGCACCTTACCTACCTCCCTTCCTCCCCAGTTCTACCTTCCTAACAATGGAGTCCCCACCAGGTGTTGTTTCCTTTCCTGTAGGGTCCCCTGCCACCCTCCTGTGGGTCTCCTTTCTGGAGGTTCCAGCATCCTCCTTGGTCTCCACTGTGTGTGCCTCCATGGGGAACCACACTTTGCCAGAATGACATAGGAATTGTGGAGAGTACAACTAGAGGGATGCACCTCAGTTCCACCACCCTCACCCTCCTGAGTCCACTGTGGTTCAACTGCTCCTCTTTCTTGGCAACCTATGAGGCAACAGCAGTGGCACTGGTGGTCCTTGGATGGAAGAGGAGGTCCCACAAATCCTGGCCTACTCAGCTTGGAGATGAGCAACCTCCTCCCTCAACTCAGAGAGGTGCCTGCAGATGGGACAACACCACATCCTCCAAACGTCTCCCGGAAGACTGTTGCTCCACAGCAACTGCACTGCACCACCCCATCATGTCTTATTTCTGGCCCTAAACTGTTTGGAATCCTTACTGTTTCCTCTGTTTTTCCTCTTCTCTCTCTCTACTTACTTTCTGCCTGTGTGCTCTTTAAGCTCCTAAGAAAAACACCACAATTATATCTATCAGCAGCTGTGAAACAGACATTTTTATGTTGGCACCTCTTGCAAACTGTGTGAGAGGGCCTTCGGGCACCATGCATTTCTGCTTAAAGTTGAACCAGCATAATATTCTGTGGTAATTTGCACATGCAGCCTATGATGCTTTGTATTGTGGGGGCATGTGTGATTTTGTATTTCTTTGAAACTTGGCTTCCTGGCCAAATGCCCTTTAGGTAACCATTGCCTCAGTGTTTTCACACAGAGCTCTTTGTCTTTAAATTGTTTTTGTTTTAATTGGGTTCACCACAACATAACCCAGATAGACCATCTTAGGGTAGCTGGTGCATTCCACTGGGGTGTCAAACAGACAAGGCATACTGATGAGTCCTGGTAGAATGAAACACATGTCTGTGTCTTCTGTTGGCACCCTTTGCAAACTGTGTGAGAGGCATTTCAGCACCATGCATTTCTGCTTAAAGTTGAACCAGCATAATATTCTCTGGTGATTTGCATGTGCAGCTCATGATGCTTTGCATTTTGGGGGCATGTGTGATTTTGTATTTCTTTGAAACTTGGCTTCCTGGCCAAATGCCCTTTAGGGTAACCATTGCCTCAGTGTTTGCGCACAGAGGTTCTTTGTCATTTATATCCAACTACATTTAAAAGGTTTTCACATAAGAAAAGGTTTATATATATAAATACCAGCTCCTGGAGCTCATTTTGACTGGCTTTTTCATATTGGAGATGGATTGCATTACCTTCTTATTATCTGTGAATAAAATATATGTAGATATAAACAAAATCTCAGACACTCATAGTTTCTATATACAGTTACTAAAGATCCAATATGGCTCTCTTACACACACAACTGATCCATATTTCCACCACGTGGTCCCAAATCTACAATCTCAAAACCACAAAATTTGAAATTATGGGGTTCATCCTTATGTCTGTATTTCTAACATGATTTGACAGTGCACTGTGTGCATCATTGTGGGTGACAGACCTTAAATATTCCCTGATTCTTAGTTTTAATGCTCTGGTGGTTTTCCCACATAAAATGCAACACACTGACATGTGGATAAGTAAACAACATTCTCTGTTGTACAGTTAATAAAATCTTTAATCACATATTCCCTGTACTACTACAAATTATAAATGTACAGTATTTTAGCACTGAGCTGCAAAACTTACAGCTTCCACATGGATGCATTCCTCTCAGGAGGACATCCTCCTGTTAGAATCAATATTCTGTACAGGGAACAAACTGTTAACTAAGCGGTCCTTGATATTACATCCCTGATTGAAAACCATTCTAGGTCTGTCACCCACATGTTCACTTAACTGGGAGTCTCCCTCCAAAATGTTCCAATTCATGTTTAATATTCTTTGTATCTTACCAGCATGTCTGGTATGCATAGGTATAAAACTCAGGTGTGACAAACCCTTGTTTTGTCTTCTGTCTCTACTATAAGATTGTTCCTGTCCAAGCTACTCACTTCTCTCTGTGCTTTATCTACAATATTCACACAGTATCTCCTATCAAGGAACCTACTGTATATTTCCACTATATAAACTATAGTCTGCTTCCTAGCTACAATTTCTCTGTACTCTTAAAATCTGGGCTTTGGGAATACTGGTAATCATATGGTGTGGGTGGCAACTGGAGGCCATTAACAGTGAATGGCTCAGTGGCTCAGTAGGTAGCACAATCACCTCTGAGGCTGGGAGATCAGAGGCTGTGGGTTCAGTTCCCACATCTGGCACTTGAGGTTAATATCCTAGTACTGACACTGTAGTGCAGCATGAGAGGTGCTGCACTCTGTGGTGCCGTCTTTCAGATGAGACGTTAAACCGAGGTCCCATCTGCCTGGATTGGTGGTAGTTCAGGTGGATGTTAAAGATCCCATGGCACTTATCGAAAAGAGTAGGGAATTTCCTGGTGTCCTGGCCAAATTTCCTGATTCAACAAAAAATACCACCGACAGCTTAATCTGGTTCAAGGTCAGTTGGCATTCATCTGTATCCCTCTCGGTCGTGCCTGAAAATAGGCAGGATTTGTCTAGTGCACTTACCGGTCAACAAAAGCTAAATAAATAAATAAATAAATACATTTCTGTTTGTCTCCTTCCTAACAAAGCTTGTGTTTAGTGTTCCATCTTCCTTCTTTTAAATTTTCAAATCCAGGATAGAGACTGTACAAGAATTACATTGTACAAAAAATTCTAATTATCAAATTATCACTATCCTCAAGATATTCATCTAGTTCCTTCAGAGTGCCATGCCACACACCATAATTATATCGTTCATAAACAGAAGCCACATTTCAATCCTATGGTAAAACACATATCCCTTAATATGATAATCTATATATCTAGAAATTGGCTCAACCAATGAATCAATACCAGACAAGATAAGGTGTTCTGGGGATAATGCAGACAATATCCATGGAGACTAAATGCTAGGAGGTTTTCTTTGCATATGCCTCAGGATGCCTAATATCTGTGTGGTATCTTGAACATACTGTAGGAGGGTAAATGGAACACATATTCCTTAATATGATAATCTACATATCTAGAAATTGACTCAACCAATGAACCAATACCTGACACAATAGGGCATCCTGGAGGGTCATTCAGACATTTGTGTATTTTAGGAAATACATATATCATTGCCCAGACATGATGATCTGTGGTTAAGTATAAATATTCCTCATGTGTATTCAGGCCCTGACATTGTGACTAAAAGAAAACAATCAATAGAAGTTTTAAGTCTTGCATTGGGATCAAGGATGAGGCATTGGTAGAATTCTACATTGCTTAACTGACATTCAATTTCACAAATATACTTAGAAGCGGACATAACTACCACTGCCCACCCTGTCAGCTGGTTTAATAGTGATCTCACTGTTATTCACCAACTTCTTTAAAGCCTTTGCATCTTCTGAAGTAATATTGACAAAATCCGTTTTACATTTTGTTCCAACATTAGCCTACATTGTTGTTTACATCCTCCTCAAAGAGTTTACCAAGTCATTATATGGTAGTACATAATGTGAAGGAAGTCTAATGTGTCTTACCTGTGAGGCCTCAATTACTGCAAAGTCCTGAGACCCCATCTCCCCACTGGGTGTTATATCCATATTCCAATGTCATGCTAACAATATGTGTATTTGCCCCAATTATGCTAATTTGTACTTGGGACTATGGGAGAAATTAAGAATCTATGATGCCAGTGTCAATCCTTTTTACCATAAGATTGAAATTTGGTGTCGCTTTATAGATGACATAATTATGGTGTGGCATGGCACTCTGGAGGAACTAGATGAATTTGTAAAATATCTTGAGGATAATGACCCAAATTTGAAGTTTCTGTACAATGTAATTCTTATACGGTCTCCTTCCTGGATTTGAAAATTTCAAAGAGGAAGATGGAACACTAAGCACAAGCTTGTTTAGGAAGGAGACCGACAGAAAATTTCTGTTAATGTCCTCCAGCTGCCACCGCCATATGATTACCAATATTCCCAAAGCCCAGATTTTAAGAGTATGGAGAAATTGTAGCAAGGAAGCAGACTATAGTTAACATAGTGAGGAAATGTGCAGTAGTTTCCTTGATAGGGATACACTGTGAATATTTTAGCTAAAGCACAGAGAGAAGTGAATAGCTTGGACAGGAACAATCTTATAGTAGACAGAGAAGATAAAACAAGGGTTTTTCACACCTGAGTTTTAAAACTAAGCATACCAGACACACTGGTGAGATACAGAGAATACTAAACACAAATTGGAACATTTTGGAAGGAGAACCCCAGTTAAGTGACTATATGGGGACAGACCTAGAGTGGTTTTCAAACGGGATGTAATATCAAGGACCATTTAGTTAACAGTTTGTTACCTGTACAAAATATTAATTCTAACAATACGATGCTCCTACTGGGAGGAATGCATCATTGTGGAAGATGTAAGTTCCACAGTTCAGTGCTAAAATGCTGTACATTTATAAGTTGTAATAGTACAGGGAATATGTGATAAAGATTTTATGAACTGTACAACAGAAAATGTTGTTTACTTATCCACATG
The DNA here is from genome assembly GCA_016271365.2 of Neoceratodus forsteri. Lineage (NCBI taxonomy): Eukaryota > Metazoa > Chordata > Ceratodontiformes > Ceratodontidae > Neoceratodus > Neoceratodus forsteri. The sequence goes on along the minus strand of CM028132.1, from coordinate 490,269,006 downwards.
TCAGTGTGGGGGCAATTTGTGTGGAAAACCACCAGAGCATTAAAGCTAAGAATCAGGGAACATTTGAGGTCTGTCACACACAATGATGCACAAAGCACTGTCAAATCATATTAGAAATACCAGACATAAGGATGTACCCCATAGTTTCAAATTTTGTGGTTTCGAGATTGTATAATTATGACCACATGGTGGAAATAGATGAGTTGCTGTGTGTAAAGAGAGCCATATTGGATCCACACACTTGGAGCCCCATACCACCAGGCCTTAATGAATGCATTGACTTTATGCTCTGATAAAAAGAGGCAATACAGTGTTTAGAAAACTGATTTAAAAATAGGTTTATTCTGCTTTATCTATGGGTTCAGAATTTCTATAGTAACTGTATATAGAAACTTAGGAGTCTATGGGATTTTTTATATCTGCATTTATTTTTATTCACAGATATTAAGAAGGTCCTGTAATCCATCTCTAATATGGAAAAGCCAGTCAAAAATGAGATCCAGGAGTTGGTAGTTACATATACAAACCTTTTCTTATGTGAAAACTTATTTAAATGTAGTTGGATAAAATGTCTGTTTCACAACTGCTGATAGATATAATTGTGGTGTTTTCTTAGGCATATCACTATTTGAATATGGTGCATAATTATTGTATGGGTGATTGATTTCTGGAGATAATTGTATGTCACATATTTATATATTTGATGTATGCACTGTCACTTTAAGAGTTTTACTATATAAGCCTGACAACCAATAGAATTACTATCATCCTGATGACATACTAGTTGGTATGAAACCAGCTGGGAAGTTGTGGTCTATGTGTGGACTGCCTCATTATTATGGCATTTTAAACTGAATAAAGTAAATTTTGTACTTTGAAATTACGGCTGAGGAATGCGGTGTTTTGATTGGTTGCTCACTTTTATCAATTTTCACACCCTCATGGACTGTGGAGCTGTTCTGCTGTGAATTTATTTGGATTCCACAACGTAGCTGTCATGGCATCAGTGACTCTTTAAGCATATTTAAATCAAGGAGAATATTCATTTTAATGATATTAATTCTACCCAGAGATAAATAGGAAGAGTTTCCATCTAATGAGATCTTGTATGACTGTAATTAGATCATCAAGATTTAGCTTCTTCATAAGAGAAGGATCAGTAGTTAAAAAACACTGAGGTATTTGATATACCTGGGTCAGCTCTATAAGTAAGACAATTAAGGGAAAGATCTTGGTTTTGTTGAAATTCAACTTGTACTTGGAGTAAAGACTGAACTGATCAATCACTTTAGTGATTCTGTGAGAGAGACAGCAGGGTGAGAGAGATGTACGAGGATATAGTCAGCATAGCCTGGAGAGGCAACCCCAAGTCCCTGAATGGGCTGCCATGTATATTGGGAGAAGCTTTGAGATGCCTAATAAGAGGTTCTAGATATAAATTAAAAGGAAGGAAAATAAGGGCAGCCCTGATGGGTAACCACATGAAGGAAAAAAGAAGAAGAAAAACACTGTTGCAATATATTTTGGCAGATGGAGAAGAGTAAATCACTTGAAGCCATTGCAGGAATGTGGGAAGGAAACCTATTTGGTGCAAGGTTAGCCAGAGGATGGTCCAGTGGACTCTATCATAGGCCTTCTCAGCATCAAAAGCAATTAGAGCCATGGGAGAGGGAAGTTTTAGCAATATGAAAGATGTGACTCAGTTTACATAGATGGTCAGCAGAAGATCTGTCTGGAAAATCCAACCTGTTCGGGACTGAGTAAGGAAGGCTATACTTTCTAATTCTTATGGCAAGAATTTTAGTAAAATTTTAATGTCACAATGAAGCAAAGAGATAGGATGGTAGCTAGCTTGTTGGGAGGTGGGTTTGTCCGGTTTGAGGAGAAGCACTATGGTAGTCTTCATGATCGAGGGATCCAGTGAGTTGGCTGAAAACATATACTGCTAAAGGTGAAGTAAGAGAGTGGATATTTCCTTGATGAAAAGCTTGTAGAAATTCAAGGGAAGCCATCCAGTCCAGGTGCTTTATCTAGTGCTAAGTTGTTGATGGCTGCTTCCACCTCTGGCAGAGTGATAGGAGAAGAAAAGAGGTTCCATGCTGGTAAAGGAGCCGGGAAGAGGAATTGCTTCTAGATATGTCTTCATCTCTTCAACTCATGGAGGAGAGGCCCTGACCATAAAGCATATGATAAAAGTTTTCAAAGACTGAGATGATATCCCTGGTAGATGTTTTAACAGAACCAGACAAGACTGAAATGGAGGTGATAATTCTTGAACTTTCTAGATACCTCAAATGAAGAGCTAGCAACTGTCTTGTCTTTTGCCTTGCTCAAGGTATTTGGACTGGGTTTTGAGATGATATATGCTGCCCTTTCCCATAGGAGATCTAAGTACTTATCCTTGAGAGACAGTAGGGTTTCTAGAAAATCTGGAGAAGAGGAGGGAGAGTGATACTGTTCAAGGGATCATATTGGGGCTAGTAATGAGAGGGCTTCCAACTCAGAGTCATTTCTGTTTGGAAGCAATATGAATACATTCACCCTGTAGGAAACATTTCAAGGTGCAGCATTCATGATCCCTCTAGGAAGAAAATTCTGGTTAGACTCTTGTAGGACTGAATGAGGAATTTTATTCTGGATACAACAAATTCGTCTTTGAGAAGTTGAGTGTTTAACTTCCAGATAGTATCATGCTGAAGATCCATAGAAGGGGTAGGTAGAAGCCAGGCCACCACATGATCCAAGAGCATGATGGGCTCTAGGCCAGCATTGCACAGACAGGAAGGAGCGATAGACTAGAAAGGATGTAGTCTAACCTAGATGAAGTATGGTAGACCAAGGAGTAAAAGGAGTAATTATGGCTAGATGGGTTAAGAACTCACCAGGGGTCACAGAGTCCCAGAGAATCCATAAACTCCCTAGAGCCTGTTGGGCTGGGGAGAATGGTTTGGTAGATTGGTTGGAGCAGTCTAGGTCCTGTGTCATTGGAATATTCCAGTCACCAACCATAATTAAGGGGATGAGAAGAAGAGGGGTAAGCTGATCTGCTAACACCATGAAGAAAGCTGGATCCCTCCTACTGGATTGTAAACACTACCCAGGGTTACTTCCCAGTTGTCTGAGAGGCCCTTAACAAAAACATACCTGCCAGTGGTTGTCAGTGATAACTTGGTCTGCCTGAAAGGAAACATCATGGTTTATTAGAATGGTTATACCTTTGTTCGGGTTGAGTCACCGAGGTGAACACCTGACAGATTCTGTGTCTAGGTAGCCAGTTAGCCTTTTGATTAAGAAGGTGTGTTTTTGGATAAAATGTATGAGCTTGATTAAGGAAAGATGTTTAAATATCTGGTACCTTTGAGCCGTTCTCTGACACCCTGAACATTCCAAGTCAGGATTTTAACAACCTCGTTAGCCATAGCCATAGCCATAATAAACTGTAATCATCCAGCAATAAACCAGTATAGCCATCCCTCCCCCAACCACCCCTCTCATCCACACACTGACCAATAAGATCAACTGAGGCAATAGAAGATCAAGTATACATAGTAGGAGGTGGAGGAGACACCATATCAAAATGTGACAATATAAATGCTAGGTAACCAGTTAAGCAGTTTAAGTAAACTCCCCTCAATCCCACAACATCCTCCAACACCTATAACCTTGAAAAAGAGTAAGAGATGACCTGGATCCTTCCAACCCAGTCACCTGTATCAACAAAACAAACAAACAAAAAAATAGCCAATGTTTAGCAACAGGCCCCACCTATCTTCCATCACCAGGCCCCAAAACTATATACAGTGGTTCCTTTATACGTCCTGGTCCCCAATGGATAATTTGAAAAAGGTACAAGAGGGACCATACCCCTGAAGCTCTGAAGGTATCTTCTCTCCTCCTAATGAGTGCTAAAGATAATATAATATGGAAGAGCTGGGGGGATGAAAAGATATATATTTGAGCAAACATTGTAAGGTCGCTCAAGCCACACCTCTCAAACCCCATTCCCAATCCATCATATAGAAAGAGAGCACTGTAATAATGAGAAGGTTCAGAGCTACCCCCACTAGCCAGGAAGTGAAGTCTGTCAGGCCACAGAGTCTAGCCAACCCATGAACCCCTGTTACCCATCCATTCCTTCAGCATCCACTGCTAACTCATCAAAACAATTAAACAAACCCAAGTAACATTGGTACAAAGGCAGGACTGCCTGATGGGAGATGACCTGCAGCAATCCTTGTCATATGAGCACACTGGTGTCTATGCCAGAGGAAAGCTCCGGAAAGTCAGCATTGAGGAGAATGAAGACAGGAGAGAAGAAATAATGTATACAGACCAGCATACAAAGTAGTGAAATTAAAAGTGCAGTGGAAAAAGAAAGACAGATGGCGTAGGGATGGTACTTGAGAAGAACTACAGTGGATCAGCCAGATCACATGTAGAGGGTGTACTCCACTGACCAGACTGAGACAGGAAACGTTAAGAAAAGGGAAGCATGCCTGAGGGTAGATGCCAGGAAGCCTTGGATATACATTTATCCTAGGACCGAGTCAAGGCCCCATTCGACCAGTATAAAACCCAGATTAAACTAACAGACCAAAATCTGGATGAACCCCTATGACCTCCAGAGATTCAGGACTTTGACCCAGTTTAATTAGTCCAGTGGAGTCAAAATAAGGTAGGACCAAGTCCACTAGAGTCTTATCCCCAGAATCTGCAACCAACACCGTCTATTCCTCAAATCCTGGTTATCGGGCAGAAAGTTCAGGATAGGTTCTTCATGCCAACAGAGATTCCTCAGTGATGGTGATCACAATTTCAGGCCTACACCGGATGACTATAAGGCTGATAGCCAGGGATTACAATGGGGAGGACAGAGGATGGCCATTCCTGAACAAGGGTCACTGGATATCCCCACCAGGATCGTATCAAGGCAAACAACATCAGAAGAGAGAAAAACAAAGATCAAGGTGAGTGCTTTTCTGTTTTAGCAGAGCATCCTCACATTGATAAGCCAGAGCAAATCATGTATCCTTGAATAAGTCAGGCATCTGAATGGCAAGCTCCTTAGAGGCCTGAGCTGGGGTGTCAAATGAGAGCCAGGAGCCGTCAATAAAAGGGTGTAAGTGAGCCAGCTAGGCCATTCTAAACTTGATACCAGTGGCAATTAGTTTGTTAACAAAAGGGTGAAATGCAGCCTCTTTTGTCTGGTCTCCAAGGGAAGATCTTGGGTAATCTGGAGGTGCTTCCTTCCCATGAGATCACCTGCAATTCTTTAGTTTTAGCCAGGATGTGCTGCTTCTCGAGGTAATTGAGAAACTTCACTATGATAGGTCAAGGTGGGCATTTTTAGGGGCTGAAGACAGACAGAATGGTGGGCCCTCTCAAATTGGTAGAAGCGGGACTGTGAGGAGATGGGACTGCTACTTTGCTAGCAGCATCTGTAGAAAAGTGATTGTGGAGGGTCCATCTTCAGCCTCGGGTAGCCCAAAATCAAGAATTTGTTCTCACTGCTGTGACCTTCTAAATCTCTGTTTTGAGTCAGAGCTTTGTGATCTGTTATCTGAGTTTTACAATTTCTGGATCAGTTCTGTCCGCTGTCTTTCTAAGGATGTGGTGCAGGCTTCCATGACACCAGTTCTGTGGCCTAAGTCCCCATGTCTGATCTGAGGGATGTTAACTCCGCTGAAATGTCAGCCAAAGTTTCTTTGAATGGCATCAGCTCCTGTAAACAATCCTTTGTTGAGGTACTGTGGAGGAAGATGGGCTTGGTTGCTTCAGTAGGCAGTAAACTTGCTGCTTAGATTTCCTAGCCATCTTCTCTGGCGTATTCAGTGGTATGTGTTGCAATGGGGCCTGTCTCCTGTCCATCTCCATTGTGGTGAGGAATCACCTATATCGATGCCAGGAGGATCAAGTAGTGACAGCAGACATGTAGCAACCGAGCTGGAAGGTTATCAGGCTCTAAAAATGAATTTAGCTAGTAAATAAAGCTGATGGATGAACAGTGAGGTAGGAGCTCCGAGATGAGCTGCTATGGCACTGCAGATATCATGTAGTCTCCCCTTCCCCAAATTTGTACATGGCTTTGTTGAGACCCCACTTCATGAACACTAGCAGTGAAATTAAGCAAATTCATCTCGAAAGGTGATTTCATAGTTACTGTGTCAAACCACCTTTCTGGTAGGATTTGTATATTATCTCTGATCTAGTTGAAGGCTATTTTGTAAATTTGTGTTAAAAGTGTCTAAAATCAAACAAAGTTATGAGCATATATTTAAAGTTTTCATTGCATGCTCATAACTTAGGTAATTTTATAATATTTTCACCCCAAAATTTCAACATAGCCATTTTTCACACCACCTCAAGAACGTGACAGCTGTCATTTTCTAATCGATGCTAAAATGTGTTTTCACTCTTGTAGCACAAAGCATGTTTCAGCTTAGGATTTGAAAATTTTAATTGCCCTTGTTCACGATGTGATGTCATATGAATGCTATGTTGGAAATTTTGGGTAAAATATTACAAAGACAACAGTTATAAACATACATTGAAAATTTTCAATGCACATTTGTACCTTTGGTAATAGTCAATATTGTTTTTCCAAGTTGTGTTTTCCTCCTTCCTGTAATGACCTCTTTCAGACAGCTCCTAGCCACATCACCCAATTGTTCCAGGACTTACATTACTGTCTGAGCAAGTGCCCAGCCACTGGTGGCGGAGCCTGAAGGGTGTGGTGCGTAACGCATGCCACGGAGGTGTTTTACCCTGATTTTTCTCCCTTACATCCCTGGAGCCCAGCACAAGAACATTGCATGTGGGTGAAGGCATGCATACTACCTTGGCCTGAAAGGACCCCTCCTTCTACCCTGGCTAACCTAGCCCTCCTCTGTCACCTGCACTACCATAATGCCTCACTATGGTGGTAGTCAAGGACAGGAGGGCTAAACTTCCTGATCTTGAAGAGGAGAACTGCCAAAGGCTGCTCAATCCTCACCCAACTATCTCCCACAGCTGACCCTTTGAAACCTGTGCTCATCACTGAACATGGGTTACTGGTGTGGCAGGAAATAAGGCACTAGTGCCTCAGCCTTCCATGCCACTGGGCCAGCATAAATGTTCAATATTTTGATCCCAAATTTTCAACATAGCCATTTTCTCATGCCACCTTATGAACACAGTAGCTGTAATTTTTCAAATTCTAGCCAAAATGTGTTTTCACACTTGTGGTGTGAAATTACATTACAAATGACACCTGTCATGTGCAAAAGGAGTAGTTATAAAAGACTATGTTAAAATTTGGGGTCAAAATGTGAAAAAAAACAACTAAGTTATTAAGAGCCATTGAACTGTTCTAACGTTTACCATGACTTTATTTTGGCAGATTTTGGACCCAATCTCACAAACATTTGCCCCAAACATTACAGGTGTCATTTTTCAAATCCCACCAAAACGTGTTTTTAGACACACTGCAAAATCACCTTTTGAATGGCATTTAAAATGTTAACCGTCTTGATCATAACATCAGATCATAAAGAGACTATTGGAAATTTGGGGTCAAAATATGAGAGCCCCCATAAATTACATATTACCTCTCAGCTGGCCTGTCCTAGGAAATTGCAGTCTAATAGCCTGTAAAAGCAAGACATCACTGAAAATAAGATATTGCTGCTGGCTCGGTGGCACTGAGGGTGAGGCGCTGGAGACCACACAATCGCTATGCTGGCAACCCGTGTTTGGGAATGAGCACGGGGTCACCAGAGTCGGCAGGGTTGAGGAAGAATTGAGAGTCTGGAGGACTGCTCTTCTTCTCCAGGAGGGGTGCATCAGCAGTCAGCATGTGGTTGCCCCTGGTGGGAAGCCGGTGGCAACATCACCAATGATACAGACATCAGGGGCTGGAGGAGGAAGATGCCAGGAAGAGCATGTGTGGAAGAGTTCACGCTCTGTCCACTGGTGTCACTGCATTCCTCCTCCAGTGGGGAATCACTCAAAAGAATCCACAGCAGCATTAAGGCTGCTCTCAGTCCCGCCATGGTCCCGCTGTAGTCAGCTACTCCTGGGTTCACCCTCCTGGTCTCTATGGTGGTGGAGTATGTACCTGCTGCGAAGGAACTGGGAAGGGTAGGGCCGGGGCAGTCAGAGCTCTGCCCGGCTCCAGGGCAGTAATCGTCTAGTTCTGTAGAGCGAGGGAGGAACCAAAGGTACAACCTCCAACCAGCCATGGACTATAAAGAAATAAAAATTAGAAAAGAAGATATTGCATCTCTTCTGGTCTATCCTGGGTAAATATCATAAAAATGTGTACAGGTGAGACCTGATACAGCAATGCAAGCGGCAAAAATTCAGGACTGACAAAAGCTTGTTTACACAGAATTTGCCATTTGCCATTGGTGTTTATTAAGAATATAATACAGGAGTGGGTGATACCAGGATTTATCCACAGGTGGTAAGTTGTTCAGTCCAGAGGTGCAGCAGGGACCAGCAACACACCACCAAGGAGTAAATCCTTGCATCACCCACCACTCTTGATGGGATATTGCTATTATACAAATAGGATTTTTAAATTAAATATGTGCATTACAGGTTTTATTGGTTGTTAGGACAACAATTGATACAGTGATGTATAAGTGCTGGTTCTGAAGGATTCGTAGAGGGCTGTCTGCTCGAGCGCTCTAGCTGAGGTGTCAGGTATGTCCTGAAGAGAGTTTTCAGATGTTCTTGTTCATGGAAAGCTGTTTGGAATGTTAGAAAATATTTAATCAAGCTCTGTCTTGTCTATGACTTGGAAGGAGAGTTCCATTTTGTTTTTAAATTTACACGCTGTCGGTAGTGACGGTATGGAAGATGGCGGCACATGGGTTTGATGTTGGGCATCGGACAGATTTTTAGAGGGTATAGGGCACAGGAGTGCAGTTGGCACTTTTCCTGTTGGTACTAGCAGGATTTACAATTGTAAATCCTGCTAGATAGCTATACAGGAGCCAGCTTTTTGTGTGCTATTGTATTATACTGTATGTGATTGTATATACCTGCAGCTGAGAAGTACAGGATGTTTTCTAATTTCTATCCTGACAGCTGATTTACCAGAAAGACTACAGCAAATACTAGTAAATGTTACAGTTTAACTTTCAAAATGAGCTCACTGTCACCATGTCAGCTGTCACTAATAGGTTCCAGACTGAGGAGAGTGACTTGTGAAATCACACACATTTTTTAAGTATCTTTTCTCCCCTGTCTAAAGGCAACTGAACTCTTCCCTCTGCCTGTTTATCCTTTTCAGAACATCTGATTCAAGACATATGGGCTGCATTTTTGGATGCCTGTGAATGACTCAAGCCCGGGTGCACTGAACATATAGCATATCAGGTTTGGCATTCGTCAGACAGCAATCAGATTTTCTATCCTGTGACCGATTGCTGCAAGTAAGACCAGCTTTTGCTGATCTAGCTTGCGTCAATCCAGATACACTTTTCAGTTGACTTGCACAAAATATTTAGCACAAGCTGCCATAGAATGGGAAAACTGTCTTGACTGCATCTGATGACTAAAATTGGGCACAGCAGTGGCAAATGTGTTTAACTGGCGCACCATAAATAGTTTGATGAAGGGCTTGACCCAAGGCCTAAATCACACTTTGAGAATCTGTCTCATGTTGTCACTTTATAACTATGGACATAGTGGTCCTAATACCAACAGCTTAAACATCAAAAAATGTGGCCCAATAGAGGACTTATTTTCAATGAAGATCTGGTCCATCAGCTTGAGCACTGTCAATGTCATCCTCCAAAAGGAAGAACTGAGAACAGATTCAACTAAGAGTTGAACTGACCTACGAAGAGGCTCTGCTTGATTTAACAACCATCTACATTCCTAACCAGTCCCTGCTATAAGCTGCCTGTCAAAAGCAAACTTTCATCTGTGGACAGAACATGCTTCCAGGAAGAACGTGAGAGACAAGAGTGAGCAGTTGATTCAGCAGTCTGACTCTCAGTCAGTGCAGTGTAGCAGTGCTAGTGAAGCAGAGTGTGTCCTAACTCAGTAAATCTAATGTCAGTGATTTAAAAGTGACACACAAGCTAAGCGCCATGCATTACACCAGCCAAGTGCAGTGAGTGAGAGTTGAGAAGCAGCTGTGTGTCAATTCGCAACCCCTAATCAGCATGCCCATCTATTTTACTCACAATCACATACACCTTTCCTCAGTGATTGTCATCTCTTGTTTAACAGCAGGGCAGCTGTATAGCGCAATGGTTCAAGGCTCTGAGCTGCAAATCTGGATACCTAGGTTTGAATCCCTCAGCTGCCTGCATACTATGTGACCCTGAGCAAGTAACTTAACTTCCCTGTGCTCTCAGGTTGTAATTGTAAACAAGTTTTCAGCTTAGTGTGCCATTCCTGGTTAAATAATTAGATAACAAAAAAAAAAACAGCACCTAGCAAGAAAACAAATTCTGGTCAGAGCTAATATGGCTACATGTAACCTGATGATAGTGATGCAGCTGAGAAATGTAAGAGGCTGCTTCACCCTACCTTATGTCATAGCAATACATCTGCATTAGTGGTGGTGAAAAATATTTTCCTCTGGCAGAATATCAGTGAAAGTATAATTTCACTTCCATGAAGTTCGAAATCATTTTCAGATCATTCATGGAAATTCTGCCTTAAAACTATGGAATAAATATACAAACAGCATGTTAATTGATTAAACTGTGGAAAGAATCTACAGAAATTATCACTGGCAGTGGTCAATGTTGAGGCATTTTAATAATAATAACAATAATAATAAACATTATTTTTTAGGTGCCTTTCAAATATCAAGGCACCTTACAACTTAAAATCACAAATCAGACATCAACAACACTTCATATAATATCAGTAATTTCAATATTTTCATCAATCACCAAATGCCTGTCACCAAAGAAAGCTTTAAAAGCCTGCTTAAATCCCTCCTTAGTTGCACTTGTATCCAACAGGAGAGCATTCCAAACAGTAGAGGAGATACGTACATAAATGCCCGTGCCCCAGATGACTTCAAACATAACCTTGGTATCTCTAGCAACCCTTGTTGGCTTGAGCGGAGTGATCGCCTGGGGCAGTAAGGGACTATAAGCTCTTGCAGGTAATCTGGGCCCACTCCGTGTGGGCTTTAAAGTCAGAAGACCAACTTTGAAGGTGATCCGCCACTGTATAGGCAGCCAGTGCAGTCCGCAGCACCAGCTGCTGGTGACAGATTTCACCCTGGAAGCCCTGGGTAAAGGGAGTTGCAGTAGTCTAAGTGCAAGGACACAAAGGCATGAACCAGAGTGGGAAGATCGCTGAACGGAACTAGGTGCCTAATCCTGGAGATATTTCTCAGATGGTAAAGGAAGATTTGACAACAGCTGACACCTGTGAGTGCAGGGTCAGCCCTCGTCAAAAATTACCCCAGGTTACACACCCATTCAGAGGTCAGGAGGATAAGCCCCTGAGAACTAGTGCAGAGGCAAATCAACCCCCAACCTCCCTATCCGACGACCTGGATCCACAACCAGCACGTCAGTTTTTATGGGTTCAACTTCAACCAACTGGAATCCATCGACTCCTGGATTTCTGCTAGACAGTTATTAAAGACAGAGAGAGCTCTACCCTGGTCAGGTGTGAAAGAAAGGTAGTGGGGTATCATCAGCATAGCAATCCAGCCCATACCTTCTTATAATGTCTCCTAGGTGTAGTATATACACTGTGAACAACAAAGGGACAACACTGAGCCCTGAGGAACCCAACATAACAGAGAATTGGATCTGAGGAATAAACCCCAGAAACCACTCTCTGAGTTCTTCCCATGAGAAATGATGTAAACCAACTGAGGACTGTTCCTGACAGTCCATAGATGAATCTCAGATGCTCTAGTAGTACCCTGTGGTCCACTGTGTCAAAGGCTGATAAGAGATCCAGAAGAACCAAGATGGAACAGCTTTTCCGATCTCTAGCCATCAGGAGATCATTGAGCACCCGAACCAGTGTTGTATTTGTACTATGTCTCTTTCAAAATCTGGACTGGAGGGTTCATAGATGTCATGGATGGTCAAATGGTCCTTCAGCTGTGCAGCCACTACTTTCTCAATCACCTTCCTAAAAGGAAGGTTAGAGATGGTCTGTAGTTTGCATGGCAGTCTGGGTCCAAGGTAGCTTTCTTCAGAGTAGAGTCAACACCGCCTCTTTCAGGGAGCTAGGAAACTCACCTGTCTCAAGGAGCACCAAACTATCCATGCCAGGACAGGACTGATAGAATCTACACAACCCAAGATCAGAAACTAGTCCTGGATTCAAACTACAGTACATAGGCGCACACACTGGACAATCCGCATGTCATCCATGAACTCCGGACGGTCGAAGGTACTCCAGGAAAACCGAGGGTAGTTGCCTCCTGTGGATCCACAGTTACACCCATAGAGTGTGCTGGTTGAAATACTGCCCTGATGTCAGCCATCTTAGACACAAAGAATCAAGCGAGTTTGCGCACTCTACTTCATGAAAAGGCTTTCTGAACTTGAAGACAGGCTGGGATGCACAGTCTGTCAACAGTTTGAAATAGCTGAGCTGGTCTATTCTGAGTACCTGCAATCTGCCCCTGGACAGGAACTCCACCTTCTTATAGGGATAGCAGATTGATAGTCTTGGTAATGGTCTATCAATCTAACATGGTATCAAGGAGGACTTCTTGCTAGCAATACTCTAACCTTCATCCAAGTCTCCATCTCCTCAAAGTCCCATCAAACCATGGGGATCGGGGTGAAGGGAGAGAGGATGAACACAGAATAGAGCAATGACATCCAAAGCTGCTGAAATGGCCGAGTTATAGGCCATCACAAGGGCCTCTGGGTCACTGTTTGCCACTGAGAGGGACAATAGGTCAAGCACTGCTGCTAAGCTTTGAGAACTTACATCCGTGAGAGGTAGTACCTGACCATCTCCACAGGGATAGGCCTACGAAAGAGGGGAGTTAAACTAAACTAAGTGTAGTGATCAGACCACCCAACTGGTTCCCACCCCAAGTCAGAGGATTCGATCCCCAGGAGGAAGACCAAGTCAAGGGAATAACCATGTTTATAAGTGGCAGTGATAACAATCTGTGTTGGCCCAGAGATGTCATTAACTGGAGGAAGTGCTGTCCAAATTGCGAGAGTTCATCGTCGATCCGGGCATTGAAGTAGCCAGGACCATAAGCCTGGGCAATTCGAATGCCATGTCGATGACGAAGTCCGTAACTTCCTGAAGGAATTGCTTCTCATCTCCGGGTAGACAGTAGATGAGGGCAATCTGACAACCTACACCTGCTACTGTGGTACACTCAAATGACTCAGTTTCTCAACTGGTACACTCGTGAGGTTAAGTTTGGTCTTAAAACAAACCACAACCCCCTCTCATAATCCAATCTTGGGCGGTATCACCGAGTACCCAGCCAGTGTAGCAGCCTCCAGAATGGGGCCAGAGTTCTTATCCAGCCAGGTCTCAGTGATGCAAACCAGGTCCACCATTTCAACAAGATCTGCAGTAATTGCAGTCTTGTTTTTAATAGACCTGGCATTGCATAACTTACCGCCAGTTTGATGAACCTCTCAGGCCCGAGCTGCCTGCCTACCATAATTGGTAGTTCCTTTGGTATGGAAACCAGACATGGGGACCACGATCTGGGTTCCATTTCACCTCAGGGTGTCTTCTGGATTTCACCACCCCAATGTGGTGGCCCCCTCATTCACCCTCCGTGCTATGCATCACCCCCACCCCTCCTCCCCTATGCACAATACCTAATACCATACAGCATTGGTAAGTTGTAAACTGAAGGGACAGAGGAAAAAGGGACAGTGAGCATGAAGAGCAGAGGGTGAATAGCATACAACTCATGGGGGCAGGGCTCCTATACATTTGCATAAATCAATATATACTATTTAACACACATAATATTTAAAATAAAGTAAATATATAAAAGCTAATTAAAATCTAACAAGTACCCTCCACCCCAAAAAAAAAATTCACCTCCTCAGGGCACTCTCACAGCCATGGGGGCAGAGATAACAATATTGCACTAAAATACAATAATTAACATATTAAAAAAGGTAGAAAAGTTATCTCAGTCCCATTAGTCCTCTTACCACCAATAGGCTCAGAAACATCTTTGGAGCTTAGACCACTAAGCAAAATAAAATACCCTTACTAATTTCTCCCAGAGTCAAAACCAATATTCACTTGCTCCTGAATGCCTACTTTTGTACGTGTGCTTTTTGGCTCCTGAGTGCTTTGTTGTTGTCTGTGCTCATTATTTGTGTTCTTTTTGGACTTAGCACCCGCTCACTTCATGTAAGCAGAGCACCTGTGTGTTTAAAAACAATATTCCCCAGTCCCCAGATGCTGTCACTACCAGAGACTGGAGACAACTTATTTAACACTTGTGCTGCAAATAGAGAAAGTCTGTTCATGGCCAGGTATAAGAGACAAATTCTGGTAATCCTCTTTGCTCTGAAACCAGTGGGATAAGCTCCAAAATTCTGAGCAAATGGCCAGCTCAAGACTGGGACAGGTACCATGGGTCCCTGTTGGGACCCACCAATCTATAGGTCTATGGAGATCCCTAGTGATACTGCTCCAAAAGCCAGCTCCCCAACCCTTCAGATCCCAGACCCCCATCCTGTCACAGAAGGCCAGCCACCCAACAGATTGAGGGCCCCTCCACCTGGCTCCAAGTTCAGCTACTCCACTCCAGCAACTAGTTCCAGGAATTCTCCATAATTCTCAAGTTTGATGTCTCAGCAATAATTCACTTACAGCACTAGCTCCCGAATCCACATAATACATACAATCACAGATAGTTTGGCATCAACATTTCCAGGTGCAAAATTACTCCAGTACAGGCCAGACTTAGAAGAAGCAAAAGTAATTAAAACTCTCAGTTCAAGCCTAATTCCCTCACTGTCCTTGGGTGGGGGACCACACAGCCCCTAGGCGCACCACAAACACAGACAGTCCCACTATCCACCACCTCAAGGTACTCTGTGTCCTCACCACTCAACCCCCTGTCCTCCGATAGGGACTGGGAGCAGGGTCCAGGAGAACTCCAGGGCCATGAGGAAAACCTACACCAACCCCAAAAGGGAATTAGCCATCTCTTTAACACAGTACTCACAACTTCCAGACCATATTCATCAACAGTCCCAGACCAGGAGAAACAACAATCCACTTCAGGCCTTCATCTCCAGCTTTGCCCTCTTGAAAATTCTGGGACAAAATCCAAATAGACTAAGAGTTACAGGCAGAAGTCTGATACTCTCTAAATCAGGTCCACAGCACAAAAACAGTGTTTGCTGCATCAGGAGAAACAAATTATAAACTAAAAAACATAAGACAAACATACTCTGAGCACTGAAGGCAAATCCATAGCTTAAAATGGCAGGCACATCGCAATACTAGGTGTAGTCTGTCACACAACACTCACTCATGGTGGAAAACTAATAAAGCTGATCGGAGCTCGAGAGAGATACACATGGATGACTACTCAACCCAAACAATAATGCAAAATCACTAACTACCTCAAGTTCTTCAGCCCTAACTCTAAATACACAAATGAATCCTAAAACTAAATTAAAATTAAACAAAAACTAAAATAAACAAAAGTAAATGAAAGTAATACAAATGCAAACTTGGCTAGAACCACAGTTCAATTCATTGCTCCACCACACAGTGATCAGCGGTCCCAGTAAATACTTCCAGTCCCTTCCTTGGACCCTCCTGTTTTCCAGTGGTCCCCCCAACCACGATCATGGCCCCCAAAACATTTTATTTCCCTGATGTCTAGTGGACCTCTCTCCTATCCTGGATTCCTTAATCCACAAAGAAACAGCTGGCAGTCCACTGACTCACCCCTCATTCCTAGTATTTCCTGTTGTCTAGTGGACTTCCCCATCCCTGATCCCTCATATAAAACAAAAATCCCAATTCCCTGGTGTCTAGTGGACCACCAACCCCACCTTGTCAGTTTGTCTGGCATCCCCGATCCCCCTACCCTGCACTGATTTGGCCACCAGTACGGCCCTCCTCTCTCCTCCACTACCATTGGCACACTGAACTGTCAGCGAATGACTGTGTGGCTCTACAAGTAGGCATTCATTTACTGACAGTTCATTAAACTTTGGATAGAATAAATTCCATAGTTTATCTGCATTTCTCTGCAGTTCACAAAAAGTCAGCCTAACTCAGTGAAAATCCCAGTTGCGCCAATGGCAAAGTTTCTCAATTTCCACCAAATTTTTGGAATTTCATGGAAGTTCCACAACAGCAGTATTGTAACTCCCCCACCCACTCTGCATGACTCTTACCATGCAGGCATGAAAATAGCTGCACAAATGCAACAAATACCAGTAATCCTAAAATAAATGTTAAATATTAATAATGTATTGTACAGACCATATAAACTCTGAAACACAGACCCCCATCTCAGGGGAGGGAATGGACAAGTATATGGTAGAAGGCATACTTAGGATGGCAGAGAAAGGGGAGATACTGTTGGTGGTGGACCTGAATATGCCAGATGTTAACTGGAGCACCTTTGCTGCAGCCACATCAAAGAGCAGAGCTATTCTCGATGCCCTACAGGGGCATGCCTCAGACAGCTAGTGTTGGAACCCACTTATGAGAGAGTAATCTTAGACCTTATACTCTTAAATGGGGACAGTGACAGCATCTCAGATCTAGACATAGGTAGTCATCTGGGAACAAGGGACCACCAAACTGTGTGGTGCATGATAAACTCAGCTGCAGAGTCAAGCCATACAAAAGTGAGGGTACTAGAGTTCAGGAGGGCTGACTTTGGCAAAATGAGAGAGTACCTAAGCAAAGCACTGACAAACAGGCAAGAAGATGGGGAGGAGCAACAATGGAGATTCATCAAAACTTAAATCACAGAGGCAACAAGCCTGTGTGTGAAGCAAAATCAAAATGAAAGAAAAAAATCCCTATGGTTCTCAAAGATGTGGCGGAGAAGGTTAGGGAAAAAAGCTAGCATTTAGGAAGTATAAGGGAAACACAGAAGGAGCAGGACATAGAACTGTACCAGTTAAGGCAGAAGGAAGCAGGAAATGCAGTCAGAATAGCAAAGGCCCAAACTGAGGAAAAGATAGCTAACTTGGTTAAGAAGAGGGATGAAACCGTTTATACAATAGGTCCATTAGGGAGCGAGAAAGAGAAAGATAGGGATAGTGTGGCTGTATAGAATGGAAGGTGGGTGGGCAGAGAGGGACAGAAAAGCAGGGATACTGAATGAATACTTCTTCTCAGTATTCACAAAAGAGGAGTGGGAGGTACCTAATCCAATTAACAAAAAGCACTCTGGATGGGGGTGGGGTCATCCCAGTCCTTTCACAGAAGAAAGGGTTCTGAAATAACTCCTAAAACTGAAGGTGGATAAAGCAATGGCCTGACGGATTCACCCCAGAATTATAAAAGAAACAAATCATGGAAGGATGGTGTGGTACCTAAGGACTGGAATAGGGCAAATGTGATTTCCCTTCACAAAGTAGGAGCAAGACAGAGGCAGAAAACTACAGACCTGTCAGTTTGACCTCTGTGGTAGAAAATGATGGAATCACTTCTGAAGGAAAGAATTATTAAGTACCTACATAGAAACATAGAACCATTGAAATTGAGGGCCAATAAGGACCACAAGGCCCATCCAGTCTGCCCATTTATTTTCTACCTTCTGAATGAGCTATAGGCCTTTGCTCTGTCAATGGCCTATTAATTCATACTCATCTGTATTGCTCATATGCCTATCCCATGCCTGTTTGAAGCCCTGTACTGTATCCATATCCACCACTTCCTGAGGTAGGTCGTTCTATGCATCCACCACCCTTTCTGTGAAAAATAACTTCTCACATTACCCCTTAATTGGCCTCCTCTTATATTGAAACATGTTAGACTCTTTTTCCTTGTTAATGCCCTTAAGGTGATTGAATGTTTCAATCATATCACTTCTCTCCTCCTTTGCTCTAGGGTATACATATTGAGTTCAGTTAATCTGTCCTCATATATTTTCTGATGCAGTCCCAACACCATTTTGGTTGCTCTTCTGGACTGCCTCAATTTCAGTTAATGTCCTTGTGAAGGTGTGGCCTCCAGTACTGCATGCAGTACTCAGATGGGACCTAACCATTGTCTTTAAAGAGGGATTATTACCTCCTCTTCGACTTGTGATACCCCTACTAATACACCCCAACATCCTCTAGCCTTACCTACTGCCTTAGAGGTCTGCTTGGATAATTTCAGGTCAATGGTGATGATGATGCCCAAGTCTCTTTCTTCCTTTGTGACTGCCAGCAACCTCCTCCCAGCCTATAGGTGGCTTCAAGGTTTCTTTTCCTTATGTGCATGATCTTGCACTTCTTTGCATTAAACCCCAGTTGCCACTTTTCCAACCATTTTGCTAGTTCATCCAGGTCTCTTCTCATTCTGCCCACCCATCTGGATCATCTATTCTGTTGCAGATCTTGGTGTCATCTGCAAACAGACAAACATTACCCTCCAGTCCATCTGCAATGTCACTGATGAAGATATTGAAGAGGACTGGCCCCAGGACTGATCCCTAAGGTACCCACTTGTGACTTGCATCTCTTCTGGCTGTATAACGTTTACCACCACTCTCTGTTTTATGCCTTGTCAACCAGTTTGCCACCCAGTTGACCAAAGTCTGACCCACCTGAACCTACCCAGCTTATTAATCAATCTTTTATGTGGAACAGTATCGAAAGCTTTGCTGAAATTAAGGCAGGCAACATCAACTGCTCCCCTTGGTCCACCACGGTTACCCAGTCAAAGAAATCTATGAGATTAGTTTGACAGGACCTTCCTTTGTAAACCCATGCTGTCTTGGATCCTGTGCTCCTATGGATTCCAGGTGTTGCACTATCCTTTCCTTAAGGAGTGTCTCCATAATCTTGCCCACTACAGAGGTAAGACTGATTGGTCTGTAGTTCCCTGCCTCCTCCCTGCTACCACTCTTGTGGAGTGTAACCACATGAGCCCTTCTCTAGTTTTCTGAGACCTCTCCTGTGCTCAGAGACTCACTAAACAGTTCTGATAATGGCTCTGCTAGTTCCACCCTTAGCTCCTTCAGTACCCTGGGATGTATGCCATCAGGTCCCATTGTCTTGTCACACTAAACTTATCAAGCTCTTGAGGACCCTTTCTTTTGTGAAGGGACTAGTGCTCACCTCCCTCCCCTGTGTCCATGGTGCAGAGCTGTGGGCCCTGCCTACCTTCTCTTCAGAAAATACTGAGCAGAAGTATCTACTGAGGATAGATGCTTTACATGGTCCTCCTTCTCCACATGCCCCCTTATCCCCTTTGATCTTAGCACACCCCAATGGACTTTCTCCTTTTGCTAATGTATATATAGAAAGTCTTGTCACCTTCTTTTACTGTTCTAGCAAGTGTTTCCTCAGTTTGGACCTTTTTCTGCCTTACTGCCTTCCCTGCTTCCCTTAGGGAAGTTTGGTATGCCTCCTATCTTCATCCTTCTGCGTTTCCTTATATTTTCTGAAAGTCAGCCTTTTGGCTCTGACTTTTCTGCTACTGTGTTTGAAAACCAAAGTGGTTTCCTTCTTCTTTTACTCCTTTTCTCACTAACACAATGGGATGTTGCTTCAAGTATTGCATCTTTAATGCTTGCCCACTTTGCCTTTACCCTTACCTGTATTTCTCTTTGCCAGGGCTAGTTTAACTCTGTTGGCCTTCTTATCAAAGTAAGCTCCTCTGACCAGTGACAGTGGGGCACAGGACCCAAGGCAGCATGGATTGACAGTGGGAAGGTCATGTCAGACTAATCTAATCAATTTATTTGATTTGGTGAACAAAGTAGCAGACCAGGGAGGGCTGTGGCATAGCCTACCTAAACTTTAGCAAGGCATTTGACACAGTCCCACACAAAAGATTAATAAACAAATTAGCTAGCCTGGGAGTGAGTCTCAGGGAGGTAGGCTGGGTAAAACATTGTCTGGACAACAGGACACAGAAGGTAATAGTAAACGGAGTCCACTCTGAAGAAAGGGAGGTTACTAGTGGCATAGCACAGGGTTCAGTACTGGGTTCAGTCCATTTTAATGTCTTTATAACTGACATTGAGAGGGACTGGAAGGAAAGTATGCCTCTTTGCAGATGACACAAAGATCTGCAAAAGGGTTGATACACAAGAGGTGTAGAACGGATGAGAA
Organism: Neoceratodus forsteri; assembly: GCA_016271365.2. Taxonomy (NCBI): domain Eukaryota; kingdom Metazoa; phylum Chordata; order Ceratodontiformes; family Ceratodontidae; genus Neoceratodus; species Neoceratodus forsteri. The sequence continues at coordinate 490,248,769 of CM028132.1, read as the reverse complement.
GGGACTTGGCAAGGTTGGAGGAATGGTCAGAAGTATGGCAGCTTGATTCAATGCACAGAAGTGCAAAATAATGCACCTGGGAAACAAAACCCAGAGGAAAAGTATACAATGAAGGGGAGGTAGTAACAACAACAAAATGGAAAGGGACCTAGGGGTAATCATATCAGATGACTGTAAGGTTGGCAAGCAATGTGAGAAGGCAGTAGGGAGGGCTGGGGAATACTGGGATGTATGGGAGAAGCATCATGAGCAGAAAACAGGAAGTCATTATCCTCGGTACAGACAGTTGGTGAGAACCCATCTGGAGTACATGCATCCAGTTCTGGAGACCCCATCTCCACAACAACATAGACAGGATGGAGGCAGTCTTTTTTTTTAAAACAATATTTTATTAATATACCATAAATACAATAGAATAATACAACAAAAGACACAGTTGGTTACAAGTATGTGATAAGCATGGAGTACTAACTGTACAATAAATAGTCCCATTTAAGGCCACAGTTAGTTACAATTTCAAGAAAAAGGGTATAAATACATAAACAGTTGGCATCTTGCTACTAATTTGGATCACTTGATTCTGAATATTTAACGTTTGCCCTGAAAATCTTCTACTTATCTTTCTATTTCTTTATTACATAAGTTCCATACTGGGAGAAAATCATTAAAATAATCATAGTTTTAAAATGCTGCCAAGAATAGCACCAGGCATTTCTTGTTTCCAATATTTTAAAGTAAGTCTTTTAACAGACATAATATTGGTTTGAAAGATTATTCTTTGGTTCTTGTCTAGACTCTTTATATTGTACATTTCAAGTATTATAATCTTTGGATCATCATAGTATGGAATATCCACACCAATCTGTTGCAGAATCTCAAATGATCTAATCCACCATATCTTTATTTTAGAACAGTTCCAAAACACATGTAGCATATCTGCTGAAGACCTCTTACAATGCCAACAGGGATCATCCTGTGACAATTTCCTCTTGTATAACCTATATGGAGTATAATACACTCTACTTAATAACTTATACTGTATCACTTTATCTTTAGATAATTTATGGTGAGATGTTATATTAAAAGCTAAACCCCATTGTATATCAGTATTAGAGATTTTAAATCTTGTTCTCATTTTTGAATGATTTATTTATATATTTGAGTATGAGATTTCTGTAAATTATCATTCAACCAGGCATAAATGTATGCAAATTATCAGCTCCTAAAGCAACTAGTTTAGTCTCAAGAATTTTATTATTACTTGTTCTTTCCACCTCAAATAATCTTTCCCACATAGACTTATAGAGTTGATTAAACACCACAGGGTGCAATATATCTAAATGGTGTCTATCTTTAAATATATCCCATGTTAAGAATCTTCCTTTTCTATAAAGAAACTCCACTTATTAATTTCAAGATTTTCCCAAAGCTTATCCCGTAGAGGCTTCCTCAATCATAAAATTAGAATTATTCCAAATCTGATTTTCTGGGGATAAATGCAGATTCTGTTGCACTTTATTTGTATACTTAACTATTGCTGCAAACAAATATTTAACAATAATAGACTTGGCATTTTAAATTTCCTATCAGTGAAAGCAAGTTTGGATAGATCAATTCACTCCAAACAAGAAATATAAATTATTTCATTTAGAAAATTTTATGTAGTTCAATTCTGATCTTTTGGAAAGCTCACATCAAAACCCTCTTCATTTGATAAGATAGAAAATATTTCTCTATATCTGGGCAGGCCAGCCCTCCTTGCTCTACTGGGAAGTATAACTTTTCCCATGAAATGGTGGGTCACTTATTATTCTAAACAAACTGTTTAAATTGTTTATTTTTTGTTTAATCCAAAAATCAGATATTATTACCATTATTTTTGTAATCTATAAGATAAAAGGGAACAATCATTATTTTTATAACCTGAATTTTCCACTGAGAGAAAGGGGATCTTAGACCAACATTGTAATTTGTTTATTACCAACACCACCAAGTCCTTAAAGTTGGAATTAAACATAAGGTCTATCTGATTATGTATATTTATTCCCAAATATTGTACTCTTTGACTCTTCACACAGGCTGGTATAATTTGTTGAATTGTTTTAGGATCTTGAATGAAAAGTTTTCATCTCAGATTTTCCCTCATTTATTTTATACCCTGCTACTATAGAAAACCTTTTATAACCTGATTTAACTCCACTATACTATGAATAGGGTCTTGAAGTGTTGAAAGAACATAATCAGCAAAATCATTTATTTCCATTTCTATTTGACCTACTTTAATACCTGAATATTTTTGTTTACTCCGATTTCTCCAAAAGGGCTCTAATCCCAGAACAAAGAGGATAGGGAAAGTGGACACCCCTGTCTAACTCCTCTTTTTATAATATTATTTTTATTTTTACAGTCATATTCTTCATTGCAACATTTCATCCATATTCCATCTAGGTTTATATTTGTACATTTTTAATTACACAATAGTTTTAAATAAGTATATAACTTACAAGCATCAGAATATAGATTTCATAATTCAGTAGCATTTACTCCCTAATACTGTGTCTGAATGTTATAACTATACAATTATATCACATTTTGAGTATGGTGTGAATGAGTCAGATATAGATGTCTACAATAACAAAATAGTCCTAGGTCTAATCACATCTATTAATTGGTGGTAAGTTGTCCCTTATATAGTTCCACGATTATCCCTCCAGGTCATCTAAATTCCTATCAATATTCAAAATTAACTTTTCATATTTCAATGTTTCCATAAATTGAAACCACCATATATGAGACTCTAATATTGACAGTGTTTAATTTCTCCAGTTTTCAGAATCATTCATTTAATTGCTATTGTCGCTAAATGAAAAATCTTTTAGAAATATGATCCTGTATATAACATGAAACATTATTAAAAAGGTACACATCAATTTTGAAGGTATTTCTATACCAGTTATAGCTGTAATTATCTGTTGTAACTTTCCCACCAGCTATATATATATATATATGTGTATATATATATATATATATATATATATCTATATCTATATATATATATCTATCTATCTATCTATCTATATATATATATGAGCATGACCAAAAACAGTGTGTTAATGTTCCTTTTAAATAAGTTAGATCAATATTTGCCTCATAGTTCCAAGATTGATTCTTTTCTTAATATTTTGTTTGGGCACTTCAATCAAAAGACTATAGAATCTAGCCAGCAACTTTTTGTGCCTGACTGTAATAATTTATTTTTTGTTTTATTTGTACTATTATTCTATACTTTCCATTACTAAACAGACTATTCATACTTTGAAATTGGCTATTAACGTATAATGGAGCAAATGATTCCATCTTTTCGCTTTTGTAGTTTTAATGAAATCTTGATATGTTGATATTTCCCTTTAACTAATAATTTATTCCAATTATTCATACAATTATTTTGTAATTACTGAAATTTAAAATTGGTACATTTATCCCATATCTTATTATTATAATCAATAGGAAAAGCTAGCCATAGTAATTGAAGCTTGTAAGGTTTATTTATAAATTTTTAACATATTGGAACCATGAGGTCAGCATATGATCTTTAAGATTATGTAAATCCTTATAAAAATATGATGCATCTTTGTATGAGGCTTAAAGGGAACATTATTGATTGGTATAAATATTGTTCTCCCTCGTGGAAAAAGGTCCATTGATAATAGTTTGCCACTATATTGGCCTCCATATAGTTAAGTGAGCTTGGGCACCCATTCCTCCTGCAGTTCTCAGTGTTATCATTAGATTCCATAGTATACAAGGCTGACCTCCCCAAAGGAATTTATGGAATATTCTTTTAATATCTTGAAACCATTTAGCACCAGGTGTTCCTAGAATATTTTTAAGCACAAATATATAATGTGCATTGCCATCATTTTAATAGTATCAATTTTCCCAATAATGATAAAGTGTTTTATCTTTTCTTTTGCTTTCCCAAAATTGGCTTTAATATTTTGTTGTTGATTAACGAGGAGATATATACCTAAATATTTAATTTAATGTTGTATTTAAAACATAGTTGAGTATTTATTATACTCATCCTTTGATTTAGATAACTTCATCATGACTGTTTTACTATTATTTAACTGGTATCCAGACATTTTAGAAAATGTTTCAATCAATTGTAAAAGTATGGAAGAGAGACATGTATATCCTTAATCAACAACAAAGATCATCCATAAAACATTTTTGTTTCTTGACCCTGATATATAAATCCTTTAGTATTATTTTCACCTCTAATGGCAGATAAGAACAGCTCTATTGTCAATATAAACAGGGTGGCTGACAAAGGACATCCTTGTCTAACTCCATTCAACATTAACAATTTATCTGTTAAATACCTATTAATGAAAAATTGAACATTAGTTCTATCATATAACTTTTTATCAGTCCTATTAATTGGGAGGTATTCCCCATTTCTCCAGTGTATATATATATATATATATATATATATATATATATATATATATATATATATATATATATATATACACACACCATGGGGTGAGATCAATTCTAGTGAAATAAACCATGTTATTTTCACTGGAGTTAAATAAATCCTGATGACATCAGCAGAGTTAAAATAAATATCATTTATACCTACTCTGCTGACATCATTCTACCATCTGAAAACACTGGGAACACCTCTGTAATTTGTTGAGTTCTAAAACAGGCCCTACACGAAATTAACACAATTAAGATAGATAATGATAGATAGATTAAGATCGATAATGACAGTCAGCTGCAGCACTCCTAAATGTAACAATCTCCAAATCTCTTGCACTGTATTTCAAAACCCAAGTTTAGTATATTATTGAATCAAACACATGCTGCCTGAAATGTTCAAATAAATCTTAAACAGCCAAACATGAAGACACAAAACCTGACAAAAGAAATCATTACCATCTTCCTCATTGTTACAGAACAGAACCTCCCTCAGGCAACCAATTAACAAAACACAGCACACCTAATCAAGACCCACACACACACACAACCAACAACAGCTCACTACAACAACCCATTCATAAAAGTTCACACACACACACACACACACACACACACACACACACACACACACACACACACACACTACCACAACACCAGCATAATTTAAAGTAACATGATCCTGATAACAACAAACATACCTCTCTCCTGAAATTGGTCTCACCTCCATGGTATAAATAGCACACATGATGGGCAGATCATGGAATTTAGAAAATATTCTCACTCCTTGCATCGTGAGACTGTATATTTCACTCATGCCTTCGGCACTGGTGAAATATCCAGAGTTTACTCTGCAGGAGTGAGAATATTTTCCATATTCCACTCCTGCCTATCATGTATCCTATATGTGTGGTGTGTATATATATATATATATATATATATATATATATTTATTGCCTATTTAAGTCAAAAGCCTTAGTGGCATCTATACCTAGAGCATAAAAGATGTCTGATGCATATTTTTTGTCTGAAATTATCAAATGAATTATAGTTTGGATTTTTTTGTAGGCTTGATATAATGTTCTTCCTTGCATAAAGCCATATTGATTGGGCTATATATAATTATTTAAATTAATTTACAACCTATTATTAATACATTTGGCTATCAATTTATAGTCCAAATTTAATAATGCTATTGGTCTATAACTATCTGTAGATTCACTGGGTTTACCTTTTTATGTATTAATACTATCTTTGCTGTTTGCATAGATGGGGAATGTGTCATTGTTTATCGTTGATCCATAACTCTTCAATTATCCTCATAATCCATGGTCCAAGTTCCTCTGCAAAGACCTGGCAAAATTCACTTGTTAGACTGTCTAACCTGGGAGCGTTATTTCTGGGTAATAACTTAATAGTCTCTTTTATTTATGGGAGTATAATCGGTATGTAATCAAAAGGGACAGAAACTATATTTGCCTTATCAAAAGTTATCTGTATCATTATTAGTATATCTTAATTCATTTTGTTATATTATTTTTATAAGTATCAAAGCAGCAATTAGCTATGGATTCATCTGTTGTATGGACATTCCCTTCTTGATCTTTAATTTTTAAGATTACATTTTTGTTTCTCTGTTTTAGTAAATTCACTAATAGCTTTCCTGATTTGTCCATATGGAAATATTTACATTTTCATGAAGGCTATATTCTAAATTGTTTCTTGTTGTATATAGTTTTGTTTTAGTTCTTAAATTAAACCATTCTTCTTTAAATGTTTGATAATCATTTATTATTTGTTTATCTAATTGTTCCAATCTTTTATTATTTCTTCCATTCTTTATTTTTAATTCTATGAAGTTTAATCTGGTATAAGATTATGCATCTTCTAATTGTAGCTTTAAAAGCATCCCACAACTCTATGATTGGTCCGTGTCCTGAATAATTAAAATACCAGTACACCTGGGAACAGAAGTAGGAGGTTGTTCAGGAAAGAGGTTTGTTTTGTTTTAACTGAAATATTTGAATAGTTTTGTACTTGAAATTAGTTCTGTGGGTAAAATTACTACTTTGAATTAGAACTGTTATTTGGGCTATGATATTGTAACTTTTTGGGGCTTGTGTGCTGGTTGTGGGAACACTTGTTTGGCAGTGATACTTAGAGTGAAATTTAAATGTGATGTTTGTCTGGTGGTGGTAGAGCTCTCCACCCACTCTGTTTTGTAGGCTTTCTTAAGTACTGAAAAGCCACTGGGGTTGGGATTGAAGGGCTGTGCATTTCTGTTTGTGACTGAAATTTGAAGCAACAGTAACTGGTGGGCCTGTGACATCATACAGTACCTGATGTCTGCTTACACACACTGTGTGTGGGACTGGACACACACTGGACTGTATGTGTTTGTGAGACTTGAGAACATTATTGGTGGGATTGAAATTGGGTTCATAAACAACTGCAGTCAGTATAGAGAGACATGTATTCGGGAAGGGACTGAGAAAAGGGTGTGTGCCATTTTGAACAGAGAGGACAAATGGTGTGGCCACATTCCACCATGGCAGGCATCTTTGGAAGGGTTGTACTCTGCACAGGCTGTGTGATGGCAATAATTTTCAACTGGGCCTGGAGAGAGGAGGCTGCCACTCTGAGACAGCTATCTCATATTAGGAGTGAAGTATATTGGTTAAGGAGTAAGCTGGAAGAGTTGGGGGGTGTGTCCAAGGATAAGGGTGTGGATATGGGTGGCAGAAGTGTGGGGCTGAGGGAGGCTGGAGAAATGCTCAGAAATTACAGGACATTATGTTACAGGAAGCAGGGGATATTAGGGACAGAGGACCCTTAGATGGGGATGTCAATGCTAAAGGAAAACTTATGGGTAAACTTTCTGAATATAAAGAGAGTGGAGTGGGAAGAGTCAGGAGGGCTATTGTGGGAAGCCTAGAAGAGCAGATAGTGAGAAGTGAGGGGCTGTTGTGGGATAGCCTAAAGAGCAGACTATGGGAAGGGGCTCATAAGGGAACAAGGCAAGAGGGAGGAAGAGGGCAGTTTAGAGGGGCAGTCAGGAAACTCAGTTTACTTGATGGAGGCTGGCATAGAGTGTTACAATAAATTTGAGCTACTAAGTAACCTAGGTGGGAGGAAGGGGTTGGTGGAAATGAAGAAACTGATATGGAAGCCAGGGGAGGAGTTGGATACACATAGGGCATCACAGACCATCAATAGAAAGGATAGAAATAGTCCCAGAGGAGAAGGGAAAAGTACATGTTAAGTAGATGGGAGATGCAACATATTGCAGACATGAGGGAGGAGAGCATGACTGGAAGAAACTGGGAGACAAGGAGTCAGGGAGGGCCCCCTTCTGGAGGGTCTTACCAAGGATGGGGCCCTAGGTAAAGGGACCCACAGAGGGCCTCTCTAGAGGTAGGGGTACTATTTCAAGTGGGGAGGATGGTGGTGTGGGGAAGGAAAACTATCAGGGCTAGCATAAATGTTTCAGTTAAGAGGGTTTAAGGGACAACTATTCGGGGGTCTGAGTTAAGTGGGCAAAACAACAAGAGAGGCAGAAAGGGTAGGGGTGACAGGGGTCTCCAATAAGGCAGGAAGACTCCCATGGAATTAAGATCATGAATAAAGGGGTTGAGAACACATAGCAGAGGTAACCATAAAGATGATGGTGGTGGTGTTAAGGTTCTGTTATAAGGAGACTTGATGATTAAGGGTATCCATTGGGAGGGACAGGGGGTGGATGCCATAGCCAGGTGAAGGTAGTGAGTATCTCTGGGCTGACAGTGTACAGAGCAAAGTTCATGGTGTATGAACTGGCTAGGGATTGTGGAGGAAACTGGATTTCCTGGTGCATTTGGAACTAACAATATAGAGGAAACAGAGTTTTGGGAATCAACAAGGTTCGAGAACTTGCCAGAATCTGTCAGGATAATGGATGCAACATTTTCTTTTCAAAAATATTGCCAGTACCAAAGGCCTCAGTAGAGAACAAAATGAAGATCACAGAGGTTTATGTCTGGCTCAGAAAGTGGGGTGAAGAAAGTAGGTTGGGATTTGAGGAACTGGGAAGAGGTTTGGGAGGATAAGGGACTGTATGCAAGGACAGGCTTCATCTTGCCTCGATTAGAAAATAAGTCCTTAAAAGGGGTGGCTGACTACATTCAAGAAAGGTGGGGTTTAAACTTGTGAGGGAGAGGGATAAGGGAGCAGCTGACCAGAAGTCCTCTCCTCCAGATGAGAAGAGTAGCCTTCAAACCTAAGGGGAGGGGAAACAGGCGGGGAAGAGGTTTCAGAAGAAGCAGAGGATGATGGAAGTATAAGGAACCTGGGTGGGGTTCGACAAGGGGATTAGGAATAAGTGGTGGGAGGTGGCTGTAAATGCCAGGAGCTGGAAACAAGTTTCCAGGTTCCAGGCCATGCTGTTTGGGGGGATGTGGCGGTGGTCACGAAACATGAGCCAACAAAACCATGATTGGGAACTAAGCGTGAGGAAGTACACTATGCTCAGGAAGGATAGAAAGGAGGGTAGAGGGTGGAGTGGCTATGTTCATTAGTGATTACATAGAAATTGCTAGGATAGAAGAGGAAGAGGAAGCATGGAGCCTTATGGATCAACTTAACCCCAGCAGGAGGTAAGGTCAAGCTGAGTGTAGTATATAGTCCCCTGGATGGGTGATGCTCTGGAGGATGGTTTGCTGGACAACATCATTGCCCAGTGTGGACCAAAAGGGAGGTGGTGTTGATGGGGAACCTTAACCCAGGTACAAACTGGGGAACCATGTCCTCTAAGGTGGCCAAGGAGCAAAGGCTGCTTGATGGCTTCCAGGATGTGTTCTAACCCAGAACATGATGGAGCCACAAGGGAGGGACATGTCCTGGATGTGGTTCTGCAGATGGGGATCTAGTAAGGGACCTGGTTGTAGAGGATCCCCTGACTGGGGCGACCACAATACTGTCTGGTTTCAAATAAGCATGGGGAGGGAGATCTAGGACACTGGCAGTGGACTTCAGGGGCAGACTTTGTGGGCATGGGAAATATTCTGAAGGATCACTTGAAGGGATTACAACAATGACAGATGTGGAAAGAGATGGGAAATGTATTGTACAATGCAATATTGGCTCCTAAAATCATTTGCCATTTTTTTTATATACATAGGACATACGTTTTCTTTATCTGCATAGTTGAAGAAGTGCAGTATTACTAGCCTTCTTGGAGCATCATCAGTACCTTTAGATCTTGAAGTTCTATGGATTCTTTCTAGAAAAGTCTATGTTTGTGGGTCTGTGTCCACATATGCTGCAATTACTTTAAATGAATCATATAAGGGTCTAATATTGTCCCAATTTTCCAGAATTCCCACAACTCTGACATCGTTCTGCCTTGATCTTGCTTCTTGATCTAGTACTCTCTCCTTTAATCTACTGTTTGCAAGTTCAAGTGACTTAATCTGTTTAGACATAGGCATTGTCTCATCTATTATTTGGCTCATATGTTTCTTAATGTCAGAAATATCAGTTTTCATAATTTTATTTTCTTTCATAAGCTCTTGAGATAACAAAAATATTGTTCCATCTGAGACTAATGTTTCAGCATTATGTCCAATGTGTTGGTAATGGTGTTAATTTTAGTAAATAGCCGCTTAGCCCAAGGGAGGGGTCTTCTTCCAGGTCAAATAATTCATTAGTACTTTCATCTCCTGAACAAGATTCATATGAGCTTTCTAAATTTTCCCTTCTCCCATGTTCCAAATGAATTATTTGCTTTATTTTATCATCTTTTCCTGAATTAGTTTTATCCAACTTATTGTTGTTTCCACTACAATTTTGCTATCTATCTTGAAGTAGCAAAGGGTTTCTTATCATTTTAGGTTGTGTTGCAAGGTGGCTTCCATCTGAATAGCATCAATTATATGGCACTTTACTTCCTTAGTAATCGATTGTATTTGTTTTGTTCCTCCTGTAAATGTTTCCTTAGCGCTGCTTCCTGCCTCACTGAGATCCTTCATAGTTTGTTTGGCTAACTCCAGCCTGGTTTAGGCGTTGGCCTTACTTTTGGTCAGGACATCGAAATATGGCTTCAGATCACACTGTACATTTCTCCTTTGTAGATTTCTGCAAGGTATATTCTGAAATCTTTAAATTTAAAACAGCCATTTGAGCAAATAAAGAGATTTGTTCTTGAGAGCCGAATCGATCCTCAGCTGGATTATCCTCACAGCACCCTTCCAGGAAACCAAAAGCCTTCAATATCTGGAATAAATAGCTCCACTCTGTCCTATCAAATGCTGTTTGCATCAAGTGCCAGAAAAAGCAGGAAAATCAATTTTTGTAAATATTTAAGCAAAATTGAATCTTTGTCAAACCCATTTGAATCATCCTTTTGGAATAAAACAGTGTGATTACTATGAATTAACTTAGGAATAGAGGAAAGTATTCTATTATTTAAAATTGTCAACATTTTATCATCTGTGTTCAATATTACAATAGGTCTATAATTTTCAACTCTTTTATTGGATTTACCTGGCTTCAAAATTACTGATACATATGCATAAAAGAGGCATTTTTATTCTTAATAATCTGGCTTATTAACACATATAGAATAGGTACTAATGTATCTTCTAAGGCTAAATAAAATTCAGGGAAGGCCGTCAGCTCCTGGTGTTTTAGACTTTGCCATCTGATGTATTGTATTGTATTTTTTCTCATCCTCTGAAATGTCATTCATCAGAATCTTTGTGTCTTCAGAGCTCAATCTAGATCTAATAAAATGATCATAATTGTCTATCTCCTTAATAGAAGGAGAGCATTACGAGGAATAAAGTTTAGAACAGAACTTAGTAAACTCACCTAAAATTCCCATTTGGTCTCCATGTATCTCCCACCTCAGTCATTAATAAGACAACCTCTAATTTTGTTTTTCCAGAGCTTATATCCTACCAGAGAGGATCTTCCAATTGTCTCACTACTAATCTCCATTTCTTGTTATGCCAAGCCCAACAACTCTTTACTCAGAAATAATTAGTCAGTTCTGCTAACTTCCTAAAATTTATCAACTCCCAATCTTGGATGAATCTCAGATTTAACTTCCCTTTCTAAATTAAATAACTTCTCCTCTGTCTCCTTTTGTTTCGTTTCCTTTTATTCTTCCAAAATGTTCTGAGATCAACAACCCATGTAGAGTAGCTTTAAAGGCATCCCAACTGTTATATTTATGCATGAGATTTCATTTTCTATAATAAAATACTTTACATTCTGATAAAGTTTACCAAGAACAGATTATCCTGTAACTGATTATTATTTAACCTCCACAACCTATTCTTTTGTTCCCTTCCTTTCTGAGTATAAGCCCATAAGTCACAGGGGCTATGATCAGATACCATTCTGGTGTCAATTTTTGCCCACCCTGATTATTAACAATTATATCCTTGGACATACATATGTAGTCCAATCTAGATGAGCTTTATGTCTGGAATAAAAGTACGTATAGTCTTTCATACCCCATTTAAGTCTCTCCAAATATTCACTAAATTATTTAGATACCAAAATTCTGAAGTAATTTTGCTTTATATTTTCCCATCCTATTACCCTTGAAGTTTATCTAATTCTGGGTTCAAAGTATGATTCAAATCACCCTCAATATAAACATCCCTTCATTCCATGTATACATAAGCTTATTTAATTCATAAAAATTATTATAGCTCTTATAAAGAGAATACACTGACCCAAATAATTATATTTCCAGTAATGTTTGTTTTGACTAAGATTATTTTACTTTGTTTATCATTAATTGAATCTAATGATTCTCCCATGAATGTCCTGTTAAACAAAGAGCAACTCATCACTCCTCTTAGAGGTTGTTGTGGAAAAATCGACTTTCCAGAATATCTGTTCTTTAATCTATTCAACTCTGCTACATTCAAATAAGTCTCTTGCATAGAAACACCAGATTTTATTTTTAAGTCTAGTCAGAACCCTATATCTTTTTACTGGTGAATTAATATCATATACATTCCAAGTGCATCCTACTAATGATACCAACATAGCAAACTGTGTTCCACTAACCAGACCTTACTCCATAGCACTTTAACATACTCATGCCTGTGTTCTTTATATAATTTACCTTTCCAAATACCCATGTCCCCTTCATTGATGCCCAAGTCAAATCTGGCATCCCCATAACCACTTGGTACAATCAGCTGGGTAGAGCTAGTCCCCATGACATCTCAACTCTGTATACCTATATATAATACCATACAGGTTTTACCCATTCTCATATCCTGTAAACAAAGCTGGTAATCTTAACTTTAAATCTAGAAATGCCTCAGTAACAGAGCAATAAAGTATAACCTGATTATTTAATAACACTTTAAGCTTTGCTGGAAAACAACATACGCTTTATAACTTCAGACCATAATTTTTGCTGTATCCCCATATATTGTTCTTTGTTCCCACAAAAGTTTAGAATAATCTTACTTGAAATAAATTGGCTGGTCCCTAAATGTAAATTTTTATACTTATGAAATGCTTGCATAATACAATCTTTCCTTCTGTTGTTAAAATTTTAACAATAGCAAGTCTAGTCTCTTAATGTCTTTCAGGGCCCCTAATCAATGGGCCCTATCAATAATAGATAGATCTTAATCCGTTGACAATAATTTGACAAACATGTCTTTTATAATGTCTGGCTCCTTCTCCCAGTCCATCATAATACCGAATATCTGAATATTTTTCTCCTCAATCTATTTTCTTGTTCATCTGTCTTCTCCTCCTCTATAGTTACCTGCTGCTTCCTAAGGATTCCACCTCTTTATTAAATGGAGCCACAGTGTCCTATAAAGCACTATGTCTTTCTTCCAATTCAGTTATCCGCTTTAAGCCTTTTTCAAATTTACTGTCCAAATTAGAGATGTTTTCAGTAAGTTCTTTAATGGATTCAAGAAGATTTTGCAACTTTTCCATATTTTTGAATTTCTGCAATATTTTGAATCAATTGCACAACCCATGCTGGAAGTACATTAAATCCTTAATTAATTTGAGGTTGAAGGTATGGGAGTGGTGGAGCTTCCAACCTCCTGAGTCTGCACTCACACAGATGCTTGTTGAACTGCTTGTTCTACCTGGGTATCCAGCAAGGCCTCAGAGGCTTCACTTATGGTAGGTGTCACAGAATTTCCGTGGAATATGGGGGCTTACTGTTCATATGTTTCCCTTTCCTCTTTTCCTTTGCATCAGTTTTGGAGCCATATTAAATTTTGAACCTGTTAGGTCACAACAATTTTTAAAGGTTGTTTGCATTTTCTAGCTCTTATCTCTAAACCAGTTTAACTTCTTGTTTGATATTTCCAACACTTGAAGTTCCACAGAAATTTTGACTTTTAGAGACCTGAAAGAGTTAAAATAATCTTTTTCACATGCTTCAGCATTTTCTGTGCTTCTCATTTACTAGGACCCCAATTAATATGAGTCTTATCTCTCCAAATTTACTTTAGCCCTCACAAATTTTAAAATAACTTTCTGTCACAAGGAAAACGTTAGTGAGGCATATTTTCTGTTAAACAGTGCAAGGCAGTTCAAGGATTAAGCAGCCTTATTTATGTGAAATACTTAATATCAACCAGCAGCTGTAGCATATTTTTGTAGATATCTTATTCAAATTCTGTATGCTGGCTATTTTCCACAAATAGCATATGATGAAAGAAATAGCAGGGAGTCAGTTGGGAACAAATTTACTTAGCTGAGTGCCAGTGTTCATATAATTGATTTCCCATTCACTCAGAGGAACAACCTTTTCTTTGATCTTCCTTTTGGATGCTTGAACTTATCAGTGCAGGCTCTGGTGTTGGCTTAGCCATGAAACTTAGTGAGGCATTAAGGTCCACTTGGGCAAATGTAGCGCATGTTTTAAACAAAAGTCCTAGTAACACTGGATGATGTTAGGACCTAATTCTGATACCAGCTGAGGACTGGACTGCTAAAACTGCAAAATTCAAATCCAAATGCCAGACAACGAAATTAAACTCTTAACTTTATATTGCTATTTCAGCATAGTAACAGATAAACTGTACATAATTCTCCCTTAACTTCAGGTTCCAGAGACTACAGTTAATCCATCCAAAGCTGCAGCCCAACTGAATTCTCCATGTTACAGATACATTAATTCTCTATAGTGGTTAAATCGTCATGGAGTGGGAGGAGGCAGCAATGACCTGCTGCCTAGCTCATCCTCCAGCATTGTGCATCATACGCCACCTCCTCCGACAGGATGGAGGCAGTCAGAAGGAGGGCAACTAAAATGGTGCAAGGTCTGCAAAAGAAACCATATGAGGAGAGACTAAAGGAGCTAATATGGTTTCTTTTGCAAAGACCTTGCACCATTTTTGTTGCCTTCCTCTGACTGCCCATCCTGTCGGAGGTGGTGGCATGATGATGCACAGTTCTGGAGGATGAACTAGGCAGCTTTTGGATGGATTAACTGTAGTCTCTGAACTCTGAAGTTGGTGGGGAGAATATGCTCAGGGGCAGTGTGTGAGGAAGTATTTTGTTCACAAAGAGGGTGGTGGATGAATGGAACTGTCTTCCTGTGGAGGTTGTGGGGTCTAAAACTATGGGAGAATTCAAGAATACATGGGACAGATATAAGGCAATTCTTGTGGGAGGTAGGAAGAAATAGGCTGCTGGTTAACTATGATCTGCAGCTTATCCAGTAGGTAGGGAAATGGGCAGACTAGATGGATCAAGCAGTTCTTATCTGCCATCAAAGTCTATGTTTCCATGTTCCTCTGTGACTGTTTGCTGTAATTTAGATCAAAAGCTTATTCATTTGTCTCTGTTTCTTTAATATGCCTGCATGTGACTTTTTACTGTTCATGTTGTTGAGATGGGGTGATGGTTGAAAACTCTGATGACCTTGAGTAAACCTGCTAGGAAGAAAAAAAGTGGTGAGACTTTAGCATTTTTTCATTTATTTATTTTGTTTGTTTTGCTTGTGTTATGGGTTCTATGCTCAGTTTCTGCTTATCTGAGTTATTTGCTAAGAAGTTACCATCCTGTAGTTTACAAGGGACAGCATGCAGGGGCAGACATGCGTTCTGATTGGATCAGATATTTAAGTGGGCATTGCATCACTATTTCTGCAGCTAGTACAGAAGTTGAGCGGAGAAGGGTGTCCTCATTTGCTCTTGGTTGATTTAGCATCAATGGAGAACTCTGAAGATCTGTATGCAGTTCTGAAATATTTAGTTGGGCATCTAGTGCAGGTACATGCTGGATGCAAGATGCAGCAGTGTGTAGTTTTTGGCCCCGCTGCTATACTGGAGGTGGAATGTTGTCAAGGAGCTGGTTTCTGGTGATTTTCTTTTCTCTGGAGTTGTTGTTTCTGTGGATAATGTTGGTGTACCTTCATGAGCAATTATTTTGCTCGGAATTGAAACTCATTCAGACTTGGTCACCAGTAACTGTGAAGGACACTCACTCTTGTGACCTGAAATGGTCATAATCTGGCAAACCTCCATGCCAGAGTTGCTAAGAAGTATGACTGCTGAGTCACTGAGTGAATGATTGGTAAGTCTTTTACAGAAGGCTGCCTCCTTACTAATGTGGGATAATATACTCCCTAGATAGCTGACCCCATTGCTTCATCTGTATACCATACTTCCATGGTTATCAAGAATTGATTGATCCAGCTTTTAAAGGTGCAGAAATAAGGCACATGGATTTGGAAGAAATTTGGAGAGATATTTTTGTAACTTTTAATAGGACAAAGGGGTCATTTGTTGTGCAAACATTCAACCTGTTGTACTTTGTCTTGGGAGGCCAATCATATCCTTATGATTTTTTGTCTGTTCATTAGTATTGCAGATTGTTTCTATTGACTTTATTTCAGATGAATTTACTATTAATTGCTGAACTCCCTCATTGGCCTTACAAGCAAAATGCAGTTATATGTCCATCCAGACTTCATGAGCGAGTCTGGGGCTGTGTCTGGAGCAACTGCCTTTGTGTTTCTTAAACTGGTTAGCTCATTTATTGCTAGAGGGCATGGTGTTCTGCCTTGTCCTTCCCTGCTTCCTGAAATCAAGTTTATTGACCTACTGAGGGGTGGGTCATTGAGAAACCTGTTAAGCCCCTGACCTCAGTGGAACATTACTGCTTAGACCATATTCTTTGCTGTTTGCTGTTTCTGACAGTACTAAAATATGCTCTTATAATATTATTTAGTTCAGGAGCAGAAATGGTGGTAAAGACTATTGTTAAACTATTTTGCTGACACCAATCGGAAAACATATTTGGTGCCCACCTTGTTTGCTTTAGTGTTGATTGCTTGTAGCACTGTAATTCTAGTCTGAGCATTTGCTCAGAAGTGAGTCTTCATGATGGTATTTCTTTGCTCACATAGGATTGGATGAAACTGATAGCAGTGAATGCCCACCACATTTTAGCCCATAGGAGTAGAGGTTACTGATGCTGTGGACAGCAGGACAACTCTTGGGTTACCAGTCTCAGGCATTTGTTGAGCTGGAGGGATGGCAGGTGGATGACCTGTAATGACAGGTGAGTGTTCTGGGTGAACAGTACTGTTTTCTGGTTGAGGTGTCTCTAGTGACCGAATATGTCATCTCTTTCTGCAGGGTTGAGTAAATCAAATGCTGCTTCCGTGTTGTTTTAAATCACTTTGTTGATGAACCACTGGCGTTTAGCAGCAGCTGTAGATGTTGGCATGATCCTGAGAAAGAGTCAGGATGTTTCTTTTATTGTTGACCATAAGGATGCAGCTGGTTGGCACCTCTTGCATTTATTATTTTGGATTTACAACAGATTAAAGTGCCAGCCAGGCATTGTGATTGGCCAGTTAGATGTACCCATGAAATAATTATTTCTAAACATTCCAAACACTCATAACCACAGAAGGATCTGTCACATAAGCAGTTTAAAATTCTGAAATTCTAAGTGCAGCTTGTCCATTCCATCTACCACTCAGGGGTTTACTTCATTTTATACCACATAAAACATTTTGATTCTAAGTTTAAGTCCTTAACATGGTTTGTAATATGTTTATCAGTTACATTGTTTATTAAATTTTTTCAAGTACAAAACAGTAACATTTTAAACATAACAAGGGTATATAAAGCCAAAATGTAAGCAGATCACGCTACAAATACACATTAAGTAAGTGGCCTGTGGCCAAGGCTGGAGGACCAAGAATGACCAATGCCAGGCTAAGGTGGGAGGTAGGACAGACACTGGCATCATTTCATGTCCTGCCTCCTGGGGAATTGCCACAGGTCTCAAAACTGCAATCCCTTGAGCATGATGCCTTTCCACCACCATCCCCACTTCCACCAGTGTCTGCTGGAGGAGGTCTCACTCTCATGGCCCGACCCTGGAGATAAGCCAGGCAAAATACCAATCACTGTGGGGAAGGATGCTGCCGCTCCATTCAAAGGAAAAGCCTGAGCATAGGGGATCAGTGTGTGGACATGGACTGTGGTCCCTGGAAGTCAACCAAAACAACTAAAATAAACAAAAGTATGCATGAAGTATATTTCTGTAATCAGTATTGCTAGCTAATTCCCAGTTTATTACCACATTCTTGTATTTTAGATGTCTGGGTGTGTAGTTACAGTTCCTGTGCCTCTCATGTGTATGAGTATCTACTAAAGTCCTTTGAGTACCAGAGCTGCATAACTTTGTTTCACAGTTCCCTGACCCCAAGAACTCACAGGAAGGCACTCCTGCCATACACATTAACATGCAAGATAAGTTGCAATGCACAATCTTCGTACTATAATTTCAGTTATATGGTAAGTCACTCAAAGATAACATTTACCAAGTAGGGGAGAAACAAACTGCATCTGTCTCTCTCTCTCTCTCTCCCAGCACACTCACATCATGTACCTGAGCAGGATATGCTACCATTACATGCCACCCATGAAGTAGTGAGTGACTGCTTTTTATTTAGCAGATTCACATTCATTTTTATACAAATAATCCATTACATTATTTCTTTGGGCTTCTGTGTTCAAGTTCAAGTTCTAAGTTTATTTTATGTATATAAAAATAAATTTTTATCACATACAAAAGCATTTAAAATACTACATACAGCCATTGCACATTATTACATAACAAACATCATAAAACCAGCTATATATTCCATTTTAATTTCTTGGCTATTTTTAGTGCAAAACTTGCAAGAGCAAAGAGTTGTTTGGCACTTTCACAGTTCAATATCAGAATCATCTTTGGTTATTATTCATCTTTTCCAGACGTTTAACGTGCGTTGAGCGATATGCAAAAGTTCTTTCTTGTTCAAAAGCTTCACAGTCACACAATAAATGTTTACTAGACAACACCTCTTTTCTGGCAGCCTGCACATACAAATAACTGAGTATTACCTTCAGTACTTGCCAACAATCAAAATTCCAAATCTCAGTCTAGATAACACCTTTCTTTGTTTTACCTGCTGACATTTAAGTAAGATTTTTCCAATCCAAAGTCTCACTTAACATATAATAATGGATAATTTGAATAGTGATATTTCATTCTGATAAGAACGCACATTTAACACATTCTCAATATGTTGTATGGCTTCCTTTACAACCCTACCAAGTTATACTAAGTACCATAAACTTAATTGTAGTCTAACCCATTCCTGTTTAATTCTTTGTTTAGTATCCACAACTAAGTCCATTGTCTATTTCTATCCACGCCTTGGCTTCTTCCCAACATTTTTTATTAAATTTCTTTTCTGAGCTATCACAATTTTTACCAATAGAGCAAAGCTCTTTTATGGACTTAATATATATTGAGAATGTTCCAGTTTCTAATCTTGCCCAACTGCCATAACATATTTAGGTAAGCCAAAATATTTCTTAAATAATTATTTTGAAACACTTCTAACTCTTTTAAATTATAATTTTCGTTAATTCCCAAACTTCTAACCATATAACATTTGGGCCTCAAATTTCGCTTTCAGGCATCTTAATTGTGCCAAGAATGAGTTAATAGATATAGGGTTTGAAACATGCCTAATACCATTTAATACCTTCACTGTTCTATAAGTTCAATTATTTCCTTTGTGCTTCTGTGTCAAATGTGACTGACTTTGGCCACTTTTATGCATTATTGCACATTTTTTTCAAATATTTGTTGATAAATTAGAACTAATTTGAGAACTAATCTAAATGAATCAGAACTTTACCATGTTCCAGTTCTTATTTAATCAGTGCCAGAACTTCTCTAAGTTCTCCCAGCCTTAGTGCCCAATCTCTGGTGCTGACTACTTCCCACTACCCATTTTCATTGTATAGCACTGAGTAACCATTCTCTGTGCCACCAAATATAACACCAACACTAGGGTGTCCAATTCCCAGTATGAGTACTTAAAATAAAAAATCCACACAGACTTAAAATGTTTACACCCTTAAGAAAAACCCATCAATATTTTGCTGCCATATGTAATCTTGCCCCACCCAACTCTACCCCTAAGCACACACATACATGCACCATACCCCCAACAATACCTACTGGTGTCCAATGCTGTAATCTCTCTGAAACAGAGGCACACTTCACTCTTTAACACTGGACTAGGGAATGAGGAACGTCCTAACTCAGGAGGTGGTCGATATGAATACAGTGCAGGGCTTGAAACAGGCGTGGGATAGGCATAAGAGAGCAATACAGATAAGTATGAATAGATAGGCCATTGATAGAGTAAAGGCCTATGGCACATTCATAAGGTAGAAAAAGCGAGCAGACCAGATGGGTCTTGTGGTCCTTATCTGTCGGCCAAGTTCTATGTCTTCATGGGAAAATCAGGTACAGCATGTGGTTCAATGTATTTCAATGGGTTTTGAATTTGTCCTCATACCTGGGACATTTTCCCCAAATATTTAACATGTTTTTTGAGACCCCACCACATAGAACCCTAGCAGGAAATTATGAAATCCATCTCGAAAGGTGATTTCATGGTCACTGCGTCAATGCACCTTTCTGATAGGACTGGTATATTTTCTCTGCCCTTGTTCATGATGTGGGTCATAAGAAGGCTATGTTGTAAATTTGTGGTAAAATGTCTAAAACAACAAAGTTATGAACATACATTGAAATGTTTTGATGCACATTTATAATTATGGTACTTTTTAATATTTTCACCCTAAAATGTCAACATAGCCACTTTTTCAAACCACATCGTGAATGTGACAGCTGTCATTTTAAAAATCCTGGCCAAAATGTGTTTTCACTTGTAGCACAAATCACATTTCGCTAGGATTTTAAAATTTTCTCAGCCCTTGTTCATGAGGTGATGTCATAAGAAGACATTATTGAAAAAGTTGGGCAACGTATTATAAAGATAACAGTTATGAATGTACATTGAAAATTTTCAATGCACATTTGTACCTTTGGTAATTGTCAATATTGTTTTTACAAGTTGTGTTTTGCCACCTCCTGCAACTACTTCTTTCAGATGTCCCCTAGCCACATTACCCAGCTGCTCCAGGACTTACAATACTGCTAAGCAGGTCCCCAGCCACTGGTGCAGAGCCTGTGAGGGCAATCGTAACTCATGCCACGGGAGGTGTTTTTCCTTCATTTTTCTCCCTTACATCCCTGGAGCCCATCACAAGAACATTGCATGTGGGTGGAGGCATGCATACTACCCTGGCCTGAATGGACCCTCCTTCTACCCCTGGCCTAACCCATAACCCCTCTCTGTCACCCGCTACCATTATGCCTCACCAGGGTGGTAGTCGGCGATGCGGAGGGCTAAACATCCTGATCATGGAGAAGAGAACTGCAAAAGCTGCTCAGTCCTCACCCAACTCTCTCCCACAGCTGGCCTCAGAAACCTGTGCTCATCACTGAACATGGGTTACTGGTGTGGCAGGAAGTAGAGATCTGGTGCCTCAGCACTCCATAGAAACATAGAATTTGACAGCAGATAAGGACCACTTGGCCCACCCAGTCTGCCCATTTTCTACCTACTGGATAAGCTGCAGATCCTAGTTAACCAGCAGCCTACTTCTTCTTACCCCACCCCCAGAATTGCCTTATGACTGTCCCATGCATGCTTGAATTCCACCCTGATTTTGACTCCACAACCTCCTCGAAGGCCATTCCATGCATCCACAACCCTCTCTGTGGAAAAATACTTCTTAAATTACCTCTGAGCCATCCCCCTCTATCTTTAAATTGTGCCCTCTTGTTCTTGCACACTCTTTTTTGAAAGATGCTACCCTCTTGGACTTTGTTGATTCCCTTGAGGTACTTGAAAGTTTCTATCATGTCCCCCTCTCTCCCTTTCCTCGAGGCTATACATATTAAGCTCCTTAAGTCTCTCTTCATCTGTCTTCCGGTGCAGACTCTGCACCATTTAGTGCCCTCCTCTAGACAGCTTCCATCCTGTCTATGTCTTTGTGGAGTTGGGTCTCAGAACTGCACAGTACTCAGATGGGGTCTCACCAGCTGTCTGTACAGATGGATAATAACTTCCTGTTTTCTACTGGTGATGCCTCTCCCTATGCATCCCAGTAACCCTCAACCCTCCTTGTTGCCCTCTCACATTGCTTGCCCACCTTTAGGTCATCTGATATGACTACCCCAGGTCCCTTTCCATTTTGTTGTTGTTAGTATCTCACCCCCTTGTGTCTCTTCCCTGGTTTTTGTTTACCAGGTGCATTACCTTGCACTTCTTAGCATTGAATCTAAGTTGCCATACATTTGACCATTCCTCTAACCTTGCCAAGTCCCTTCTCACCCTTTCCACCCCACCCTGTGCATCAACTCTGTTGCAGATCTTAGTGTCATTTGCAAAGAGACATACTTTTCCTTCCAGTCCTTCATGAATGTCACTTATAAAGACATTGAAGAGGACCGGTCCTAATACTGAACCCTCACGGTACCCACTAGTAACCCTCCTTTCTTCTGAGTGGACTCCATTTACTATTACTCTCTGTGTCCTATTCTCCAGACAATTTTACCCAGGCTGTCATCTTGGGACCCACTCCCAGGCTGGCTAACTTGTAAATTAATCTTTTGTGTGGACTGTGTCAAATGCCTTGTTAAAGTCTAGGTAGGCCATGTCCACAGCCCTCCCTGATCTACTACTTTGGTCACCCAGTCAAAGAAATCTGTCAGATTTGTCTGGCATGACCTTCCCACTGTGAATCCATGCTGTCTGGGTCCTGTGCCCTCTGGCCTCTAGATACTCAACAATTCTTTCCTTCAGAAGTGATTCATCATTTTCCTATCACTGAGGTTAAACTAACAGGTCTGTAGTTTCCTGCTTCTGCCTTGCTCCCACTTTTGTGAAGGAGATCACATCTGCCCTCCTCCAGTCCTCAGGTACCACCCCATCATCCCATGATTTGTTAAAAAGGGTAGTCAGTGTCACTAGTTCTACCCTAGCTCTTTAGAATTCTGGATGAATCCCATCAGGTCTCATTGCTTTGTCCACCTTCAGTTTTAAGAGTTCTTTCAGAACCATTTCTTCTGTAAATGGGCTGGTATCAACTTCTGTATCAGAGTGTTACTACTGTTTGTTTTATGTACCTCCCATGCCACTGGGCCAGCATGAACTTTCAATATTTTGACCCAAAGTTTCAACATAATCATTGTTTCATACCACCTTATGAATATGATAGCTATAATGTTTCAAATCTCTGCAAAATGTGTTTTCACACATGTGGTGTGAAATGAAATTTCAGCTACTACTTTATAAATTACACGGTCATGTTCAAAGTGATCATAAAAGGCTATTAAAATTTGGGGTCACAATTTGAAAAACAGTTAAGTTACCAAGAGCCATTGAACTGTTACAATGATTACCATAACTTTATTTTGGCAGATTTTGACCCCAATCCATGAAATCCCTTTGCCCACCCAAACATGACAGGTGCCATTTTTTCAAATCCCCACAAAACTTGTTTTGCAGTCACACTGCAAAATCACCTTTCGGATGGCATTAAAAAATATGTCAATGGTCTTGGTAATAACGTCAGGTCATAAAGAGACTATTGGAAATTTGGGGTGAACTTGAAACTGTGTATTGCCTGCAGCTGGCCTATCCTAGGAAAATACAGTCTAACAGTGTGTAAAAGCAGGACACCACTGAAAATAAGATATTGCATCCCTTCTGGTATATCCTGTGTAAATATATTATAAATATGTGTACAAGCAAGACCTGATACAACAACAATGCAAGCAGCAAAATTCAGCATTAACAAAAGCTTGTTTATGCAGAATCTGACATTTGCCTTTGGTGTTTATTATTGCATCATATATATCTGCAACTGAGAAGTTCAGGATGTTTTCTAATTTCTATCCTGACAGCTCATTTACCAGAAAGAGTACAGCAAATACCAATAAATGTTACAATTTCACTTTCAAAACTAGCATTTGTCAATGCCGAGTGCTGCTTTCATTAGCAGTGGAAGTGCAGGAGTTAGACAAATGCAGTATAGGAATGGCAGTGAAGTATTGAACTGATGCCAACTCCACCTCCACCCTGCAGAGATGGACAGGCATTGGGGTGTGCCTTTGGGTCATCGCCTATAATGGTCATGACATTTCACCTCACCCTACACTGCAGACACTTACAAATGCTGAGGAGTGCTTTGAAGTGTTCAGGCTTTATACTTACCTCATTCCATAGGGACATACACTGAAATAGGTGCAGTATAGGAGAATGGGGGTGAACACTGGGGCCAAAGGGTCCAAGACACACCTCAATGCCTGTCACTGACTGTAGGGTGGGGTGGAATGGCATGAGCATTAGTGTCGACAATCCTGAGTCACACCCTGATGCCTGTCAGTCCCTACAGGCTAGGGCATTATGGTCAAAACCCTAACACTCTGGGCATTTCTTAATATTTTTACTCCAAGTTTTCAAGGTGATCTTTTGTGATTCCACTGCATGAACAATGACACTATCAGTTTGTTAGCCGAAGGTGATTCTGCGCAGCAACTGCACCATTTGAAGCCATAGCTGCAAAAACACATTTTGAACAGGATGTGACAAATAACAGCTGTACTGTTCATGAGGAAGTGTAAAAAATTTCAATGTTGAAAACCTGGAGTGAAAATATAAAAACTGGTGAAGTCATGAGTGTAGTGAAACTGCGCAATGCACACCTGTAATGTAATTAGTTTTGGAATTTTTTACAGCAGATTTTCAACATAGGCATTTGGGACCTCCGCTCATGAACACTGTCATAGTGATTTTCTTAATCTGCTCTGAGCACTGATTTCCCTAGCGACGTTGTATTCTAAATACAATCTGATTTCCCTGCTGAAATCTGCTCAAAAAGCTGTAATTACTTGTTTGTGTGCCTAAGACTTTTATTTCACTGTTAGAGTATTATATGCAAGGAATCTGTGTGGTACATCCCTTTCTGAATCACTGTGTTGCAGCCAGCTCTAGGCACTAAAGGAATCCACATCTAGTTTGCCTTGCTGTTGGGTCCTTCTGCTGGTACTGACGTCTGTTGTCCATGGCCGGCAATTACCCCAGACCTCCTCTGTTTTCCTGTCAAAGACAGGTTCTCTGAGGCTCCACATTCCACAGGCATGGGAATCTTGGGCACAGGGGCAGCTGGTGCTGCTTCAGCCTCTGCCTGTGACCTCAAGCTTGGACTCTCAACTAGCAAGGCATGGCAAAGTCACTACCCAATCAGAATGTGAGCTCTTTGGCTCTGGCCACCTACTGGTTCCTTCAGCTTGCATTAGTGTTCTTCCCAAACCAAACTAAAATCTGTTTTCCTTGCTAATACATGCCTAAAAAGCTGTAATCACCTATGTGCCAGACTGCTAATATCCTCTTTCTGTTCAGTGTTAAACTTAGGAAAACTGTGTGATCGCCTCCCCTCTGAAACTTTCTGTATGTGCCAGCTCCTTCCATGAGCTGGAGCACTTTGTACTGTTATGAAGTGTTGTAACATTGAGTACTTATGTGCAGTAAGTGTATATATTTGTCTTATTTATCTCTACTGTAAATACCTCTGTAGGTACTGTATCACTTGGCCCAGATTAAAACAGGTCCATCTTGTAAATGAGCTTGTTCAATGTTGTCCGCCTGGATAAATAAAGATTTTGATTGATTGATTGATTGATTCTGCACTGGAAGTGCAAAACACATTTTGGCCAGGGTGTGAAAAATGACAAACAAAACAAAGCAAAGCAGCGCACCACTAACGAGGGGATGCTTTTACTGAGGTAGCAAACCTCAGATTAACACAGTAAACAGATAAGTAAGAGCAACACCAGACTGATGGATAAACACTAAAATAGCATTTTATTAGAACAAAAAGGACAGCAGGAACCCTGCACTTTGGCGTGCTAGCCTTCAGGGGGTATGGCTTATCGAAGAACAAATTCACATATATACAAAGTGATTGAATTACATCATCAACAAGTGACAACAATACATTGCATAAGTCTATTATAACAGTTCAATTCATACAAAAACTCATATGTATATACATATAAGGAGAATGCATCTAAATAAATCATCAAAAGAAACAATATAATGAAGAAAATATACTATCTCTGCAGACCTCATAATTTAGTCAAACTGTTCAGTAGATTACATTTGTCACAAATACCCTCTATTCTAAGATTTTGACTAAATAAAGATTACTGTAAATATGCAGTTCCTTAATAATTTAACTTCTAATTTAAGGAACTGGTCTGACGTATTATTAGTGAAGAATTAAAGTATTTTAATACAGTAAACACATTTCTAACACCTTCATTGGGTTAGCAAAAATAGAAAGCAAAGTCTGCAATAACAACATGTCTAACCACTAGAAACAACAAAGGTAGAAGAGACATAAATAGAAGTAGAGCAGGAAAAATGTCAAGATGTGATCACCCTAAAGCACTTCCATACATAATGTGGGAGAAGGAACTATTCATTTGGCTGGGGATCTGCTGACATTCATTCTCCGGTTACCTGTAGAAAAGAGAGAAAAAAAATAATTACGTTTTTCATACGTAAACAGACATAATTAATACATAGTACAATTTCTACTTCCAAAAATTCTATCTTTTCTATCTTTCAGAAAGGTTTTAGATCCCATTGATCATTTAACCCATTAGGTTTCACTGCCCCTAATCTGTAGATCCACCTACTCTCTTTTAAGTAGTTCATTAGTTCTATCACCCCATATTTTAAAGTTGTTGCCATTCAATTCCTATAAATGTTAGTTTTTTGGGTCTGAATTGTGTTTTGAAAAAATGAAGACCTATAGGGGTGTCAGTCTTTACATTAAAATATGTTTCTGACATGTTCTTGGATTCTTTGCTTAAGTGCTCTGGTTGATCTCCTATGTACATTAGTTTACATCCACCATAAAACATAAATTATAAATGTTGCATCACAATTAATGAAATCTTTCATCTCATATTTTGTTTATTTATGGAATATATAAATTCAGACCCTGTGTTACAGTAACTGCAAATATTGCACCTCTGACATTTAAAGCTTGTAAAGGTTTAGTACCTAGCCATGTACTTTTAGCTGGCTTGGTCAATCTACTTGAACCAGTTTTCTTTTAAATTTGGTCCCCTTAAGAAGGTGATGCATGTTTTCCTCCCACTGCCTCCCTCAAATTTCTGTCAGTGTGCAAAATGTACCAGGTTTTGTACACAACATTACCTATTTGGCCTGACCAGTTATTATGTTCAGTAATAAAAGTGACACAAATGTTGGTAGATGAATCCTTCTTTTCTCTTTCAGTAATTCTCCCTTTTCATGTCATATGCTTTATTCATAGTTTATATATGTAAATCCTCCCCATAGCCTCTTTCAATGAATCTTTCTTTAGTTCTTCTGCTTGGACCCAAAAGTCAAGATCTTCTGTACAGTTCCTCTGCAGAACATAAGAACTGTCCATGGGGATTGAATCTTTCAAATTTTGGGGTGTGCATTGTCAGCCCTGAGCAGATTGCTAGTGGCCATAGGTTTCCTATATTTTTTGTAATTATAGGCCCTTCAGGGAGTAGGTCTCTTTAAAGTGAGATCCAGAAATTCTGTTATCTGGACTTGTTTTATATGTAAACTTCATGTTAATGCCATTGCTGTGAAGCCATTCTACAACAAATCTGCCTCAGACATGTTTCCATCCCACACAACCAGAATATCAGCAATAAAACAGGTCCATAGAATTATTTTATCTAGGAAGGATTTGTATTTTGTAACACAGAAATTTCTTCCATACCACCTAGAAATAAATTTGCATATGAAGGTACCATACAGGCCCCATAGCTGTCCCCTGAAATTGTCTATAGTTGTCCCTAGGAATTCAAAATGGTTGTGAGTCAAAGATAAAATGAATGGCTGACAAAATAAAATCTACAGGAACATCCTCTGTAGTATTACCTTTCTTTAAATAATATCTGCAAGCATTTATTCCTTGTTCATGTTGTATGCATGTATAAAGAGACTCAGCATCAATTGCCAGCCATATCATTCCATCTATCCACTGTACTTCTTTCAACTTATTGATAACATGTGTAGTGTCCTTTGTGTAAGATTTTAATGTTATTACTTCTTTCTGTAAGAAGAAGTCCACAAATGTACCAGTTTCTCTGTAATAGACCCTATTGAGGAAATAATAGGTCTTCCAGGGCATCCCTTATATTTTATGGATTTTGATCACATATAGTAACAAGGTATAATGGGATTATCACTCCATAGAAACTTAAATTCTCTTTCTGTTATCTCCTCTTCTTACTGCCTCTTGTAACAAGAAATTAAGTTTGACTCTGTATTGGTTTATAGGATTCTGATTAAGTTTTCATAATTAGAGGTGTCATTCAACAATCCTGACACAATATCAGTGTAATGTTCTTTACTCAGTACAACAATATTGCCACCCTTATCAGCAGATTGTATTACTATTCCTCATTTGCTTGTAGCTCTTTAAGAGCTTTCATTTCTTGTACATTCAGATTTCTATCTCTTGGTTGCCCTAGTTTTTCTATAGTTTGTTCTATTTCTTTAAGAACAACCCTTTCAAATGTAGAAATCACTGAGTTAACTATATTTGACAAAAATTCAGAACTGGGAGAAAACATTTTGTTCCTCTGTGTTCTAATGTCACACTGGATACTTACATCAGTGGGATTGAACCCATGGATCTCGTTGGACCTTCTTGATTATATTAATTATATAATCAATGTCTTCCTCAATATTCTGAGCTTCGTTTTCCAAATCTAAATGGATATCTACAATCCATGACATCCTGTTCCATTGAAGTTTCCATAAAGCCCATATTGTCTGTATTATTCTCAATCCCTGACCGTTTGGAAAAACGCTCTCAATCTTAATTCTAAAAAGATTTGTAGAGATCTACCTGAATCTGAAATGGGTTCAGAGAAGGTGTTGAACAAATGACAATCTGTGTTCCAGTAGTTTAATCTGTGCTTCAGACAATTCTTTCCCAGATATATTAACTATTTGAGCTCTTGCCCCAACCCTTCCCGACCCTGGTTTTCCTTTTGTTTTTAGTGGCATTTACCACCTCTTGTGCCACTCCTGGTTCTCCAATATTTTATTCTTCTGTGTCTTGAACAGTCTGTTCTTGATCTAAAGGACTACAATCCCTGTTTCTATTTCCACTATCCCTTCTTCAAAATGGACTCTTGATCTGCTTTGACTTCTGCTCCCACTCCTGCTCCTATAATTACCCTTTTTCTTCCAATTCAACACTTGCTTATTGTCATAATCTTCTTGGCCCCAGACTAATTTCTTTTGTTTTAGTAATTAATTATTTTTCATACTTCACCAATCTCTCTTTCATAGATTTGTCCAGTTCTTCAAATGCTGCTCTTTCTTTAAAACAAGGACTTGTCTTTTGGCTGTGTCAATTTCTATTTCTAATTCTGCATGTTTCTGTATATCAGCTTTTATCAATAATTCAATAAATGACTTAGAACATGGAAGAGCAGAAGTCAACCATTCTTCTTTAAATGAAAACTGTCAAAATCAGAAGAAGGAACAATGGTAATTCTGAGCCCTCGTGGTGCTTGTCCCTTACCCAGATATTGTTCCAGTGTTGTTATATTGTATGTGATATCAAGCTCTTTTCTGAGTAATTTTCAAGTTTAACAAAACTGTTTTGATATCACCTGGAACAGATGCTGATTCTGCTACAATTTTCAATTTGTTGCAGGCTTTGCTTCTCCTTGCTGCCCAAGTCTCAGTATGCTCCCATTCAAACTCCAGCATGGCGTCCTCCCCATCTCCTGCTCACATTATTCTCTGTCTGTATTTTTTGTGGAAGTATTCATAACTCTCCGGCTACAAAGGAGTCTGAAAAAGCTTCCTGGTGTATATCTGCCAATCATTTAGTCCTTAACTTAGTCCTTAACGCCATCTGGACATTGAAGCTTTAAAACTCTGCTTCTCTGTGTGCACGCTTCTTGTAGCAAAAGTACAAAACAAAACAAAGCAAAGCAGTGCACCACTAATGAGTGGAGTGCTCTTACTGAGGTAGCGAACCTCAGATTAACACAGTAAACAGATAAGTAAGAGCAGCACTAGACTGTTGGATAAATGCTAAAATAACACTTTACTAGAGCCAAAAAAGGCACAGGAACCCTGCTCTTCAGCATGCTAGCCTTCAAGAGAATATGGCTTAATGAAGGAACAAGTTACATATATACAAAGTAAGTGAATGACATCATCAACCAGTGACAACAATACATTGCATAAGTCTATTATAATAGATAAATTCATGCAAAAACTCATATGTATATACATATAAGGAGAATGCATCTAAATAAATCATCAAAAGAAAACAAATATAATAAAGAAAATATACTATCTCTGCAGACCTCAGAATTTAGTCAAACCGTTCAGTAGATTACATTTGTCTCAATTACCCTCTATTCTAAGATGGTGACTAGATAAAGATCACTGTAAATGCACGCAGTTCCTTAATAATTTAACTTCTAATTTAAGGAACTGGTCTGACATTATTCATTAGTGAAGAATTAATGTATATTTAACACAGTAAACACATTTCTAACACCTTCATTGGGTTAGCAAAATAGAGAAGCAAAGTCTGCAATAACAACATGTCTAACCACTAGAAACAACAAAGGTAGAAGAGACATAGATAGAAGTAGAGCAGGGAAAATGTCAAGATGTGATCACCCTAAAGCAACTTCCATCTACAATGTGGGAGAAGCAACCATTCATTTGGCTGGGGATCTACTGACATTCATTCTCCTGTTACCTGTAGAAAAGAGAAAAAAAGATAGAAATTATTACGCTTTTTTCACACGTAAACAGACATAATTAATACATAGTACATTTCTACTTCCAAAAATTCTTTTTCTATCTTTCAGAAAAGGTTTTAGATCCCATTGATCATTTAGCCCATCTGGTTTCACTGTCCCTGATCTGTAGATCCACCTACTCATTTTAAGTAGTTCATTGGTTCTATCACCCCATATTTTAGGGGTTGTTGCCATTCAATTCCCATAAATTTTTGGTTTTGGGTCTGAATTGTGTTTTGAAAAAAAATGAAAACCTATAGGGGTGTCAGTCTTTACATTAGTATTGTACTGTACTGTTCATAAGGAGGTGTGGAAAAATGCCAATGCTGAAAATTTGGACTGAAAAGATTACAATTTGTGAACTTACAAGGGTGTGTGAAAATTGCACAATGCAGCTTGTAACACAGTCAATTATGGACTTTTGTCACTATATTTTCAACATAGCCAGTTTAAGACCTCTGCTCATGAACAGTGCCACTAATTATCTTGATCTGTACCCAGCATTGATTTTTCACACTGACCAGGCCACTGTGTGCTACAAGTGCGAAAAGACATTTCAGGTGAGGTGTGAAAATGACAGCTGTATTGTTCATAAGAAGGTGTGGTAAAATGGCATTGTTGAAAATCTGGAGTGAACATATTAATAATGCTCAAAGTTACAAGCGTACTCAGGAACTGTGCAATGCACGCTTATAAAACAGTCATTTTGGGAATCTTTTGCCAAATTTTCAACACAGGATTTTGGGGCCTACCTCATGAACTGTGACACTGCCATTTGTTACTCAGTCTCAAAAAGTGGTTTCCTGCAGTGACCACAAAATCACTATTCAGGACCAAGTCACAAAATGACAGTGACTGCGTTCATGAGGTGGGGTCCCAAGAACCCCAGGTTGAACATTTGGTGAAAAAATTCCAAAACGGTCTGAGATATGCACCAAAGTTGACAAAAACCAATTTGTGCCATTATACAGCTTCCTGGAATTTCTTCAGTTTGCTGTCAGCTTTGAAGAGTGCAGGTGTGTTTCTGGTCCACTGAAGATCTTCCACCAGGCTCCAGAGGTAAGTATAGTGTGAGGGTATGTGTGAGAAGAGGGGTATGCAGAGGATGGGTACAGTTTGAGGGAGGAGGGACCACTGGAATCAATGAGGGGCCATTTTGTAGTTTACAGGTTTATTTTAGAAAAAAACTCACAGGAAGGTTTTCTTTTTGCAGGGACATTTAATTTTGTCATGCTGGGATGGGATCCCAGCATGCCACCTAGTGTTTGGGGCACTGTAGCCAATGGAGGTGGGCACCATCATCTGCTCATACTGAGTGCAGGGAAATAAAGCCAAGGGGATTGGGCACCACTCGGCACACAAGAAATTGAGGGGAGCATTTTGCCGATGGGGTGGTCTCCCTGTCAGCAAAATTACCTGGAAAGGGAATGCCGACAGAGTTGGGCACTCCTGTCAGCACATAGAAATGCAGGGGTGGTAAGAGCCGAGGAGGATTGGGCACTCCTCGGCACACAACAAATTGGGAGGAGAACATAATGTCGATGAGGAATGGGCTCCCCAGTCAGCAAATTGAACTGGAAGGGGCATGATGACAGGGGATTGGGCACCCCATCTGCTTTTTATTGAAATGTTTCACCAGGAAGGCACACTTAATGGTGGGTGGTGGCTTTCCATCGGCTTCCTGGGGACTGTGATGAGCAGACAGAGAACTTGTTGTCATGGGGACACCAATCAGCTGTTTTGGCAGCTTGTAATGCACCAAAACAGTTAATTGCATGGTGACATGGCCTGAATTTCCAGATGCATTTAGGCATTGTCAATAACTGCTGAAAGCAATGTGTTTCTTGCACATGCATGCAAGCAACACAATGAGCACACTGAAACCAAGTCAGCTGTCACTAACAGTATCCAGACTGTTTGTAGGAGAGAGACTTGAGGAAAGCACACACATTTTTAAGTATCTTTTCTCCCATCTAAAGGCAACTGAACATTTCCCTCTGCCTGTTTATCATTTTTAGTACATCTGATTCCAGATATATGGGGCTGCATTTTAGATGCCTGTGAATGCCTCAAGTCCGGTGCACTGAACATACAGCATTGTCAGACAGCAATCAGATTTTCTATTCTGTGCACAAATTGTTGCAAACTAGACCATCTTTTGCTGATCTAGTTTGTGTCAATCTGAATACCCTTTTCTGGGGTTTGCACAACATATTTGGCACAAGCTGCCATAAAATCGGAAAACTGTCTTACCTGCACCTGATGACTAAAATTGGGCACAGTTGTGGCAAACGTGTTTGGCACAGCTGCACCATAAAATAGTTTGATGAAAGGCTCAACCCAAGCCCTGAATCCCACTTTGAGAATCTGTCTCATGTTCTCACTTTATAATTATGGACATAGTGGTCCTAATACCAACAGCTTAAAGATCAAAAGTGTGACCCAATAGAGGACTTATTTTCAGTGAAGATCTGGTCCATCACCTTAAGCACTGTCAATGTCATCATCCAAGGGAAGAACTGAGAACAGATTCAACTAGGAGTTGACCTCGACTACACAGAGGAGGCTCTGCTTGATTTAACAATCACCTTCATTCCCAACCAGTCCCTGCTGCAAGCTGTCTGTCAAGAGCAAACTTTCATCTGTGGACAGAACATCCTTCCAGGAGAGAAAGTGAGAGACAGGGAGTGAGCAGTTGAAGCAGCAGTCTGGCTCTCAGCCAGTGCAGTGTAGTGGTGCCTGGTGGAGCAGAGTGTGTCTAACTCAGTAAATCTAGTGTTAGTGATTTAAAAGTGACACACAAGCTAGCACCATCGTTACACCAGCCAAGTGCAGTGAGTGAGAGCTGAGAAGCAGCTGTGTGTCAGTTCACAGACCCTAACCAGTATGACCATCTATCTTACTCACAACCACACACCCTTCCCACAGTGATCAGCATCTCTTGTCCTGCAGCACTCAGCAAGAAAACAAACTCTGGTCTGAGCCAATATGGCTACAAGTAACCTGATGGTAGTGAGACTTGTAAGAGGCTGCTTCACCTTACCTTTTGTCATAGCAATACATCTGAATTAGAGGTGTGCAGAAAAGATTTCCACTGGCAGAATTTCAGGAAAGCAAAAATGTGGCTTCAAAGAAAGTTTGGAAATCATTTTTTGTATTAATGGAAATTCTGCCTTAGAACTGTGGAATACATATACAAACTGTGTGTTAATTTATTAAACTGTGGAAAATAAATCTGCAGAAAGGATCACTGCCAGTGTCAGTTCTGAAGCTTTTTAAAACACAGTTTAATTCATGAATCCACCCCTACTTCTCAGGGGTCCACATAAATACCTCCAATACCTTCCTTGGACCCTCCAGGTTCCTAGTGGCCCCAATCACTGATCATGGGCCCCCAAAACTTTTATTTCCCTGATGTCTAGTGGACCCCTCTTCCTATCCGAATTCCTTAATACACAAAGAAACAGCTGGCAGTCCACTGACTCATCCCTTCTTTTCCCAGTGGTGTCTAGTGGACCTCCCCATCCCCGATCCCTTATAAAAAAATAATCCCAATTCCCTGGTGTCTAGTGGACCCAACCCTTACCCTGACAGTTCATCTGCCATCACCCTGCTCCCCTCACCCTGCATTTAGTGGGTCACCATCATAGCCCTCCTTGCTCCTCCATTACCAGTAGCACACTGAATTGTCAGTGAATTTCCACATGATCATACAAGCAGGCACTAATTTACTAACAGTTCATTAAACTGTGAATAGAATGAATGTTGCAGTTTCTATACATTTTTCTGCAGTTCACAAAAAAATCTTGAACTCTGAAAATCCATGGAAAATCCAGTTTCACCAATGACAAAAGTTTTACAATGTCCATAAAATTTTGAAATTTCATGGAAGTTCTGCAAAGCATAATTTGCAACTTTTGCTATCTCCAAATCTGCATGGTTTTCACCATGCAGCCATAAAATAGCCACACAAATGCAACAAATACCAGTCGTCCTAAAAGAAATTTAGAATATTAATAAAGTATTATACAGAGCATATAAACTCTGAAATAGGTGAAACATCTAGCTGAGAGCCAAGGTGGCATTCTTGACAGTGACAGGATATATATATATTTCACTCACTACATAACAAGAGACAAGTATCTCAAAATCCATGGCAGTATCAGACTAAGTGACTAGAGTGCACTGTGGGTTTGAGACCTAGTTTATTTACAGAGGGTCCAAGACTGGTCTGTGATGATATTATTGCCATATAGATGACAATACTACCATGTTAGAAAAACTTGCAAAAACTACAGTACCTCCTGCCCTGGACATAATCTAAATTCCTGACTAATAGCTGTTGGTTCCTACTTTTAACTCCTAACGACACATTGCAAGTTCCAAATGTATTCTAGGTGATACACTTATGCAAATAAAGAAACTAATCAGTTTTATTCCTTTGACAGTATCATAAAGTGTGGAAGAAGAAAAGAAACACAGCAAAAAAAAAGTCTTTCAAGCTGAATATTCCACCCTACATCCTGCCCAATTAAGGACTGGCTATTAAGTTCAAGGCATTACTATGCGAATTGTAAGAGAAAGCACTTTAGATGTTTTGAAGATACTGTCCCTGTAATCTGATTGTAAAGGAACTAGATGAACAGAAAGGACAGAACTTGCTGGACTGCTCTGGTGTTCCTCGTTCAGAAACCAGGTACATAGTTTACAATATGTGCTAAGAAGACAAGTCCTGTCACATTCCATTCATTCAAAACTTTGGCTTAAGGTTTCAAATTTCATGAGCTGTTCAGAATATTTATTCTGAATATTTGAACAAACCAACTCCTTTGGCATAGAAGTACTATAAGGTTTCAAGGCAGCACTGTGAAAATAATAATAATAATATCATTTATTTATAAACTGTAATTCAAACAGATATCAAAACACTTTACAAAGGTAAAACATAGATAAAACAATAAAATATCTGAGATAAATCAATAAGATAAAATTACAAGTTCAAATTCAACAGTCTCTGAAAGCATGGCTAAATAAATAAGTTTTCTGTGCCATCTTAAAGCTCTCCAAAGTCAGGCACTATCTAATCCAACGAGACAGAGAGTTCCACTGGGTTGGGGCTACATAATTAAATGTTCTTGCACCAGAATTCTTCAGTTGAACCCTGGGAACCTCTAGCAATCATTTGTCGGCAGAGTGGAGGGGTCAGAGGGGCAGTAAGAACCAGGAACTCTTGCAGGTAGCCAGGAAACAGACTGTATAGGGCCTTTTAGGTCAGCAAACCAACCTTGAACATGATCTGCCACTGAACAGGCAGCCAGTGCAGATTTTGCAGCACAGGGTGATATGACTGGTCTGGAAACCCCTACCAGTAACCTGGCTGTAGTGTTCTGCACCAGTTGCAAGTGGCGATAGCAACCCCTGGAAGCTGTAGGTCAAGGAAGTTACAGTAGTCAAGGTGAGAGGTCACACAGGCATGAACCAATGTAGGAAGGTCATGAGATGGAACAAAGTGCTTAATCTGGGCAATATTTCTCAGATGATAGAAAGAGGATCTGACTACAGCTGACACCTGCAAATGAAGTGTCAGCCCTTCATCAAATATCTCACCCAGATTCTCCTTTTGAACAGAGGACACAATTTGGCTACCCCCTAGCCCAAAGCCTGGAGGCACACTGTGCTCCCATCCTCTCCATCCCATGACCTGGCTCCACCACCAACACCTCAGTCTTTTAAAGGTTCAGCCTTAGCCAGCTGGCCTGCATCCAGTCCTGGAGCTCAAGATGCAGCTATTAAAGACAGAGACCACTCTATCCTGGTTGGGGGCAAAAGACAGGTAGAGCTGGGTATCATCTGCATAACAGTGAAACTGCAGCCCATACCATCTTACAACATCTCTCAATGGCAGCAGATACACCATGAACAACATAAGAGACAGCACAGAGCCCTGAGGAACCCCATGGCAGAAAGAATGAGGCTGAGAGTGGAACCAGTGTGTTTACATATGTTGTTTCCACAGGCTGTGTACATTACTCCTGGCTCTATTCTCTGTAATGTAAAACTTCAATAAAGTTTGAATGGAAACAAAAAGAATGAGGCTGAGGAATCCCTGACACCATTCTCAGAGTTCTGCCAATGAGGAAAGATCTAAACCAACTGAGAACCATACCTGATAGTCCACAGATGTCACTCAGGCACTCAAGCAGCCCCATGGTCCACAGTGTCAAGGGCTGAAGAGAGATCAAGAAGGACCAAGGTTGAATGGCACTTCCAATCTCTAGCAATCAGGAGATCACTGAGCACCCAAACCAGAGCGGCTTCCATACTGTGCCTCTTCTGAAAACTGGACTGGAGAGAATCACATATATGATTGATGGTCAGATGGTTATCTAACTGAAGAGCAACTACTTTCTCTAACACCTTCCCAATAAAGGAAGGTTAGAGATTGACCTGTAGTTGGCAGGGCAATTTGGGTCCACAGAAGATTTTTAAGAAGCAGTGTAACCATCACCTCCTTTGGGAGTTCAGAAACTCACCTAACTCTAAGAGCACCAGATTATCTCTGCCAGGACAGGGCCAATGACATCTACACACCCCAGAATAAGGTGTGTAGGGCCTGGAGTTGAGACTACAGCAAGTAGGCCGAATACTTTGGACAATCTATACATCAGAGATTGCCAGATGGTCAAAGTGATCCCAGAAGGCCCGAGGTGTAGTGACCATACACCGACCACCGCAACCCCCATAGAATGCGCTAAATGGATCTCAGCCCTGATGTCTGCCACCTTATTGGCAAAGAATTGAGCAAATTCATCACACTTATTTTGTGAAAATGCTCTCAGAACCTGAAGTTGGCTGGATTGTACAGTCTGCCCATGGTTCGGAAGAGCTGAGCAGTTAATTCTGAGCCATGGCACTCTCCCAGGACAGGAGCTCTGCCTTCTTATGGGAGGTTGTTGATTGATAGGCTCAGTAATGTTCCATCAGTCTAAGACAGTTGGCATCAAGGACGGATCTCTACCATTAATGCTCCAGCCTCCATCCCCACGTCTCAACTCCATCAAGGCCCCAACAAACCAAGGGGACCAAGGGCAGAGAGTGAGGGGCCAGCGGACGGGAGTGATAGAATCCAGACCATCCCCATGGCCTTATTATAGGCCTGGACTAGCGCTCTGGACCCTTGCTTTTATCCATTACATCCCGATAAGTCAAGAAGTGCCAAAAGACTAATGGGAGTAATATCTCTCAAATGGCAGTATCGGACCATCTCCACAGGACAGGCCTATAAGGAGAGCTCAGAAACTGAATCTTACAGTGCAATGGTCAGACCAACCAACCGGTTCCACCATCAAGTTGGTGGCCTCCATTCCAGGAGGAAAACCAGGTTGAGTGGTGACCATGAACATGGGTTGCAGAGGCAACAAACTGTGTGAAGCCCAACATATTCATAAGTTGGAGGAAGTTCTGAACAAATTGTGAGAGTTCATCATCGACCCAGACATTGAAGTCACCCAGCACCATCAACCTTGGTGACTCCAACAGCATGTCTGTGATGAAGTCCACTGACGTCCTACAGGAACACACTCTACACTCTCACCCCTGGGTGGACGGTGAGCGAGAATGAACTTGCACCCCACACCTGCAGCCGCAGTACACTCAAATGATCTGGAGCACTCAACTGGTACCTCTTTAAGGTTCAAATTATGTTTTAAAACAGATAGCTACACCCCAGCCCTTGTGGTCCAATCTCAAGTGGTGTATCACTGAAAACCCAGCTGGAATAGCCTCCTCCAATATTGGACCAGCATTTCCATCCAGCGGGTCTTGGTGATGCATGCCAGGTCAGCTGTCCCAACAAGGTCAGCTAAAATAGCTGTCTTGTTCTTTATAGTTGGAGGAATGTTAGTGAGGCCTGCACCTAGGCTGCCGTGCCCAGCTGAATCAACAAGTAGATATGAGGAGAAAATGTTGCCAGCACTGGCTACTTACAATTCTTGTGATTCAGTTCTTCGCTAATGTGTATCAACAGCCCACAAATAGAAACAGGAGCAGGAGAACTTAAGGTGCAAAAGCAGTGCTATTTTTATTTAAGGTCGCGTAATCACAGCATGCAAACAACTTCCATATAGCTTCTCCCTTCTCTTACAAGGAGCTTCCTTACGCATTTCACGCCCCTGGCACTTAGTCATAGGATAGCAGTCTATTACACCAACCAGCAATAAATACAATAATCTATTAAAGTGATAGTCTTTAAAAGTGAAAATAATTATTTTACAAAAGATTTAAATAGTTTCACGGACATCACATATACCTCATATACCAGTCTAAGAAATTATGGTTGTACATAACTAATTCACTATTTCATAATGTGAAACCTATCATATATACTTTAAAAGTTACATACACATACTCATTAACACATTATGACTGTATTATAAATAATTTCATTACATTTCATATGTTTCATTATTGTTACCATTTCTGGAATAAGCACACATTTGTGCCCTCCTCATTTTACACATGGTTTCCCTGAGGGTCCACAATCAGACAAAGCCAGGTTCCAGACAAAAAGAAACACAGGAGGAAAAAAGTTATGCTAATGTTTACTGAGATGTAAATAACTGCATTAATCATTTTCAAAAATGTTAAAATCAGAATTCATCTTGATACATTAAAAATGCAAATATGTTTGAGCCAAAGTATTGGGGAGGGGCTTATTTCTTAAGGAAAGCTTTTGGGTCAGTTCTCTCATTCAACCCTGATTTCTCAGATGCTCTGTAGCAAACATCCAATATTGTTCCCTTTTTAAGAGAACATTGTTATGGTCACCACCCTTGGGCTTTTATCATTTTTCTATGCTCATTAATGACCAACTATGTTCCTTTATGTTGGTAACTCTTTCTATATGGTTTGATAAAGCATTTCTTGGATCTTTGTTATTTATGGCTCTTAAATGTTCCCCATAAGTTCTTTCAATTTTCTTTTGGTTTTGCCAATATAGAAACTTCCACAGGAACATGTGGCATATATATATTACCCTTCAGTGGCACAAGTAATAAAACCTCTTATTTTAGTCATCTTTTTGATTTTGGGTTATCATAATTTTTTGTCTGTTTTAAATACTGGACAAAACTTGTAGTTTCGCATCTGTAACACTCATCCTGTTTTGGGAAACCATATCTTACACTGTTCCTGTCTAGGTTGTACTGAGTGTACTAAAGTATCTTTTAGGTTTTCCCTTTCTATGTACCAAACATGGCTTAGTATCTCTAAGGTCCTTCATGCCTGATTCCAGGCCCACCATGTGCCAGTGTTTCTGGACTATTGCCCCTTTCTCCTCTGATTGTACACTGTATGTGTTCACAAAGTTAATCCTAGATCTCCTTTTCTCTTTTCCCTTGTTTTTCTTCATGATTGTGGATCTTTCCAATAGGTTAACCCTTCTCTTGCCCTAGCAATCACTTTATCTGGACATCCTCTTTCTTTAGCCTCTATTCTAGTTCCTCTGCTCTTCTGTCATAGGTTTCCCTATCACTACAGTTTCTTTTAGTCCTAATGAATTATCCTTTAGGAATACCAGCAATGGTGTGATAGGGTGACTGCTTCTGGCCTGCAACAATGTATTCCTGTCTGTGGCCTTTCTATATGTCTGTTTTTATTCTCCCTAGACCATCCTTTCCTACTATTAGGTCCAAAAAACTGATTTGTTCTAGGCTAAAGGAAAGTGAGAAGCATAGGTTTTCATTACTATTTCCTAAGAACCTAACAAAGTCAAACAGTTCTTCTTCTGTGCCTTTCCAGATGATAAAAATATCATCAATAAAGTGCTGATATAGATCAATTTTGTCCAGGTAAGGGTTTGTTTCTGCATGTCTAATAACTTCCTCTTCCCACTTTCCTAGATAAATATTGGCAAAGTTTGGAGCAAAAGTTGACCCCATGGCAGTTCCTTTTCTTTGTACATATTGTGCATTTTCAAAACAGAAGGTATTACATTTGAATACAAATTCTGCAAATTTTGTTAACATTTCCGTGGGTGGGTCATTCACTTCTCTTTTGTTCAAATAGTATTCCTAGCCTCCAACTCCCCTTCATGTGGTATATTTGAATATAAGGATTCTACATCTATTGTCACAAATATACTACTCTCCTCAATTTCAATTTCTTCTAATGTTAACAAAATGTCCCTGTATCTTTTATATATGATGGAATATCTTGTGCTAGTGATTTGATATGAAAGTCAACATATTGGGACAGGAGTTCCATGAAGGAATTATTTCCTGATGCTAAGGGACGACCTGGAAGGTTCATGAGGCACTTATGCCTTCGGTGA
Organism: Neoceratodus forsteri; assembly: GCA_016271365.2. NCBI lineage: Eukaryota > Metazoa > Chordata > Ceratodontiformes > Ceratodontidae > Neoceratodus > Neoceratodus forsteri. Next base: position 490,207,671 of record CM028132.1, on the reverse strand, counting down.
TCAGTAAAACATGCTCTTTTAGGGTTCTCAACTGTCAAAAAGCAAAACTGCCTTTATTCAACCATCCCTTTTCTTTGGATTCTGACAAAATGTGTCTATTTTTATTTTATAAATGGGTGTCAAGTCAATAGGAACGTTTTCATAGAAATCTTGATTACCTAACTGTCTGAAAACTTCTGCAGTATATTTCATTGTGTCCATAATAACAATGGATCCCTCTTATCAGTAGGTTTTATTGTAATGGCCTTATTTGACCCCAATTCATTTTAAAACTGTTTTCTCTGCATTACTCAGATAGGGTATGTCTCCATTTACCAGTGTCATACAAATTTCGATCTAGGTCCAAAAATCACGTTCACAACTTTTCAAAAGTCTGCAGTATTGATGTTGGAGGAGGACAGAAAATAGATGGGGTATAAACTTCTGTGTATCTTCAAAATCATTATCATGATTTAACATAATGTCACTGACCCCACCATATTTATATATATTCCGTTTTCTCCCTCTTATTGAAAAAAAAACACAGATTCAAATTTCTTGCAAGCTTATGACAGTCCACAATCATCTCAAATAAATTAAACCTTTGCTTTGGGACAAAAAACAGTCCTTTATTCAGAAGTCCTTTCTCTACATCTAATAAAGTATATGTCAAAATGTTAATAATGTTGTTCACTGGTATCATGTTCTCAAGTTCCCTCACATGTGCCATCCTCATCTCCCTCTGCCTTGATTTCTGCCACCTGCACCTCTTCCTGTCCCCCCTCTTGGTCTGTTTTTGGGGGCTAGTTGAAATTAATCCTCTGGCTTCGTCTTGGGCCTTCTTGTGTTCTATTAATACCAGGTGATTCAGGGTATTCCTCCTCCCTAAATACATTTCATCAGTGCTGTTTAAGTCTTGATCATGGATTCCATCCAGCTTTTCATTGGAATTTCGAAGAATAGATTTGTTTGGGATAGATTCATGACTCACTGTGTCTGTATCAAATCACACATTCTTAGCCCAACTAAAATAATCCCATTACTGTAGTCATTAGTATCTTGTTTGAAATTAGTTTGTTTGATATCTTGAATCTTTTATCATTTTTATCAGGTTGAATTTACATTTTACATAGTTCCTCATACAGGGGTGATTTATGAATTTGTGTAAAGTTGCCTCCTTGTTTCTATTTCTTCATCAGTTTCCTTTTGTATTTCAGCATTTTCTTTGAGGATTAAGTTCATGTACAATTTACTGACTCCATGGCTGATCTTCTGCCAATTATCTAAAAACATTTTCTCTATAGCCCAAAAGATGGCTTCTTTAAAACTCTAAGTCCCATTGGAACTCTTTCTACCTCCAGGTATGCTTGTAGCGATATCCTTTCCCAATATAATCTCTTGGCTCTAAAAGCTGCACTTTCAAGTAGGTTAAATGTTTATTTAATTCCTATAGGTCCTTCATCATATTTACTGTCCTTCTTAAGCAGCTAGGTAAATTAGCTAGTTTACAACGTTGTGTTGGTGTAAATAATATCCTTGAATGAGGGGCACCCTTGTATCTATTTTGGTTTCTTTCTACCCTCCCGCTTACATTCTCATTCATGCGCTTGCCATTAAAGCAAATTCAGAAAGTTGGGAGTTGCATCTATGATACAAAGTAATTAGTATTTCAGGCTGTTTCTTAAATTCATAGGTATGTTAGTAAGCCAAACGTCATGATAAACTGTGGTATTTTTCTTTTTATAAACCTGTGCAAATCCCCCTTTTAAACAAGTAAATGTTGAAAAATGTTAGTAGGCCTGTACCTGGGCTGCTGTGCCCAGCTGAATCAACAAGTAGATATGAGGAGAAAATATTGCCAGCACTGGTTACTTACAGTTCTTGTGATTCAGTTCTTAGTAAATGTGTATCAACAGCCCAAAAAATAGAAGCAGGAGCAGGAGAACTTAAGGTGCAAAAGCAGTGCTATTTTATTTAAAGTGCATAATCACAGCACTCAAACAACTTCCATGTAGCTTCTCCTTCTCTTACAAGGAGCTTCCTTATGCGTTTCACGCCCCTGGCATTAGTCATGGGATAGCAGTCTATTACATCAACCGACAATAAATACAAAATCTATTAAAGTGACAGTGCTTCTAAAAGTGAAAATAATTATTTTACGAAGATTTAAATAGTTTTACGGACATCATATTTACCTGATATACCAGTCTAAGAAATTGTTGGTTGGTGTAATAGACTGCTATCCTATGACTAAGTGCCAGGGGGCATGAAACACGTAAGGAAGTGCCTTGTAAGAGAAGGGAGAAGCTACATGGAAGCTGTTTGAGTGCTGTGATTATGCACTTTAAATAAAAACAGTACATGTCATAAGAAGGCTACTTTGAAAATTTGGGGTGGCACCATGGTGGTAGTCAAAAGACAGGAGGGCTAAACATCCTGATCTGGGAGAGAAGAACTGCCAAAAGGCTGCTCAGTCTTCACCCAACTCTGTTCCACAGCTGACCATCAGAAACCTGTGCTCATCACCGAACATGGGTCACTGGTGTGGCAGGAGGCAAGGTATTAGTGCCTCAGCCCTCCATGCCACTGGGCCTGCATAAATTTTCAATATTTTGACCCAAAATTTTCAACATAGCCATTTTCATCTCACCTTATGTTCAAAAGGAGTGGTTATAAAAGACTATGTTGAAAATGTGAATCAAAATGTGAAAAAGCAACTACGTTACAAAGAGCTATTGAACTGTTCCAGTGTTTACCATAACTTTATTTTAGCAGATTGTAGACCCCAGTCTGCTACAAATCCATTGCGCCCCAAAACATGACAGGCGCCATTTTGAAATCCCCACCAAAATCTGTTTTTGTAGTCAAAATATAGAGCCCCATAAAATTACATATTGCCTCTCAGCTGGCCTATCCTAGGAAAATGCAATCTAACAGTTTGTAAAAGTAGGACACAACTGAAAATAAGACATTACTGCTGGCCGGTGGCCTTGAGGGTTGAGGAACTGGATGCCAAACCTCGCGCTACAATGGCAACCCATGTTTGGGAATGAGCACGTGTCACCAGGGGTCAGCTGGGTTGGGAAGGATCAGTATCAGAAGACTGCTCTCCATCTCTGGAGGCATTGCATCAGCAGTTGGTGTGTGGTTACCCCTGGTGGAAGTGGGGGCAACACCACCGATGATGCAGAAGTCAGGGTTGGACGAGGAAGATGCCAGGAACAGCACATATGGAAGTGTGCATGCTCTATCCATTGGAATCACTGCATGCCTCCTCCAGTAGGGGAATCACTCCAAAGAAAATCTCCGGCAGCATGAAGGCTGCTCGCCGGTGCCACCATGGTCCCGCACTGGTCAGCTCCCTCTTGGGTCCACCCTCCTGGTCTCCACAGTGGTAGAGTATGTATCCACTGTGAAAGAAATGGAATGGTAGGGATGGGGATGTCAGAGCTCTGCCTGAGACTGAGACAATAATCAGTCTAGCTAAGCTAGATGAGGAGGGAGCAACCAAAGGTACAACCTCCCCAGCCATGGACTATTAAGAAATAAAAAAAAAAAGAAAATAAGATAATGCATCTCTTCTGGTCTATCCTGGGTAAATATATCATAAAATGTGTACAAGCAAGACCTGATACAACAGCAATGCAATCGGCAAAAATTCAGGATTGACTAAAGCTTTTACGTAGAATTTACCATTTGCCATTGGTGCTTATTATTTGATTCTACATACTTGCAACTGAGAAGTAAAGGATGTTTTCTAATTTCTATCCTGACAGCTGATTTACCAGAAATAGTACAGCAAATACCAATAAATGTTACAGTATCACTTTCAAAATGAGCTCACTGAAACCAAGTCATCTGTCACTAATAGCATCCAGACTTTGTAGGAGAGTGACTTGTGGAAACCACACACATTTTTTAAGTATCTTTTCTCCCTGTCTAAAGGCAACTGAACTCTTCCTCTGCCTGTTTGTCATTTTCAGTACATCTTATTCAAGACAAATAGGACTGCATTTTTAGATGCCTTGAATGACTCAAGCCCGGGTGCACTGAACATACAGCATATCACGTTTGTGGCATTAAGGGAGACAGCAATCAGATTTTCTACCCTGTGCACTGATTGCTACATGTTAGATGAGCTTTTGCTGATCTAGCTTGTGTCAATCCCAGAGACCTTTTCAGGGACTTGCACAACATATGCCTATATGGGAAAAAGATTAGCATAGGCCTTACCCACCCCCAACTTCCAGCACTTGCTAACCAGTTTGCCTGCTCTTTACCACAAGAAATGGACCAAATCTTGCACACCAGGTCCTCTTTTTGTTACACAAGTCAGGCTCAACGGTCCTTAAGTTATAGGGCTCCCAATTGGCTGAATGGTCTTCCAGCAGGCACAGTTGACTCACCCACATTGGGCCCCTTTAAACAACTCTTGAGATTGCACCTCATCTCCCACAGCCTCTGTGACTGCCTCCCCACCCCTTCTGCCCTCTAACTCTCCAACTGCATTTATGATAGCTTCCACCCCTCCATTCCTCATGGCCAAAGCCTATTTTTAGGTGGACTAGCTTACACAATCAAAGCCATTTCTGTCTGCCTTCAGCTGTTTGCCGTTCCTGTGAGGCAACATTATCTTTTTAACTATTGTTTGCAATTTATGTTTTCTGTTACTCACTTTACTCAAGTAGCCAATGCTCTGTATGACTATGATTAAGCTAATATGTCTACTGAAATTGTATTTACCCATATGATGGTATTTTAGTAATTTGTTTGCCTGTATTGTTACTCGTTGTATGACGTGGAATCTATGCAAAGAGTCTTCTGATGCATAGGTAATTGTAATCAAAATTAAATAAATAAATAAATAAATAAAATAAATTTAGCACAAACTGCCATAAAATGGGAAAACTGTCTTAACTGCACCTGATGACTAAAATTGGGCTAGCTGTGGCAAATGTGTTTAGTGCAGCTAGCTATAAAATAGTTTCATGAAATGCTTGACCCAAGCCCTGAATCCCACTTTGAGAATCTGTCTCATGTTCTCACTTTATAACTATGGACATAGTGGTCCTAATGTCAACAGCTAAAGATCAAAAATGTGGCCCAATAGAGGACTTATTTTCAATGAAGATCTGGTCCATCAGCTTGAGCACTGTCAATGTCATCCTCCAAAGGGAAGAACTGAGAACAGATTCAACTACAGAGTTGAACTGACCCACGGAAGAGGCTCTGCTTGATTTAACAACCATCTACATTCCTAACCAGTCCCTGCTATACGCTGCCTGTCAAAGCAAACTTTCATCTGTGGACAGAACATGCTTCCAGGAAGAGCGTGAGAGACAAGAGTAAGCAGTTGAAGCAGCAGTCTGGCTCTCAGCCAGTGCAGAGTAGTGGTGCCTGGTGAAGCAGAGTGTGTCCTAACTCAGTAAATCTAGTGTTAGTGATTTAAAAGTGACACACAAGCTAGCACCATGCGTTACACCAGCCAAGTGCAGTGAGGAGAGCTGAGAAGCAGCTGTGTGTCAATTCACAACCGCTAATCAACATGACCATCTGTTTTACTCACAACTACACTCACCTTCCCATAGCAATTGGTATCTCTTGTCCAACACCAGGGAGGCAGTATAGTGCAGCAGTTTAAGGCTCTGAACTGCAAATCTGGATACGGGGTTTGAATCCCACAGCCCCACTTGCATACTGTGTGACCTTGCACAACTCAGTTCACTTCCTTGTGCTCCCAGGTTGCACCTGTAAACAAGCTTTCAGCTTAGTGTGCCACTCTTGGTTAAACAATTGGATTAAAAACAGCACCCACCAAGAAAACAAAGTCTGGTCTGAGGCGATACAGCTACAAGTAACCTGAAGATAGTGATGCAGCTGAAAAATGTAAGAGGCTGCTTCACACTACCTTATGTCACAGCAATACGTCTGCATTAGGGGTGAGTGAAAAAATATTTTCTGCCAGCAGAATATCGATGAAAGTATGAATTTCGTGTTCGAAAGTTTGGAAATCCTTTCGAACATTCACAGAAATTCTGCCTTAAAACTGTGCAATAAATATACAAACTGTGTGTTAATTTATTAAACTGTGGAAAAGAATCTGCAGAAAGGATCACTGACACTGGTCAGTTTTGAGGCTTTCTTAGCCACAGTTTAATTCATTAATACACCTCTCACTGACAAGGGGTCCCAGTAAATACCTCCAATCCCTTCCTTGGACCCTTCTGGTTTCCAGTGCCCTCAAGCACTGATCATGGCCCCAAAACATTTTATTCCTGATGTCTAACGAACCACCCTCCCTATCCTGGATTCTTTAATCCACAAAGAAACAGCTGGCAGTCCACTGACTCATCACCCACTTTTCCCAGTATTTCCTGGTGTCTAGTGGACCTCACATCCCCAAACCCTAATAAAAAAAGAATCCCAATTCCCTGGTGTCTAGTGGACTCACAACCCTCACCCTGACTATTCATTTGCCATCACCGTGATCCCCATACCCTGCACTTAGTGGGCAACCAGCGTAGCCCTCCTCTCGCCTCCACTACCAGTAGCACACTGAATTGTCAGTGAATGACCATATGGCTGCACAGGCATTCGTTTACTGACAGTTCATTAAACTGTGGATAGGATAAATTCCACAGTTTATATGCATTTTCCATGGTTCACAAAAAAGTCAGTGGAACTCTGAAAATCCACAGAAAAAACAGTTGCACCAATGGTGAATGTTCTGCAATTTCTATGAAATGTTGACAATCTCGATGAAATTCTGCAAAAGTGGAATTCATTACTTTAACCCCTGCCCCAGTCTGCATGGCTTTCACCATGCAGCCATAAAATGGCCGCACAAATGCAACAAATACCAGTAGTCCTAAAAGAAATGTAAAATATTAATAAAGTATTATACAGAGCATATAAACTCTGAAATAGGTGAAACATCTAGCTGAGAGCCAAGGTGGTATTCTTGACAGTGACTAGAAGTATACATTTCACTAATTACATAACAAGAGACAAGTATCTCAAACTCCATGGTAGTATTAGACTAAGTGACTAGAGCGCACTGTGGGTTTGAGACCTAATTTATTTACAGAGTCCAAGACTGGTCTGTGATGATATTATTGCCATTTAGATGACGATACTATCATGTTAGAAAAACTTGTAATAACTACAGTACCTCCCTGTCCTAGACATAATCTGGATTCCTGACTAATGGCTGTTGGTTCCTACTTTTAATTCCTAACTACAATGCAAGTTCCAAATGTATTCTAGGTAATACACTATTGCTAATAAAGAAACCAATCAGCTTTATTCCTTTGACAGTATCAAAAGTATGGAAAAAGAAAGAAACACTGCAAAAAAAAAAGTCTTTCAAGTTGAATATTCCACCTACATCGTGCTCCAATGAAGGACTAGCTGTTCAGTGCAAGTAATTATTATGTGAATTGTAAGAGAAATCACTTTAGATGTTTTGAAGATAATCTGACTGTAAAGAACACTAGATGAACAGAAAGGACAGAACTTGCTGGACTGCTTGGTTGTTCCCCGCCAAAAACCAGGTACATAGTTTACTGTATGAGTTAAAAGAAGCCTGTCACCTTCCATTCATACAAAGCTTTGAAGCAAGGTTTCTAATTGCATGAACTGTTCAGGATATTTATTCAGAACATTTGAACAGGCCAACTCCTTTTGCACAGAAATACTATGAGGTTTCAAGGCAGCACTGTGAAAATGTGCCTTCATAGTCATTTGAAACCACAGCAATATAAGTAAATGCTGACATTTAATAAAAGTCACCTCAATTTAGTAGAGATTATTGTTTGTAACTGTACTGATTCTTCTACAGATGAATTAGCAAAATAGAAAAATGATGCAGTTTGAGGAGGCAATAGAGCACTGTGGGTTAAGGCTCTGAGCTGCAGATCTGGAGACCTGGGTCTGAAACCCACAGCCGCCTAGGCGCGTACTGTATGATCCTAAGCAAGTCACTTAACTTTCTTGTGTTCCCAGTTCACAACTAGAAACAAGCTTTAGCTTAGTGTGCTATTCGGTTAAACAATGATCCCTTTCCCTTATTGAATCATTATGTTTGCTTGCATGCATGTGCAAGAAACATAGTGCCATCATCTGAGTTTTCGGAGGTGTGTCACCCCTCTTCCAATTCAGTCAGTGTGTTGGCAGGCATGGTCCCAGTCTGCCAATGCATGCTGGAGCTGTCTCTGACAGCTCCAAAATGCAGTGGCATACAGTTGAAAGGGGAGCTACGCTTCAGTGAGCAGTGATCAGATATCGCCTGCTCATCGCGCAGCTCCCCTACACTGACACACACACATACACGCCGCATACTACGTGCTGCTTCATGCACTGTACAGCCGGGGTTGCCCAATCCCTGGTCGGCTGTGCTACTCAAAAGCCAACATGCCACGCTGGGTGCCCACCCCAGCATGGCAAATCATTGTATAGCCGACGGGTGCCCAATCCCCGCCGGCTCCACTGTCCTCCCCGGTACTGGGTGCCATGCTGGGAACCCACCCCAGTGTGGCAAATGATGCTGTGGCTGATAGGGTGCCCAATCCTATTTGGTTCCACAGCCCCTAACTAGCCATCCTTGTGCCACACTGAGGCCACCCAGTGGCAAGCGTCCCAGCGTCATCATTTTTGGAAAAAAAAAAACCTGTAAAGCAAAAGCGGTCCCACGCAGTCTCCTGCCCCCCACAACTCGTACTCCACTCACTGCGCACCTGCCTCCCCAATTTCCACTTATCTCCAGAGTCTGGAGCAACGATCTTCGTGGACCAGAACACGCTCTGCACTCTTCAAAGCCGACCGCGAACTGAGGAAATGCCGGCAAGCTGTATAATGGGATAGATAGGGTTGTTTTCAACTTTGTTGCATGTCTCAGGCATTTTTGGAATTTTTCACCAAATTTTCAACATGGGGTTTTGGGACCCCTTCTCATTAATGATGCCACTGTCATGGCGTTATTAGAGCCTGAAGGGTTATTTCACAGTCACTGCGCAAAATCACCTTTTGGGCCTGATTAATGAAATGACACTGCCAGCGTTCATAAGGTGGGCTCTCAAGAAGCCTATTTTGAAAATTTGGTGGAAAAATTCCAAAAAATGACTGTTTTACGAGCGTGCATTGTGCAGTTCCTACGCACGCTCGTAAGTTCATGAATTTTCAATATTTTCACTCCAGATTTTCAACATTGCCATTTTACCACACCTTCTTATGAGTAGTACAGCTGTCATTTTCCACATCTCACCCAAAACGTGTTTCCGCCCATGTAGCGCACAATGGTGCAGTCAGTGTACGAAATCAATGTATGGGACAAATTAAGAAAATCACAGTGACACTGTTCATGAGCAGAGGTCTTAAAATGGCTATGTTGAAAATTTGGTGAAAAAATTCCTAAAAATGATTGTTTCTGACGTCGTTGTGCAGTTCACGCCGCTCGTAAGTTCTTGGTGTCAATATTTTCACTCCAGATTTTCAACATTGCCATTTTACCACACCTTCTTATGAGTAGTACAGCTGTCATTTGTCACATCTTGCCCAAAACATGTTTCCGGCCATGTAGCGACAATGGCGTAGTCGCTGTGCTAAATCAATATATGGGACACATTAAGAAAATCATAGTGACACTTTTTATGAGCAGAGGTCTTAAAATGGCTATGTTGAAAATTTGGTGAAAAATTCCTAAAATGACTGTTTTACGAGCATGCATTGCGCAGTTCCTACACACGCTTGTAAGTTTGCAAATTTTCAACATTTTCACTCCAGATTTTCAACATTGCCATTTTATAACACTTCCTTATGAACAGTACAGCTGCCATTTTTCACATGTCACCCAAAATGTGTTTTACTTTTATGTAGCGCACAATGGTGCAGTCGGTGTGCAACAATGTTTGGGACAGATTAAGAAAATCACAGTTACACTGTTCATGAGCAGAGGTCTTAAAATGGCTATGTTGAAAATTTGGTGACAAAAGTCCATAAAATGACTGTGTTACGAGTGAGCATTGTGCAGTTTCCACGCACCCTCGAAGTTCATGACTTTGTAATATTTTCAGTCCAGATTTTCACCAGTGGCAATTTTCCACACTTCCTTATGAACAGTACAGCTGTCATTTTCACAACATGGCGAAATGTGTTTTCACACTTTCAGTGCAGAGAGGTGCATGGTCACTGTGGGAAATCATTGTTCAGGACAGATAAGGAAAATCACAGTGACACTGTTCATGATCGGAGGTCCCAAAATGCCTCTGTTGACAATCTGCTGCAAAAATCCCAAACTAATTACAGTATGGGTGTCGTTGCACAGTTTCTATGCGCGCTTGTGACTTCACCAGTTTTTAATATTTTCACTACAGATTTGCAACATTGCCATTTTTACCTCCCCATGAACAGTACAGCTGTCATTTTTTACATCCTTTTCGGAATGTGTTTGCACAGTAATGCTAAATGCGAGTCGCTATGCATAAGCAGCTTCCGCTAACAAACTGATATTGCCACTGTTCATGAGGTGGGTCACAAAAAACATGTTGAAAATTTGGAGTGAAAATACCAACAATGCCTGAGGTGTTAGGGTTTCCAACCATAACGCCCAACCCTGTAGAGAATGACAGGCATCAGGGCTGTGACTTGGGATTCTTGCCTGCAATGCTCATACCATTCCACACCCTGCAGCCAGTGAGAGGCATCGGTATGCCTTGGACTCTTGACCCTAAAGTTCACCCATTCTCCTATACTGCACCCATCTCACCTGTATTTCCTGATGGAATGGGGTGCGATAGGGGCCAAGACGCCAAGGCACACCATGACACTTGTCAGTGTCTGCAGGGTAGGGTGTGGTGAAATGGCGGTGAGGTTATGTCTGATGACCCAAAGGCACACCCCAATGCCTGTCACTCACTGCAGGGTGGTGGTGGGGTTGGCTTCAGTTCAATTCTTCACTGCCATTCCTATTACGCAGCTCTGTAACTTCTACACTACCACTGCCAATGCCAGCAAGCAAACATTCGGCATTGACAAATGCTTGTTTTAAATGTTGACATAATTTTAGTCAGTCAGGATTATTTAAGCAATGAACCATGACAGGGTGTGGTTTATGCTGGAATTTACCATGGCTGGATGGTTTGACCAATAGGCCACAGGCCATGTGGTCAAACCAGGTCAGCTGTGGGTAATCCCAGCATGACTCACACCCTGGTGTGATTTATTGTAATTATACCACGGCTATGGTGTATAATGTTTGAAAACAATTATGTTTGCTGTTTTATTTCATAGAACTGAGATTTTTATGCAGATAACTGCGCAGGAAAAAAAATAGCCCTCTTCATTAAATTCAGCCCTTTGTTTGTGAAACACATAACATGTTCAAAAAATGTGGCACTGGTAATAAACTTCATTTCAAAATGCATTTTATTCAGTCATCTTTCTTTTTGAATTCTGAAGAGATGAAAAATAGTGGAAACTTTATTTAGGAAAAGGAAATTATTTGCAAATGAAAATAATGTTAACTCTAAATAGGCAGGAGAGGAGGCACTGTGGGTCACTTTAGAGACTGGAAATGGCACCACTATCTGCACAGGGGTTGTATGCAGACTCCCATTTCAGGGGGAGGAATGGACAAGGACATGATAGAAGGAATCCTTCGGATGGTAGAGAAAGGGAAGATACTATTGATTGGGGACATGAATATGCCAAATGTTAACTGGAGCACATTTGCTACAGCCACATCGAGAGCAGGGCCATTCTCAATGCCCTAAAGGAGGCATGCCTCAGACAGCTAGTGTTGGAACCCACTCATCAGGGAGCAATCTTAGACCCATACTTTCAAATAGGGTCAGTGAGTAGGTCTCAGATCTAGAAATGGGTAGCCATCTGGGAACAAATGATCACCAAACAGTGTGGTTCACGATAAACTCAACTGCTGAGCCAAGCCATAGAAAAGTGAGAGTACTAGACTTCAGGAGGGCTGACTTTGGCAAATGGGAGAGTGCCTAAAAAAGCAACAGCAAACAGGCAAGAAGGAAGGGTGGAGCAACAATGGGGAAACATCAAAACTGAAATCACAGAGGCAACAAGCCTTTGTGTGAAGCAAATAAAGAAATCAAAATGAAGGAAAAATCCACTATGGTTCTCAAATGAGGTGGCAGGAAAGGTTAGGGAAAAAGATAGCTTTTAGGAAGTATAAGGAAACACAGAAGAAGCAGAACAGAGAACTGTACCAGTTAAGGCAGAAGGAAGCAGGAAAGCATCAGAATAGCAAAGGCCCAAACTGAAGAAAAGGTAGCTAACTTGGTTAGAAGGGGTTAAACCCTTGTATAGCTACAATAAGGAGCATAGAAAGAAAAAGGATGGGATAGTGAGGCTGAATAAAATGGGGTGGTGGGCAGAGAGGGACACTGAAAAACAGGGCTACTGAATGAATATTTCTGCTCAGTATTCAAAAAGTGGAGGCACGGGAGATACCTAATCCAATTAACAGAAGCACTCTGAATAGAGGGCTTGATCCCAGTCCTTTTACAGAAGAAAGGGTTCTGAAAGAATTCCTAAAACTGAAGGTAGCTAAGGCAATGTGGCATGATGGGATTCACCCCAGAATTCTAAAAGAATCAAGGGGAGAACTAGTGACACCATTGACTATCCTTTTAACAAGTCATGGAGGATGGTGTGGTACCTGAGGACTGGAGGAGGGTGGATGTGATTCCCTTCACAAACATAGGAGCAAGACATAGGCAGGAAACTACAGACCTGTCAGTTTGACCTCTGTGGTAGGAAAAATTAGATGGAATCACTCTGAAGGAAAAATCATTGAGTACCTAGAAGCCAGTGGGACACTGGACCCAAGGCAGAATGCATTCACAGTGGAAAGGTCATGTTAGACAAATCGAATCAATTTCTTTGTCTGGGTCACCAAAGTATTAGACCAGGAGGGCTGGGAACATGGGCTACCTAGACTCTAGCAAGGCATTTGACACAGTCCCACACAAAAGATTAATAAACAAATTAGCCAGCCTGGGAGTGGGTCCCATGGTGGTAGCCAGGGTAAAACATTGGCTGGACAACAGGACACAGTAGGTAATAGTAAATGGACTCCACTGTGAAAAAAGGAGGTTGCTAATGGAGTACCAGAGGGTTCAGTACTGGGTCAAGTCATTTTTAATGTCTTTATAAGTGACATTGCAGAGGGACTGGAAGGAAAAGTATACCTCTTTGCAAATGACACAAAAATCTGCAACAGGGTTGATACACAAGGGTGTGTGGAAAGGATGAGCAGGGACTTGGCAAGGTTGGAGGAATGTTCAGAAGTATGGCAGCTTGATTCAATGTAAAGAAGTGCAAAATAATGTACCTGGGAAACAAAACTCAGGGGAAGATTACTTAACGGGGGAGGTAGTAACAACAACAAAATGGAAAGAAACCTCGGGTAATCATATCAGATGACCTAAGGGTTGGCAAGCAATGTGAGAAGGCAGTAGGAGTGCTGGGGGACACTGGGATTATAGGGAGAGGCATCAAAAGCAGAAAACAGGAAGTTGTTATCCTCAGTACAGACAGTTGGTGAGACCCCATCTGAAGTACTGTAATCCAGTTCTGGAGACCCAATCTTTGCAAGGACATAGAAAGGACAGAGAAAGTCAAGAGGCAGGCAACTAAAATGGTGCAGGTTCTGCAAGAGAAGCCATACAAGGAGAGACTATAGGAGCTTATATGTATGCCCTTGAGGAAAGGGGTGGGGACATGAAAGAAACCTTTAGGTACTTCAGTGGAGTCAACAAAGTCCAAGAGGGTAGCATCTTTCAGAAGAAGAGATGCAAGAACAAGGGGACACAATTTGAAGATAGAGGGGACGACTGGGGAACGTGAGGAAGTATTTTTCACACAGAGGGTGGTGGATGCACGGAACCACCTTCCTGAGGAGGCTGTGAGGTCTAAAATTGTGGGAGAATTCAAAATGCATGGGACAGACATAAGAAAATTATTGTGGAGGGGGTAGGAAGAAATAGGCTGTTGGTTAACTAGGATAGGCAGACTGGATGGGTCCTATGGAACTTATCTGCCATCAACTTCTATATCTGTATCAGGAAATCAGGTACAGTACGTGATTCAATGTATTTCAATATGCTTTGAACTTGTCCTCATAACCTGGTCTTTATGAATATTTTATCCCCAATTTTTTTTAATTAGGTCAACTTTATTAAATATTTGGATACAGTCATCAAAATGAAAATAACACAGAACAATAAGCAGGACAACAGCAACTGTCTCCTCCCATAACCCCCAAATAATGTGTCATTCAAGCAATCAAAGGAAAGCATGAGCTACTACCAAACTAAAAGATAAGTATGTAAGTATAAAGGGACCAGAGAGAGAACTCACAAGGCAACCATAATTCAGATTGAGGGCATATAGCCTACCCCATTTTTGTGGAAAAGAAGCATTCTGTGGCGGTACTGGCAATCAGGTGTTCTGTCCTGGTATGAAATGGTTGATATTTCTAACCAGTGTTTAAGGACCAGTTTTTGTGATAGCTAGGAAATAAGAGCCTTATGGTAGCTTCTACTTTGGCCACAATTCAAGTAGTAATCCCCAAGCACAGATGTTTTGAGGAAGAGACCATCTGGCCCTGGTAGAGGATCAATACGATTCAATGAATTCCAGAAGAGGAAAGACCTTGTTACAGGACTACAGAACATGAAGGAGTGTGCCATCTGCTTTGCATATCTAGAACAGGAAGGCGAGGGAGGCGGCCCATCTTAGCTACTTTGACATGGGTATAATACATGTTGTTTAGGATGTGATATTGGGTAAGATATACCGGTCCTGGGTTAGTTATATAAAGGTCTTCCAACACGATCCCAGTTGAGTGTAGAGTCTGTCAACAAGGCCTCCCAGACCTTGTAGCCAATAGGTGGAGAAGGGTGAAAGGTGATGAGTAAAAGTGAGATATAAGAGAAGTCCCATGGGGACTAATTCCCAGATCTTGTATCTGAACCAATAGGCTGTTGAGACCAGAGGCCTTGAGGTGGGGCCAAACTGTTGTAGTATTAGATGTCATAGCTGATAGTTTTGAAAATATATGCCAGGCCCAATTGCAACTTCATCAATATCTCTGGGGAGGAAAGAAGTGAGATCTGGGAGTAGAAATCAGAGACCCTCACATGTGAAGTTGAGGAAGCCAGCTGGGACAGAGCATACTGCCTCCAATTTTAATGTTTTTGTTGAGAGGATAGACTGAGAGATGTTTTCGAGTGGAAGAAACTTTAAGGAAGCACATATCTGTGAGAAAACTTTAACAAATGTACCTATTGCAGAAGAATGTAGGGGTATCAGTAAAGATTTCCAAGGAATGAAAAGACAGTAGAGGAGAGAGATTGTGGGTGTGAAGTAATGGGACTCTATTTGTAGCCAGATGGCAATATAGTCATCATCAGCTAGATTTTGAGAAATAGAAAGCCAATTGCTACATTTATAAAGGTGGCTGGCCCAGTAATAAAGCAGAAAATTTGGCAGCCTAAGACCACCCAACTCCTTAGGAAGCCCTAGTTTGAGATATGATCGCTTAAAGTGCTTGTCTGACCAGATAAATGTGACAAATGAATGGACATGTTTGAAAAAAGAAAGAGGAAGCCAGATGTTAAAGAGCTGCTGACACCATCTGGCTAAAAGTGCTACATTGCAGAATTAGAATAAACACACCCCAGTAAACTGCATACCAAAAATAAATTTCTATGTTACTTCATTTTAAAGTTATTAGCCATTTTGCATCCTGATTTCACTACCTGTTCATAAAAAGCCTGTTTCAGTCTGTTTCAGTGAAGAGCTGCTACCGATCTCACCTAGAGACCTTACAGTCTAGTATTTCTGGCAGCAAGCTTAAAGGACCTGCTTCTCTAAAGTTGTATAGCTCATGTGCAGTGGTTTTCATAAGTAAAACAGACTGCATGATTTAGTAAACATGGCTTTATAAACTTTGCTTTTCAGACTTTGTAGCAAAACTGCCATTATTTCTTCTGGGTGCCTTTTATTAAGGTTCTTTTTCCCAGGTTGCTGAATGCTGGGACATCATAGCACACTGTTGAGATTTGCAGACTGAATACGTTTCTGATGTGAAAGGCTGAGCTCATTCACACTTATCAGTCAACTGATGCAACTTCTAAGAATGACGATTTAAAACAATTATCCCATCTCCTTGTCAATGGGGTGGGAGACTCAACTATGTTCTACTCTAAATTACAATGGTCATTTTGCTAGAGCTAACACTTCCACCCATAGTAGGAATCAACATATATAAGGCTGCTATTAAAACATATTGCAAAACAGCATGACAAAACAGCAGTGAAATTACTGTAACAACATTATACTACTAGTAGCTAATACAATTTCCTGACAGGCACATTAGAGTAGCACTCCAGATGGCTTCAGCAGACTGAAGGCATGCTGACTTAGCATCCAGCAACACTGGAGAAATAGATCACAGAAAAACAGAATTAAATAAGTAAACAATATACCTGAGAGGGTATGGGTGATGCCAGGATTTACCAGCGGGTGGTGTGCTGTTCAGTTGCGAGGTACAGCCAGGGACCAGCACACATCACCCGTGAGTAAATCCTGGCATCTCTACACCTCTCGTGGCATATTGCTGTTATGCAATTATAATTTTTTAATTAAATATTTGTATTATAGGTTTTATTGATTGTTGGGACAACAATTGATATATAGTGATGTATAGGTGCTGATTTTGAAGGAGTCGTAGAAGCTGGCTGAATGCTCGAGCTGAGGAGTCAGGTAAGTCCTCAGGAGAGTTTTCAGACATTCTTGTTCGTGGAAAGCTGTTTGGAATATTAGGAAATATTTAATCAAGCTCCGCCTCGTCCATGACTTGGAAGGAGCATTCCATTTTGTTTTTAAATTTATCATGGTTGGTAGCAGGTATATGGAAGATGGTGGCCTCGGGTTTGATGTTGGGCATCGGATGGATTTTGAGAGGGTATAGGGCATGGGGGTTCAGCTGGCACTTCTTTTTCTGTTAGTAGCAGGATTTACATGCTGTAAATCCTGCTAGATAGCCAATCAAGAGCCAGCTTTTTGTGTGTTATTGTGTAATACAATTTGATCAACTTTGTTACAAAACCTGAAACATTTATTATTGTTATAGCAATGTTTATTTACTGACTGATGCTGCCTGCTTTACTTCTGGAAAACCATTGCACATGATCTTTACAACTTTTAGAAATGGGTCCTATAAGCTTGCTGACAGGGATTACTAGACTTTGAGGTTCCTACATGACATCATCAGCAGTTTTTACTGACGCCTGTTGTTTTTTTGAATACTCTGTTTATTAAGAATTTCTTTACAAACAGCACATGTATGACATACAACAACAGACAGCTACAAAACAAACAGACTAACATCCCAAGTAGACTAATAAAACATATCACATATCAACACATAGATGCAATCGAGTGTGCATTTCAATCTATACTATCAGACATATTCAAGCATTCACAGTTAAAAAAATAATATCCAGGAGATCCATTTCATTCTGTGCAAGATAATAATACCATAACCATCTAACAGACAATAGGTGATCAGCTAACGAGAGGAGCTCTTCCCTTGGGCTGGCATTTATTCTGGAGTTTAAATATTCAACCCTGTGTGGAGCATTAGATTTTCAGATATGCTCAAGGACGCCAGAAAGGAGCCCAATCCTCAAAAACTGCCTCCTATCCCTTACAAACCATGTAAGGCTTTCCACACAAAGAGCGGATGGCCATTCTCCACCATTCAGTCACCGAGGCCCATTCCCAGTGATCCAAGTGTTCTGAATACAGTGCCTGGCCAATACTAACAGAACTCTTGTCCATCTAGGTGGTGACAACCACTCCTCCTCCCATTTCAAATAGACAAACTGGGGGTCCTGAGACAGCCGCCCTCTAACACCTTATTCACCTCTTGTACTTCCTCCCCAAAACTTAGCAAGACTGGGCATGACCAAAAACAATGAAAGAAGGTACCCAACCCCTGTTACATCCCGACACAGCGGTGATACTGCAGGATGTGCTCTATGAACTGCCACTGGGGCCAGTATATTATATGCAAAAATTTATAGAAGGCCTCCTTAAACTTATTACACACCATGATCCTCCGCATCCCTAGGACTAACTTCCAATTATTTTCCGATATTTGTAGACCTAAATCTCACTCCCAAAGAGCCTTTGTAGCACCCGTTAGATCCGGTAGGTTTTGCTTATCCTGTTTAGCCACTTTCCTATAAATCCTTTTGGATCTTTCTTAGCCTGACATACCATCTGCTCTATCCTATTTGGGTGCAGCCCTTCCCTAACTCCCATTTCCATCTTCCCCACAAATGCTTTCACTTGCAGGTATCGAAATAATTGGGATGTCCCTAACCTCATATCTCACCTAATCCTGTCAAACTCACTTAGCCCCTCTCTCCAACAAAACACCTACATAGGCTACTCCTCCCTTTCCCATTCTAGGAACCCCTATCCTCCATTCCAGGCATGAAGAAGGGTTCTTCATGATCGGGAGTAGCACAGTCTCCCTCTGAGCCAAACCTTTCCGCTGCCACAGGTGGTCCCAAGCCTCCAATGTCTCCCTAACTAATGGGTTACCACTCCCCAGATCTCTATATGCCCTAAGTCCCTTACTGTGAAGGTAGGCTGGAAGTCTCCCTGGGGTCCCCTGTTCCAGCTCTACCCAGCTGGCCACCCCTGGCCTATAAAACCCAGTCAGCTATCCTCTAAGCTGCACTGCCCTACAGTAAGTCCCCGGATCTGGGAAATTAAGCCTCCATTAGTCCTATCTGCCTTGAGATTTTTCAAGCTAATTCTGGGCTTCTTGCCCTGCCAATAAAATCCAAAACCACCCCTCTCTAACCTTTTCACATCCCCCATTGTTAGCCTCACCTGCAACATTTGCGATGATATAGGATGCGGGCATAATATTCATTTTATTAGATTGATCCTCCTAATCCAAGACACAGGGAGCTGCATCCATCACTTAAGATCTGCCAGAACCGATTTAATCAGGGATAATAATTTAACTTATATAACTCTTCCCATCTCCGCCCTATCAGGACCCCTAAATATTTAAAATCCATCTGGACCACCTTAAATCCCATTCGCTGCACCTCTTGGCCAGCTTTTGGGAATCCCATGACTTCAGACTTCCTGACATTAATCTTAAACCCAGAGAAACCTGCAAACCTCTCAATAATGTTCATCAAATGCCCCATGGAAATCTGCAGGTCTCCCAGGAACAGCAGCATGTCATCTGCGATAGCTCCACCTTATGCCTCTCCCTCCACATCCCCTACACTCACCATGCCCTTATGCTGGCATATTGCCAACACCAAAGGTTTGATTGACAAAGTTTAACAACAGGGGGATAACGGGCACCCCTGTCTCATACCCCTTCCCAGCATGAATTTCCCGAAAAGGCACCCATTTACCATAACACGCGACTCGGCCTGAGATACACAGCCCTGACCCAACCTATGAACGAGTCCCCAGACCAAACCGGCCATCACTTCAAAAGGTACTCCCATTCCACCCTATCAAACGCTTTTCAGCATCCAGGAGATCACCCCATCTTTCCTCAGGTCTGGCCTGCTCGCCATATGATGTTTAGCAATCTTGCACATTATGATAGGACTGATGGCCCGTGATGAACCTGGTCTGGTCTGGGTGAATCACCTTTGACAGTATATTCTCCAATCTGGTAGCCAGGACCTTGGCCAAGATTTTTTATATCTACATTGAACAGGAAATAGGTCAGTAAGCTGTGCAATTTAGCTCATCCTGCCCCTTGTGTATTAAGCAGATATTTGCCTCATAACATGAGTTAGGTAGCTCCGGACCCATACCTCTCAACTGTCCCTGATTTTCAGGGATGTCCCTGATTTTGCCTCAGAAATTTCTTTCGTCCCTCTTAAATTTGGCATTTCTGACACTGAAGAGTAGGGACTTGAATCACAAAATAATGCCAGCCATTGGTGTTAGATTCTAGTTCTCATTAAGAAAATGCTACTCATACTAAGCCACATGTTGTACACAGCTTCTGGAACTAATATTACTATGTTTTCAGATGTGTCCCTCATTTTGGTCATTTGTCCCTGATCATTTTAGGCCTTGTCCCTGATTTGTGATGAGGAGATTGAGAGGTATGCCGGACCTCCCTCCTCTCCCTCCTCAAATACCCTACTCAGTGCATCGGCCAACTGCCCCCCAGGATCCTATAATACTCAGCAGGAAAACCATCAGGCCCACTGGTCTTACTCTCCCTGACTTCTGTATAGCCCTTAGGATTTACACTCTTGAGATGGGTTGACCCAGTAACTCCATCTGCTAGTCTGTAAACCTCAGAGGCACTCCATCTAAGAACTCCCGTATGCACTCTTCCTTCCCAATATGTTCCACTCTATATAACCTCTCATTAAAGCTCCTGAAACAGTCTGCTATTTCCTTTGAGCTGCTAAGGACCTGCCCCTCTGCACCCTTAACCTCAGAATTCATGTTGGGCACCTACCCCTTTCATCAACCTCACCAGCATGGGCCCTGGCTTATTCCCCCATTTAAACACCCTTCTTTGGCAATAGAACCATGCTTTCCCAGCCTCCTCTCTCAGTAAAGTATTAAGAGCTTCCCTCGCCGTTATTAACAATCTGGTGGCATCTCCTCCTTCTCCTCCTCCTCCTACTTGCTTTTCCAGCTCCTTTACTTGCCTCTCTAGTTCCTCCCTCTTACACCTACTCTGTTTCTTAATTTTGGCTACTGAGGCTATTATAGCCCCCTCATAAAGGCTTTTCCTGCCTCCCAAAAAATGGCATTAGAGATCTCACCATGGAGTTCGCCTTCTCGTATAGCTTCCACTGTTCTGCTATATACTCCCTGAATGCCTGGTCTTTGGCTAGATATGTAGGGAATTTACAAGTGGCAGGTCTGCCCTCAGACCCTCCTGACACCTTTAGCACAACCATAGCATGGTCTGAGATGAAAATGGGGCTGTGGACTATCTCCCTTATCCTACCCACCCAGCCTCTGGGTAAATAGATATAGTCCAGGTGGGACCAGGTCTTGTGAGGGTTGGAATAAAAGGTATATTCCCTCACACTAGGATTAACCGCTCTCCAGCCATCCACCATATCTAGATCTGCTATCCCAATTTGCCACTGGCTCATAGCCTCTGTCACTCGTCCCTTTCCTGCAGAGTGATCCATGCATGCGTCCATGGTCCAATTGAAATCCTCCCATAATAAGCCCAGGGAATTGCTTCCTGACCAGCAGGCCCAGAAAAGAGGTATAGAACTGTGGCTCATACACCGCTGGTGCATATACACAGCCAAACGTAAGTGTCTCCACCCACCACGCTCCGGTGACAAAATATACCTGCCTCCTTTGTATCGCTCACCACTCTTTTCACCTTGAAGAGCAGGCTCTTATGCAGAGAATCGCTACCCCTTTTAATGAGAGGAGTAAGAGGCCACTAGGCACTTCCACACCCAGTTCCATACCAACTTGGCATGCTCCAAATCTGTCAGGTGGGTCTTTGCAACAATGCCAACTGTGCCCCTCCTTCTTAGTGCAGTCAAAAGTGTGTCCTCCTTACTGGCCTATACCTTTTACATTCCAAGAGATAACATTGAGGTTTACTGCATCACCCATCCCACCCTAAGCATCTTTTCATATTCCAACCCATTTCCATCCGGCATTCCCTGCACACTTCCATTTTGTCAGCACACCTTGAAACAGGCTTGCACATTGTCTTTGATTTCTACACAGTCAACTGCATCTAAAGAAAGATAACAATATAACTACAGTAACAATAACAACAAAAGTAACCCTATTTAGAATAACATTTTTAACTTTGCAACCCTGATACATTCCCCCGCCACCTTCCCCACCTTTCCCTCCACTCTGCCCTCCCTGCTCGCTCTTCCCTTCCCTCCCCATCTACACTAATT
This sequence comes from Neoceratodus forsteri, assembly GCA_016271365.2. NCBI lineage: Eukaryota > Metazoa > Chordata > Ceratodontiformes > Ceratodontidae > Neoceratodus > Neoceratodus forsteri. The sequence continues at coordinate 490,185,697 of CM028132.1, read as the reverse complement.
GCTAACATAGCACAAGTGTGTATTTAGAAAAACAAGCAATCAGATGTACCTCCACAACTGAGATGCACGCCCGCCTCCCCCAGCAGCCAAGTTCTCTCCTTCCTGGTAACCTCCTCACATGGCCCCATCAGAACAGAGTGAAGGCCCGAGACACCAGTCTGTCCCACTTTTTCCCTGGGGTCATCTCCGCTGCCCCGCCTCCTCACTCACATCTGCTTCCCGCCAACCTATGTCTCCTCCTCTCCGACTTTAAGTACTCAGCCATACTTCTCCCCATTCTTCTGGGCCCTGTTTTATAATTCTTAGCCATAGGACCCTCCAGCTTCCTCCATGCCATCCCCACAATTATCACCCAATATGGCAACCTACTTCCTGAGATTCCGCTACTCCCAAACACCCCCAGAGGAGTTTAGGGCAAAGCCCGCCATAGCGGCCTATTTTGTCTCCTGCCACCATCTTCCCAGAGCCCATCCCCTGCCCCCCAAATGCTAACCCGCACTAGAGAGAAGATTATTCATTTACTCTTCCTTCGCTATGTCCCCCTTACAAGGTGTAGCCCTCAAGATAAGCACTTCCCCAGCTCAAAGCTAAGGCAAATTTATAGCTGTTCTCCCATTCGCCCCACTGCACAACCTCCCTCCCACTCAGGAGAGAGATGGAGCGCATGAATGTACACAGTGCCAGATGGCCCTATGGCAAAAGGGCCAGGCAGCGCTACCTGCTAGAACACGCCCAGTCCACTTCCGCCCTCCCTGCAAGTGCCAGGCCTCCAGCCCGAGTTCCACGCCCATGGCCTCATCTCTGAGACGCCCTGAGGGCTTGTATAGCAGTGAGGGAAAGAGACACAAGAGACAGATGGGGGGACCATGGAGGCACAACAGAGCACCATGGACTTTATTTCCTCATATAACATGCTCAAGGGCAATCACCCCATTCCAGTATCCTGCCATGCAGGCTCAGCACCCCACCCTTGATTCTACTATGCAGTTCATATCCCCAGACTCTTCACTCTTAATTGTATTACTCACCCCACACCCCAAATCACAGATTAACAGGGCAGATAAAGGAAGGCGGTATAATGGGACACTGAGGATACGAGGACCAGGCTGCGCCATCAAATTGCATGCGCTAGGCCCACCCCGCTCCTACCTTACTGGTATTGGGTATTCGGCCCAAAGACCTCTCTCTCCACAGTCCCATCCTTCTCATATACCTCAAGGTCCACGAGTCAACAAAGGTCCAAGGGGGGGCAACGGGAGCCATACCAGGGCACCATCTCCGCTATACCAGTCTCCTACTGTCCGATGGATGTCTGGTGTCAACCAGGCCAATGACTGTCCCTTGTCATTCACAGACCTCAAGTGAATAGGGCGTAATGGCACCAACAGTTCACATTTAACAAATTTCAAACTATAACAGGAACCACCAGGAATATAGCACGAAGATACAGGCTCCTTCCAGCTCGGCCATCTAGCTCTTCCCCACTCTCATGCTGGCTTTCAGCTCACTCTCCTCCTTAGGGCCTTCACAAATTCCTCCACTTTCTCAAGCTCCCAGAAGGAGTAAATCACCCTTCATGTTTAATTTTGAGTGTGGCAGGGTATACAAGAACATTTTCCACCTTTAGACTCCTCAGCTGAGCCATGAGCCCATTTAATGCTTTTCTTTTCTTCAGCAGGCACGCCGAGTAATCCTGCAAGAGGAACAATCTGTGACCTTCAAAACTCAGAGAGTCCTTTGCCTGGTACACCTTCAGGGTCGCCTCCCAGTCTTGAAAGTTATGGAACCGCATAATAATCTGGCGGGAGGCTGATCCGCCGGTGGCTATGGCATGACTGCCCGATGTGCTCGCTCCATTTTCACTCAGCCATTCTTCATACTGAGGCCCGGCAGCTCTGATAAGACACTACTACAAAAGTCCAGGGCATCATTCCCATTTTGCTCCTCTGGGAGTCCTCTCAGGCGAGGTTCAACTCCATGTTAGTTCTCTTGGTATTCAAATGCCTCCTTGAATTCCTCCAGCTCCTTCTGGAGGGCTCGAACTTCATGAGGAACCATCAGCACCTCGCCTTCCAATCTAGAGATTCTTTCCTCTGCTTCATCAGCCTGGAACCTTGCTGTGCTTGCTGCTCCAGAACCTTCTGTAGCCTGCAATCCAACTTGTCCTCCAACTTAATTAGGCACGGCTCTAGGGCCGCAACTACTTGGCCTGTTAACTCCTTCCTTATTGCCGTGGCCTCGCAGCCGAGTGAGACTAGGCCTGCATTCTCACTACAGAGGCCGGTACACATTTCTTTCCCATTTTCCCAGTCACCCGTTGATTCTTAGATGGCATGGGGTTAAAACTCATCCATCACACCCTCCTCCACCCGATGACACAGGTTTTGCCACCCAGGGTAAATTATTCCTTTACTTTATCATTAATTAACGGCTGCCCAGATGGAGTGAGCGAGAAACGTGATCGCTCAGTTAGCTGCTCATTAGTGCCCCCTGACACCTGCTTTTAATGCACAGGTAGTGCAAGCAATGTTAGAAAATGGCTAATAACTTTAAAATAAAATAACGTACAAATCTAGTTTCTGGTATGAGATTTACTGGGAGTATGCTTATTTGGATCCTCAATCAACCAAGCAAAAACTGCAACCTTCAGCCATAATTTCAAAGTACAAAATGTACTTTATTTTGTTAAAAATACCATAACTGTGCCTGCCCGATGGTGCAGAGGGTTGAGGTGCTGACGCCACACCTGATCTATGCCGGTGACTTTGTTCGGGAATGGACTCGAAGCCGGGACTGAGGGAAGGAGAGGATTGAGCGTCCAGAGGACTGCTCTCCTCTCCTGTACTGGGGTGGTTTGGGTGGGAAGCCTCACTCAGTAGTGGCCCCGTGGAGACTGGGAGAAATACAAGCGGGCAGGAGGGACAACCAGAAAAGTCAAAAACAACTTCAGTGGCGCTGGATGGCAGCTTCCATGCTGTATGCTGCCAGAACATCTGGGAGCTCACTTCTTCCACAGCAGCACTCTGGGTCAGTAAAATAGAGGTGCTGGGTTTCTTGCCCCGGTGCCTTCTCCTCAGAGGAGGGGGACCCACCCAGAGAAGGGATATGCTGGGATACCCGGGGTTGGCTGCAGATCTGTGGCAGGAGAGAGCTCAGGAAGAGGATAGCTGGGCCAGTAGCAGCACCAGGAAGACCGCAAGGAGAGGGGTTCACCAGAGTGTCGTGGGTAAACCAGATAAACACACACACAAAAACACCATATCAATGAGGCAGTGCACATATAGGCCACAACTTCCTGACTGGTTTTGTACCAACTAGTATGTAATCAGGAGGAGAGCAATTCCACTGGTTGTCAGGCTTATTGTAAAACTCTTAAAGTGACAGTACACACATTAAATATATAAATATGTAACATACAATTATCTCCAGAAAAATCACCTATACATTATTTATGCACCATATTCAAATAGTGATATGCCTAAAAACACCACAATTATATCTATCAGCAGCTGTGAAACAGACATTTATATCCAACTACATTTAAATAAGTTTTCACATAAAAAAGTTTTATATATATAAATGCCAACTCTGGGAGCTTATTTTTGACTGGCATTCTCATATTGGAGATGGATTACAGGACCTTCTTATTATCTGTGAATAAAAATATATGTAGATATAAACAAAATCTCAGACACTTTAAGCTTCTATATACAGTTACAATAGAGTATTCTGAACCCATCGATAAAGCAGAATAAACCTATTTTAAATAATTTTTCTAAACACTGTATCTCCTTTTTATGCAGGACATAAGGTTAATGTGTTCGATAAGGCTGCTGGTATTTATTTATTTATTTGTAAGAATCAGTTTACAACCTTTGAGCCAGAGGCTCGTTTCCAAAGGTACTTCATCACATAAAGACATACATTGTGTTTTTGGTTACATAGCATAGATTTGCAAAACAATAGGCGCTCAACAGAGGCGCCACGTCACACTGTGGTCAGACAAATACAATTAGGTTACAGGGTACATGTAATTGATAAGAGGTGTTACACAAGTTGGTATCAAGTGAGCAATCTAGTTGGTAAACACTGAAACAGCTGGCACTGGCCAGGTTAACATAGGCACGGTGTACAGGGAAGTGGTGGTGGGATGGCTAGGTGGAGAGCCACCGGAGGGTGTTGTTAAGAGAAGCAGAGGTGGAGGCTACTTTCAGAGACAGGAGCAGTTACGAGTATGAGGGCTGTAAGGGTGTGAATCCAATATGACTTTCCTCCATGCAGCAACTCATCCACATTTCCACCTCATGGTCCCAATTTTACAATCTCAAACCACAAAATTTGAAACTATGGGTACATCTTTACATCTGGAATTTCTAATATGATTTGATAGAGCATTTTGTGCATCACTGGGGTGACAGACCTTAAATGTTACAAAAACACATCACATACAGTAGGACACAGGATATAAAATGTTCAATCTCACCCAATCACGTATGTCACCCTTATATTAGTCTCAAAGCTCAATGGACAAATGATTTGTATGGATGATAGAACAATTTAAACCAGCATCTAAGTAGCGCAGGTGACAAAAACAATTGTGACACCAGTGTGTGCCAAAAAATGTGAAATCGACTAAAAATCAAACTGAGTCGAAAAAGCACGTGTACACACAGCCACAATGCTGATTCACCAAAGTGTACTCCCAGGCATACCACATGCTACATTTAAACCTGTAGATGGAAGAATGCCAAACAAATTTGCCATGACTGCCGCATGAGCCGCAGAGTGTCCACATGGAAGAGAAAGAAACGTCCACGCTATGACGTGCTTACTTATCAACCAATGAGGTCTTGCTCAGAGCATGACATGTCTGTATCTCTCATCCTCTTAAATGCAACTTGGCACTTAAAGGGCAGAAAGAATTTAATGCAATGTACCAACATTAAGCTTACTGAACATCTACAATATAATAATAAAAACATAATGAATGATCAAAAACATATAAGCAATTAACAAAACAAAAAGAGAACAGAGCCAGACAAGTCATATTCTCCAATTTTGTGGCCAGAGCATGATAAGTCATGGCCATGGATGCTAACATATGCGCACCTTAAAACCATATCAAAAGGTGTGTGTATATATACAATACTAATAATTAAAATTGGAACACAAGTATAGCATAAATATACAAAAGCACCAAAAAGGAAACAGAGCCAGAAAGTCTTATTTCCTCATGTGAACAGAGCACGACAAGTCATATTCACATGCATTTTATCTTTATATACACAAAATACTGAAATATGCACAATGTATTAAAGGTAGCTATAAATAGGAATGTCATCATTCAGACCAAACGGGCCATGGTGTTAAGTTCAAAATCCATAAAGCTTCCCTTTGTAAAAGTTTTACTTTCGGATCTCCACCACGAAACCCCATAACCACTTTTTCAAGGCCGACAAATCTAAGAGTAGCAGGGGACCCATGTTGAACTTCTTGATAATGACGTGCCATTGCATAGTCCATATTTTTATTTCTGATAGCTCCTTTGTGTTCCCCTATTCTCAATTTTAAATTTCTTTTGTCTCGACTAACATATGATATGCCACAAGGGCAAATCAACATGTATATTACTCCTTGGTATTGCAATTAATGAAAGACTTGATTTCATAACTCTTCCCAGACCTAGGGTGATGGAAACATTTGACATCGGATGTATTTGAGCAATGAACACATCTTCCACATCGAAAGTTGCCTTTTTGGAAATGAAGGCAACCAATTTTCATGTACATCTATATTTTTGGGGAGAATATAAGACCTAACCAGCATGTCTTTCAAATTTTGACCTTTAGTATATGAAATCATGGGCGATTCTGTCCTACTTCTTTCAATCTAAGGTCTGGATTTATGACATTCCAGTATTTGTGAATAATTTTGCCAATTTTAGGTGCCAAAGGATTGAATTCTGTAATGAAAATCAACTTGTCTTGCTCTTCTTCCCTTTTATAATTAGAATTCAATAGTGATTCCCTATCCATATTTTCCACCATGTATACCATTAAATAAAATTTCTGGTTCATAGACTCTCGAATGAATCTATCTGTTATTTGTATTTTGCTTCATCATAAGACTTCTCTTCAGAGCAAATTCATTTTGCTCTGATATAGTTCCCTTCAGAATGTTAGTAATAACAGATCTTGGATGACAACTGTCAAATCTCAATAAAATGTTCCTTGATAGAGGCTTTCTATACAGCTTTGTAGAAAGTCTATGTTCTTTCTTTTCAACAAAATATCTAAATACAGAATGCTATTCATATTACTCTCATATGTAAACTTTAAATGGGAATTGGTATGGTTTATATACTCCATGAATTGTTGCAATTCATTTTCAGTCCCAGTCCAGACCATCAAACAATTGTCATTGTAACGTTTCCATAATTTTATATGCTTCAAAAGATGTTGTTTGATTCACTGTAAATATTAGTCTCTTCCCATTCCCCATATATGAATTTGCCATGCTAGGGGCAAAAGTGGTTCCCATCACAGTACCTGTTGTTTGAATATAGAAAGAGCCATTGTACCAAAAATAGTTTTGTTCCAATACATATCGTGCTAGCTCTAATACAAACTGGGTACTTGGTTTTATCTTGTTCCTCCGGCTCAAATTTTTTTGTAGTGTCTTTAGACCACCCTCATGAGGGATATTAGAATACAAGCTTACAACATCTATTGTGACCAATATATCCATCTCTGATATCACAACATCTCAACACTTTTAGAGCATCTTTCGTATCTTTTACATATATGATTGGAGGTCTGGAACAAATTTTTGTGCAAACAAATCTACATATTTAGACATATTTTCAGTCACAGATTCATTAGCAGAGACAATTGGTCGACTAACCACTGGAAAAATATTTTTGTGTATCTTCGCAGGAGGCACAAAACTGGTCTTTTCGGCTGGATACTTTGAGGAGATCAGCTTCTTTTTAGTGATTTCTCCATGTTTAGACCACACTCAATCAATGTGTCTGCTTTAGATTTAATCAATTCCACAGGATCTTTATTAATCCTTTGATAAAAATCTTGATTGTTTAATTGGCGCCTACTTCTGTATAATAATCATCCAAGCCCCACACTACCACAGCACCTCCTTTATCAGCTTGTTTTATCACTACTGAATCCAATGTTTTAAGTTCTTGTATTGCTTTCTTTTCTTTTATTGTCATATTGTGTGCATAGTATTTATTATTGTTGTTTTTAATTAATTTATGCACATCCTGTTACCAAATTACAAAAGGTGTCAGTAGTGTGGTTAGAATGTGGGGTTGTAGGAGGAGTTTTTGAAAGGAGTTGTTTCCTGGTAGTATCACTTATCACAGGAAGTGAATTTACTATATTGAAATGGTCTTTCAAATATAACTTTCTGAAAAATCTAAACAGATCTAATTCAACTTGGAAAGGATTGACTTTAGTGGTGGGGACAAAACTTAAGCCCTTAGATAAAAAATGGGTCTGGGTAGAGGTTAATTGTATATTTGATAGATTTATGACCTCAATTCAGATTCCTTGAACGTGGAGATCTCCTCACCCCCATTTCTGTCTCCTCTGTAATTCTGCTTTCCTCTATTGCCTCTCATACCTCTCCCTCTTCCTCCTCCCTTCCCTTGTCATGTTCTATATGATCTAACATTTCCAAATCTTGGTTGTTGCCTAAAAATGCATATTTTCATTAGCCCTGTGATTATCCTCCCAATCACTGTCTGGCCCTGATGAGATGTTCATTTCATCACCATTTGGTAACATCGAATATTGATTAGTCAAAGGTGCAATTTTCTTAACCCCTGCCAAGAATACACAGTTCCCATTTTGTAGTCTTTTTCATCTCTGAAATATTTCTTTGTTTATATTGAATAAGATCTGTCTGAAATTTGGATATAGAAAAGTTGATTTTTTTGATAGGGAATCAAACTCTACTGAGGGAAACTTTTCTTTCAACTTCACCAACAAGGTACTTGATTCCTGTGATAATAAACCAGATTCTTTTTAGCGTTTTTTATTGTAAGGAGCATCAAATCATAACTGCATTTATTCAAAATTCTCTCCCAGTCATGTAGATATTCTAAATCTTCCATGCCAAATGAATGAGGTTTTGTATTCTCATACCTTGTGGTATCTTTCGTTCCCTCCCATACTATGATAGAAAAGTGGCATGTAGATCAAATGTAATGATTTTTTTCTGTTGGTATTCATAGCTCCTGAAGTCAATATTATCTCTAATACCATGTAGACCCACTCCTGAAAGAAGAGCTTGTACTCTTTCTACTGATAACAAAATGTCCTGTCCTACTTCATCAGTGAAGGATAAATTTTCTACTGTAGGTGGTACTGATGCCATAAGAATATCTATGGAGCACCCCAAAGCAGTATCAGCTCCTTTGAAAACTGCTATATATAGGTTCTACCAAAAATATACAAAAGCAACATGGACATGAAGTAGTGATAAAACAAGCTGATAAAGAAGGTGCTGTGGTAGTGTGGGGCTTGGATGATTACAATACAGCAGTAGAGTGCCAATTAAACAATCAAGACTTTTATCAAAGGATTAATAAAGATCCTGTGGAATTGATTAAATCTAAAGCAGACACATTGATTGAGTGTGGTCTAAATATGGGAAAGATCACTAAAAAGAAACTGATCTCCTCAAAGTATCCAGCCCGAAAGACCAGTTTTGTACTTCGTGCAAGATACACAAAATATTTTTCCAGTGGTTAATCAACCAATTGTCTCTGCTAATGAATCTGTGACTGAAAATATGTCTAAATATGTAGATTTTGTTATACAAAAATTTGTTCCAGACCTCCAATTGTATGTAAAAGATACGAAAGATGCTCTAAAAGTGTTGTGAGATGTTGTGATATCAGAGATGGATATATTGCTCACAATAGATGTGGAACTTGTATTCTAATACCCCTCATGAGGGTGGTCTAAAGGCACTACAAAAATTTGAGCCGGAGGAACAAGATAAAACCAAGTACCCAGTTTATATTAGAGCTAGCATGATTTGTATTGGAACAAAACTATTTTTGGTACAATGGCTCTTTCTATATTCAAACAACAGGTACTGTGATGGGAACCACTTTTGCCCCTAGCATGGCAAATTCATATATGGGGAATGGGAAGAGACTAATATTTACAGTGAATCAAACAACATCTTTTGAAGCACATAAAATTATGGAAACGTTACAATGACAATTGTTTGATGGTCTGGACTGGGACTGAAAATGAATTGCAATAATTCATGGAGTATATAAACCATACCAGTTCCCATTTAAAGTTTACATATGAGAGTAATATGAATAGCATTCTGTATTTAGATATTTTGGTTGAAAAGAAAGAACATGGACTTTCTAAAACTGCTATATAGGGTCTACCAAAAATGTCCAAAGCAACATGTACATGAAGGGGTCTCAAACAGGGAAAAGTGCACAAATACCCCAGGAGCTGAAAAGGAATGTATTGCAAACACACTTTTTGGGGTCAGCACATGCCTTTAAACTTTATTACAAAAACACATCACATACAGTAGGACACAGGATATAAAAGGTTCAATCTCACCCAATCACGTATGTCACCCTTATATTAGTCTCAAAGCTCAGCGGACAAGTGATTAGTATGGATGGTAGAACAATTAAACCAGCATCTAAGTAGTGCAGGTGACAAAAACAATTGTGACACCAGTGTGTGCCAAAAACATGTGAAATCAACTAAAAATCGAACTGAGTCAAAAAAGCATGTGTACACACAGCCACAACACCAATTCACCAAGCGTACTCCCAGGCATACCACATGTTATGATTTAAACCTGTAGATGGAAGAATGCAAACAAATTCACCATGACCACCACATGAGCCGCAGAGTCTCCTCACGGAAGAGAAAGAAATGTCACGCTATGGCGCTTATGTATCGACCAGTGAGGTCTTCCTCAGAGCATGACATGTCTGCATCTCTCATCCTCTTAAATGCAACTTGGCATAAAGGGACAGAAAGAATCAAATGTAATGTACTAACATTAAGCTTACTGAACATCTACACTATAATAATAAATACATAATGAATGATCAAAAAACATATAAACAATTAACAAAACAAAAGAGAACAGAGCCAGACAAGTCATATTCTCCAGTTTCGTGGCCAGAGCACAATAAGTCATGGCCATGAATGCTAACATATGTGCACCTTAAACCAATACCAAAAGGTGTATATATACAATACTAATAATTAAAATTGGAACACAAGTATAGCATAAATATACAAAAAGCACCAAAAAGGAAACAGAGCTGGAAAGTCTTATTTCCTCATGTGAACAGAGCACGACAAGTCATATTCACATTTATTTTATCTTTATATACACAAAATACTGAATTTTCCCATGATTTCATATACTAGGGACAAAATTTGAAAGTCATGCTGGTTAGGTTTTATATTCTCTCAAGAATATAGATGTACATAAAAATTGGTTACCTTCATTCCTAAAAGGGAACTTTTGATGTGGAAGATGTGTTCATTGCTCAAATACATCAGATGTCAAATGTTTCCATCACCCTAGGTCTGGGAAGAGTTATGAAATCAAGTCTTTCATTAATTGCAATACTCAAGGAGTAATATACATGTTGATTTGCCCTTGTGGCATGTCATATGTTGGCCAGACAAAAAGAAATTTAAAATTGAGAATGGGGAACACAAAGGAGCTATCAGAAATAAAAATATGGACTATGCAATGGCACGTCATTATCAAGAAGTTCAACATGGGTCCCTCTGCTACTCTTAGATTTGTCGGCCTTGAAAAAGTGGTTGTGGGCTCTGTGGTGGAGCTCTGAATGTAAAACTTTTACAAAGAGTAGCTTTATGGATCTTCGAACGTAACACCATGGTCCCATTTGGTCTGAATAATGACATTCCTATTTATAGCTACCTTTAATACATTGTAGCATATTTCAGTATTTTGTGTATATAAAGATAAAATACACGTGAATATGACTTGTCATGCTCTGTTCACATGAGGAAATAAGACTTTCTGCTCTGTTTCCTTTTGTATATTTATGCTACACTTGTGTTCCAATTTTAATTATTAGTATTGTATATATACACATTCTTGGTATGGGTTTAGAGTACATATGTTAGCATTTGTGGCTATGTCTTATCGTGGTTTGGCCAATAAATTGGAGAATATGACTTGTCCGGCTCTGTTCTCTTTTTGTTTTGTTAATTGTTTATATGTTTTTTGATCATTCATTATGTATTTATTATTATATTGTAGATGTTCAGTAAGCTTAATGTTGGTACATTACATTTTATTCTTTCTGTCCCTTTAGGTGCCAAGTTGCATTTAAGAGGATGAGAGATACAGACATGTCATGCTCTGAGGAAGACCTCATTATCGATACATAAGCACATCATAGCATGACATTTCTTTCTCTTCCGTGGAGACTCATGCTCATGCAGTGGTCATGGCATATTTGTTTGGTATTCTTCCATCTACAGGTTTAAACATAACATGGTATGCCTGGGAGTACGCTTTGGTGAATCGGCATTGTATGTGTACACATGCTTTTTCCAACTCAGTTTGATTTTAGTCGATTTCACATGTTTTTTTGGCACACACTGGTGTCATAATTGTTTTTGTCACCCGCGCTGCTTATATGTTGGTTTAATTGTTCTACCATCCATACGTAATCACTTGTCCGCTGAGCTTTGAGACTAATATAAGGGTGATATAATGTGATTGGGTGAGATTGAACCTTTATATCCTGTGTCCTACTGTATGTGATGCGTTTTGTAATAAAAAGTTTAAAGGCATGTGCTGACCCAAAAAGTTTTAGGTTTGCAATACATTCCTTTTCAGCTCCTGGGGTATTTGTGCACTTTTCCCTGTTTGAGACCCCTACATGTCCATGTTGCCTTTGACATTTTTGATAGAACCTTAAATGTTCCTGATTTTTACTTTTAATGCTTTGGTGGTTTTTCCCACATAAAATGCAACACACTGACATGTGGATTAGTAAACATCACCCCTGATGTACAGCTAAGAACATCTTTAATCACATTTTCCCTGTACTATTACAACTTGTAAATGTACAGCATTTTAGCACTGAGCTGCAAAACGTACAGCTTCCACATTGATGCATTCCTCTCGGTATGAGCATCCTACTGTTAGAATTAATATTCTGTACAGGCTGCAAACTGTTAACTAAACAATCCTTGATATTACATCCAGTTTGAAAACCACTCTAGGTCTGTCCCCATGTATTCATTTAACTGGGGATCTGCCTCCAAAATGTTCCAATTTGTGTTTAGTATTCTTTGTATCTCACCAGCATGTCTGGTATGCGAAGTTATAAAACGTGGGTGTGACAAGCCCATTGTTTTAGCTTCTCTCTCTACTATAAGATTGTTCCTGTCCAAGCTACTCACTTCTCTTTGCTCTATCTACAATACTCACACAGTGTCCCCATCAAGGAACCTACTGCACATTTCCTCACTATGTAAACTATAGTCTGCTTCCTTGCTACAGTTTCTCTGTACTCTTAAATCTGGGCTTTGTGAATACTGGTAATCATATGGTGGGTGGCAACTGGAGGTCATTAACAATTAATTTCTGTTGGTCTCCTTTCTAAACAAGCCTGTGCTTAGTGTTGCATTTTTCCTGTTTGAAATATTCAAATCCAGAAATGAGACCATACAAGAATCACACTGTACTGAAAACTTCAAATTTGGGTCACCAACCTCAAGACATTTCACAAATTCATCTAATTCCTCCAGAGTGCCATGCCACACTAGTACGATGGGCTCTAGGCCAACATTGTACAGCCCAGGAAGGAGAGATAGACTAGAAAGGATGTAGTCTAACCTAGATGAAATATGGTGGACTAAGGAGTAAAAGGAGTAGGTATGGCTAGATAGGGTAAGAACCCACCAGGGGTCACAGGGAACAGAGGTTGTTGGATGTCTTTCAAGACGCATTCCTAACTCAGCAGGTGGGGAACTGACCAGGGAGGCACAGGTACTGGATGTGGTCCTGGCAGACAGTGACCAGATTGGGGGCCTGAGGTAGGACCCAGTTATCGGGGACTGACCATGCCATGGTCTGGTTCTGCCTGGATCTAGGAGGGGTAGAAGGCTGCACAAAGATGGAGGTAACTGACTTCAGTGGGGCGGATTTTAAGGAAATGGGAAGGATCCTTAAGGAGCATTTGGATGTGATTGTGTCAGACATGGACGCTGATAGTAGGTGGGAATCATCAGTAGAGGGGTGCAGGATGCTACCAGCCCTGTGCAAGAGTAAGACAAAAATGTGGTAGGGCCCAAAACCCTGCTGGTGGACCAGAGAGGTCCAGGATATGGCAGGGGAAAGAAGGCAGCCTATAGTCAATTCAAGTGCTCAAGGAGTGAAAGGAATTGAGGGGAGTATGAGCTGATGGCTAGAAGGGTCACTAGGGTGGTAAGGTGGCTAAGGCACGGAAGGAGCAGAACCTGGCCAGGGAAATTAGGAGAGGGAACAAGGGGTTCTTTAGATACATTGGGGAAAACGAAGAGTGAAGGGGCTGATTAGCAGGATTAAAACAGGGGAGAGATGGGCACAAGACCCAGGGGAGCAGGCTGAGGTACTAGGTGAGTACTTCACCTCAGTTTTCACCAAGGAAAATGGGGTGCTGCATCATACATGAGAGGAGACAGTGATACTGAGGAGGGGACCCTTACCGATCGGCGGGTCTGGGGAGGGGGATCACTGGCAGGAGGAGGGGGCTAAGCAGGAAGAAGAGGTAGCAGAAGTGGAAATCACAGCAGAGAGAGTGAGGGAAGCCTTCAGGTCCCTTAAGATGGAGAAAGCACTGGGGCTGGATAAATTACATCCCACAGTGCTGAAGGAACTTCTTGGATGACCTGGCGAAACCCCTGGTGGAGCTTTTCACCATCTCTCTGAGGACAGGGTGGGTGCCCAGGACTGGAAGGTGGTGCATATAGTGCCTATCCACAAGGGGGGATCAAGGGAGGTGGCTTGGAACTACAGGCCTGTCAGCCTGACATCGGTGGTGGGTAAGGTGATGGAGAGCATTGTCAAGGAGAGGCTATAGGGGGACCTGGAAAAGTCAGGGTGCCTGGACGATAGACAGCATGGATTCATCCTGGGGAAATTGTGTCAGACAAACCTTGTGGAGTTCTATGACTGGGTGACGAGTGCCTTGGACCTGGGTAGACCAGTGGACATCCTCTTTCTAGACTTCAGCAAGGCATTTGACTCTGTTCCTCATGAGGGACTGTTGGATAAGCTGGGAGAAATGGGGTGGGGAACCAGATAATCAGATGGATAGGCAATTGGCTCCAGGACCGGACCCAGAGGGTCATAGTTGGTGCGATAGTCTCATCTTCAAGGAGGGTCATTGGTGGGGTCCCACAGGATCAGTCCTTGACCCTCCTGTTCACACACCTACGTCTCTGACATAAGGACAGGTATCAGGAGTGAGATGAGTCTCTTTATGGATGACTCAAAACTGGGGGTGTGGTGGATGGGGAGGAGGGAGGGTGGCCCACAGGGGATCCAGAGGCTCTGGAAGAGATCTAGAAAGTGGAAGCTGAGGTTCAATGCAGGGAAATGCAAGGTACTGCACCTGGGGGCCAGAAACACTGCCAAGTGTACACCCGGGTGGGGTGAAATGCTGCAAGTCTCGATGGCTGAGAGGGACCTGGGGGTGGTGGTGGATGTCAAGATGAACAACCGGAGACTTGTAGGAGGGCAGCAGCCAAGGCCAACAGGATGCTGGGATGCATCACTAGGGATCACCTCTAGAAGGAGGGAAGTGATACTCCTCTGTATAACTGCTTGGTGAGGCGCACTCGAGTACTGCATGCAGTTTTGGAGGCCACACTTAAAGAGGGACATTAAACTCCTGGAGAGGATCCAGAGGAGGGCAACCAAAATGATTTGGGGCTTGGGGACAGGACCTATGAGGAGAGGCTTGAAGAGCTAAATATGTACACACTGGAAGAGAGAAGGGACCAGGGGACATATAGAGGTCTTCATGTACATGAAGGGGGTAAATAGGGAGGAGCAGTCAGGGTGCTTGAAGAAAGGAGGAGGGGGCACTAGAGGGCATGGGTGGAAGCTGAGGGGAAAAGATTCAGGGAGAAAGGAGGAGGTGCTACTTCACTGAGAGGTGGTGGAGCCATGGAATGTGCTGCCTAGGGGGCTGGTGGAGGCAGAGACGGTGGAGGGGTTCAAGAGGGGTGGATAGGTACAGGGAAGGGTTCTGGAAGCAAAATCCAATGCAGCAGAATATCTGGAACTGGGAAGGAGAAGCCAGAGAAGGTTAGGGGCAGCAAGGTCAGCTCCCAGGATGGGGCTGACCAAACTAGCAGATGCAAAGTATGTTAGTATGTCACAGATTTCCAGAGAATTCATAAAATCCCTAGGGTCCATTGAGCTGGGGAGAATGGTTTGGTAGATTGGATTGGATGGAGCAGTCTAGGTCCAGTGTCAGTGGAATGTTCTAGTCACCACCCAGGATTAAGGGGATGAGAAGAAGGGTGCAAGCTGATCTGCTAACTCAATGAAGAAAGTAGGATTCCTTCTACCGGACCGTAAACACTATCCATGGTTACTTCCTGGTGCTGTGACAGGCCCTTAACACAAACATACCTGCTTATCAGGTCAGTGATAACTTGGTCTGCCTGAAAAGAAACATCATGGTTTATTAGGATGGCTACACCTTTGCTTGGGGTTGAGTCACTGGAGGTGAACACCTGACCAATACTTTATCTAGGTAACTAGTTAGCCTCTTGAGTAAGAAGATGTGTTTCCTGGATAAAAGTAATACGGGCTTGAGTCAAGGAAAGATGTTTAAATATCTGGTACCTTTTGAGTCGTTCTCTGACACCCTGAACATTCCAAGTCAGGATTTAACAATCTTGTTAGCCATATTCATAATAAACTGTAATCATCCAGCAATAAACAGGTATAGCAAGACACAGTCCATCCCTCCCCCAACCACCCCTCTGTCATCCACACTCTGACCAGTAGGATCAACTGAGGCAACAGAACATCAAATATACATAGTAGGAGGAGACACCATATCAAATGTGACTATATAAATGTGCTAGATAACCTGTAAAGCAGTTTAAGTAAAGCGCCCTCACTCCCACAAGATCACCCCAAACACCTGTAACCTTGAAAAAATAAGAGATGACTTGGATCCCTACAACCCAGTCACTTGTATAAAAACCCAGACAGACAGCGCTTAGTAACAGGCCGCCTCTATCTTCCCAGCTGGGCCCCATAACTATGTATAGTGGTCCTCTATATGTCCTGGTCCCCAATGGATAATTTGAAAAGTACAAGAGAGACAATACCCTGAAGCCCTGAAGGTACCTTCTCTCCTTATAGGGAATGCTAAAGATAATATAATAATGAGGAGCTGGGGGAACGATGAACAGATATATATTTGAACAAACATTGTAAGGTCACTGCCCTACAACCTCTCAAACCCCATTTCCAATCCACCATAGAGAAGAGAGCACTGAAATAATGAGAAGGTTCAGAGCTATCCCCTCACCCACTAGCCAGGACGTGAAGTCTGCCAAGCCACAGAGTCTAAGTCAACCCAGGAACACCCCATCACCAATCCATCCCTTCAGCATCAGTCACTAACCCATCAAAACAAATAAACAGACCTGGATAACACTGTAACAAAGGCAGGATTACCTGATGGGGATGACCTATGGAATCCCTGTCATATGAGTGTGCTGGTGTCTATGCCAGAGGAAGGCTCATGGACACCCAGCATCGAGGAGAATGAAGAAAGGTGAGAAGAAATAGTGTATACGGTCCAGCATTCAGAACAGGAAGATTAAAAGTGCAGTGGAAAAAGAAAGACAGATCAGTGGAGGGATGGTAGACGAGGAGGAGAATTAGAGTAGTATCAGCCAGATCTCATTCAGAGGGGTGTACCCACTGACCAGAGTGAGACAGGACAAGTTAAGTAAAGGGAAGAATGCCTAAGGGTAGACACCAGGAAGCCTTGGATGTACCTTTATCCTAGGGACTGAGTCAAGGCCCCATTTGACTACTATAAACCAAGATTAAACAAGCAAGCCAAAACCTGGGTGAACCCCTATGATCCCCAGAGATTCAGGATTTTGCACCAGTTCAATTAGTCCAGTGAGTCAAAATAAGGTAGGACCAAATCCATTAGAGTCTTGTCCCCAGAATCTGTAATCAACACCGCTCTATTCCCAAAATCACGTTATCGGGCAGAAAGTTCAGGATAGGTTCTTCATGCCAACAGAGATTCCTCAGTGATGGTGATCACAATTTCAGGCCTACACCGGATGACTATAAGGCTGATAGCCAGGGATTACAATGGGGAGGACAGATGGTGGTCATTCCTGAGCAAGGGTCACTGGATATCCCCACCAGGATCCTATTCCAAGGCAAACAACATCAAAAGAGAAAAAACTAAGAATCAAGGTGAGCACTTTTCTATTTTAGCAGAGCATCCTCACATTGATGAGCTCAGGCAAATCATGTATCCTTGAATAAGTCAGGCATCTGGATGGCAAGCTCCTAACAGGCCTGAGCTGGGGTGTCAAATGAGAGCCAGGAGCTGGCAATAAAAGGATGTAAGTGAGCCAGCTAGGCCATTCTAAACTTGAAACCAGTGGCAATTGAGTTTGTTAACAAAAGGGTGAAATGCAGCCCTTTGTCTGGTCTCCAAGGGAAGATCTTGGGTAATCTGGAGGTGCTTCCCTTCCCATGAGATCACCTGCAATTCTCTAGTTTTAGCCAGCATGTGCTGCTTCTCGAGGTAATTGAGAAACTTCACTATGATAGGTCGAGGAGGGCATTTTCAGGGGCAAGACAGAGAGCTGTGGGACCTCTCAATTTGGTAGGCGGGATTGTGAGGTGAAGGACTTTCTATTTTCTCTAGCAGCGCCTGAAGAAAAGTGATCATGGAGGGTCCCTCTTCAGCTCTGGCAGCCCAAAAATCAAGAAGTTGTTCTGACTGCTGTGACCTCTCACATCCCTCTGTTTTGAGTTGGAGCTTGGATCTGTTGTCTGAGTTTTACGATTTCTGGATCAGTTCTGTCACGCCATCCTTCTAAGGATGTGGTGCAGGCTTTTGTGACACCAATTCTGTGGCCTAAGTCCCCATGTCTGATCTGAGGATGTTAACTCTGCTGAAATGTCAGCTAAAGTCTCTTTGAATGGCATCAGCTCCTGTAAGAAGCAATCCTTTGTTGAGGGTACTGTGGAGGAAGAGGGGCTTGGTTGCTTCGTAGGTGGTAGGCTTTGCTGCTTAGATTTCTTAGCCATCTTCTCTGGAGTATTCAGTGTTGTATGTTGCAATGGGGCCTGTCTGCTGTCCATCTCCATGGTGGCAAGGAATCACCTATATTGATGCACCAGGAGGATCAAGTAGTGACAGTAGTCATGTAGCAACTGAGCTGGAAGGTTATTAGGCTCTAAAACAAATTTAGATAATAAATAAAGCTGATGGATGAGATGAGCAGTGAGGTAGGAGCTCCTGAGATGAGCTGCTATGGCACTGTAGACATCATGATCGCCCCTTCCCAAATTATTGACATGGCTTTGTTGAGACCCCACTTCATGAACACTAGCAGTGAAACTAAGCAAATCCATCTCGAAAGGTGATTTCATGGCCACTGTGTCAAATCACCTTTCTGGTAGGATTTGTATATTTTCTCTGCCCTTGTTCGTGATGTAGGGTCATAAGAAGGCTATGTTGTAAATTTGTGGTAAAAGTCTAAAACAATGTTATGGAGTGTACATTGAAGGTTTTCAATGCATGCTCATCATAACTCTGGGAATTTATATTATCTTAAAATTTCAACATAGCCATTTTTTCACACCACCTCACGAATGTGACAGCTGTCATTTTCAAATCCTGGCCAAAATCTGTTTTCACACTTGTAGCTCAAAAGCACATTTCGTCTAGGATTTGAATATGTTCTCAGCCCTTGTTCATGAGATGATGTCATAAGAAAGCTATGTTGAAAATGTTGGGTAAAATATTACAAACACAACAGTTATACACAGACGTTGAAAATTTTCAATGCACATTTGTACCTTTGGTAATTGTCAATATTGTTTTCCAAGTTGTGCTTTTCCTCCTCCCTGTGATGACCTCTTTCAGATGGCCCCTAGCCAAATCACCCAGCTGCTCCAGGACATACGTTACTGACTGAGCAGGTGCCCAGCCACTAGAGTTACCAACTGTCCGTGTTTCACAGGACAGTCCTGATTTGTGCAGCTGTGTCCTGCAAAAATCATGAAAAATATTACATGTCCTGACTTTTCAGTAGAAAAATATTTTCTAACTTTCCACTAAATCTTGCAGAAAACTATAGTACCTTAACTAAAATACATTAAAATACTATGAAACCATAGAAGCAACCAAGAAACTACAATACTTAGCCTTAATTCTGATTACGTAGTGAAAACAAGTCTGTTGCACTGGTCAAGGTTATGTGCTGTCCTGTGAAAATTCAAGTTTCAGTAAGTCCCACTTTGGGCTTCAGAAAGGTGGTAACACTACCAGCCACTGATACACAGCCTCACGAGGGCGAATCATAACTCATGCCATGGGAGGTGTTTTCCTCTGATTTTCTCCCTTACATTCCTGGAACCCAGTACAAGAACATTGCATGTGGAAGGAGGCATGCATTCTACCTTGGCCTGAATGGACACACTCCTCTGGCCTAATCCTAGCCCTCTCTGTCACCTACACTACCATCATGCCTCACCATGGTGGCAGTCAGTGGACGGGAGGGCTAAACATCTTGATCTGGGAGAGGAGAACTGCCAAAAGCTGTTCAATCCTCACTCAACTCTCTCCCACAGCCGACCTCAGAAACCTGTGCTCATCACTGAACATGGTCACTGGTGTGGCAGGAGGTAAGGTGCTGGTACCTCAGCCTCCATGCCACTGGGCCAGCAAAAATATTTAATATTTTAACACCAAATTTTAAACATAGTCATTGTTTCATACCACCTTATGAACACGATAGCTATAATTTTCAAATCCTAGCCAAAATGTGTTTTCATACTTGCATTGTAAAATGACATTTCAGCCAGCTTTATACATGACACCAGTCATGTTCAAAAGGAGTGGTTATAAAAGACAAATCCATTGTAGCCCCCTCCAAACATGACAGGTGTCATTTTCAAATCCTCACCAAACTGTTTTGTAGTCACACTGCAAATTGCGTTTTGGATGTCATTTAAAAAATTTAACTGGTCTTGAACATAACATCAGGTCATAAAGAGACAGCTGGAAATCTGGGGTCAAAATATGAGATCCTCTTAAAATGACATATTGCTTCTCAGCTGGCCCATCCTAGGAAAATGCAGTCTAACAGTCTGTGAAAGCAGGACACCACTGAAAATAAGGTATTGCTGCTGGTCCGGTGGTGCTGAGGGTTGAAGCACTGGATGCCACACCTCACGCTATGCTGGCAACCCGTGTTTGGGAATGAGCATGGATTGCCAGAGGCCAGCAGGGTTGGGGAAGAATCGAGCATCTGGAGGAGTCTCCTTCTCCAGGAGGGATGCATCAGCAGTCAGCGCATGGTTGTCCCTGGTGGAAGTGGGGGCAACACCTCCGACGATGGAGAAATCAGGGGCTGGAGGAGGAAGATGCCAGGAAGAGCATGTAAGGAAGAGTGCAAACCCTATCTATTGGCATCACTGCAAGCCTCCTCCAGTTGGGGAATCACTCAAAAGAAAACCCCCAGTATGAAGGCTACTCTCCAGCGCCGCCATGGTCCTGCACTAGTCAGCTACCTCCTGGGTCCACCTACTGGCCTCTGTGGTGGTGGGGTATGTACCCACTGCAATGGAACCGGAAGGGTAAGGACAGGGCAGCCAGACCTCTGCCTGGGACCAGGGCAGTAATTGACCTAGCTCACTAGATGAGGGGAGGAACCAAAGGTACACCTCTCCCCAGCTGTGGACTATAAAGAAATAAAAAAGATAATAAAATATTGCATCTCTTCTGGTCTATCCTGGTAAATATATCATACAAATGTGTACAAGCATGGTCGGATACAACAGCAATGCAAGCGCAAAATTCAGGATCTGACAAAAGCTTGTATATACAGAATTTTCCATTTGCCATTTGTGTTTATTTTGGATTGTACATACCTACAGCTGAGAAGTACAGTATGTTTTCTAATTTCTCTCCTGACAGCTGATTTACCAGAAAGAGTACAGCAAGTACCAGTAAATGTTAGTTTCGCTTTCAAAATGAGCTCACTGTCACCAAGCCAGCTGTCACTAATAGCATCCACACTGTAGGAGAGTGACCTGAGGAAAGCCACATTTTTTAAGTATCGTTTCTCCTCTCTAAAGGCAACTGAACTCTTCCCTCTGCCTGTTTATCCTTTACAATATGTCTGATTCAAGACATATGGAGCTGCATTTTTGATGTTTATAAATGCTTCAAGCTCCGGCACAGAACGCATAACAGATTTTCTTTCCTGTGCACTAATTGCTGCAGTTTGACCATTTTTGCTGATCTAGCTTGTGTCAATCCCAGATACCTTTTCTGGGGAGTTGCACAACATATTTAGCACAAGCTGACATAAAATGGGAAAACTGTCTTACCTGCACCTGATGACTGAAATTGGGCACAGCTGTGGCAAACATGTTTCTCGCAGCCACTCCATAAAATGGTTTGCAGCAAGACTTGACACAAGCCCTGAATCACACTTTGAGAATCTGTCTCATGTTCTCACTTTATAATTATGGACATAGAGGTCCTAATACCAACAGCTTACAGATCAAAAGTGTGACCCGATAGAGAACTTATTTTCAATGAAGATCTGGTCCATCAGCTTGAGCACTGTCAATGTCATCCTCCAAAGGAAGAACTGAGAACAGATTCAACTAGGAGTTGAACTGACCTACATGGAGGAGGCTCTGATTGATTCAACAACCACCTTCATTCCCAACCAGTCTCTGCTGCAAGCTGCCTGTTGAAAGCAAATTTTCATCTGTGGACAGAACATGCTTTCTGGAGAGAAAGTGACAGACAAGAGTGAGCAGTTGAAGCAGCAGTGTCTCTCAACCAGTGCAGTGTAGTGGTGCCTGATGAAGCAGAGTGTGTCCTAATTCAGTAAATCTAATGTCAGTCATTTAAAAAGTGACACACAAGCTAGCACCATGTGCTACACCAGCCAAGTGCAGTGAGTGAGAGCTGAGAAGCAGCTGTGTGTCAGTTCACAGACCCTAACCAGTATGACCATCTATCTTACTCACAACCACACACCTTCCCACAGTGATCAGCATCTCTTGTCCTGCAGCACTCAGCAAGAAAACAAACTCTGGTCTGAGCCAATACGGCTACAAGTAACCTGATGGTAGTGATGCAGCTGAGACATGTAAGAGGCTGCTTCACCTTACCTTATGTCATAGCAATACATCTGCATTTGAGTGTGCAGAAAAATTTCCACAGGCAGAATTTTGGCGAGTACAAATTTCACTTCCACAAAGTTTGGAAATAATTTTGTAACATTCATGGAAATTCTGCCTTAAAACTGTGGAATACATATACAAACTGTGTGTTAATTTATTAAACTGTGGAAAATAAATCCTCAGAAAGAATCACTGCCAGTGTCAGTTATGAAGCTTTTTAAACCACAGTTTAATTCATGAATCCACCCCACTAATCAGGAACCCAGTAAATACCTCCAATCCCTCCTTGGACCCTCCGAGTTCCTAGTGGCCCCCAACCACAGATCATGGCCCTCAAAACATTTTATTTCCCTGATGTCTAGCGGACCCTCTTCCTATCCTGAATTTGTTAATCCACAAAGAAACAGCTGGCAGTCCATTGACTCATCCCTCTGTTCCCAGTGGTATCTAGTGGACCTCCCATCCCTTATGAGAAAAATAATCCCAGTTCCCTGGGTTCTAGTGGACCCACCAACTCTCACCCTGACAGTTCATCTACCATCACCCTGCTCCCCAACCATTCGGCCACCCCAGTCTACATGATTCTCACCATGCAGCCATAAAATGGCCACACAAGTGCAACAAATACTAGTAGTCCTAAAATAAATTTAAAATATTAATAAAGTATTATACAGAGCATATAAACTCTGAAATAGGTGAAACATCTAGCTGAGAGACAAGATGTCATTCTTAAAAGTGACAGGAAGTATATTTTCACTCACTACATAACAACAGACAAGTATCTCAAAATTCATGGCAGTATCAGACTAAGTGACTAGAGTGCACGTGGGTTTGAGACCTAGTTTATTTACAGAGGAAAAAGACTGGTCTCTGATGATTTTATTGCCATTTAGATGACAATACTACCATGTTAGAAAAACTTGTAATAACCACAGTACCTCCCTGTCCTAGACATAATCTGGATTCCTGACCAACAGCTCAGTGGTGGTGCTAGAGGGGGTTGTGGCATGGTCACCCTCTTGGCTCCCCAGTGTGAGTAGTGGTGCCCTACCATGATCTTTAGTCACTGTTTAATGCCCATTGTGGAGCCCACAATTGACTAAATGGCTCCCCAGCTCCCAAATGCTTCCAAATCTGGTTCCGCCACTGCAATGGCTGTTGATTTCTGTTTTAACTACTAACTACACATTGCAAGTTCCAAATGTATTCTAGGTGATACACTTATGACAATAAAGAAACTAATCTATTTTATTCCACAGTATCAAAAGTATGAAAAAGAAAAGAAATGCAGCAAAAATAAAGTCTTTCAAGCTGAATATTCCACCTCACATCCTGCCCAATTAAGGACTGGCTATTCAACTCAAGGCATTATTAAGTGAATTGTAAGAGAAAGAACTTTAGATGTTTTGAAGATACTGTAATCTGACTGCAAAGAGAACTAGATGAACAGAAAGGACAGAACGTGTTGGACTGCTGTCGTGTTTTCCGCTCAAAAACCAGGCAATGTAGTTCACTTTATGTGCTAAAAAGGCAAGTCCTGTCACATTCCATTCATCCAAAACTTTAAAGCAAGGTTTCAAATTTCATGAGCTTTTCAGAATATTTATTCAGAATATTTGAACAGTCCAACTCCTTTGGCATAGAAATACTATGAGGTTCCAAGGCAGCACTGTGAAATAATAATAATTGTATAATTTATTTATAAAGTGCAATTCAAACAGATATCAAAGCTCTGTACATAGGTTAAAACATAGACAGAACAATAAAATATCTGAGATAAATCAATAAGATAAAATTACAAGTTCAAATTCAACAGTCTCCAAAGCATGACTAAATAAATATGTTTTCAGAGCCATCTTAAAGCTCTCCAAAGTCAGGCACTCCCTAATCCAATGAGGTAGAGAGTTCCACGGGTTGGGGCTGCATAACTAAATGCTCGTGACAAGAAGTCTTCAATTGAACCCTGGGAACCTCTAGCAATCCCACTTAGGCTGAGCAGAGGGGTCAGAGGGGCAGTAAGGAACTAGGAACCTTGTAGGCAGCCAGGACCCAGACAGTGTAGGGCCTTATAGGTCAGCAAATTGACCTTGAAGGTGATCCACCACTGAACAGGCAGCCAGTGCAGATCGCACAGCACAGTGGTGATATGACTGGTCCAGAAAACCCCACCAGTAACCTGGCTGCAGCTTTCTGCACCAGCTGCAAGCTACTTGATATTAACCCTGAAATCCTAGTTAGAGGGAGTTACAGTAGTCAAGTTGAGAGGTCACAAAGGCATGGACCAATGTTGGAAGATTGCAAGATGAAACAAGATGCTTAATCTGGGTGATATTCCTCAGATGATAAAAGAGGATTTGACTACAACCGACACCTGCAAACAAAGTGTCAGCCCTTTGTCAAATATCACACCCAGATTCCAGACGTGAACAGAGGACATGAGCTGGCTACCCTTAGCCAAAGTCTGGAGGCAGACTCCACTCCCGCCTCTTTATCCCATGACCTGGCTTTACCACCAACACCTAAGTCTTTTCAGGGTTCAACCTTAGCCAGCTGGTCCACATCCAGTCCTGGAGCTCCATAAGGCAGCTATTAAAGACAGAGACCACTCTATCCTGATCAGGGGCAAAAGACAGGTAGAGCTGGTTGTCATCTGCATAACAGTGAAAACGTGCCCATACCTTTTTACAATGCCTCTCAATGGCAGCAGGTCACCACTTAACAACATAGGGACAGTACAGAACCCTGAGAAACCCCACATGGCAGGAGAGAATGAGGCTGAGGAATAAATCCCAACACCACCTCTCTGAGTTCTGCCATGAGGAAAGATCTAAATCAGCTGAGGACCCTACCTGATAGTCTGCATATGTCACTCAGGCACTCAAGCAGCCCCATAGTCCATCGTGTCAAAGGCTGAAAAGAGAGATCAAGAAGGACCAAGGTTGAACAGCACTTCCAATCTCTAGAAATCAGGAGATCACTGAGTACCGAACCAGAGCAGTCTCTGTACTGTACCTCTTCGAAAACCAGACTGGAGGAAATCACAGATGTCATGGATGGTCAGGTGGTTATCCAACTGAAGAGCAACCACTTTCTCATCACCTTCCCAGTAAAGGGAAGGTTAGAGATTGGCCTGTTGTTGGCAGGGCAGTTTGGGTCCAGAGAAGATTTTTAAGGAGTGGTGTAACCACCGCTTCCTTTAGGGAGTTCAGAAATTCACTTGACTCTAAAGAGCACCAGACTACCTCTACCAGGACAGGGCCAATTATATCTGCACACCCCAGAATGAGGTGTGTAGGGCCTGTTGAGACTACAGCAAGTAGGCCACATACTTGGGACAACTCTATGACATCAGAGATTGCCAGCTGGTCAAATTAGTGATCCCAGAAGTCCCGAGGTGTAGTGACCATACACCAACCACTGCAACCCCCATAGAGCACGCTGAATGGATCTCAGCCCTGATGTCTGCCTCCTTATTGGCAAAGAATTGAGCAAACACATCACACTTATCTTGTAGAAAATGCTCTCCGAACCTGAAGACAGGCTGGATTGTACAATCTGTCCACAGTTCGGAAGAGCTGAGCTGGTCAATTCTGAGCTATGGCAATTTCCCTTGACAGGTATTCTGCCTTCTTATTGGAGATTGTTGATTGATAGGCTCAGTAATATTCCATCACTCTAGGACGGTCGGCATCAAGGGTGGATCTCCGCCAGCAATGCTCCAGCCTTCACCCCACAAGCTTCAACTCCCCAAGGCCCCATCAAACCAAGAGGACCGAGGGCTAAGAGTGAGGGGCAAATGCAGACGGAGTGATAGAATCCAGAGCATCCCCACAGCCTTATTATAGGCCTGGACTAGGTGCTTGGACCCTTGTCGGCATCCGTACATCCCGATAGGTCAAGAACTGCCAAATGACCAATAGGAGTTCAAGTTCAAGTTCAAGTTTATTGCAGGAACACTCCGCTGAGCAAGCTCATTCACAAGGAGGTCCTGAGACATTCATACATTCACAAGGAGGTCCTGAGACAGACGTACAATCAAATAAGTTAAGAGATTACATAATAATACACAATATACATAAAGAGTTCAGCTCCCTGGTACACAAAGTTCCTAATGGAGGTGATACTGTTTATAAGACAATACATTACATATATTAGGATTTCTCAAAGAAATTAAAGTTCCTATAGAAAGTAACAGCAATTACATAACAATAACTAGTATGTTAATAGAGATTCCACCTGAGACACTGATAGTAGCTCGAGACAGAGCTAATGAAGGGGAGATGGAACCTGAGGTATCGTGGGTCATTAAATTGGTGCCCCAGGGACAATATTCAGTTTAAAAACAGTTACAGATATCTTTTAGTTTAGCCATGGCTAGCCTTTTGAAAAGTTAACAGGGAAAATACTGGTAATTTCAGTGAGGATTGTAATCAATTCCAAATTGTTGCCAGTGAACATGATATAGTGCATTTTCCAAAGGAAGTATGGGTCCTAGGTACATCGAGAAGGAGAAGGTCTGTCTTCCTAAGGAGTAAACACTAGCGCTATGTGTATTAAAGAGGATAGATATTGCGTAGTTTGTTCTGGAGAAGTTTTAAAGTCCAGGTGCGCATGGAATGTCTGTCTAACGGTGAGTGAGGGCCAGCCAACTAAAGCATACAGATCACAGTGATGAGTTAGGGAAGGGAGTTGGTGATAAATCAGAGGGAGGTGGTAGAGAACATCTAACTTATGAAGACTAGTAGAAGCTGAAGAGTTGTAAATTATATTGCTGTAATCAAGAAGGGGAGGAAAGTGGCCTGAACCAATCTGGTTCTGATCTCCAGGGAAAGAAAGATCTATTACAGAAAAAAGCCTAACCTGGCTTTTAGCCAAATCATCGAGGTGATCATTGAAGGAAAGCCTATTGTCGAGCCAGAAATCGAGATATTTGAACTTTGAAACTATTTCAAGTGCTCGCCTTAAGGAAGTATTTATAAAGTCATTAGGTGGAACAAGAGTAGTAGAGTGGGAGGAGTATGGACGGAGGATCATGGCTTTCATTTTTTGGCATTAAGGAGTAACTTTGCATTAATTAGTTTTTTCTAGTTGTGCAAAGTCAGCTTGAACGTGTCCCTAACTCCTTCCAGTGAGGGCCCAGATGTGTACAGGACTGTATCATCTGTAAAGAAATGTAGATGAGACTTGGTAATCTGATGATCAAGGTTGTTTATATATAAGGAAAAGAGGACGGGCCTAAGATAGATCCCTGGGGACTCCCTCTGTAGGTAAGGAGGACGAAAACAAATCTCCTGATTTAACTTTCTGTGTCCTGCCTATCAGGTAGTTATTGAACCACTGGGTTGTGGATGGAGTAAAGCCAAGGTTAGTAAGGCTGTGAACTAATAGATTGTGGTCTATTGTATCAAAAGCTTTGCTTAGATCCAAGAATACTACCCAGTAGTTTGCTTAGAGTCAATTGCAGAGACCCAGTCATTAGTAACATTGGCTAGAGCTGTAGTGGTGCTATGATTTGTGTGAAAGCCAGATTGGAGAGGGTTTAAGAGTCTCTGACAAATGCCGCTGGCTGCCTTTTTTACAATGCTACCCTTGAACTGTATTAATCTGTACTCTGTTTGCAATGTCCACATTGTTGTAATGCCTGTCTTGATGTTCCCCATAATTTGTATTTCTCTGACGTGGAACCTTTGTAAAGAGCCATGGCTCAAAGGTATTTGTAATCCTAGACTTGATAAATAAAAAAAATAAATAAATAATTAAGAGATTGAGTTTCAATATGGTTTTCAATTGACGAGATCAGTTTTGGAAGGTTTTGAGAGTATGGGCAGTATTGAAACAGGTCTATAATTATTGAGATCACAGGGATCCCCAACTTGAATAAAGGGAGAATATGGGCGGATTTCCAACACAGGAACTGTAGCAGCTGAGA
The DNA here is from genome assembly GCA_016271365.2 of Neoceratodus forsteri. Taxonomy (NCBI): domain Eukaryota; kingdom Metazoa; phylum Chordata; order Ceratodontiformes; family Ceratodontidae; genus Neoceratodus; species Neoceratodus forsteri. The sequence goes on along the minus strand of CM028132.1, from coordinate 490,157,277 downwards.
TAGAGAGGTTGAATATGTGAAGTATTGGGGTGGTAAGATAGGGGTAGCCAAGTTTTAGGAATAATGGTTCTATGCTATCCTCCTTGCACTTTTTAGTATCCAGGTTAATAAGTGACTTTTACTTTTAAAGCTAAGAGGGAGCAACTGAAATGAGCAGGCTGGGGTATGTAATCATACATGTTATCGATGTTCCTTACTTGGGTGGCATGTGGAGGTATCAAATGCTAGGCTGTCAGTGATGAAATGCAAATTAAGTTCTTCCAGTATTTGATGTGTACTTTCAATAACTGATCCATTGGTATGGATCTTTGCTGGGACAGATGGGGCAGTTGAGCAACCCCGATTGACTTGAGGGTCTTCCAGATTTTGTAGGAGTTCCTTTAGCCTGCTCTAGAGTAGAAACATAATAGCTTGATTTGGTTACACAAATGCATTTGATGCAGGCATTCTGGCTGCCCTAAATGCCTGCCAATCTAAAGGGCTCTTGGTTCGCCTTGCCTGGGCCCATAGTTTGTCGCTGGTTTGACAGTGCAACCTTGAGTTCTAGTGTGAACCAAGGGTGCGAGTTTTGCGTCCCAACCTTAATAGTGGGAGCATGTCTATTAACTAAAGAGGTAATGTTGCAGTTGAGAAATTTACAGCCTCATCTACTGATTTTGCAAGGAAGAGGCCTTGCCATCTGATGTTGCTTAGATCGATCAAATAGTTGTCGGTATTAAACTTACGGAACGACCGCTTGGTTATAAATTTAGGGGAGGTTGACTTTAGCTTGTGATCTAGTGCAGACTGCAATGTTGTGATCACTCATATCATTATGAAACACTGCTGTTTGTAGGATTTTATGTGGAGTGGTAGTTAGAATAACGCCTAGAAGTGAGCTCTTAGCTGAATTTCGGTGTTAATCCTAGTTGGTTCACCAATTAGTTGGTGAGTCCGAGTTCGCACAAAGTGACTTCAGGTCGAGGATTTTGATGATAACCAATCCAGATTGAAATCACCAACGATTATGGTTTCTGTGTTAGCATTAATGATTAGAGTTTTGAGGGCTTAAAGATATCAGTTCGCAGTAGGTGGTCTGTATCCACCTATGATGGTAATGTTGTCAGAGGCAGGAGATGGATCTTCAGTGAAACAATTTCATATTCCTTGTGTTTAGTTTTGGTAATAATGTTACTAATTGTGTATTTTGATTTGGCATAGATAACTACTCCGCCTCTTGAACCCCTATCTGCCCTGAACAGAACATATTCCACTATATTAATTTGTTGATCGGTTGTTTTATTAATCCATGACTCGTGACAATGATAATATCAGGCTCAGTATGTGTAGCCCAGGCTTGTAACTGAGATAGTTTTTAATTAGACTCGTATTAACCATTACTATTTTTAAACCAGGTGTATCTGCAAATTCTATTGGGGAGGAGAGCAGTGAAGGAGGGCTTGGATTTAGCTCAACATTGCCTGAACAGAGAAGGAGGAGGAGTAATAATTTCTTTAGTGAGATCAAATGCGACCTGAGGTCTTTTTTCCTTTCTGGCTGCCTACTATTTATTTTAGAGGGTAGAAACTGTATGTTAATTGTGCATAGGCTTATGTTACAGTTTGGGACTAGGAGAAGGAGTGCTTTAAGGACAATGGGGAAGGAAGCAGGGAAAGAGAGAATGAAGAGGGTGATGAGTGGATAAAGGGATGGGGGCATGATGAATAGTGAAAGGTAAAATGGCCAAAGGCATAGTGGGTACCATTTTCATGGCAGTGCTCACCTGTTGTGTGATGTTAGTGTAGGATATACCAGGAACAAAGGTTAACATTAATAGTCATACTAAGGTGTAAAGTGCCATGGCTCACTGAAGACTGAGAGAGTATGTAAGGGAGGGCTTTTTTTTTTTACCAACTAGGTGATAACCTATAGGATGGCTTGATTGCTAGAGAGGCGTGGCAACAGTGTATTTAAAGGAGGCCTGGGAGGGGTGGGTCAAAATCCACACTAGAAAATGCCTCGGGGAACAGTTTGCACGAGGTGGAGGACTGGACCAATCGCGGCTTTTCAGTAAGGGCGCCTGGGATCTGATTGGCTGACTTGTATGCCGCACTTTCAAGGAGCTTGATCCTCTTGAGCTGGCTGCCGCTGGCTGCATGGTCGCCAGGCCAGTGACCGGGATCCTGGGGCTTTCCCTGTTCAGGGGCTGCAAGTAATAGAGAAAAGGCAGTGATTTATAGGGAAACCTGAAGCAGTGGAGGGTTAAGGAGCCAGAGATCAGAGAGATGAGCAGAACAATAGGACACTTAAAAAAAAAAAAAAGGCACCAAAGATGGCGGGGGCAAAGGATTCTGTCTAACAAATCTTAACAGGGCTTGCAAGCACTTAACAGGCATAGTATAATTATAACGTGAATTCCAAACAAACAGGCTTCTAAAACAGTTCTATACACTTGAATTTCATCTGAAAACCACACTAGAAAATGCCTGGGAACAGCCTGCACCGAGGTGGAGGACTGGACCAATCGTGCTTTTCAGTAAGGGTGCCTGGGATCCGATTGGCTGATTTGTATGCTATACCTTTTAAGGAGCTTGATCCACTTTTGAGCAGCTGCCATTGGCTGTGTGGTCACCGGTGGCTGGTGACCGGGATCCTGGGGCTCGCCCTGTTCAGGGGCTGCAAGTAATAGAGAAAAGGCAGTGATCCTCAAAGGGTGGTATCTGACCATCTCCACAGGGCTGGCCTGTAGGGGAGAGCTTGAAATTGAATTTACAGTGCAATGGTCAGAACAACCATCCGTTCCACCACCAAGTCAGTGGCCCATTCCCAGGAGGAAAACCAGGTCAGTGAGTGACCATAAGCATGGGTTGCAAAGGCACCAACCTGTGTGAAGCACAACATATTCATAAGTTGGAGGAAGTCCTGAACAAATTGTGAGAGTTCATCATCGACCCAAGCATTGAAGTCACCCAGCACCATCGACCTGGCCAACTCCAACACCATGTCTGTGATGAAGTGTGCCACTTCCTGCAGGAACACACCTCACCCCAAGGTGGACGGTAGATGAGAATGAACCTGCACACCACACCTGCAGCTGCAGTATGCTCAAATGATCTGGAACACTCAACTGGAACCTCTATCAGGTCCAATTCTAACTACACCCACAGCCCCTGGAGTCCAGTCTCGGGTGGTGTATCACCAAAACCCAGCTGGAATAGCCGCCACCAATATTGGACCGCATTTCCATCCAGCCAGGTCTTGGTGATGCATGCCAGGTCAGCTGTACTGTTTCTTTTACAGATGAGTTGGCAAAATAGATAAATGATGCAGCTTGAGGAGGCAATATAGTGCAGTGGGTTAAGGCCCTGAGCTGAGATTTGGACACCTGGGTTTAAATCCCACAGTCACCTAGATGCATACTGTCTGATCCTGAGCAAGTCATTTAACTTCCTTGTGCCCCCAGGTCACATCTGGAAACAAGCTTCGCAAAGTGTGCTATTCCTGGTTAGACAATGTTCCCTTCTCTTATTGGATCATTTTAAATCTTGACATCATTTTAGCCAGTCAGGATTATTTCAGCAATAAATCATGACAGGGTGTGGGTTATGCTGGGAGTTACCCGAGCTGGCATGGTTTGACCACAAGGCCGCAGCATGTGTGATCAAACCAGGTTAGCTGTGGGTAAAGCCCAGCATAACCCACACCCTGGAGTGGTCTATTCTAATTGTACCATGGGTATGGTGTGTAATGTTTGAAAATCAATTAGGTTTATTTTTTATCTCATACAACTGGCATCTCTTATGTAGATAACCTTACACAAGAAAACAAATGGTCCATTTTCAATAAATTCAGCCTTTTTGTGAAACACATAATATGTTGACAAAATGTGGTAATGCTAATAAACTGTATTTCAAAATGCATTTTATTTAGTCATTTTCACTTTTGAGTTTTGAAGAGGAGAAAATAATGGAAAGCTTTATTTAGAAAAGGAAATTATTTGCAAATGAAAGCAGTGTTAACTCTATGACTGTTTGCTGTAATGTACATCAAAAGCTGATTCATGCCAGTCCGTGGTGCAGAGGGCTGAGGCACTGGATGTCTCATCTCACGGCACACCAGTGACCCGGTTTGGGAGCGAGCCTGAGTGCTGGAGTTCAGCACGGGGGAGGGTGGAGCTGGATGAAGCGGCCGACAGGCAGCTCTCCTCTGGGGAGGTGGGATGGCATCCCTCGCTAATGGCTGCCCCTGGTGAAGGCTGAGGGCTGTGCAGGCAGGGTGCCAGGTGATAGGCCAATGGGTAAGGAGGAAGAGGGCCATTACTGGTTGGAGGTGCATGCGTGTCTCCACACGATGCAACCTTCTCATGGGGCTCTCGGAATAGGGGAGAAAACAGAAAATGGAACCGTGGCAGGATGGCGACTGACTCTCTGTAGGCACTGCTCCCATATCGGGCGAAGGTAAGCCCCAGTAATTTGAGGGATGGAGCTGGGAGAACCAATCAGATGGGGCTATACAGGAGGAGAGAAAGCATTCAATGATTAAAAAAAAAAGCTTATTCATATAAGTAATTGTCTCTGTTTTTTAGGATGCCTGCATGCGATTGTTTTTTTTTCTGTTGATGTTTTTGAGATGGGGTGATGGTTGAAAACTCTGATGACCTTGAGTAAACCTGCTAGGAAGAAAAAAAAAGTAGAGAGACTTTAGCATTTTTTAAATTATTTATTTATTTTTATTTGTCTTTGCTTGTGGTGAAGGTTCTGGAGAGTTTCTGCTTATCTGACTTATTTGTAGAAGAAGTTTACCATCCCATAGTTTATGAGGTTTCAAGGACAGCATGCAGGGCAGGTCTCGCATTCTGATTGGCTCTGATATTTACATGGGCATTGTGTGGCAGGCAGAAAGGTTCCCTAAACAATCATTTTAGGACAGGCCAGATGAATCTGGAAGGAGAGGCAGGAAGCTTACTAGTGACCAAGATGCAAACAGTTTATTTGCAAGGGACAATAAAATGAGATAACTTTACAGCAGTACGGGATAATAAACATAAACAACAAAGAAAACAATGCAATTGGGACCAACAATTGGTCGAACCAAGAACATGGGTTAACCTTTTCAGACCAAGTCCTGCATGCACTTGGCCAAGATGACGGAACAATTGATGAATCAAGCTTGGACTTTTCATTGCATCGGCTGATTATCAGGTGGAACTGACTCCACCAAGCACTTTTGTAAACAGCCATAATGGGACGTCCCCAGATGAACAGAACACAATGAGGAACATTTGTATGGGCATACCCTGACAACTTTGCCCTGTTGCTTATTGGTCTTCTCTTTTCCAGATAAGGAATTAGAGTGGTCCCATCTCTGGTACAATTGCCACAAATTCTTACTACAGGATAGACTTAGATTAATGCAATTTAAAATTTTACATAATATTGATTACGCCCACAGAAATTGGTCAAGTTGGGTGTTGTGTCCTCTTCGCCTTGTACAAGATGTAAGTTGCAGCCTGGGACCTTCTTCATATTTTCTGGAAATGCCCCAAAGTTGCTCTACTTTGGACCACTATTAAACAAAGAGCTGACCCACTTTAGGGCTTTCAGATTTGTTTACACCTGAAGTATGTCTTTTGGAGGATTTTTCTTGCATTTCTGTGTTGTGTAGGAAATATTACATTGCATTAATTTCCATGTCCGTTAAAAAGTGGTCCTTAGATATTGGAAAGATTCTGACAGCTTGACTTATCTCGAGTGGCTCCAGGAGCTTCTTGCTAATCTCAGAACGAGAGAACCATCACAAGCCTTTCAAATAAACTTAAGAAGTTTAATAGGATATGGGGCCTCACAAACCCCGTGACTTTTACAAGTTTGAAATATACATTTATTATAGTGCATGGTATAACCTGGTTGGTATGATGCTGCGCTAGGATTAGGGGGTGTTTGAGGGTGGGGAGGGTGGATAGGAGAGAATGAATCAGTATAACTTTGTATAGTAGTCATAGTCTTATTATGTTAGATGTCTTGTGGATTTGTTCTCTGTATTGTATACTTTAATAAAAGTTGAATGGAAAAAAAAGAACACAATGAGGAACATGACTAGCTGGTCAATGAAGAATTTGGTGATCCTCTGCGGCTCTGGGCAAGAAACTGAAAACTTATGGTTGGCAGGTGGTTCCCTAGAAGGTCTGCTGTGATGACCACTGGCAGGTCTCCAGCTCCAGATAACCTCTCAACAAGCTGACTGCTGACAGAATGATCTATGGGCATCCTCCGTGGAGTGACATGGGTACACGCAAACTTACGGCTGGCTGGCAAAACAACAAAAGGCATGCACAATGTTAACTGTGGTCCCTCAAGCTTGAGCTGGGGTGGCTCCTAAGTTGACTTACCACTGGATACACCACTAGCGGCTCTCTACCAGTAACTGTCACAGGGCTGCTGCTGGAACACATGTGGCAGGACTTCGCAGAGGCTGGCGCCACTGGAGGCGGTCCTGCTGCAGATGGTGGATGGGCCAGGGACCTCCCTGGTTTAGCATCAGGCTCTGGCAAAGCAGGTCCTGACAACAACTATGAAGCTGGATGTCAGGTATCCCAGTGCACAATTCAATAACAGTTCAGTACCAAGCAATCTGATAACAGTTTAGTAGCAAGCAAATAGTTCAAATTCTTTCAAACAGACAGTTCAGTTGTTGCACTGAATATGGTCTCTAGGGATGCTAGGCAGACAACAGTGCAGTTCAGTTTGGGTGCTGGGCCACTTAGACCATAGGATCATCCCCCCTCCCCAAGCTGGTGCTGTACCTTTACAGATCCTCTCTACTGGGGCTATTTCTGCAGAGCCTGCCCCCTTCATTTATTGTCATAACCACCCCTGTGGCAGGGTCTATTGGGTTGCCTCACCTGATCCCTCCTCCCTCATGCACAGCAAATGGGCCTGCCAGGTAGAGTGCCTCCTCAGCCCTAGTCTCTCATTTATATACATGAGGGCCTGGGCCCACATGTATGGCCTCTCCTTCCAGGGATGGCTATGGGCCTTTGTCCCTGGCCCTGCCCCTGGAGAAAATTGTACCACAGCAGAACAGAAGGGCTGGCTAGCCACCTTTTTCTCTTACCATGCCCTCCCACACTCCCTGCTTGGCCCTGTGGGGAGGGTCCACCTAGGCCCTGCTTTCCCCAGGATACTGATCCAGCACCCTAACTAGTCTCCCTGGAGCTCATGCAATGAGGTGCCCCTTTTGCTTTGTGGGTACTTTGTCCCTCTAATCTAGGAGGCAGTATGGCACATTGGTTCAAGGGTCCAAGCTGCCAATCTGGAGATCTGGGCTTTAATCCTACAGGCCCACCTGCTCTCTGTGTGGCCTTGAAAAGCCCTCCAGTTTTCCTAGGGCTTTGGCCCTTTAAATATTTTTTCTTGGGTACCCTGCCTCATTAACGTCTCTCTCCTTCCCTTCCCACTTCCCCTAGCTCCGTGGTGTGAGTGTAAACAAATCAGGCGCTTGGCCACCACTGCCATGGCCCAGGACTTCTGCACTGCTGGGGAGTCCAAGAACCTGGCCAGAGAGCCATGCTCCCACCCAGCATCTCTCTGGCCTGCATGGCTGCTAGGCTGTGGAACCTAAAGTCTGGGGTGCGTTGTCAACCTGGACTCACTTTTTGGCACACCCTTCTGGTCTGGCTTAGAGGTGCAGCGATTTAAATTTCGCTAGCGAAGTGAATGCAAAGTGGGCACTTCGCATTGTCAATCCACTGAGCAGAGTGGCCAGCATGAAATGCCCACTTCACCTTGTGATTATTACTTTATGTTGTCATTCCATCTTAACGCGAGTAAGGTGGAGTGACAACAATACTGGCAGCCCCCACGCACACACAGTCACTAAAATTAATGTGCATCCCCAAAATGCTACTGTCATCTTGTGTCCAGAAAATTCCCAGTGCTGATGAAGTGAAATGAGAGTGTAACAAGAAATCCAAAGTCTCCATCTTAGAGATGCAATGAATTTAAATTCCACCAGTGAAGTGCCTGGAGAAGTGGGCACTTTGCATTGTTACTCCACTATGCAGAGTGGCCAGCATGAAATGCCCACTTCACCTTGTTGTTGTGATTGTGACATCTTGTTGTCATTCTGCCTTAACCCAAAGTAAGGCAGAGTGACAACAATACTTGCAGCCCTGGCCCCACACATCATATGGCTTACAGTACTGTAACTCACATGCTGAACAGGAATGCGATGCCTACAGCTGTAGCTCCTCAATGATGATGACCTGTATCACAAAACTCCCAATTTGAAAACTCATATCATTGAGTACAGTGGTGAAGTCTGGATAGATACTACAAACAGGCTTACATGCAAGTAACTAGAAAAATATATTTTGTGATTCGTGATGTGATCATGAATCGACTGCATTCGTGACCTTGAAACATGAATTTATTTTTGTCGGAGTTGTTGGAGTTGATGAGCCGCCTGGTGAGATAACCAGTTACATGAAACTGTATGGGAACGCGAATGCCTACGACTGTACTGCCCTGATGACCTGTATCACAAAACTCCCAATTTGAAAACTCATATCAATGAGTACAGTGGTGAAGCCTGAGAGATACTACAAAACAGGTTTGCATGGAAGTAACAAGTAAAAAATGTATTTTGTGATTCGTGACGTGATTGTTAATTGTGATTTCATTCATGACCATGATGATAATGAAGAACGTGATTTGTATCATGAGTGACTGAGTCGTGATGATTGCCCTGACTTAAAACGATATTAATGAGTACAATTTCATGCAGAGATGTGCATTGCACCACACCAGAGCTCTGAAGAGAAGCCAAAGAAACAACTGTGACTTACGTTACAGATGGAGTTTGGGCCCTAAAGAGATGCAAATACACAGACAGCTTAGGATTGTGCTCCACACTGAAGGGATGCAGATGCGAAGGCACAATAACATCACCTAACCAGTGCTCACCATCAGTAATCCAAATCTGGAAAAGAATATCTTTGTGAGGTTGGGATGGTAGCACGGCAGTAACAGTCCACTACCAGTAAAGATACCACAAAGCAGTCGAAAAATTCATGCAGGTGCTGTGGAAAGCAGGTTCACACTGCTGCAATTACTCTGTGGCACAAAAAGGTATCTGATTTAATGGCACACATTGCACACACACACACTCACATACACACAACAAGCAGGGCTTCAGTTAATTTATTTTCAGTAGAAGTCAAATACTCCATGAGTCAAAATCTGGAAGTCATACCAATTTTTGAAGTCAGAATACTTCCTAGATCCCACAATTTGAAAGGTAATATTCTAGGAAGGATCAATTTATGGATGTTAATACAAATATTAATGGTAAAATGCAATTTTCTTTTAGAAAAATCCATCATTTCTTAACTTCTGTGCCTTCAGTTTAAGAAGTCATCAAATTTTTGTTTTGCTTTCTACATTTGAAATCAATGACTTCCTCCTCCTTTATTTTGGAAGTTTTTGCCTTATTTTTGAGAGTCGAATACTCCCAAAATGGAGTTAGCTGAAGCCCTGACTACAAGTAATGCAGAGCAAATTGAAAACCTTTAATAATTTACCCAAATATTTTAAAGAAACTGAAATTATACACTGCTGCCCACAACAATCAGCAAAAACATTTCAAGAATTACTGAAAATATTACCGTGGTGTACATTAACACAGTTGTACAAGAAAAATATAACCAAAACAGAAAGACTGCCTTTTTGTCCCAGTTAATCTACCTACACCATAGATACGCCCTCCCCCAAAGCACACTTCACAGTACACAGACTAAGGTTACCACCTACTCGGTTTTTTGACCAAATGGATTTGATTTTCTAGGTACAGATTCAGTCCTCCTGTTTTCACCATTGCAAATTCGGTTTTTATGGTGGGTCAAGCAACACCTATGAGATCCTCCACTAACTCTGTTCATTTTATGTTGATTGTGCACATGCGCAAGAAACATGTTGCGCAGGTTTTCAGAGAAGCAGGCTGTGGAGGTGTGGCACCGTTGTGCCCAATGCCCCCACAGCCTGCAAAGGCTTGTCCCCATCCCCAATGCCGCAGCATGCTGCTGCTGACACTAGTTCAGCCAGTGTGCCACAATCTCTAAAAATCAGCTGCTGCAATCAGGGGCCTCCTCGCATTGCAGCGTAGTTATCTGCTGCAATGAGGGAGCGACCCATCATTGCAGGGCGGATTGTAGGATCTGTGATATTGTTTGTGAACATGGCGGCGGCTTGCTGCTGTATTCACAAACAATATTTACCCCCAATGTTTTTTGCCGAGGGGAGCCCACTCCCTGCCGGCAGAAAGGAACTCCCTTTTGTTGTTTGTCGACGGGGTGCCCAGTCCCCTCGCCAGCAGAAATAAATCCCCTTTTTGTTGTTTGCCGATGGAGATGCCCAATCCCCATTGGCAGAAATAAATCCTTTTGTTGTTCGCCAACGGGTGCCTAATCCCCATTGGCTACAGCTGTCCCCTCAAGGCTCCAGTGGCATGCTGGGCGCCCACCCCAGCGTGCCTCATGGCCCTGAAATGTTGAAAGCATCCTGCAACATTTTCTTGTACCTGAAAGAAAGGAAACGGTCCCTGGTAGTCTCCTCGCACCCTCCGCAACCCGCACCCACCACTGTGCACCCAGCCTCCCCGCACCCTCTCACCCCATACTTACCTCCAGAGCTCAAGCGACGATCTTCGCTGGACCAGAACATGTCTGGACTCTTCAAAGCCGACCACAAACTGAGGAAATGCCGTAAGCTGTACAATGTAATAAATAGGGTTTTTTCAATTTTAGTGATATTCATATTTTTGGATTTTTTTCACCAAATTTTCAACATATGGTTTTGGGACCCTCCTCATGAATTCTTGAACTGTCATGGCGTTAATTGGCCCCGAAGGTGGTTTTGCGGTCACTGCATGGAATCACCCTTCAGGGCCGGGAATGAAACAACAGTGCCAGTGTTCATGAGGGGGCACTCAAAAGCCTATGTTACAAATTTGGTGGAAAAATCCAAAAATGACTGTTTTACGATGTGCATTGTGCAGTTGCTATGTATGCTCGTAACTCTCGTGAATTTACAATATTTTCATGCCAGATTTTCAACATTGGCATTTTGTCACATCTCCTTGTGAGCAGTACAGCTGTCATTGTTCACATCCTGGCCGAATGTGTTTTTGCACTTCAGTGCAGAATAACGCAGTCGCTGTGGGAAATCAGTGTTCAGGACAGATTAAGAAAATGACAATGGTACTGTTCATTAGCAGAGGTCCAAAATGGCTATATTGAAAACTTGGTGATGATAGCCCATCAATTGATCAGGTTACAAGTGTGCGCTACACACTTTCAATGCACCCATGTAGCTTTGCAGATTTGTAAAATTGTCACACCAGATTTTCAACAGTGCCATTTTTCACACCTCCTTATAAGCAGTACAGATGTCATTTTCACATCCTGACCGAAATGTGTTTTCACAGTTCTGGCGCAGAATAACGTGTTCACTGAGGTAAATCAGGGTTTGGGACAGATTAAGAAATGACAGTGGCACTGTTCCTGAACAGAGGTCCTAAAATCCCTATGTTGAAAATTTGGTGATGAAACTCCATAGCATGACTGTGTTACAAGCGCATGCTGAACTGTTTCCATGCACCCTTGTAACTTCGCAAATTTGTAATACTGTCACGCCACATTTTCAACAGTGGCATTTTTTCACAACTCCTTATGAACACTACAGCTGTCATTTTTCACATCCTGGCTAAAATATGGTTTTGCACTCCTGCGGACAACAGCACGGGTCACTCTGGGAAATCAGTATTTGGGACAGATTAAGATCGATCAGTGAGAGGGGGCAGTAACCAGCTCAACTGAGCTCTGTCGGACTGCTGCAGATTTGTTTGTGGCAGACTAAAGCCCCAACACAAGAGCCCAGAACAAAAGGGCAGCCTGCAGCACTGGAAGAAACAGAATGAGAGAGCGAGTGAGGGAGGGGAGTGGAGCGAACTCACCAAAGCGCTGTCAGGACTGCTGTGGATTTGTTTGTGGGCAGAAAAGGCGTCAATACAGGCATAGGGGCCCAGTACAAAAGGCCAGCCTGCAGCAGTGGGAGAAACAGTACAAGCGAGTGAGACAAGAGGACTTAGTGAGCTCAACGGAGCTCTGTCAGAACTGTTGGGATTTTTTGTGGGCAGAAAAGGCGCCAATGCAGGCAGAAGCCCCGCATAAAAGGGCAGCTTGCAGCACCAGGACACACAGAATGAGCGATGAGAGCTCTGTTGAGACAGCTGCAGATTTCTTGTGTGGACAGACAAAGTGGCCAACACAGCCAGGAGCTCCATGCAAAGTGCAGTCTGCGGCGCTAAGAGAAACAGAACGAGCGAGTGACAGAGCGGTAGTGAGTGAGCTCAACGGAGCGGTAGTGTGACTGCTGAGATTTCTTTGTGGGCAGAAATGCGGCAACGCAGGCAGAAGCCCAGTACAAAAGGCCAGTTTGCAGTGCCAGCAGAAACGGAATGCAAGAGGACAGAGGGGAGGAGCGAGCCCAGTGGAGCTGTGTCGGGACTGCTTCAGATTTCCTTCTGGCCAGAAAAGCAGCCAATGCAGGCAGGAGCCCAGTACAAAAGGGCAGCCTGCAGTGCCATGAGACACAGAATGACCATGTGAGGGAGGGGGAGTCGTGAGCTCAACGGGCTTTGTTGGGACTGCTGCAGATTTGTTTGGGGCAGAAAAGGCAGCAATGCATGCAGGGGCCCAGTACAGAAGGGCAGCCTGCAGTGGCAGGAAAACCAGAATGAGTGAGTGAGTGAGCCAACAGAGCTGTATTGTAACTGCTGCAAATTTCTTGTGAGCATAAGAAGGCAGCAAAGCATGCAGGAGCCCAGTAGAAAATGGCAGCCTGCAGTGCCGGCACAACAGAATGAGCAAGTGAGAGAAGGGAGTGAGTGAGCTCAATGGAGCTTTGTTGGGACTGCTGCAGATTTCTTTGTGGGCAGAAAAGGCACAAACAGAGGCAGAAGCCCAGTACAAAGGGCAGCCTGCAGTGCCAGGAGAAACAGAATGAGTGAGTGAGACAGGGGAGTGAGCCACCTCAATGGAGCTCTGTCGACAGCTGCATATTTCTTCTTCAGCAGAACAAGGTGCCAATGCATGCAACAGCCCAGTACAAAACAGCAGCCTGCAGCACTGGGACAAACAGACTGAGCCACTGACAGAGGCCCACTGTGCGAGCTCAACAGACCAACGCAATCAACATTCGGCATTGACAAATGCTTGTTTTCTCATCCGACTGTAAGCAAGTGCCTGATATTTCAGTTTGATTGCTTGCTTGCTGTGCATGCTAATCAGGAAGTGACTTCAAGTGCAAGGCACATAAAGGAGCCAAATGTGTCCCTGTCTGCCCAGTTGTCACCTCTAACTTCACACCAGCAAATTGGAAGGCTATTCTTGGGAATGGTAAACAATACCACCTTAATTAACACCTTCATTTTCCTGAAACCCTTAGACATTCAGGCAGACACCATATTATGGTTGTCTCTGTCCCCTTGTGGACTGTATAATCTGTTTCAGAAACCTTATCTGCTAATCCAGTTTTATTCAGAGGCAGTATTTTCAGTTTTTATTTATTTTAGTCTTCAGTAACCAGGTAGCCCACTAGGCACAAGTGCCTGTTTCAGGGGGCACCTGGGAGCACTGGGCAGTTAAGTGACTTGCTCAGAGTCACACAGACACCAGCCAAGCACAGCAGCTGGCCCACATACAGCACTCCCTCCTGGAGCCGGGTGCCTAAGAGGTAATTAACTTCCTCCAGCAACAGCACTTTGTGAGGTAGGGTTAGCCCGTCAACATGCTGCATGCGCCGACTGCCCCACCAACCCTCGGCACTACCTATATAGTTGCTCTCCTGTGACATCACTTCCTGTTTATAATTTTACTAAGTCCCCACTTTTTCATTTGCAGGTTATACCTGCCAGCCACCAGAGGGACCCTCTGACTATTCACCTCTGTTTCACTACCTGAATTTCCTCCTCCTTCTACTTCTACTTCCTGAAATCCTCTACCCACATACACTACTTTCTCCCTCTTACTCTCATTTCTGCTTCTGCCCACACCTCACTCTTATACCCAGCCTCCTAGCTAGCCCCACATACTGACCCTTGCCCTACCACTGGACCTCACCCAGCCTGCCACTAACCTCAGTGACCACTAGGAGTCGCTATTCCTCCCTGGATTTGGCCCAAACCCAGCCTGCTCTGAGTCCCCAGAACCTGGATCCCCATTCTCACCCAGGTCCTAGTTCACCCGCCTACCAGGGTCTCAAACCTTGTACCCTGTCCACCAGAGACTGTGACTCACCGCTACTCCAAAGTGGTATCCATGCTTTCTGAGGGGCAGCCAAGATACTTGAACCTTTCTGCCCTGCTGCTGTCATTAGGCATTATGTTTGTACACCTTCAACTCAAATGTCTCCCTCATTTACATGCTAGTACCCACATCCCATCAGCCAGACATCTTCCCAGGCCCACTTGTACCAGCACCCCAAGTCTCCCTGACTTAGTCCGATCCCACCCTACACTGACCATGTACCCTGGCCCACGGCACCCACCCCTAGCTGCCCCCACTGCCATCCTGGCTCCCCATGTTTGCAACTCATCCTCTCCTTCTGACCCTTCAAACCCTGTCCATTCCTTGTTCCCCTATGGCCTCCTCCCCATCCCAGTGTACCCCTGGAAGTTGACATACTGCTACCCCTGGTCAGAGCCTTGGTCTTCCTACTACTCCTATCTGGCAACATACATCCTGATCCAGGCCCTGCCCTCCAGCCCACCTGCTAGGTCCACTGACTCAATAGCCTCCATGAACATATGCAGCCTACTGAAAAATTTGATGTCCTCCAGTGCTGGGCCTGGTACATCAACCAGACATCATAGCCCTGGTTGAAACCTGGCTGTCCAAATCTCACCCTGTCTCCTTTGTCTCCTCCCAGGCTATACCCTATACTGGGAGGACTGAGTAGGCAAACACAGGGGAGGCTATGCAATCTATACCAGGGACACAGTCATCGGACAAGTGCCCCTGCCCCTGCTTCTGTGAATGGGGCCCAGGCCCTACCCTCAAACTCAGTCCTGACCCTCCAGGGATCTTCTATCTCACCACTGCCTACATTCCCCAATGAACCAGAACCTAGCGCTGATATCTATAACTGAATATCTGGCCACCTTCCACCACAAGGCGGAACAACCTAGTGGGGACCTTAACGTGAACTGGCTCAGCGCCCTCTTCCACGATCCGAGATTCTTTCGCTGCCCAAGACCTGACACAACTCATCTCCCAGCCAACTAGAGTAAACCCAAAAGAAGAACCAGTATCCTTCTGGATGTAATTATCACCAACCGCCACCAAAAATCCATAACATCCAGGTCCTCCCAGACTCCTAAGTGACCACTCCCCATCCTATTTCTTTGGGTGGCCCCACTCCCAAATCCAAAGCCCAGACTACACTCCGCGAGGTGCCTCCACCCTGGTGGTCTGATAAAACTTAAACAGTTTCTTGCCCAGATTAATTGGTCCCCATTCGTCATGCATGACACTGCCTCACCTTTTTCTCCCAAACCTTTAACAAAGCCTGTGACCTGTTTGCACCCCTCACCAAAATTGATCCAAAAACATGATGTACCCTGGGTTACATGCTTAGAAATAGGGATAACCTCTGGCACCTTGCCACTGAAATAGGCCAGATGGCTGATAGACAAGCCTACAATGCTGCGTGGAACAGGTGCTCATGGGTCAGTCCAGAAGCCAAGGCTGACCATTACCAGGCCACCTCACCTCCTCTGCATGGACTTTCTGGGACAACATTAAACAGCTAAATGGGAAATCATACTCTCCTCCCCATCCCAGCTCACTATTGATGGTTCTACCTCCACCGACCCTGCCTGCATTGCTAACTGCCTTAACACCTCCTTTACTGACCTTAGCTCTGTCCTCCCCAGTTATTTCTTTGACCTCCCCCAGTCTACCTCCCCTGTCCTCCAACACCCCAGCTTCCTCCTATGCAAGGTATCTTCCCAGGAAGCCAGACCACCCTAATTAAAGCATTAATGGCAATAGTCCGCAGCAACTCCTGGACCCCAGTATTCTCAGGCTGGTGCTGGATGAGTCTTGCCCCACTCACCAGCCTACTTAACTGATCTCTGCCTGGGACAATTTCCCACTGCATGGAAAACAGCCTTAGTCACACCCATTCATAAAGGGGTGACAGGTCCTCCGCCAGCAACTACCAACCAATCTCCATCCTCCCCTCTACAAAGCCCTAGAAAAGTGGTGGCCATTCAAATCACTGAATATCTGACTAAGCATAACATCTTATGCCCAGAGCAGCACAGCTTCCATGCTGGTCACAGTACCGCACTGTACTAATTGAGTTCTCCAATTTCCTACACCCTCCCTGGACACCAGCTCCCTAGCTGGTGCAGTGTTTGTTGACTTCTCAAAGGCCTTTGACACTGTCTCCACCCTCATCTGCTGGATGCCCTCTGCCACATTGGTTTCTCTCTAGCCCCTCGCATGGTGCACAAGCTATCTATCCGCTTGCTCACAGTGTGTAAAAATCAATGTGACACTCTCTGAAACCTGTCCCATCCGCTCAGGGTACCCCAGGGCTCCATCCTGGGCCCCTTCTTCTCACTCTATCTAAACACCCTGCCCAGTGCATGCTCTGGCAAAATTCTTATGTATGTAGACGATGCTGTCATTTTGCCACCCACAGCAATCCCTTCTCCCTCCAGGACTCCCTACAACAATCCTACAATGATGCTGAAGCCTGGTTTAAGGAGCACAGACTCATCATTAATCTTAAAAACAAAACAATGCTCTTTGCCCACCCCCAAAACAAAGTCTGCAACTACCCACTCACTATCCTCCCTAGTACCATACAACTGCTTGAACAAGTCTGCTCCTACAAATACCTTGGGGTTACCTTTAATTCAGCTCTCACCTTCCACACCCACATCGATGCCCTTGCATCCACCACTAATACACGGCTTGGCATCCTCACCACTAGAAAACTGACTCCCGATGCTCTCCGACTTGCTGTTACGCCTTCAGTACTGTCCCATGTAGACTATGGCCTGCCAGTCTATTGTGCTGCTGAAACAACTGCCCTCAATAAATTTGCCTCACCTAAATAAGGCCTGCAGGCCAATTACTGGTGCCCCAGGCTCACACATACTTGTCAACTCTATGACAAGGCTAAACTCCTTACCTTGATGAATGGCTATGCTATCAAACCTGCCTCTCACAAAAAACCCTATTTGGGCTCTCCTCCTGGGTGACAGCCTTCATCCACCATACCTCATCCACTATCACAACCGAACCTCCAACAAGACCATTCTACTGGTCCCCAGATCCAGGACTACCCATGGTCAGAGGTCTTTCTGCTACAGAACCCCATCCTGGTTTAACTCTCCCTGCTCTCATCTCCAATGCCCCGCAATCTCCAACTTCAAAACTGCCCTTCGGAGCCAACTGTTTAACACTCGCAGCTGCTCCTGTTTCTAAATGTGGCCTCAATCTCTTCACACTTGACAACGCTTATTGGGTGGCACTCCACTTCACCCCCCCATTTCTCCCGTGCATCTTACCTCTGTTATAACCAGCTTGTGCTAGCTGTATCAATGTAATTACTACTAAATTGTATAATGTATGAAATCAATATGTGTAACTCTAATTTCAGCTACTTGTATTCTGTAACCTAAATTTATTATGTTTGTCCTCAATGTGATGAGGTATTTTGGAAATGAGCCTCTGGCTCAAAGGTTGTAAACCAATTTACAAATAAAAAAAAGTGGAGAGTCAAACTCAGGTCTGGTCTGCTGGATGTATCAAGCTCATTCACACCTCGTTCCTCTAACCTCTAGGCTATACTGCCAGTCATTTTGGATGCTCACATACCTGTAAAACAGATTCTGTTAAATCATTCACTATTTTACTTGCATGTTCAAGTTACAGGCAAGTTCTGATGTCATGCAGACCTTTGTTTGTATACCAGTCAGTCTGAGGAGTGTAAAGTAGGGCCTATTAAGACCATTAGCAGCAAATCAACCTAATCCTTTCCAGGCTGCATTGTGAGTATGACCTTTTCCTGCTGTGCTAGGGAATAAATTTATACCTTTAAATGCTTACCAGTTTCTCTTTATGATCTGTCCTATATTCTAATATGTGTTACCCCTTTGTTGTTGAATTACTAATCTAATATTTTATCACATTTCTAGCAATACTACACCCTCTCTCCCTAGCAGTTATTGCTGTCAATTTTCATACTATCTGAAATTCCAGGAAGACCATTCCAGGCCTTTCAGATGAACAGCACAGAATAGTGTGGCTAATGTCATGTTATGCAGCTAAGCCACAGAAATGAGAAAGGAAGAGACAGAGAGAGAGAGAGAGAGAGAGAGAGAGAGAGAGAGAGAGAGAGAGAGAGCAGTAGCTGATGAGGTGAAAGGAACACAGTCTAGATTTGATGGCACCACACATTTAGATAATTTATCAAAAATGTCTCAAAACATTATTATTATTTTTTTTTTTTGCTGGTAGAGGCATACTAAGTTGAAGCTTGTTTATAGGTGTGACCTGGGAGCACAAGGAAGTTAAGTGACTTGTTCAGGGTCACACAGTACGCAAGAATGAGCTGTGGGATTCAAACCCAGGTCTCCAAGTTTGTAGCTCAGAGCCTTAAACCACTGCATTATACTGCTCCATGCTATATAGCACATATCACATATCATGTTATCTGCTATGTATGACTGACATGGATAAAACTAGGATATTTAACAGTACAGTATAGTTCCTACCACTTTAAAAAACTTCTGAGACATTACTAATAACTTTAGAGTAGGAACAATGGGAGGGACAGTAGCACATTTTAAATGGTAGGTGATATTTGTAATTACTTCTCATCCACCATTACTGGTGTAGTTTATTTATTTATTGTAAGAGTTGTACCAAAAAGGCCACCTGATCCAAAATAGCCGGTTGTCAGAGGTGTTCTTGTAGCCACTCATGTGTGAGCTCAGCTGTGTACACAGGATGCAAGTCCCTGAACCCCTCTCTAACTCCACCCAATGTTAACACACAATGAAATTTAAAATGCTTAAATGTAAATCAAACAAACCCAAAAATAATTATGATGTAATTTAAAGAAGTTGTACACAATGCAATATCAGAAGCAATTCTGAATAAATCAAGTGAATCAGTCCAGGCGATGCCCTCATTGGTCATAAAAGGGGTGGGGTTAGGGTGGAGTTTGGGGGTATGGTTTAGTATTCGGTTTTCATCTCATCCAAAGGTGGCAACCCAAACACAGACTGGCTGTTCTAAATTAACATTCAGAGGTAGAGACACTCACAAGCTTCCACACACTAAAACAAGAACAAACAAAAAAAGAAAAGCATCTGTAACAGGAAGGGACACAGACATGTGGGAGTGGTGCAATGCACTGGCTGTAGAGAAGCAGTCTTCTGGGAGACATTCTGGAGGCCGCATTGCTGCCCTATTTGCAGGTACCTTTCTGGTCTGAGGGAGGAGGTTGTTCTGTCTCCATGCTGACCTGGCAGGTTCAGGAAACCTGCTCCCAACCCAGGGACCACCCAGGCTACCACCACTACCTCAGAGGTTGCCAAAAGAAGAGTGGTTGGACCACAGTGGGCTCAGAGAGGGTGAGGGTGGTGGAACAGAGGCGAATCCCTCCAGTTGTGCCTCTCCACAATTAATTCACCACTCTGGTGGAGCATGGTTCCTCATCGAAGCACCTGCAGCGGAGGCCAAGGAGGATGCTGGGAACCTCCACAATGGAGACCCACAGGAGGGTGGCACAGGACCCCACAGGGAAGGAAACAACCCTAGTGGGGACTCAATTGTTAGGTGGTAGAACTGGGGAGGGTAGGGATAGGGAGGTAAGGTGCCTGCCTGGTGCCATGGCTTGGAGGACAGGAAACAAATCTTCAGGATTGTGGGAGCAGCTACAAGGAGTGAGCTGGATGTCATTATCCACCTAGGGACAAATGATCTGGCTGAGAATGGGAACAGCACAGTGCAACAGGAGTTTGTGGAGTTGGGAGGGGTCTTAGACAAGTAGCACACACAGTAACCTTTTCAGAAGTGCTACCTGTCTATGGCATGGAAGAGGCTAGGTACTCCGCACCATGGGATTCAATGATTGGTTGAAAAACTGGTGCAGAACTCAGAGACTTGGCTTCATTTGGGACTGGGGCTCCACCTGAGAGATGCAGGCCTATACAGGCGTGATTTTCTAGTGCTATCCTGGAGGGGAATCAGGATCCTAGGTGATAGGTTTAAAAGCTTCATTGGCAAGCATTTAAACTAGCCAAGGGGGAGGCACTGAAAAGGAGAAGGGAAATACTAGCCCCCAAAAATCAGGGTAGTTTGTGAGGTAAACACCAAGACGGATCAGTCGATGGGAGAAGGGCCGGGTAAATGGAGAAAAAGACAAAGGCAGAAAGAACAGGGATGGGGCAAAAGAAATAAAGCCATAAAAAATGGAGGATAATGAGTACCAATGCCTGTAGTCAAGGGAAAAGCTCCTGAACTGGTGGCCTTGATGGAAGAGGGGTGCCTGGATATCGTGGCAGTCACAGAAACATGGTACACAGAGAACCATGACTGGGATGTCAACATACCAGGGTACAGGAGGGTCAGGGAGGACATAAGAGGAGGAGTAGCTCTCTATGTAAGGGAATGGATCAAAGCAACAGAACTAAAGAATAAACAGGGAGGAGAGGAGGCACTGTGGTCACCCTGGTGACTGGAAATGGCACTGCAGTCAGCACAGGGTTGTATACAGACCCCGTCTCAGGAGGAGGAAATGGACAAGGAAATGATAGAAGGCATCCTTGGGGTGGCAGAGAAAGGAGCTATTGCTGATAGGGGACCTGAAAATGCCACATGTTAACTGGACCACCTTGCTGCAGCCACATCCAAGAGCAGGACCATTCTTGATGCCCTATAGGGTCATGCCTCAGACAGCTAGTTTTGGAACCTACTTGAGAGGGAGCAATCTTAGACCTCAGACTTCAAATGAGGACAGAGAAAGGATCTCTGATCTTGAAGTAGGTAATCACCTGAAACAAGCGACCACCAAACAGTGTGGTTCATGATAAACTTAGCTGTAGAGTCAAGCCAAACAAAAGTGAAGGTATTGGACTTCAGGAGGGCTGATTTTGTCAAAATGGAGAGTGCCTCAGAAAAGCACTAATAAACAGGCAAGAAGCTGGGGTGGAGCAGCCATGGAAAACATCAAAACCACCATCACAGAGGCAACACGCCTTTGTGTGAAGCAAATAAACAAATCAAATGAAAGAAAAACACTATGGTTCTCAAAAGAAGTGGCAGGGAAGGTAAGGGAGAAAAGATAACATTCAGAAAATATAAGGAAACACAGAAGGAGCAGGACAGAGAACTGTACCAGTTAAAGCAGAAAGAAGTGGGAAAGCAATCAGAATACCAAAGACCCAAATCAAGGAAAAGATAGCCAACTCAGTTAAGAAGGGGATAAAACTTTTATAGGCATATTAGGAGCAAAGAAAGACTAAGGCAGGGATTCTGAGGCTGAATAAAGAGGAAGGTGATTGGGCAGAGAGCGACAGTGAAAAAGAGGAATACTGAGTGAATACTTCTGCTCAGTATTCACAATGGAAAAGCAGGGGAGATATCTAATCCAGTCAATAGAAGCAGTCTGGATGGGGGTGATATTAGTCCTTTCACAGAAGAAAGGGTTCTGAAAGAACTCTTAAAACTCAAGGTGGATAAAGCAATGGGGTCTGATGGATTCACCCAGAATTCTAAAAGAATTATGGAAGAACTAGTAACACCACTGACTACCCTTTTAATAAATCATGGAGGATGGTGTGGTACCTGAGGACTGGAGGGGTAGATGTAATTCCCTTTGCAAAAGTGGGAGCAAGACAGAGGCAGGAAACTACAGACCTGTCAGTTTGACCTCAGTGGTAGGGAAAAGGATGGAATCACTTCTGAAGGAATGAACTGTTGAGTACCCAGAGGCCAGTGGGGTACAGGACCCTAGGCAGCATGGATTCACAGCAGGAAGGTCGTATCAGACAAATCTGATTTAATTCTTTGACTGGGTGACCAAAGTAGTAGACTATGGTGGGGCTGTGGACATGGCCTACCTAGACTTTAGCAAGGCATTTGACACAGTCCCACACAAACAATTAATAAGCAAATTAGCCAGCCTGGAGTGGGTCCCAGGGTGGTAGCCTGGTAAAACACTAGCTGGACAACAGGACACAGCAGGTAATAGTAAATGGAGTCCACAGTGAAGAAAGAGGGGTTACTAGTGGGGTAATGCAGGGTTCAGTACTGGGCGGGTCCTTTTAATGTCTTTATAAGTAACATTGCAGAGGGATTGGAAGGGAAGTATGTCTCTTTGCAGATGACACAAAGATCTGCAACAGAGTTGATACGCAAGGTGGGGTAAAGGATGAAAAGGGACTTGGCAAGGTTGGAGGAATGGTCAAATGTATGGCAGCTTAGATTCAATGCAAAGAAATGCAAGTAATGCACCTGGGAAACAAAAACCCAGGGAAGAGTGCACAATGTGGGTGAGATACAGACAACAACAAAATGGAAAGGACCTGGGGTAGTCATATCAGATGACCTAAAGTGGGCCAGCAATGTAGAGGGCAGCAAGGATGGCTGGGGATACTGGGATGCATAGGGAGAGGAATCACCAGCAGAAAACAGGAAGTTGTTGGCCCTCTGTACAGACAGTTGGTAAGACCACATCTGGAGTACTGTGTACAGTTCTGGAGACCCCATCTCCACAAAGACATAGACAGGGTGAAGGCTGTCCAGAGAAGGGCAACCAAAATGGTGAAGGGTCTGCAAAGAAGACACATGAAGAAAGACTAAAGGAGCTTAAGATGTATAGCATCGAGGAAAGGAGGAAAGGGGGACATGATAGAAACTGTCAAATACCTCAAGGAATCAACAAAATCCAATAGTGTAGCATCTTTCAGAAAAAGAGATGTGCAAGAACAAGGAGGCACAATTTGAAGATAGAGAGGGGATGGCTCAGAGGTAATGTGAGGAAGTATTTCTTCATGGAGAGCATTGTAGATGCATGGGACAGCCTTTCTGAGGAGGTCATAGAGTCCAAAACAGTGGGTGAATTCAAGAATGCATGGGACAGACATAAGGCAATTCTAATGGGGGTAGGAGGAAGTAGGCTGTTGGCTTACTAGGATCTGCAGCTTATCTGTTAGGTAGGAAATGGGCAGACTAGGTGGGCCCAGAGGTCCTTATCTGCCATCAAATTATATGTTTCTATGTTTCTAAAATAAATACACAAACAATAACACTCGATGATATGAGCATAGGAGGATTTCCTACAATCGACTAAAATTTTGAGAAAAAATTGCTCCAAAAGGCTTTTTAACAGCTGTTAGAGGATTTGAATTGCAGAGCTCTTAGAGGAAACTGTCTCCATGTTACACTACACACACACTACACAGAACTGAGGCTGTGCAGAACAATCTAGATTCCATGTGACCTGCAATTCCATGAAGCACTGCAAATTCGCCTTGGATCTCAATACAAGGCAAAGTGATGCATGACATTGATTTCAGTGTGGCTTCACCTTAAAAGTGGTGGAGATGTGGTTTGGGAAAACGGAATAATGTGAAGTCATTGGTTTGAATGGACTTAGCGTTCCTCATCATGACAAAGTACTCCGCTTCACGTTGCAAAGCACCGGCAGATTCTGCGTTACTTCTCAAATCACTTACGGGCGAATTTTGCACTTCACCCACCACTAGCCTGGCTGCCTTTGCTTTCCCTCAGATCAATTGGGGCTCTGCCCAAGGAGAACAGATCACGTTGGGAGCAGCACTCCACCGACCGACCCTGCTATGCCACAACCTGGACCAAGGGTGGAGGTGAGTGAGGCCGAAGGAGCCTTAGACACCATACAGATACTTTTCTGTTTTGGTCCATGATCCCCACATCCTCCACCCTCCTAACAGTGCTGCTGACTGCCCTTTACTGGCCACTCCTGGCTTTTTATAGGTCAGGGAGGTCCTGGCATTTGACAGAGGATTGGGCACTATGAGCCCATCAGGAGGGTCTGGTGCCCCTGACTCCCCTTATTTCTGTACCAGATGGCAAGAACAAGAACAAAGGAACAGGGTGGGGTATTTGGGACTCGAGGAGGGGAAACCATTGAGAGAAGAAAAAAAGAAAGAACAAAAATTGTACAAGTCGGGAAAGGGTCCCTGTTTCTTTTGTTGTTAACTCCACTCCACTCCCAGCTTCAGGACACTACAATCTCATTGCCATTTCTGAAGCTAGAACAGAAGTTGAGAGGGTAAGGGTGTTACGCCTGCTCTTGGTGGATTTTACATTGATGGATGAATCTGATGATCTGCGGTTGTTCTGGAATATTTAGTTGGCAAGGCAAGGCACATTTTATTTAAAGACACACATCCCAGAGGCTCTGGGCACTGCACAAATTAAAAAATTCCATATACATATAAATACAAAAGATAAAAATAATACACTTATAAACATCAATACACATCATTAAAATTAAAATAATGCCCTCAACAGCAACAATGAGCTCAAATGAAACCAAAATTATTTTAAATATCAAATTCAGAAATCAGGTTAAGGATGTACAACACAGTCTGGGAAGGCCTGATTATATAAGAAGGCCTTGAGGTGGGCCTTGAATACTTCAACAGAAGGGGCCTCCTAACAGCTGGAGCAAACAAATTCCACAAGATGGAAGCAGTGACACTAAATGCTCTATTGCCAGCTGTTTTTACCTCATCTTGGGAATCGCAAGGAGGCCCTTAGAGGAGGAGCAGAGGGAGGGCCAAGACAGAAGGTATGAGAAGATCCTTCTGGTAACAAGGGCCCAAGCCATGTCGGTCATTAAAGGTGAGCAATCCCACCTTAAAGAGTACCCTCCACCTAACTAGCAGCCAGTGCAGTTGACACAGCACCGGAATGATATAACAGTACTTAGACTGTTCTGTCAACAACTTAGCTATTGCATTCTGCACCAGATGCAGTCAGTGCAGGGTACCCCAGAGACCCCGAGATAAAGCACATTACAGTAGTCAAGCCTGAATGTCATGAAGACATGCAACAAGGTGGGGAGGTCCAGTGGTGGAACTAGAGGCTTTATCCTGGCAACATTCCTCATATGGTAAAGCTAAAGTGGACAACAGACACCACCTGAAACTCAAGTGACAATCTGCTGTCAAGAATAACACCAAGATCATACATTCTAGAGGAGGTCTTCAATGGTACAGAGCCAAGAAAAGGCCCTTTCTCTGCACCAGAGGCCAACCTATCATGACTTCTGTTTGACTCCACCACCAGTACCTCCATCTTATCGGGGTCCAGTCACAACCAGCTGGAGCCCATCCAATCATTGATCTTAGCAAGGCAGCTGTTTAGCACTTCCACTGTGCAAGATGTTACAGGGACAAGGAAAATACAGCTGAGTATCATAGACATAATGAAAACCCAGACTGTACTTCCTAATGATCTCCCAGGCCAGCATATACACGGCAAACAACAGCGATGACAGGACTGAACCCTGGGGAACTCCACATGACAGGAGAGCAGGGAGGAGGAGAAATTCTCATCACAACCCTTTGCTTCCTATTAGATAAAAGACTCAAACCAGCAGATGACAGTGCCGGTGAGTCCACAGAAATCCCTTAGGCAATCAAGTAACAGTCAATGGTCCACCATATCAAATGCTGAAGAAAGATCGAGGAGAACCAGAATTGTCCTCCTCGATCTTTAGCCCTAAGAGGTCATTATGCACCTGAATGAGCGCAGATTCAGTGCTACGCTTCGCACAAAACCCAGACTGAAGAGGCTCAGATAAATCATGTTTCACAAGATGCTCCTCGTTGAAGCGCCACCACCTTCTCCACAATCTTACCCAGAAATGGAAGACTGGAGATGGGATGGTAATTTGCCTGATGTCAGAGTCCAAAGATATGCATCTGGTGCAGGTACATGCTGGGCGAAAGATACAGCAGTGTGGATTGTTTGGGCCAGCTGCTTTACTGGAGGGGGATGTTGTTGGAGGAGCTGGTTTCTGATGATTTTCTTTCTCTGGAGTTGCTTCTGTGGATGATGTTGCTGGTGTGCCTTCTCTAGCGATTATTTTGTCCCACATTTGAAACTCATTCAGGCTTGGTCATCAGTAACTGTGAAGGAAGGACTCACTTTTGCGATCTGTAATATACATAATCTGGTGAGCCTCCATGCCAGAGTCACTAAGAGTGTAACTGCCATGTCTCTGAGTGAATGACTGGTAAATCTTTTACTGAAGGCTGCCCTTACAAATGCAGGGTAACATACTCCCTAGATAGTTGACCCCCATTGCTTCATATGTATACCATACTTCCATGGTATCAGGAATTGATTGATCTAGCTTTTTGGGGTGAAAAAAATAGACACATGGATTTGGAGGCAATTTGGAGAGACATTTTTGTAGCTTTTAGTAGAACAAAGGGGACCATTAGGTTGTGCAAACATGTAACCTGTTGTACTTTGTCTTGAGGGGTCAATCACCTCCTTATGATTGTTTTTGTTTGTTCATTAGTATTTCATGCTGTCTTCTATTGACTTTATATCAAATGAATTTATTGTTAGTTGCCAAATTCCTTCATTGCCCTTGCGAGCAAAATGCAGTTGTATCTCCATCTAGACTTTATGACTGAGTCTGGGGACTTTGTCTGGAGCAACTGCCTTTGTGTTTTTAAACTTGTTAGCTCATTTATTGTTAGAGAGGCATGGTGTTCTGCCTTGTCCTTCCTCTGCTTCCTGTAATACTTTGCTACAGATACATTTTGGAAAATATATGCCAGACCCTATTGAAACTTTGTCAATGTTTCTGTGGAGGAAAGAAGTGAGATCTGGGAGTAGAAATCAGAGATCCTAGCCATGTGAAATTGAGGAACCCAGTCAGGACAAAGCATACTGTCTCCAATTTTAATTCTTAGGTTGAGAGGATAGGCTGAGAGTGTCTTCGAGTGGAAGAAGCTTTAAGGAAGCAAATACTGTATTTGTGAGAAAACTTTAACAGAAGTACCTATTGCAGAAGAACATAGAGGTATTGGTAAAGATATCCAAGGAGAGAAAAAGATAGTAGAGGAGAGAGATTGTGGGTGCAAAGTAGGTAGGACTCTATTTATAACCAGATGGAGATATTGTCATCATCAGCCAGATTTTGAGAAATAGAAAGCCATTTGTCACATCTATAAAGGTAGCGGGCCCAATAATAAAGCAGAAAATTCGCAACCTAAGACCACCCAACCCTTAGGAAGCCCTAGTTTGAGATATGATTGCCTAGGAGACTAATATGAAAAAGGTTGTGACTAATGAATGGATGCATTTTAAAAAGAAAGAGAAGTCAGATTTAAAGAGCTACTGACACCATCTAGCCAAAAGTGCTACATTGCAGACTTAGAATAATTAACATATCCCTCAGTAAACTGCATACCAAAAAGTAGATTTATGTGTTACTTCATTTTAAAATTATTAGCCATTTTGTACCCTGATTTCACTACCTCTTCAAAAACCTGTTTCAGTCTGTTTCAGTGAAGAGCAGCCACTGATCTCACCTAGAGACATTACAGTTTAGTATTTCCTGTCAGCAAGCTTATATGACCTGTTTCTCTAAAGTTGTATAGCTCACGTGCAATGGTTTTCATAAGTGAAACAGACAGCATGATTTAGTAAACATTGCTTTAAAAACTTTGTGTTTCAGGCTTTGTAACAAAACTGCCAATATTTTGTCTGGGTGCCTTTTATTAAAGTTCTTTTTCCTGGGTTGCTGAATGCAGGGTCATCATAGCACACTGTTGAGAGGTTTGCTGACTGAATAAGTTTCTGATGTGAAAGCTGAGCTCATTCACACCTATTAGTCAACTGAGGCAATTTCTAAGAATGGCAATTTAAAACAATTATCCCATCGCCTTGTCAATGGGGTGGGCAGACTCATCTATGTTCTACTGTAAATTAGAATGATCATTTTGCCAGAGCCAACACTTCCACCCATAGTAGGAATTAACATACACAAGGCTGCTATTAAAACATATTGCAAAGCAGACAATGACAAAACAGCATTGAAATTACTGTATCAACATTACACTGCTAGCAGCAAATACAATTTCCTAACAGGCACATTAGAGTAGTACTCCAGGTGGCTTCAGCAGCCTCAAGGCATGCTGACTTAGCATCCAGCAACCCTGGGGAAATAGACCACAGAAAACAGCAATAAATAATACAATTTGATCAACTCTGTTACAAAACCTGAAACATATATCGTTTTATAGCAATATTTACTGACTGGTGCTGCCTGTTTTACTTGTGAAAATGATTGCATGATTTTTACAGCTTCGAGAATGGGTCCTATAAGCTTGCTGACAGGGATTACTAGACTTTGAAGTCTCTGCATGACATCATCAGCAGCAGCTCTTTACTGATACTGGCTTTTATTGCACAGGTAGTGCAATTAATGTTACAAAATGGCTAACAACTTTAAAATAAAATAATGTACAAATCTAGTTTCTGGTATGAGATTTACTGGGAGTATGCTTATTTAGATTCTCAGTCAACCAAGCAAAAACACACCCTGAGCGGTAATTTCAAAGTACAAAATTTACTTTATTCTGTTAAAAATGCCATAACCATGAGGCAGTCCACACACAGACCACAACTTCCTACTGGTTTCATACCAACTAGTACGTCATCAGAAGGATAATAATTCCATTGGTTGTCAGGCTTATACAGTAAAAACTCTTAAAGTGACAGTACATACATCAAATATATAAATATGTAACATACAATTATCTCCAGAAAAAATCACCTATACATTATTTATGCACCATATTCAAATAGTGATATGCCTAAGAAAACACCACAATTATATCTATCAGCAGCTGTGAAACAGACATTTATATCCAACAACATTTAAATAAGTTTTGCATAAGAAAAGGTTTGTGTATATAAATACCAACTCCTGAGCTCATTTTTGACTGGCT
Source organism: Neoceratodus forsteri (assembly GCA_016271365.2). Classification (NCBI taxonomy): domain Eukaryota; kingdom Metazoa; phylum Chordata; order Ceratodontiformes; family Ceratodontidae; genus Neoceratodus; species Neoceratodus forsteri. Next base: position 490,128,192 of record CM028132.1, on the reverse strand, counting down.
TTTCCATATTAGAGATGGATTACAGGATCTTCTTATTATTTGTGAATAAAATAAATGTACTGTAGATATAAAAAAATCTCAGAGACTCTTAAGTTTCTATATACAGTTACTATAGATTATTCTGAACCCATAGATAAAGCAGAATAAACCTATTTTTAAATCAGTTTTCTAAACACTGTATCGCTCTACTTTTTATGCAGGGCATAAGGTCAATGCATTCATTAAGGCCTGTGGTATGAGGGCTCCAAGGGTGTGGATCCAATATAGATCTCTTACACACAGCAACTCATCCAAATTTCCACCACGCGTCCCAATTCTACAATCTCAAACAACAAAATTTGAAATTATGGGGACATCTTTACATCTGGTATTTCTACTATGATTTGATAGTGCACTTTGTGCATTATTGTGGGTGACAGACCTTAAATGTTCCCGATTCTTAGTTTTAATGCTTTGGTGGTTTTTCACACATAAAATGCACCACACTGACATGTGGATAAGTAAATAACATTCCCTGTTGTACAGCTAATAACATCTTTAATCACATATTCCTTGTACTATTACAACTTGTAAATGTAAAGCATTTTAGCACTGAGCTGCAAAACCTACAGCTTCCACATTGATGCATTCCTCTCGTATGCGATCCTACTGTTAGAATTAGTATTCTGTGCCAGCCCGTCAGTGCAGCAGTTGGCTTTCTGCTTGTGATGCCAGCGACCTGGGTTTGGGAATAGATCTGGGTTGCCAGAGGGCTGGCTGGGGCGGAAGGATGGAGCATCCCATGGACTGCTCTCCTTCTCCAGGGGAGGTGCAAATTGTGTCTGGTGCATGACAGACCCATGGTGGAGGCTGGGGTACTGCAGCAACCGACACCAGCTAGAGTCAGGGGCAGGGTAGATGCTGGCTGACATTGCATGTCCCCCTTTAAGGGCCAAACTCCTCCTGCTGATGCCTAGATGATGTCCGCCCCACTTCTATGACCTTAGGCTGACTCCTCAACCTATCCCAATGCCTGCAGAATGCCACCACAGCCCCACCCTGGGGAAAGCCAGAGGGGTTTGAGGAGGGTATCTGATCTAGGATGAAGTGAGCGGTCCATGACCAGACTGAGAGTACCGCCTCGGCAGGGTGGCAAAAACCTAAATAAAAATCAGTATTCTGTACAGGCAACAAACTCTTAATTAAATGGTCCTTGATATTATGTCCCCATTTGAAAACCATTCTAGGTATGTCACCCACATGTTCACTTAACTGGGATCTCCTCCAAAATGTTCCAGTTTGTGTTTAGTATTCTTTGTATCTCACCAGCATGTCTGGTATACATAGTCATAAAAGTCAGGTGTGACAAACCACTTGTTTTATCTTCTCTCTCTATAATAAGATTGTTCCTGTCCAAGCAACTCACTTTTCTCTGTGCATTATCTAAAGTACTACTTCAGTATCCCCCATCAATGAACCTACTGCACATTTCCTCACTATGTAAACTGTAGTCTGCTTCCTTGCTACAATTTCTCCATACTCTTAAAATCTGGGCTTAGGGAATACTGGTAATCATATGGCGTGGGTGGCAACTGGAGGCCGATAACAGTGAATTTATGTTTGTCTCCTTCCTAAACAAGCTTGTGCTTAGTGTTCCATCTTCCCTCTTCGAAATTTTCAAATCCAAGAAGAAGACCATACAAGAATCACATTGTACTGAAAACTTCAAATTCAGGTCATTAACCTCATGTTTTTTACAAATTCATCTAGTTCCTCCAGAGTGCCACACCACACCATAATTATGAGGTCTATAAAGCAACACCAAATATCTATACTATGGTAAAAAGATTGACACTGGTGTCATGGACTCTCAGTTTCTCCCATAGTCCCAGGTACAAATTAGCATAATCGGGGCAATGCCCTCAATTGCTGCACCCTTTAATTGCAAGAAGTCCTCATCCTGGAATAAAAATATTTTTTAGTGAGCACATGTTCTGCAAATTCCAGCATACATTTTTGGACCCATACTGAGTCCCTCATCCTGATCCATCCAGTATCGCAGGGCTGCCAGTCCCCATTCATGGGGATATTCATGTACAGGAAGCAATATCCAAGGAGATTACATACCAGGAGGTTTCCATCCGCATGTCCCCAGGATGCCTAATATCTCTGTGGTATCTAGAACATACTGTTGGAGGATATTTTCTCTGCCCTTGTTCATGATGTGGGGTTATAAGAAGACTATGTTGTATATTTATGGTAAAATGTCTAAAACAAAGTTATGAGCATACATTGAAAGTTTTCAATGCATGCTCATAACTTTTATTTTTATATTTCACCCAAAATTTCAAAATAGCCATTTTTTCACACCATCTCACGAATGTGACAGCTGCCATTTTCAATCCTGGCCAAAATGTGTTTTACACTTGTAGCAAAAAGCACATTTTGGCTAGGATTAGAACATTTTCTGGCCATCGTCCATGAGGTGATGTCATAAGAAGGCTGTGTTGAAAATTTGGGGTAAAATATTACAAATACAACAGTTATAAACATACATTGAAAATTTTCAGTGCACATTTGTACCTTTGGTAATTGTCAATATAGTTTTCCAAGTTGTGTTTTAACTCCTCCCTGTGATGACCTCTTTCAGATGGCCTCCTAGCCACATCACCAAGCTGCTCCAGGACTTACATTACTGCCTGAGCAGGTGCCCAGCCACTGGTGCAGAACCTGTAAGGGGTGGTCGTACTCATGCCACGGAGGTGTTTTACCTTCATTTTCTCCCTTGCAGCCCTGGAGCCCAGCACAAGAACATTGCATGTGGTGGAGGCATGTATACTACCTTGGCCTGAATGGACCCACCCTTCTACACCTGGCCTAACCCCTAGCCCCTCTCTGTCAACCGCACTACCATAATGCCTCACCATGGTGGTCGTCCAAGAGCATAAGGGCTAAACATCCTGATCTGGAGAGGAGAACTGCCAAAAGGCAGCTCAATCCTCACCCAACTCTCTCCCACAGCTGACCCTCAGAAACCTGTGCTCATCACCAAACATGGGTCACTGGTGTGGCAGGAGGTAAGGTGCTGGTACCTCAGCCCTCCATGCCACTGGGCCAGCATAAATGTTCAGTATTTTGACCCCAAATTTTCAACATAGCCATTTTTTCATACCGCCTAATGAACACGATAGCTATAATTTTCAGATCCTAGCCAAAATGTGTTTTACATGTGTGGTGTGAAATTACATTATAAATGACACCTGTCATGTGCAAAAGTAGTGGTTATAAAAACTATGTTGAAAATTTGGGGTCAAAATGTGAAAAACAACTAAGTTATAAATAGCCATTGAACTGTTCCAACGTTTACTCATAACTTTATTTTGGCAGATTTTGGAACCCAATCTGCCACAAAACCATTGTGCCCCCAAAACATTACAGGTGTCATTTTCAAATCCACACCAAAACTTGTTTTTGTAGTCACACTGCAAAATCACCTTTTGAATGGCATTTAAAATGTAACCGGTCTAGATCATAACATCAGATCATAATAAACTATTGGAAATTTGGGGTAAAATATGTGAGCCCCTTAAAATTACATATTGCATCTCAGTTGGCCTGTCCTAGGAAAATGCAATCTAACAGTCTGTAAAAGCAGGACATCACTGAAAATAAAATATTGTTGCTAGTCCAGTGGCACTGATGGTTGAGGCACTGGATGCCAAACTCTGTTATGCTGGCAACCCGTGTTTGAGAACAAGCACGGGTCACCAGAGGTCAGAAGGGTTGGGGAAGGATTGAGTATCTGAGGACTGCTCTCCTTCTCCAGGGAGGGAGTGCATCAGCAGTCAGCGTGGGGTTTCCCCGGTGGAAGCTGGGGGCAAACCACCAGTGATGCAGACGTCAGTGGCTGGAGGAGGAAGCTACCAGGAAGAACGCGATGGAAGCATGCATTCTCAATCCATTGGCATCACTGCATACTTTCTCCAGTAGGGAATCACTCCAAAGAAAATCCCTCAGCAGCATAAAGGCTGCTTGCCAGTGCCGCCACGTGTCCTCAAGACTAGTCTGCTTTTCCTGTCCACCCTCCTGGTCTCCGTGGTGGTGGGGTATGTACCCGCTGTGAAGGAACCAGGAAAGGTTGGGACGGAGAGGTCAGAGCTCAGGCCGACAGGGGCAGTAATCGGCTGAATCAAAGATGAGGGGAGGGAACCAAAGCTACAACCTTCCCCAGCCATGGACTATACAGAAATAATCCAAAAAATAAAAATAAAATAAGATATTGCATCTCTTCTGGTCTATGCTGAGTAAATATATTATAAATATGTGTACAAGTAAGACCTGATACAATAGTAATGCAAGCGGCAAAATTCAGGATTGACAAAAGCTTGTTTACGCAGAAGTTTCCATTGCCATTGGTTTTAATATTTAATTGTACATACCTGCAGCTGAGATATACAGGAAGTTTTCTAATTTCTATCCTAACAGCTGATTTACCAGAAAAAGTACAGCAAATACCAGTAAACATTACAGTTTCACTTTCAAAATTAGCTCACTGAAACCAAGTCATCTGTCACTAATAGCATCCAGAATGTTTGTAGGAGAGTGACTTATGGAAAGCTCACACATTTTTTTAAGTATCTTTTCTCCCCTGCCTAAAGGCAACTGAACTTCCCTCTGCCTGTTTATCCTTTTCAGTACATCTGATTCAAGACATATGGGGCTGCATCTTTAGATGCTTTTGAATACTTCAAGCCCGGGTGCATTGAACATATACAGCATAACGAGTTTGCGGCATTAAGTCAGGCAGCAATCAGATTTTCTATCCTGTGCACTGATTGTTAAATGTTAGACCAGCTTTTTGCTGATCTAGCTTGTGTCAGTCCCAGATACCTTTCCAGGGACTTGCACAACATATTTAGCACAAACTGACATAAAATGGGAAAACTGTCTTAACTGCACCTGATGACTAAAATTGGCACAGCTGTGGCAAATGTGTTGGCGGAGCTGCACCATAAAATAGTTTGATGAAGGGCTTGACCCAAGCCCTGAATCACACTTTGAGAATCTGTCTCATGTTCTCACTTTATAATTATGGACATAGAGGTCCTAATACCAACAGCTTAAAGATCAAAAAGTGTGACCCGATAGAGAACTTATTTTCAATGAAGATCTGGTCCATCAGCTTGAGCACTGTCAATGTCATCCTCCAAATGGAAGAACTGAGCACAGATTCAACTAGGGAGTTGAACTGACCTACACAGAAGAGGCTCTGCTTGATTTAACAACATCTACATTCCAACCAGTCCCTGCTATAAGCTGCCTGTCAAAAGCAAACTTTCATCTGTGGACAGAACATGCTTCCAGGAGAGAAAGAGAGACAAGAGTGAGAAGTTAAAGCAGAAGTCTGGCTCTCAGCCAGTGCAGTGTAGTTGTGCCTGGTGAAGCAGAGTGTGTCCTAACTCAGTATATCAGTGATTTAAAAGTGGCACACAAGCTAGCACTATGTTACACCAGCCAAGGTGCAGTGAGTGAGAGCTGAGAAGCAGCTGTGTGTCAATTCACAACCCCTAATCAACATGACCATCTGTTTTACTCACAACCACACACACCTTCCCACAGTGTGACTTCTCTTGTCCAACAGCAGGGGAGGCAGTTCAGCACAGTGGGCTAAGGCTCTGAGCTGCAAATCTGGAGACCTGTATCTGAATCCCACAGCCCCAGTTGCATACTGTGTGACCTTGAGCAAGTAACTTAACTTCCTGTGCTTCCGGTTGCACCTGTAAACAAGCTTTCAGCTTAGTGTGCCACTCTTGGTTAAATAACTGGCTTAAAAAATAGCACCCAGCAAGAAAACAAACTCTGGTCTGAGCTGATACAGCTACAAGTAACCTGATGATAGTGATGCAGCTGAGAAATGAAAGAGGATGCTTCACCTTACCTTATGTTATAGCAATACATCTGCATTACGGGTGAGCTAAAAATATTTCAGCTGGCAGAATATCGCGAGTACGATTTTCGCTTCTGCAAAAGTCCAGAAATCATTTTGGAACATTCACAGAAATTCTGCCTGAATACGGTGGAATAAATATACAAATTGTGCCTTAATTTATTAATCTGTGGAAAAAAATCTGCCGAAAGGATCACTGTCAGTGGTCAGTTTTGAGGCTTTTTAACCACGGTTTAATTCATTAATCCCTCTCACTGACAAGGGTCCCAGTAAATACCTCCAGTCTCTTCCTTGACCCTCCTGGTTTCCAGTGGCCCCCAACCTCCAATCATGGCCCCAAAACATTTTATTTCCTGATGTCTAGCGGACCCCTCCTCCCTATCCTGGATTCCTAGTCCACAAACAAACAGCCGGCAGTCCACTGACTCATCCCTGTCTAGTCCAGTATTTCCTGGTGTCTAGTGGACTTCCTCATCCCCAATCCCATATATAAAAGAATCCCAATTCCCTAGTGTCTAGTGGACCCACCAACCCCCACCCTGACAGTTCATCTGCCATCACCCTGATCCACCCCACCCTGCACGTAGTGGGCCACCAGCACAGCCCTCCACTCTCCTCTACTACCAGTGGCACACTGAATTGTCAGTGAATGACAACATGGCAATACAAGCAGGCATTCATTTACTGATAGTTCATTAAACTGTGGCTAATAAATTCCACAGTTTATATGCATTTTTCTCAGTTCACAATAAAGTTAGCAGAATTTGGCAAAAATCCACAGAAAATTCCAGTTGTGCCAATGGCGAAGTTCCATAATTTCTGAAATTTGACAAGTTTGTTGAAGTTCCACAAAAGCAGAATTTGCAACTTTCATCCACCCTAGTCTGCATGGCTCTCACCATGCAGCCACAAAATTACCATATATGCAACAAATACCAGTAGTCCTAAAAGAAATGTTAAATATTAATAAAGCATTATACAGAGCACATAAACTCTGGAAATAGGTGAAACATCTAGCTGAGAGCCAATGTGGCATTCTTGACAGTGACAGGAAGTACAGATTTCACTCACTACATAACAAGAGACAAGCATCTCAAATTCCATGGCAGTATCAGACTAAGTGACTAGAGTGCATCGTGGGTTTGAGACCTAGTTTATTTACAGAGTCCAAGACTGGTCTGTGATGATATTATTGCCATTTAGATGACAATACTATCATGTTAGAAAAACTTGTAACTACAATACCTCCTGCCCTAGACATAATCTGGATTCCTGACTAATGGCTGTTGGTTCCTGTTTTAACTCCTAACTACACATTGCAGTTCCAAATGTATGATAGGTGATACACTGATGCTAATAAAGAAACTAATCAGTTTTATTCCTTGACAGTATCAAAAGCATGGAAAAAGAAAAAAACACAGCCAAAAAAAAAAAAAAAAAAGGATTTCAAGCTGAACATTCCACCCTACATCCTGCCCAATGAAAGAGTAACTATTCAGCTAGGTATTATTATGTGAATTGTAAGAGAAAGCACTTTAGCAGTTTTGAAAACAATTGGACTGTAAAAATAACTAGATGAACAGAAAGGACAGAACTTCTTTACTGCTCGGTGTTTCCTGCCCAAAAACAGGTACATACTGTAGTTTACTGTATGAGTTAAAAGGCAAGTCCTGTCACATTCCATTCATTCAAAACTTTGAAGCAAGGTTTCTAATTTCATGAGCTGTTCAGAATATTTATTCAGAACATTTGAACAGGCCAACTCCTTTTGCATAGAAGTACTAGGAGGTTTCATGGCAGCACTGTGAAAATGTGCCTACATAGTCATGTGAACCACATCAAAGTAAATAAATGCTGACATTTTAAAAAGTCACTCTCAGTTTAGTATACATCAATATTTGTAACTACTGATTCTTCTACAGATGACTTGGTGAGAATAGAAAAATTATACAGTTTGAGGAGGCAGTACAGTGCAGTGGGTTAAGGCTCTGAGCTGCAGATCTGGAAACCTGGGTTTGAATCCCACAGCCACAGGTACATACTGTGTGATCCTGAGCATGTCTTAACTTTCTTGTGCTTCCCAGGTCACATCTGGAAACAAGCTTTAGCTTAGTGTGCTATTCCTGGTTAAACAATGATCCCTTTCCCTTACTGAATAATTTTAAATCTTGACATCATTTTAGCCAGTCAGGATTATTTAAACAATAAATCACTCCAGGGTGTAGGTTATGCTGAGATTTACCCATGGCTGGCATGGTTTGACCACAGGGCCACAGGCCATGTGGTCAAACCAGGTTAGCTGTGGTAAATCCCAGCATAACCTCTGATTCTGTAATTATACCATGGGTGTGGTGTGTAATGTTTGAAAACAATCAAGTTTGTTGTTTTATTTTATAGAACTGGCATTTTTATACAGATAACTTTATGCAAAAAATAGTCCATATTCATTAAATTCGCCTTTTTTGTGAAACACATAACATGATCACAAAATGTGGTAATCGTAATAAACTGTTTTTCAAATGCATTTTATTCAGTCATTTCACTTTTTGAGTTCTGAAGAGATGTAAAATAGTGGAAAGTTTTATTTAGGAAAATGAAATTATTTGCAAATATTTGCAAATGAAAATAATGTTAACTCTAAATAGGGAGGAGAGGAGGCACTGTGGGTCACCTTAGAGACTGGAAATGGTACCACAATCTGCACAGGGTTGCATACAGACCCCTCTATCTCAGGGGGAGGAATGGACAAGGATATGATAGAAGGCATCCTTAGGATGGCAGAGAAAGGGAGATACTGTTGATGGGGACCTGAATATACCAGATATTAACTGGAGTACCTTTGCTGCAGCCACATCAAAGAGCAGGGCCACCTCTCTATCCTATAGGGGGCATGCCCTGAGACAGCTACTGTTGGAAGCCACTCCTGAGGGAGCAATCCTAGACCTCATACTCTCAAATGCGGATAGTAAGAGCATCACAGATCTAAACGTGGTAGCCATCTGGGAACAAGTGACCACCAAACAGTGTGGTTCATGATAAACTCAGCTGCAGAGTCAAGCCATACAAAAGTGAAGGTACTAGACTTCAGGAGGGCTGACTTTGGCAAAATGGGAGAGTGCCATAGAAAACACTAGCAAACAGGCAAGAAGGAGGGTGGAGCAACAATTGGGAAATATCAAAACTGAAATCATAGAGACAACAAGCCTTTGTGTGAAGCGAATAAACAAATCAAAATGAAAGAAAAGCCACTATGGTTCTCAGGAAGAGTTGGCATGGAAGGTTAGGGAAAAAGATAGCATTTAGGAAGTATAAGGAAACACAGAAGGAGCAGGACAGAGAGTTGTACCAGTTAAGGCAGAAGGAAGCAGGGAAGGCAGTCAGAATAGCAAAGGCCCAAACTGAGGAAAAGATAGCCAACCTGCTTAAGAACAGAGTTAAAACCTTTTATAGGTACATTAGGTATGGAAAGAGAAAGGGAGTGGTAGTGAGGCTGAATACAATGGACAGTGGTGGACAGAGAGGGGCAGTGAAAAGCAGGATATTGAATGAATACTTCTGCTCAGTTTTCATAAAAGAGGCAGTGGAGGAGGTACCTAATCCAATTAACAGAAGCACTCTGGATAGGGGCTTGATCCCAGTCCTTTCACAGAAGAAAGAGTTCTGAAAGAATTCCTAAAACTGAAGATGGATAAAGCAATGGGTCCCGACAGGATTCAGCCCAGAATTCTAAAAGAATTAAGGGAGAACTAGTGACACCACTGACTACCCTTTTAACAAATCATGGGAGGATAGTGTGGTACCTGAAGACTTGAGTAGGGTGGATGTGATTCCCCTTCACAAAAGTAGGAGCAAGACAGAGGAAGGAAACTACAGACCCATCAGATTGGCCTCTGTGGTAGGGGAAATGATGGAATCACTCTGAAGGAAATAATTGTTGAGTACCTAGATGTCAGTGGGGCACAGGACCCAAGGCAGCATGGATTCACAGTGGGAAGTTCATGTTAGATGAATCTAATCATTTCTTTGATTGGGTGAGCAAAGTAGTAGACAACGGAGGGGCTATGGACATGGTCTACCTAGACTTTAGCAAGGCATTTGACACAGTCCCACACAAAAGATTAACAAACAAATTAGCCAGCCTGGAGTGGGTCCTAGGTGGTAGTCTGGGTAAAACATTGGCTGGACAACAGGATGCAGAAGGTAATAATAAATGGAGTCCACTCTGGAGAAAAGGGGGTTACTAGTGGAGTAACGCAGGGTTCAGTACTGGGTCCAGTCCTTTTAATGTCTTTATAAGTGACATTGCAGAGGGACAGGAAGGAAAAGTATACCTCTTTGCAGATGACACAAAGATCTGCAACAGGGTTGATACACAACGAGGTATTGAAAGGATGAGAAGGGACTTGGCAAGGTTGGATGAATGGTCAGCAGTATGGCAGCTTGGATTCAATGCAAGAAGTGCAAATAATGCAGCAGAGAAACAAAACCAAGGGAAGGGTACACAATGGGGGCAGGTAGTAACAACAACAAAATGGAAAGGGACCTGATGATCTTAAGGTTGGCAAGTAATAAGGAGAAGGCAGTAGGAGGGCTCGGGAGATACTGGATGTATAGGGAAAGGTATCACCAACAGAAAACAGGAAGTTGTTATCCCTCTGTACAGACAGTTGGTGAGACCCCATCTGAGTACTGCATCCAGTTCTGGAGACCCCACCTCCACAAGGACATAGACAGGATGGAGGCAGTCCAGAGGAGGGCAACTAAATGGTGCAGGTTCAGCAAGAGAAGCCATACAAGGAGAGACTAAAGGAGCTTAATATGTATACCCTTGAGGAAAGGAGGAGAGGGGACTTGGTAGAAACTTTAAGTACCTTAGTGGAATCAACAAAGTCCAAGAGGGTAGCATCTTTCAGAAAAGAGATGTACAAGAACAAGGGGACACAATTTGAAGAGAGAGGGGGGCTCAGGAGCAATGTGAGGAAGTATTTTTTCACAGAGATGGTGGTGGATGCATGAAACTGCCTCCTGAGGAGGTTGTGGGGTCTAAAACGTGGGAGAATTCAAGAATGCATGGGACAGACATAAGGCAATGTTTAGGGGGTAGGAAGAAATTGGATATTGGTTAACTAGGATCTGCAGCTTAAACAGCAGGTAGGGAAGTGGGCAGACTAGGTGGACCATGCAGCCTTTATCTGCCATCAAAGTCTATGTTTCTGTTTCTCTATGACTGTTTGCTGTAATTTAAATCAAAAGCTTATTCATATAAGTAATTGTCTCTGTTTCTTTAAGATGCCTGCGTGGACTGTTTTTTTTTTCTGTTGATGTTTTTTTTGGGGGTGATGGCTGAAAACTCTGATGACCTTGAGTAAACCTGCCAGGAAGAAAAAAAGTGGGAGAGACGTTGGCATTTTATTTCATTTATTTATTTATTTTATTTGTTTTTCTTGTGGTGAAGGTTCTATGGACAGTTTCTGCTTATCAGATTTATTTGTAGAAGACGTTTACTATCCCATAGTTTATAAGGTTTCCAAGGGACAGCATTGAGCGGAGGCCCCATGTTCTGATTGGATCAGATATTTATGTGGGCATTGCATCACCATTTCTGCAGCAGTACAGAAGTTGAGTGAAGAAGGGTATTTTCGTTTGCTCTCAGTTGATTTTGCATCGATGGAGGAATCTGAAGATTTGCATGCTGTTCTGGAATATTTAGTTGGGTATCTGGTGCAGGTACATGCTGGGTGCAAGATACAGCAGTGTGGACTTTTTGGCCTGTTGCTTTACCGGAGGAGGAATGTTGTTGGAGGAGCTGGTTTCTGGTGATTTTCTTTTCTCTGGAGTTGTTGTTTCTGTGGATGATGTTGTCGGTGTGCCTTCTCTAGTGATTATTTTGCCCTGCATTTGAAACTCATTCAGGCTTGGTCACCAGTAACTGTGAAGGGAGGACTCACTTTGTGAACTGTAATGGTCATAATCTGGTGAGTCTCCATGCCAGAGTCATGAAGGAGTGTAACTGCTGTGTCACTGAGTGAATGATTGGTCAATTTTTACTGAAGGCTGAGTGCTTACAAATGTGGGATAACATACTCCCAAGATAGTTGACCCCCATTGCTTCATATGTACACCATACTTCCATTGTATCAAGAACTGATTGATCCAGCTTTTTAAAGGGTGCAGAAATAAGGCACATGGATTTAGAGGCAATATGGAGAGATATTGTTTGTAGCTTTTAATAGGACAAAGGGAGTCATTTGTTGTGCAAACATGCAACCTGTTGTACCTTGTCTTGTGGGGTCAATCACTCCTTATGACTTCTTTGTCTGTTCATTAGTATTGCAGACTGTCTTCTATTAACTTTATTTCAAATGAATTTACTGTTAGTTGCTGAACTCCTCATTGGCTTTATGAGCAACATGCAGTTAGATGTCCATCCAGACTTCATGAGTGAGTCTGAGCCTGTGTCTGAGCAACTGCCTTTGTGTTTCTTAAACTGGTTAGCTCATTTATTGTTAGAGGGGCATGGTGTTCTGCCTTGTCCTTCCCCTGCTTCCTGAAATGCTTCACTACAGGTTTAAATATGTGGTTAGATGTATTAAGATCAGTGTCTGCCATCAAGTTTATTGACCTACTGAGGGTGGGTCATTGAGAAACTTGTTAAGCCCTGACCTCAGGCAAACATAATTGCTTAGACCATATTCTTTGCTGTTGCTGTTTTCGGATAGTGCTATAATATGCTCGCTGAATGTTGTTTAGTTCAGGAGCAGTAATGGTGGCAAAGTCTATTGTTAAATTATTCTGCTGACACCAGTTTGAAAACATATTTAGTGTCCGCCTTGTTTGCTTTTGTGTTGATTGTTTGTGGCACTGTACTTCAAGTTGGAGCATTTGCTCAGAAGTGACATCTTCATGATGGTTTCCTTTGCCACACAGGATTGGATGAAACTGGTAGGAGGTGAATGCCTGTCGAATTTTTTAGTTTTGGAGTAGAGTTTACTGATACTGTGGACAGCAGGACAACTCTTGGGTTACCGATCTCGGGCATTTGTTGAGCCGGAGGGATGGCAGGCGGAGGACCCAGAATGACAGGTGAGTGTCCTGGATGAACAGTGCTGTTTTCTGGTTGAGGTGCCATTAGTGACTGAAATATGTCATCTCTTTCTGCAGGGTCAATTAAATCAAACTTTGCTTCCATGTTGTTTTAAATCACTTTGTTAAGGAAACATTGGCATTTAGTGCGGCTGAAGATGGAGGTTGGCATGATCCAGGGAAGGAGTCAGAGTGATTTTTTGTTGTTGCCCATGAGGATGTAGCTGGGTTGCACCTCTTGCATTGATAATTGTTGGATTTACAAGAGATTTGATGTGCCAGCCAGGCAGTGTGATTGGCCAGTTAGATGTACCCATGGTATAATTATTTGTAAACATTCTAAACACTCATAACCACGAAGGGTCTCTCACATAAGCAGTTTTAAAATTCTGAAATTCTAAGTCCAGCTTGCCCAGTCCATCTACCACTCAGGTGTTTACCTAATTTTTCACCACATAAAACATTCTGATTTTAAGTTCAAGTCTTTAACATAGTTTGTAATATGTTTATGAGTTACATTGTTTATTCAATTTCTTTCAAGTACAGAACAGTAAGATTTTAAATATAAAAAGGGTATATAAATCCAAAATTTAAGCAGATCACTCTACAAATACACATTAAGTAAGTGGCCTGTGTGGAGGCTGGAGGACCAACAACACCCAGCGACAGGCTAAGGTGGGAGGCAGGACAGATACTGGCATCATTACATGCCCTGCCTCCTGGGAATTGCTGTAGGTCACAAAATTGCAATCCCCTGAGCATGATGCCCTGGTCCACCGCCATCCCCACTTTCACCAGTGTCTGCTGGGGTGTCACTCATGGCCCAGCCCTGGAGGTAAGCCAGGGCAAGATACCAATCACTGTGGGAAGTTTACTGCCTGGCAACTCCACTCAAGGGAGTAAGCCTGAGCATAGGGATCGTGTGTGGGCATGGACTGAGCTCCCTTGGGGAGGGTGGGGACCAAAACAGTACAATAAACAAAAGTATGCATGAAGTATATTTCTGTGATCAGTATTGCTAGCTATTTCCAGTTTATTACCATACTCTTGTATTTTAGATGTCTGCATGTATAGTTACAGTTTCCATGCCTCTTTTGTGTATGAGAGTGTCTGCTCAAGTCGTTTGAGTAACAGAGCTGCACAGGTTTGCTTCACAGTTCCCTGAACCAAAGAACTCACAGGAAACACTCCCTACTGTACACATTAACTTGCAAGATAAGTTGCAATGTGCAATCTTATGTATTATAACTTCTGTTATATGGTAAGTCACTCAAAGGTAACATCTGCCAAGTAGGGGAGAAACAAACTGCATCTGTCTATCTGTCTGCTCTCTCTCCTCCCTCTCCTAGCACACTCATGTCATGCACTTGAGCAGGATTTGCTACCATTACATGCCACCCATGAAGTATTAGTGGAATGACTACTTTTATTTAGCAGATTTACAATAATTGTTATACAAAGAATCCATTAAATTATTTTCTTTGGGCCTCTGTGCCAAATGTGCCCGACTTTTGGCTACTTTTATGCATTTTTTCAAATATTTGTTGATAAATTAAAACTAATCAGAGAACTAATCAAAACAAATCAGAACTTCACCATGTTCCGGTTCTTATTTAATCAGTGCCAGAACTTCACTTAGTTTTCCCATCCTTATTGCCCAATCCCCAGTGCTGACTACTACCCTCATCCCATTTCATTGTGCAGCACCGAGTCACCATTCTCTGCTGCCACCAAATATAACACCAGAACTAGGGTACCTTATCCCCAGTATCAGTACCTGACATAAAGAAACCATCCTCAGAGACTTTTTAACATTTTAACACCTTTGAGAAAATGTCCATCAATATTTTGCCGTCACTAGTAATCTTGCCCCACCTAACTCTACCCCTCAGCACACACACACACACACCTCACCCCCTCAATTACCTACTGGGTGTCCAATGCTGCAATCTCTGGAACAGAGACACAACTTCACTCTTTAATACTGGGCTAAGGAATAAGAATGGGGTAACTCAGGTAGTGGTGGTTATGAATACACTGCAGGGCTTCAAACACAGAGGGAGAAAAGTGATTTATATAAACTTTAAAGCCTAGCATTACCCAGACCCCACATTAATCTGGGATGCACCTTTAAACTCACCCTAGCTGTGACTGACCTCTGTGTTCCAGTTTTTCCCAGAACTCGAACAAAACAAATTAAAATAGGGTACTTTTACACACAGTGCCCTGTGACGGAATGAGCATCACAGAATCACTGATCCATTTCAAAAATCTGTGTGATAGCACCTGTTCTGGAATGAAAGTGAGCCCTCACCCCAAAACGCATTCCCAGCCTTAGTGGGTTCACCATCCACTATGCCATTTCCATGTGCTGTATTTTCTCCTTTCCAGCACAAACGTTACTATTTCAGTGAACTAATAGCCACATTTACACTTTCTGCAAACAGAACTTGAGAACATTAAAAAGGATAACTTCAAACAGAATTTGTTTAAGGAGGATTTTCCTAACGTAAGTCTGTTGAAAACATTTACAATTGACTCTCCATGCATAACTTTGAATTCATTTTCTCATGTTTTCAGCAGAATTGTTAGGGAAAGTCACCTTAAACAAATTCTGAATTGAAGTCATAGTTTTTTTTTAATGTAATCAAAGCAGAATAGCTGTCCAAAGTTCCATTCATTGTCCATGATACCACTGGATACCAGATAGCAGAAAACACAACTGAAACACTGGAAGATGCTATATACTGAAACCAGAGTTCGGTGTACAAGCAGCATGCAGAGCAGTGGAGGAGCGAAACAGGACAGTAACAAAACTGAACAGCAGAAGTACAGTAAGTGCTATGTAAAAGTGGCTAATGAGATCAATACAACCAGTGGCGAAGACTGCAGGGAAGCAGACTGCCCCCTGAGAAAGTGAGACTGGGACTTTTAATGAACCATTTTCAGCTTTTCTTTTCCATCTTGCCTGGGCTGGTGTCTGGACCTGGCTGCTTGAGGAGCTGGCTCCTCCGCCTCTGTCTTGAGTCTCCATGCAGAATGCAATAGATCTGAAAAAAGAATCTGCTCTGAATATCTCTGTTTCTGATTGTCTACAACCACAGCAATCTGCATATTGCAGCCAATCACAGAGCACTGCAAACTCAGTTGGGTCTGTGCCTGCATGATCAGTGAAATCCATTAGGCACCATTTCTCAGTTGCCCGCATCCACGAAGAAAGAGGAACATCCTAAGCAGGAAAGTAGGAGTTAAATTTTTTAGCACACACGTTGCTTCCAGTCCACTAGACTAGCCACTAGTCCAGAGCTGGTTGTCTGGGTGATGTCATAAGTGGAATCTCTGTCTCATTAATCAGATCATTGCCTGGCTCACTGACTGCTGCTGGCTTGCTCAGTTCCTTCCAACTCCAGTGCACCTCGGAGTCCTTCCATCCAGACTGTGAGTGAGACGCCTGGTCATCACCATCCCACACTGCGGCTATTGTGCTGCTGAGCCAAACTTGCAAGTTGGCCACCTCAGTTTGAGTCTGGACAGAGACTAGGAGGAGGAATTCTCCTAATCCTCCAGGCTCCAGTTATCCTTTGTTGCCACTAGTATCAGAGAATTTCCTCGACTGCTCATGTACTTCCTAAGAGGCCTACTAGACTGCCAGTCTTGAGGCTGTGCCAGAGCAATGAACATCCACTGCCAGGCCCAGTGAAGAAGCCAGATTCGGGAGGAGAGGAACGTGAGAGTGGCAAGGTGTGCGTGACTTCAGCCCAGCTGGATCAACCCAGCCTGATATTGATTTGGTAAAGAAAGGCCGAGGTATATTGGCAGGTGTTCTTAACTGTGTAACTGTCTGCATTGCAAAAGTAAACTAAAAGTCAATTTTTCTTGATTTTTTTTTACATAATAGTGACAGAATCCTCCATGCTCACTGCTAACTAGACAGTATTGAGTTAGGTGGTGGCTGGCTCTGAGTTTGTCATGTGTGTGTCATGGAGAGAAGGGGCTTCCTGCCCTCCTAATCATAGTAAGACTTGACACAGGACAGTGGCACTTCATGAAAGCAGTGAACAATTGGTAGCAAAGGAGTAGGTCAAGACAAGAAAACACAATAGGGAGAATGGGGAGAATAAAGGGAGGAGAAGAGGGAGACCATGAGAAAGGCTGATTGGAGGGCAGCAGGTATGCACTAGGATATCAGTGATCACAGAAAAGATGTATTTAAAAATTGGAAGAAGTACAGGAAGGGAGTGATAAAGGGGAATAACATTTCAGAATGAAAGGTGTTGCATGGAGAAAGTTGGCAAGCTGCTTGACATGCCAAGGAGGTGAGTCAAACACATGGATTCAAAACTGTGGAAAGCAGCAGAATGGAGAGAAGAGGATGGCAGGGAGAGAGCAGGGAGTGAGCTAAAGTAATATGTGGAGAGAGAAGGGGGTACAGTGTGAGAGGTGCCTGTCAGGGACATAGTGTGTCTTGAGTCTGAGCCAAGGGACAGATAGGTCAGCAGAACACCCAGAGAGCACTTTACTACTGTGACCGTACATTGTGATAAAATGTGTGATAAAGAAGTTTCACAAACTCACACATTCTGCCACAAGGAAGAACACAGTAATACAGTCCTCTCTGAAATGTGTGAGTGACACTGTAGATAACTAAGCTACAGTACCACCACTACTGAAAATTTCAAACCCATGGGTAGAGTTACTTCTCATAGGTATGCAGCTCCAATGTTGAAAATAATTAATGGTTTTAAATATTAACAGGAAAGTAAATAAAACTGGTTGCATTGCACTGAATAAATATTGTGTACTTTGTAACATATTTGCATTTCTTTTAAGTTCTTGTGTTTGTTTATTTGGTAATCTCTGGGCAAAAGTGTTATGAGGGTTCAAGTTCCATTTGGTTGTATTGTACCCTAAAAGACATTATGAACTAACCTTGTCTTGCTACTTTCCTTGAGGGACCAATACTTGAGGTGCGGAATGTGATGCTTGACCAACTGGTTATGATTACTGTATATTTGTAATATAAAATATTCTTATATAAGACATCCTGTGCTTCCATGGTTGCCACCCCATGGTTTCAGTGAAGCTACAGGATATGTAAATTGACCAGGAACTATTTAATTAACTGACTTCCTTCAGAATGGCATTTTATTACCTTTTATGACATGCCTAAGCTTTTTTGAAGTGGAAATAAAATGTGACTTTATGACTTCAGAAACAGGACATCATTAGTCTGATTCCTGCTGTTTTTATAACACATTGGTGCCACTGTGGGATAGCTAAGTTCAAAGGAAACATGTGTAATTAAGGTGTTATATGTAGGAAATGTCTGTTTTCTTCTGATGGCACCTTATTTAAAATACCTTGTGATAGAAAATAATTGTTTGTAATTTTATATTCTAAAAGGAGAAGCTAGATGACTCACAGTTTGGTGTGGAGAAACAAAATTTAAACTGATACTTGTGTCTGAAATGTTGTCATATCATCTTGGGACTCTAAAGAGACACAGCCCTTGGTCTAACTTTAAAATGCACTTCCAGAGGTAAGACCTTACATGTTAAAAATCTAAATGTACTGTGGTAGGAGTTTTGCTTTGTAATTCTCCTTGTTCTTGTATGTGATTGTGAGCTCTTTGATATATTGTTCTGTGTTTAAATTTTCATTTTTTATCATCTTTTAATAAAGTACCTTTTCTTTGAAAGACTGTCTGGGTGTCCGCAAGTTCTTTTGCATGTGACGATAGGGGTTAAGATTGATAAAACAGTTTAACAGCTTGATGGTGTTACTAAGCTTGGAAAAAGGTAAGAATATACCTAAGGTCTCTTATAGAGTTAAAAGGGTTCATTTTGAAGCCTGGCTGGGTGCCCCAGTGAAAGATTGTACCGCAATCCTCGAAGAGGGTACATATCTGAGCCTGTTCATTGGGTATGCTAGTATAAGGTTCACAGTTTGAATCCCCTGGAACTTGAGACTAAAGGTGATTTGACCCTAAAGCAGACAGGTGGTTTACCTTGTCTGCTACCTGTTCACACTATTGTGATCTGAGGTTGGCACTGTGGAAGCAGAGGGCCTTACCCGCAGAGTGCATTTGTGACAGATTTGATTGGCAGTGGTTTGAAAAATTTGGTAACAAAAGCTTTAACTGTTCAGTGTGTCAGCCTACTATTGTACAGCTCACTTGCAAAAGAAGGCAGTGATTTCTTTTTAAAGGAAACCGAACTATATAATTTTGCTTACAGTTAAAGTTTCTACCTGTTTTATTTATTTTTCAAAGTGCAAGTTAGAGTAGCCTTAGTTAGGAAAGAAGATGGCTTCCAACTACAGTGGGTACACTGCAGACTGTTTGAGGCATTTGCACCAGGACAGAGGAATCCAGTATGAGGGGAAGTCAACAAGCAGAACCTCATAGATGCCCTGATGGCAGATGATGCCCAGAGCATCGAGTCACAGACTGTGACTGTAAAGCACAAAACCTTGGGCATGGAGGAGCCACTGCATTGTCCAGACCCAGTGAGGAGGACAGCATTGCCAGTGCAAGCCAAGGGACACAGCTGCAGGGAAGGTCACCAGCATTCTGGAGCCAGAAGCAATCAGACTGCAGACTGAGTTGTGCAGAATGGAGCTGGAGTTACAGAGGAGTCTGAACAAGAACAGTGAGAGGCAGAGCAAGAATGGTGAGAAGCAGAACCTGAACAGTGAGAAGCAGACCGTGAAGAGCATGAGCATCAGAGGCAACATGAACTGGAGAAGCTACTACTCCAACCGCCAGCACCAGAGCAGGTAAGTGGCATGAGTTTAACTACAGAACTGAGTTACAAATTAAATTACAAATTGATAGCTGAATTTAAAGAGGGGAGGATATGGATGCCTTTTTAAATCGTTTGAAAAAGTTTTGATTCAGGTAACAATTCCTAAAGGGTCCTAGAGCTTCCAGTTATCCGCTACTTACTGGGAAAGCTCAGGATGCATTAGATCAAATGGGCAATGAGGACAGTAATGATTACAGCAAACTTAAAGCTGCACTTTTAAAAAAAGTTTAATTTAACTGCAGAAGCATACAGAACTAAATTCTGTAAGCTCAGGAGAGGCCCTGATATGAGCTACGAGGAGCTAGCCAAGAAACAACGTAAGTTTTAAAACGTTGGTGGGAAGGAATTGAAGCAAACTATGTAGATAAAATTGAAAATGCTATATTGTTAGAGCATTTTGGGGGCATGCCCAGCACATCTGAAAACCTTGCTGAGGACCGAGATCCCAAAACAGTACAAGAGCTGCTGAACCTTGGACCACTATGCCAAGAGCAGACCTGCTCTGAGAGTGAATGGGGAGGATGTGGCAGCAGAAAAGGAAAAGTGCACCTTCAGGGCAGCTAAAACCCTCACTGCCTTCACTGAAACCAGTTAGCCCAAGGCCTCAAAGAAAAGATTTTTCTGGGAAAAGAAACAAATGTTGAGTTTGCAAAGAAACTGGGCACATTGCCAGACAGTGTCCCAAAAGGATGAGCAATACACAGAATGGGGCTAGAAAAGAAGTGGGTTGTTTGTGTGTCCCTGGAAGCATGCCTGTGAACATGAGGGACACATGCACTCAGTCACTGTGAATGGTGTACAGACACAAGGGTTAAGAGACACAGGGGCATCCCTGACACTGGTGAAAGAGGATCAGGTAGAGCCTGGTCAGCTTATACCCAATAAATGTGTAACTGTACAAGGGTTTACTGGTGAAAAGAAAACATTGCTACTCACTAGAGTTCTCCTAGACTGGGGTGAAATAGGGGGACTGTGCAACAGGTGGCTGTAGCCAAAACTTTGGCAGTTGACCTAATCCTTGACAACAATCTCAAACAGGGAATGGTGTTGCAGTTACCCATAACCAAGCAGCAAGGGAAAGTTGTAGTTCCTGGACCCCATAGAAGCCACTGTAGAAACCACTAGGAGGCTGGTTCCCCAGTCTCTGTCTTCTGATAGGGAGACTAATGAAAAGGGATAGAAAGGTCTCCAGTAGCAGTTAACCACACAGCTATGGAGGATTATTCCAAAGAAGGAGGGTGACCCATTGTCAGAGGGTTAGGGATGACAGTGATCCTGAGTGCCCTGATGCTAGTGCTAGGGACCCTAGTTTAGAGACTGAAGGGACCTGTCCCATGCCTTGGGAATGTGTAAGAAGTTTGCAGATGCTCAGAAAAGTGACCCTAGTCTAGGAAGCTGAGGGCTTGGGTAGACTCTATTGGAATACAAGGAGGTGATGGAAAACATAAGGTTTATTGGGAAAATGTACTGATGTATACTCAGGATGCTAAAACAGAGGGAGGGATGATAGGCAGGCAGCTTGTCGTTCCCCAGAGGTATCGTGAGCAGTTGCTCAAGATTGCACACAATATTCCTTGTCTGGTCATCTGGGAATCACACGACTATGCAGCAGTTGGCCCAGAATTTCTATTGGCTCAACTTCACCCAGTAGGTGAAGGAGAATTGCAGATCTTGTCACCAGTTCCAAGAAATAGGGAAGGCAGGTAAGAAAACCTAAGTCACCCTAATTCCATTGCCCATAGTGGAAAGCCATTCCAGAGGGTGGGAATGGATATTGTGGGCATTTAAATACTGCCAGCTCCTCCAGGAAGAGGTCATCCTGACTGTGGTGGATTATGCCAGCCGGTATCCAGAGGCAGTTGCCCTATCCTCACTGAGGACAGACAAAGTGGCAGATGCCTTACTTGGGATTTTCTCCCACATTGGGTTTCCACAGGAGGTTATCACTGATCGAGGGTGTTCCTTCATGTCTGACCTGATGAAATGTTTGTGGGAGAAGTGTGGGTGGTGCAGAGACTCACAACACCTTATAACCCACAAGCCAAATGGGCTTGTGGAAAGATTTAACAGTACCCTGAAGTCAGTGCTCCACACATTTGCTGAAGATCATGGGAGGGCCTAGGAGAAATACCTTCCCCACCTGTTGTCTGCATACAGGAGGTGCCCCAAGAGTCAACAGGATTTTCCACCTTCGAGCTCTTATATGGATGCTGGGTACATGAGCCCCTAGACTTGATCTTGGAGGACTGGGAGGGCAAGCACACCACCCAGTGAACTCCCATGGTGGATTATGTCCATAGGTTTAGGGAAAGGCTGAAGGAGCTTAAGGGGATAGCTCAGAGCAACCTGGCAGCTGCCCAACAGAAATTAAAGTGTGGTATGACCGCAGAGCCAGAGCTCGCTCATACATGGTGGGTCAGGAAGTCATGGTTCTTATCCCAGTCTGGAAAGACAAGCTATAGGCTGAATGGGCAGGACCATACAAAGCAGTTAGAATGGTAAATTATGTGAATTATATCATAGAGTTATCTGACAGAAGACATACAGAAAGAATGTACCATGTCAGTATGATGAAGCCATATGCTAACAGAGCTGACATAGTGTTTGCATCATGTAGTCCTGGGGATGGAACAGACAAAGGAGACCCCTTCTGGCCTTTCTGGAAGAAAACAAGTGGGAGTCCTCTGTGGAGGCAGTTAAATTGTCATCCCAGCTGGCGACAGGCAAGATCCAGGAAGTAAGGGAGGTTTTAACAGACTTTGCCCCACTGTTTAGCACGAAGACTGGACTACCCCCTTAGCAACTCACAATGTGGAGACAGGGACACAGACACCCATATGGTGGACAGCATATCAGTTGTCAGAGGCTGTCCAAAAGGACATTAGGAGGGAGGTGGAGGAAATGCTGCATTTAGGGTAATCCAGAGATCCGACAGCCCCTGGGCCTCACTCATTGCCCTTGTGCCCAAGCCAGATGGCTCTACTCATTTCTATGTGGACCATCATGGACTGTATGCAGTCACAAAGTCAGATGCCCACCTGATGCCCCAGATGGATGAACTCCTGGAAAAGCTGGAGGGACTTCCTACCTTATGACTATTGACCTGAAAAGGAGGTATTGGCAGGTAGCGTTAACTGACAGAGCTAGGAAGAGGTTGGCCTTCATCATCGGATAGCTTATTTGAATTCATAGTAATGCCTTTGGGAACTTAAGAACGCCCGGCCACTTTCCAGAAGTTGGTGAACCAGGTGTTAAATGGTGCTGAGGAGTATGCCATGGTGTACTTGGATGACATTGCCATCTTTAGTGCCAGCTGGAAGAATACCTGTCCCACCTTACAGAAGTGCTGGGCAGGATACAAGGGCCAGGCTCACTGTCAAAGCTGAGAAGAGTCAGGTGGCCATGGCTGAGGTAGTATAGCTTGGGCATGTTGTAGGCCCAGGACAGTTCCATCCTAACCAAGTAAAATAGAGGTGATCAAGGCATGCCCAGACAAGAAACACAGAAGCAGGTCAGGGGTTTTCTAGGGCAGCAGGGTACTATAGGAAATTTGAACCCAGTTACAGTGCCCTGGTTGCTCCTCTGTCTGCTCTGGTAAAGAAAAAGATACCTAAGAAAATTACCTGGGAGCCAGCCTGTGAAAAAGCTTTTACCAGACTAAAAGAAGGCACTGTGCAGTGCTCCTGTGTTGACAAGTCCTGACTATAGCAGACCCTTTATAGTCCAGACTGACACCTCAGACTTGGGTATCGGGCAGTACTGAGTCGGATATCCAACCAAGGAAAGATCACCCTGTTGTGTACCTCAGTAAAAAGTTACTTCCCAGGGAGCAGGCATACTCTACTGTGGTAAAGAGTGTCTTGCCATAGTGTAGGCCCTAAAGAAGTTAGAGCCATACTTATATGGGCAGTATTTTGAGGTACAAACTGACCACAACCCCGTGGTTTGGCTGACATAAATGGGAAAACTAATGGTGAACTTTTAAGATGGAGTCTTGCCTTGCAAGGGTATGACATGATGATCTTACACCGGGCTGGAGTGACCAATCAGAATGCATATGGCTTGTCACGCCTATATAAGGAGTGAACTTACTTAGGAAACTCATCCCATGCAGGGGACAGAGCCCCAAATTCAGGCTAGGTGGGGAGGATTTTGACACTTGGACAGCTAGTTATGATTATTGTAAGATATTTGTAATATAAAAATATAATATGTGATTGTCTCACATAAGACAGCCTGATGCTTCCATGGTGCCCCCAATAAAATGTGACTTTATGACTTTAGAAACAGGACATCATTAGGCTGATTCCTGTTGTTTTTTTTAACACATTGGTGCCAGTGTGGGATTGCTAAATTCAAATGAAACATGTTTAATTAAGGAGTTATATATAGGAAATGTTTTTTCTTCTGGTGGCACCTTGTTTAAAATACTCCTGATAGGAAATAATTTTTTGTAATTTTATATTCTAAAAGGAGGAGCTAGATGACACACAGAAGGGTGTGGAGACACAGAGTTAAAATGATACTTGTGTCTGAAATCTCAGGACTCTAGAGACACAAATCTCTAATCTATCTTTAAACGATTTCCAGAGGTTAATACTGTAGAGAGCAAAAATCTAAATGTATTGTGGTAGGAGTTTTGCTTTGTAATTTTCCCTTGTTCTTTAATGTGATTGTGAGCTCTTTGATATATTGTTCTGTGTTTACATTTTCATATTTTTATCATCTTTTAGTAAAGTACATTTTCTTTGGATGAATGCCTGGTGTCTGCCAGTTCTTTTGCATGTAATGTATGGGGGGTTAAGACTGACAAAACTGTTCAACAGCTTGATGGCATTACTTAACTTGGAAAAAGGTAAGCATATACCTAAGGTCTCTTATAGTCTTCAAAGGGTTCAATTTGGAAGCCTGGTTGGTGCCACTGGTGAAAGATTGTACCGCAATCCTCAAGAGGGTATGTATCTGAGTTTGTTCATTGGGTATGCTAGCATAAGGTTCACAGTTTGAATCCCCACAGAAATTGAGACTAATGGTTATTCAGACCCAAAGCAGACAGGAGGGTTACCCTGTCTGTTACCTGTTCATGCTATTGCGTCTGAGGTTTACACTGTGGGAGCAGAGGGCCTGACCTGCGGAGTGCGTTTATGACATGGAGTACCAGCTAATATTACCTCACACCATGGCGGGACATAGAAACATGGAAGAATAGAATCTGATGACAGACAAGGACTGCTTGGCCCACCTAGTCTGCCCATTTCCCTATCTAATGGATAAGCTTCAGATCCTAGTTAACCAACAGCCTGCTTCCTCCTACCTTCCACTAGAATTGCCATGTGTCTGTCCCATACATTCTTGAATTCCCCACTGTTTTAGACTCCATGACCTCCTCAGGAAGGCTGTTCTGTGCATCCACAACCCTCTCCATGAAAAATACTTCCTCACATTATCTCTGAGCCGTCCCCTCTATCTTCAAATTGTGCTCCCTTGTTCTTGCACATCTCTTTTCTGAAAGATGCTACCTCTTGGACCATGTTGATTCCCTTGAGGTACTTAAAAGTTTCTATCATGTCCCCCTCTCCCTCCTTTCCTTGAGGGTATACATATTAAACTCGTAGTCTCTCTACTATGTCTTCTGGTGCAGACCCTGCACCATTTTGGTTGCACTCTTCTGGACAGCCTCCACCCTGTCTATGTCTCTGCAGAGATGGGGTCTCCAGAACTGGTGCAGTACTCTAGATGGGGTCTCACCAACTGTCTGTACAGAGGGATAACAACTTCCTGTTTTCTACTGGTGATGCCTCTCCCTATGAATCCCAGTATCCCACCAGCCCTCCTTACTGCCTTCTCACATTGCTTGCCCACCTTTAGGTCATCTGATATAACTACCCTTGTCTCTTTCCATTTTGTTGTTGTCAGTATCTATCTATTTATTTATGACATTTTGATAATCAGGTGAGCCCTCTAAGACCAGCATTCCCTTTTTCAGGGGCAACCTGGACTTTATTTATTTAGTTTTTGTTGGCGGGTAAGTGTACTAGACAAATTCTATCTATTTTCAGGCACAACCTGGGGAAAGCAATACAGATGAATACCGACTGACCTTGAACCAGATTAAGCTATTGGTGGTATTTTTAGTGAATGGAGGAAATTTGGCCTGGACATCAGGGCGGAGAAATTCCCCTACTAAGCTGTAGGAAGAACCCTTGTTGGTCTCAGCCAAGATGGCCAACATCCAGGAGGAAGGTATGGATGGAGGTGGAGGAGGAGCTGGAGAATTTACTGAACCCTCAGAATCTTGTACTGTACACAATGAAACTGTGGAACCTCATACTTCTGTTGTTCATGATAGAATTGAAGATGGGCAGAATCTAGTGGAAGGCATTGTGGAAAGTATATTACAAGGGTATGCTCCAGAAGAACACCTTGATGCAAATAGACAGAATTCTCTACTGGACTATGCTACCCTTTCTGAGGAACATTTGTGGTATGTGTTTCAGGTGCATAAACCATTTTTAACTCAGTTTGTTCATGACGCTGCAAAAGATATTCCTGATGCTTCATTTTCTTATCACCTTATACAAGTAACATTGATCTGAATAATTCCAATCTTCCTGTGGAAAATAGTACTCAGCCTCCCTCCTCTTTACACCTCAGAGACACTAATTGTTTTGATAGCACTAATGGCTTTACCCGGACTCCTGAATCTGCCTTTACAAGCAGCCGGGTGGCAGCGACTAAAAGAGGGAGCTCCTTGGACTTCCCAAGACCTGTAAACGCGGAAGAGATAATTAAAACTGTCAAATGTCAGGATCCCCACAAAATGCAAAATATTGAAATGGAGCAGTGCTCAGAGACTGCACAACCTGGAGCAAACATGGACACCTCCACCAATGGACAATTCAGACACTAGCCGGCGCAGTTGGCTCTACACCAATCCATGGGCCCCAACAGTATGCATACTCAGTCAAGCAGCTCCTCTGCAGAAGATGAACAAACACCTTCACACTTCTGCTTTACACCCAGGAACTTCACAAAAACTAACCTCAGGATAACGCTTTAAACTTAGTGATTTATTTCAGGCAGTGGGTGCACCTGCACAGCGTAGAAATGCAGTCCTCATGAAATATCTCGGGACCTGAACTCTGCACCATCCCAATGGACTGTTCTACATTCAATGTTAAAATATTGTT
The DNA here is from genome assembly GCA_016271365.2 of Neoceratodus forsteri. NCBI lineage: Eukaryota > Metazoa > Chordata > Ceratodontiformes > Ceratodontidae > Neoceratodus > Neoceratodus forsteri. Next base: position 490,101,187 of record CM028132.1, on the reverse strand, counting down.
TGGGGATAAGCCCTCTAAATTGTTTGTATGGGGAAGCCATACATAACATCAGTTGTAAAAATGTTTATACATTAGAGCAATTTTGGACTAAATATGAAATTGTTAAAACATCTCCACTTTGGGCTTCCTTTCTGCTCATCCCACTCACAAAACCTCTAGCTAAGATGATCACTTTACTATTTAGAAGTGAGGTGAACATTGCAGATGTTTAATACTGACCAAACAAAGGTGCAATATCTTAGACACCCCTAGAACTATATTAGATGAAGAAATGGTCTGGACTGGAGGGTGGAAAGTTAAGATACAGCTTCGACAAACAGACAGGGCATAGCACATCTACCTGGTAGCTTTTATATTGGGAGAGACAGGGATTATGTTTTATCCTGGTCAGCCTTGTACTTGCTACAAATGTGTCTCTAGAACACACTTGAGCTACACTTGTGACAAACCACGGTGTACGCTTGTGCTTGGCCTATGGTCATGTCAGTTTAGGCTGCCCCACTCCTCAGAAGCGTAATCTGTGTGATGAGCAAGGACTCACTTATCAATCTTGTCTATGGACAGACCATAATAGATTAGACCAAGCCCCCTTAGACCAAATGCAGTTGATAACAGGCTCCCAAGTTCAGGCTCAAAGTAGGAAAGAGCCAATTTAGGGGCGGACCCCCATCCCCAGACATATCAACTGCCAATTCTGTTGAGCCTCCCTTCGGCAGCACCAGGCCCCTCTATCTCCACAACAGTAACCCCTCACAACCTGAGAATGTTCCAATAAATCTCACCACAGAGCAGATTAGCTCAGCTGCTCCCATAACAGACATTCAGAGTCAGAAACAGATGCCCCTCCCACCCCTCAAAAGGATAAAATCATTACACCAGTCCCCCATCTAAGAAGAATAGGGGAAGAAAAAGCTTGCTGTTTCAACTCCTAGACATTCCATTCTCACCAGGAATAGATTTCAGGCCTTAACAAAGAAGCTACAGTGGGAGACTCTGGGGAGAACGATGCAGATTCTGATTCCTTACGGAATCTTCTTCCAAGATGGACTGGTCTTCCGATCTGAGACAGGAATCCTGTCATCACACAGAAATACAAAAGGATTACCCCATAGGTAGGAAAACATGACTGGCTAATCATCTCTTTTTTCTCCTAAGGCTGCATCTTGCAAGCTATGCTGTCTTTCACTTAACGTATGCAGCGTTAAGTCTCTTCGGAAATAGCTCACTGCATTCCAGTATTTAAATGACTTGCCACATGAAATTTATTTTCTACAAGATACCAGGTTAAAAACCCAGCAGGAAATTTTCATGTATCCAAGAAATGGACTAGGGGCCATCTAATTGGACTCAGGGAGAAGACCTATGTGATGGGTTGGGCATTTTATTCGGCAATTACTCTTTCAAGCATCCAAAATTGTAGATATTCTCCGGGATGAGTCATGATGATAGATTATACTTGTCACTCTTGGAATTTAAGATTAATTAACATATATGCCCCATAAAGCATAGCATCCAGGTCTGCTCTTTTCAAACTGTTGATCCTTATTTATACACTTCTAGTCACATTCTCTTCGGGGATTTTAACTGTGGACTGACACGTGCTGATAGAGGGGGCAAACTAAAACACTTTTGGGGATATGGCTGCCCTAAATAAAATAACTCACACAGCTCAGCTTAAGGATGGATATTGTGAGGTTCAAAAACAGGTGCTAAAACCTACTAAAGAGAGAAATATGCACTAGGATTGACTATATTTTTCTGTCTAAAAATATCCAGGTATTGCAGGCTGTGGTGCACCCCTGCAAGACTTCAAACCACCTGGCAGTCTCCTTGACTTGTACCTCAGCAACTAGTTCCCTCCTCCCGGTCTGGTTCCCGATGGAAGTTAAACTGCACTCTTCTGACTGAAACAATAATCTCCAAGATGGCCTTAAATTTTATATGCTAGGGTGTCTGTCATTGATGCTTATGATTCCTCCCTTTCTTGGTGGGCAAATACAAAATTGATTTCTTCAGAAATTGAGACATAAAACCTTGACAGACTACCTAAAATACTCTAAACGAAGGCAAAATCTGTTAAGTTTACTCTATCTCTCCTTTGAAACCTAAAGGGATGTTTCTCAACAGATTACAACTCTCAAGGCAGAAATAGAAACCTACCAATAAGATAGAGCCTTGTCTCTGAAACATGAAGCGCAATGTGGCACCCATGGTACTAAACCCTCATTAGACATTTTTAAAGTTGCTCAGACAGGGCACGTACTACCCTTATGGAACAAATCAGAGATCCAGTCACGAAGACATTACACTCCTCCTTACCACAAATAAAAAGCAAGTTCAAATTCACCTGGAAAGACTTTTAGGTTCAGTTACTGTAGTTGATGCAAACCCTGATTTTTTGATAGGCTAGCAGTCCCACAGGTTGACCAGGTACAATTAGACTCCTTACTCACTCCAATTTCTGTGGAAGAAACCAAGTCAGCCATACTACATCAAAAGAAACAAACCTCCCTGGGGCAGATGATCTCCCAGCAGAGCTGTACCAACATTTTATTACTGTCCCTCCCATTAACAATAGTCTTTAATGACATTCTGAGGTTCTGCTTGACACCTCATAGCTTTTCTGATGCAATAATGATTTTGCTGTTCAAAAAGGAGATAAAACTGACATCCGTAACTGAGGCCCCTCAGTCTACTAAATGTAGACTACAAGATATTTGCATCCATCCTATTAAATAGACTTCTACCTATAGCCTCCCAAGTAATCTCCCAATACAGTCTTGAGGAGTCCCTAATAGGACTTTACAACATAATTTATCCTTTTTAGGATTTTATTGCCAATAGCACTAGTTCTCATCCATCCTTGTCAATTGCTCTTGACCAGGAGAAGGCATTCGACAGGGTGGGTCATAAATATTTATTTATGGTTTTGCAATATTATCATATACCATCAACATTTATTTCATGGATAGAGATTTTGTATAATACTGCCTGAATAACATCAGATATTAATGGCTCCCTGGGATGGCATTTTGGGTTGAAAAGTGTTAGACAAGGGTGACACTCAGCCCCTTTGTATGTATTTCAATTAGACCCTTTACTAAGAACTTTATTACTGCACCCATCTATCCCTAAAATTCCCTCCCCATACAACCTTCTACCCAGTTAATTATAGCTTATGCAGATGTCTTAGTTATTTGCACTATCCCTTCAGCTGTATCCCTGATTTTATAAACACTATTGCTAGGTTTGAAGCACTTTCAGGTTCAGAACTGAATTATACTAAAAGCTCTGCTATCTACACTCCCACGTCAGCTACTCTGTCACCCATAGCGGATTTAGCAGGTATTCCCATAACAACCTAACCTATTAAAATATTGGGAATAAAGTTTGGTGGCACTGATGATGCTTGTAGTAATTGGACCATAGCCATTGAAAAGGCCTTAAGACTGGTTAATTTCTGGAAAGGAAAAACAATACTTAAGAAACAAAGGGTAATGCTATTAAAAACATTAGTGCTTCCTATATTTTTACATGTAGCAACTATCTACCTCTTCCTTTTTCATTGGAAGCCAAAGTTTCTTAGTTTTTATTCAGGATTGTTTAGGAGCTGACTAAAACTCAGTAAAAGGGTATTTACCTCACCCAGATTATGGCTTTAGTGGTGTACATATGATTCATCCGGTCTTTTACTTTTATAGTTTATTCTTTAAACACACTTTGGTACAAGCTTTTACTCTCTCCTTTAATCTGGTATTCTATACTGAAATATTCAATAGGCTTGCTATGTACTACATGGCAGTCTACCCTCTTGAGAGCCCCAGAAACTTTAGGAGATATAAAGTACCAAACTATTTAATACCTGCATTTCAAAAACTAAGTGGTGGAATATAAAACTGCATGCCATACAGTCGCTCACTAGAAAACAGCTGTACCACAATATTATGAATACATACTTTTCAGAAACACCAGTTCTACTGAACATAAAAGGAGAATGTTTGAACAATAACAGGGTCTTTTTCAGCTCACTGACCGATGAATACCATCGAAAGTTTGGGATGTTACTTCGTTGTCCTGCCATGGGAGGCTCGGGGTCCGGGGAACTTGAAGGATAAAACACTAGATGAAAGAATGTGCCTTCGTATACATGCTTAAACATGGTAGAGACAATGCACCATTTTTTCTTGAATGCCCTTATAGTGTTTCTCTTTGGGTCATGCTTTTGCACAAATGGAAAAACCATAACTTATGATATTTTGGTTTATGGTAACTTTACCCCAAACCTAGCTCAGTATCATCCCAGTACTCTCGACTGTCATTTGCTTTCTGCAGATACTACTTATGGCAAGCTAGATGAGCCTGTTTGTTGCAACAAAAAGTTTATATGAATATTCAAGTCAAAATCAAATAATGCAAAATATGCAGGCTGTATTTTTCTGAGAAAAAGAATGTCTTCTTCTGAGCATGCCAAATATTGGAAGAATTGGATTGGATAATGACAGATATAGAGTGACTTTGAATAGAGCCATTTGGATATAATTTATTAAGGAATCATGTATAACCTTTTATATTACCCAAGTTTTGCCATATGGGTTATGGTATATTAAAATGGATTCCTCTTGTTTTTACTATTGAGGTTATACTTAAATTATCTTTTCTGGAAGTATGCTACACTCAGTTTTCTTGAAAGTAGGATATTAATACTTGTTTAAGTCCTGGGATTTTTTTCTTTCTGCAAGCTTCCAGATGGGGAAACAGGTTTCTTTTTTAAGCATTTATTTTGTTTTAAAGTATGATGTAATACATTTTTGTTTATGTACTCTCCTTATGATTTTGTATGAATACTTATTGTTTGGACGTGCATACTATGTTACATTTCAATAAAAGAATTCCCATATTCACAGGCAGGGGAACATAACATCCTGGGTCTCAGACCAAGATGGTGTCTGCTATGCTATTTGTGGGGAACACATCAGGAATGGCAAGCTTGGGTATGCAACCCAACCTAAGATATCCAACAGTAACTGTGGATGGCTCACCTGGTCTTGATGCACCCATTGGATGTGATAAGATGGAGGGATGAATAAATAAGATAGATTTACAACCTGGTCTCAGTTGGGATGAAGTAGTCACTTTAGAAAGTAGACAAGATGAATCCTGGTTGGCCTGAAAAGACTTGACTCGCAGTGGGTTGGGAATGAGATTCCACAAATGGCCAGTGGGTCTAGGGGCCTCTCCTATGTGATCCTTGAGGCTGAGGAGGTTAGGCAGGCTGAGGTTCCAGAGGCTCCACATCATGGAGACACCCCTCCACCTCTGGAAGTCCCAGAAGAATTGTTAACTCAAAATCTGATTTTAAATTTGCCAGGACCATCGACAATATTGCTGCAGAATAACCCATACCTGAAACTCCCTCCTGTCACTAGGCCCCAAGCAAAAATAAACAAAATGTCATATTCTGCAGTTACTTCCAGGACCATCAGTAAACCTAAGGGATTGCCCCATGAGGCTCCATGCAACCTGCTAAATGGCATAATGCTGTTAGACTGCTATCTTGGAGGCCTGACAGAAGCTCCTGACAGGATTTATGTAGCTAGAAGATTACTGAAAGATTCTCTGAATTTTTTGTAAATGAAAACATGCATTAATTCATGTGTATGGGGAAATGACATTTGATGTCAGTTTCAAGACACAGCAAGGTTTGGAACACTTCTGGTTGAAGTACCATAGATTACATAAGACCCCATTATGGATTCCCTTTTCTGTTTTGCCCCTATCTAGATCTACCCAGAAGACAATAACTGTCTTATTTAGAAGTGAGGGAGTCAGTATGAATGACCTGACACACTGGCTTAAAGCACAGTATACTGTACTCTAGGATCCTGAAGCCATTTTTGAATCTGAACAGTTGTGGACTGGAGGGTGGAGGGTGCTGAGTCATGCTCAAAATGATGGACACAGGTCTGGCTCATCTCCCAGTAGTTTCTTTTTGGATAGGGATAGAGGGACCTTTTATTCTGGGCAGCAAAAGCATGCTATTGTTGTGGGTCAGTAGAACATTTAAGTAGTGCATGTGACCAGATAAAATGCACAGTCTATGGGAAACTGGAGCATGCAGGTTTTCACTGTGTTGAACAAGAGAGATGTAACCTATGTGATGCACTTGTACAATTTTCAATCTTGCCAATGGGCTCGCACAATGTGCCTGAGTTGGCTGATGGCACTGAACAGTGGTTATATATAACTTTAGCACAGAAACAGAGAATCTTTGCCCAGAAGGATCAAGGGGAGGGGCAAAGAAGGTGGCTTGGCTGAACAGAGATGGGAGGAAATTACTATCCCCGATACATATGTATTAAACATCCCATGGTTTTGAACCAGACTCCACTGCTAGATCATTCAAGTGATCCCTACCCCCGTGCCTTGACCAGTAAAGCGATCGAGGATGGAGCCAGGATTCTAGTTGAAGAAACTCCATGGACAGGAGAACCTGGCAGTATGAGGGGACCTCTCACTATAGTGCCATCTCTTTATGACCCACAGCTAGCAGATAAACCTAGCATGGAAATGATGGAGCCGCCCCTCCACCTCAACAGACAGGATCACAATTTACTACTCCTCGGTGACTCATAGTAGAATGATTGCTGGACTCACAGACATAACCTGTGGCAGTCCTTCTCTTGAATAAATATGAACTATTACAGTCCACTGGGTTGTTTTCAGATGATTCAGACTCCTCATCCTTGCAGTCCTCTATACCAGACCAAACTACTGATACAGAGGCACCACTGGAAAGAACTGGAGCCCAGAAAAGAAAAGCAAAGACCAAACATAAGGAGTCAGCCATTCACAAGGGTAGATTAAAGTGATAATGGCACTGTTTCACTTCTTTTCTGAACGTCAAACATAGGACGTGTCTTCCATACTATCAATGTATCAATGTAAACAGTATTAAGAATCCAGCTAAATGAGATTTCGTTTTTCTTACCTATTATTGTCTGCTGCAGGCATTATATTCTTACAAGATGTTAGATTCCACACATTGTCTAAAGTAATGCAAGCCATTAGGGCATGGTACCCAACTCCATCCTTTGATCAATAGGCCAGGAAGTAGCTTCAGGTGTGGGAATTTTATTCTGATCTGTGAAATAGCATTATTGAAATTATATGATGTGGTTCCTGAATGGGTTCTTATCCTAGATGTTAAATTTCAACATGTTTTCTATAGATTAATTATTATGCCCCTAAAACCAAAGTGCTTTGGGTTGAGATGTTAAAATTCTCCAGCCTTTTTACACACCTTGCAGTTTGTTATTTTTGGTGGTGATTTTAATTGCAGCTTATCTACAAAAGACAAAACACACACTTCTAAAACTGTTAAAATGTATTCTATTTCACTTTTTATCCTCCATGATAAAGGCAGCTAAACTTATTGATTCCTATTCATCATATACGGGCAACACATGCCAACCTTTTACAAAGGAAACCTAGCTACTAGGATTGACTTTTGTTTACATCTTATCAATTATTCTTTAGGAGTGTTGAAGTACAGATAGCAAAATTCTCAGATCATAGGATGGTGTCTGTTGAAATTGAAGACGTTAGTAATGTTCAGAAAGGAGCTGGTACCTGGAAAATGAGTACATCTGTATTAGAGGATATGAGTTTTAAACTTTTTGACTGAATTTGTGGTGGCTAGAAAATTGGTGTTTATTATGTATGAAAACGCAGTACAGTGGTTGCTAGATACTAAACAGGACCTGTTTTTTCTTGAAACAATATAGTAAGAATGTCAGCATGACCAAATATAAGGAATATTTAATGATTCAGAACCGCCTACAGAGATTATTTACACTGTCCATTACAACTAAACACAATTACACCCCACAGATGCAAATTTCTAAGGGAAAATTCAACAATTTCATATGGAAAATCCCAATCTATTTGACACCAACAACAGTTCAGTACACCAGCTTAGATTGATTCAGTGTGCCCTTTGAAGTATGTCACTCCAGTATTGGTCATAAAGAAATATTGTCCTTATATGATGATTGGGGTCAGATAGTACAGACTAAGGATAGGATTATGGTGGTAGTTACTGACTATATTGGGGAAAAGTTTAGTCCAGCCGCTTTTGATACTGTCTGAGCTGCTGAGTTATTATCCCACATTGATTTCCTGGTATTTCTTTACAGGATGGTGCAAATCTGGTTATGGAAATACTTCCAGCAGAAATCATAGAGGGCATCTGGACTTTGAAGACAAATATGGCCCCAGCCCAGATGGTTTGCCATCTGAGTTATGTAGGTTCTTAGCTCCATATTGGGGAAGAATTAACCCAAGTTTATAACTGTCTTTTAAAAAGTTCATCTCTGCCATTAAATTTAAATATGGGCTATCTAATATATCTTTTAAGAAATGGGATAAAAATGTCATGACAAACTGGAGACTGATAAGTTTACTAAACACTGATTTTAAATTGCTATCTAAAAATATTGGCAAAACACCTGATGTCAGTAGCCAAAGAGGTGATATTGGCCAGTCAGACATCCTTCATTCCTGGGTGATGTATCCAAAATAATCTGGTGTTGATCAGAGAAATATTTGAGAGAGGCCATTCAAATCTTTTAAATGGGTATGTACTATCCTTAGATCAAAAACAGGCCTTCATGCTGTTCATCATGATTTTTATGGCTAGTATTGGCTACATTTAAAATTCCAGGAGTCTTTATTCAGTGGTCTTTAACTGCTCTATAGAACTGCGATGGTATTTCCAATGGTAAATGGATGGCGTGGACCACTGGTTGGGGTTAAGTGAGGGTGAGACAAGGGTGCCCCAAACCCCATTTTGTATGTGTTTTTTTGATCCTTTGTTGCATATGTTACTGAACTCCCAAGTCCTTTCCCCTGTTGTTTCTTCCTTCACATTATAAGTAAACCCAGTTTGGGCTTATGCAGATGACATGTGTTTATTGATACGGGATGAAGCCTCCATACTGGCAGCCTTGCAGTTATGTTCCACTTTTGGAACAGTGACAGGAGCAAGTCTTAACCTACACAAATGTGTAGGACAGAGGTTAGGTCAGGATAGCCACACCAGGGGTAAATATCAGGAGACTTACTTTTCAGACAGGCCCAATTAAGATCTGGGGATCTGTTTTGGAATGAAACATTCAGACCTCTTTAACTGGGAGGAGAAACTGGAGATAACACAACAAAAGTGATTGGTTGGAATAGATGGAAAATGGGGAAAATAGTTTATTTCATTAAAACTTATCTGGTGCCTGTGTTTTGTTTATAAGTTATATTTTTCACCACCAAAAACTTTAGAAAAGAGACTACTGAGTATTTTTTCAAAGCAGTATGGGGCAGTCGGCTCAACCCTATTCAACAAAATAAGTTATATTTACCAATTAATCAGGGGTTTAAATATGATTAATCCATTATATTTTTCAATATATTTCTTTTATAGCTAATCTATGCCTACTTTTAATTCACATGGGTAAGGGATGGGAACCCTTGGGTTTATGAAACAATTCAGATATGGTTTTGGATGTGGGAAGAGGAAGGTTTAGGTGGTAAAACAGCTGTAAATAGCCCCTATATATTGGAGAGAGATGTTTACCAGACTAAGGCAATGGAAAGTGACAACTCTGGGATAATTTCTGGGCAGAGGAAACATGTATTTGGAGTTACTTGGTATAATATGTTAAGTACCATATAGTATCTGACCGCTGCCTGGAGGATAAGAAAATGAGTGTTAAGTTTTGTGAAATTCTAGGATTCCCCCTCAGATGTGGGATCTGCACTGGCTCTGCTACCAAGGTAAAATCAATGTAAAGGGAACCATAAGCACAAGCAGCTTTGTGACAGATATTGCAGTCGAGTGGAATGTATTACCCAGACTGAAACAGTAGAACACCTCTTTTTCACTGTTCTTTTATTACAGGATTTAGGTATATTTTGCTAATACATGGCAGGCCCTGACCTTTGCTTCCATATCCCTGGATAATTTAATATATGGTGAGGTATCCAGATCATGGCAAGCATGAGATGGTGAGACATTAGAAGTGATATTTACCATATGTAAGTGGCAAATATGAAATGCCCGATGTTTGTTTACCTCACAGCAAAAGCAGACCTTACACCTTGCAATTTTGGGGAAAATAACTAAAGATTTAAAATGATTTGTACTAATGAAAGACAAGCTTTGCAGGAAACTCTTTGGCTAACTATATGTTCCTATTACTTGAAGGACAACTGTAGCTGATATATACCAGTTGGACTTTTTTTCCTCCCAGCACAGTTATCTGAAGGACACTTTTCTTTTCCTTGAAGCAAGGTTGTATTAGAAGTGATCTATGTTTTCTTTTATCTATATATACAATTCTGTGTTAAGGTTTGACACTCTTTTCGTTAGGTATGCTTTTGAAGGTTTCATTAGCATGGTTCATATTTATTTATAGTTACCTTTAAGTTTTCTTTATTTTCCTTTTGGGATATATGGATATTTGATGTATGTGTATGGATTATGTTTGTTTCTAATAAAATTTCCTACTCTTTTTGAGAAGTACCATGGGATCTTTGACATCCACCTGAACTATCACCAGAACAGGCAGATGGGAACTCAGTTTAATGTCTCACTTGAAAGACAGCCCTCAGGAGTGCAGCACCCCCTCATGCTTCACTACAATCCAGTATTGGGATATTAACCCAAGTGCCTGATGGGGATAGAACCCAGAGCCTTCTGATCTCCCAGCCTCAGAGGCAAGTGCTACCGCTGAGCCACTGACACTGACTAATTAGTTACATACTGTGTAAATAAGAAGTTCATGACAATTCAGAAATACATAATACAGATGGGAATACCTCAAGGAAGTTTAGAAAACTAGAAAACAAACAAGACACCCTATGCACATAAAATTAGTTACAAACATCACACAATATATACTTTAGCAGCAGGATATGTGAGATTCATGTGCTACACAGCGAGTCATAAGTGCGTCTTTAACCTAGGATAGCAACCCCTATGGGTTCGCAATAGCAGCTGCAAAGACAGCGTTCCAAGATATAGACTTTAGCCCTACCTTGAACCCATCAATAAAGATGACTTTAGTTAAGTTATTTGGGAGGGAGTGCCAATGGTAGGGCCAGAGAAAGCAAAATACCTTTTTCCTAGGTATATCACCCCCAATTGTGTACTCTTCCACTGGGTTTTTGTTTTTGGGTGGGTACATTTTTCTCTATTGTTTGAATAGATCTGGATGGCATGGGCTTTGGGATGTAATAGTTGCTGTACCATACTAGTATGATCTGTATAACACAAAAATCATAAATATATAGTCATAATAAGGCCAGAGGTCAATGCTAGCATTTACTTGGAGTGGCCCCTGACCTTCATTATGAATACTGTATGTATTATTTATATTGCAAGATTTATTTTTAGCCAAGGCTGTGGTCAGAGGTCAGGGACTGTTTGGTTGCTGCTACATAGGGCTGTCTTTACTTTGCCTAGCCAGTAGCCATAATTTAACTTAAGGCATTGATCAACAACATAATTATGAATGGTGGTAGCATATTTTATCTCCTGAGTGGTCACTTCCCTTGTACTGTTTTTTTTAACAGCATATAAACCCTATGGGTGGGATATTCATAGCAGATGCACATGCTGCAACTGAGATGTGCCTGCAGTGGCGGAATTGTGCCAAAGAGTGATATTCAGCGGAGCCATTACGCGCACATTAAATCGCAGGCGCCAATCGCAACCCTAATGAATGTATGCACAAGTGCAGGGGTGTAGCCATGAATAAGCAGTGTAGTGCCATATTCAACAACAAGCAAACGGTGCAAGTGTGGAGCAACAGGGACATACGGAGAGCAAACTTGAGCCTATAAAAGAGGCAGCAAGCAAGGGATGGAGGCTTGCACCACAGGGGAGCAATAGAGAGGGAAAGCGAGTGGGCAGGCAGGATAGCAGGAGGGGTGCAAGACAGAGGCAGAGGCAGGTAGGAAGTGCAACAACTGTGGGACTGGGCATGTGACACTGATTGTGTCTGGTGCAGTGAGCAACTGTGTGAGTGCGTGTGAGACAGGTGCAGGGACAACATCAGCAGTGTGTGTCTGCAATACCTGGCATAGAAGGGGCAGCAAAAGTGTCTGGCTGGGTGGGAGGCGGAGGCCACAGCCGACAGGCCACCAGCTGGGAACACCAAACACAGGTGTGTGCCCATGCAGGGGCACATGCAGCGCACACAGCCAGTGGTGCCTGGGAGACAGCCACCCAGGGGGCAGGACAGCCCAGACCATGGCCAGTGCCATCTTCCAGATGGAGGCAGTAATGAGGAGTGTGAGGAGGCAGGAGGCAGAGTAGCGTGGCCATGCAAGGGTTCATCGGCAGTATGCTCGGAACAGGTGGTACCGTGCCGCACCACCTTTGAACAGTACAGTGATACAGAGATTGTGGCTGGTACCACCTGAACTGGGCAATTCTGAGGCAGCTCTGTGAGCTGTGCAGTGATGAGATGCAGGCACCCACAAGACGGAGCCATGTCTCGCTGGTGGAGACCAAGGTCACGGCGGCCATGTGCCTGCTCACCATGGGTACCTTCCAGAGACCAACAGGGGACACTGCAGGCATAACCAGTCAGCTGCATCATGGCTCCTCACACAATTCCTCAACACACTGCTGCCACATGCTGCAGAATACATCCATTTCTCCAGCACACAGGCAGAGCGTACAGCAACATGCAGGAGTTCCACAGGGTGACACGTATGCCTGGTGTACTAGGGGCCATCGACTGCACCCACATAGAGGTCCACACACCACCTGGCCTTGCAGGGGTAGCCTACATCAACAGGAAGGGCTACCCCAGAATCAACTGCCAGGTGGTGTGTGTGATGCCAGGGGCACATGATCAATGTCTGTGCCACACACTCTGGTGGAGCACACGATGCCTTTATCTGGCACCAGTCAGCACTGTGCCACAGGTTTGAGAGGGGACATCCACACCAGCCACCTAGTAAGTGAGTATGCTGTTGGAATGGGCAGCCTGGCACAACATGGCAGGGTGTGGGGGATGCTAGGCCAGGAGCATCAGAGAGTGTTGCCAGAAAGGCGGGGTGCAGCTACACAGACCATCATGTTAACCTCACATGTCAACACACAGGTGACAGCAGATACCCACTCTGGCCCTGGCTGCTCACCCCATACTGGCGCCTGCCGCCCCAGTGTAGGGAGCGATACAATGAGCTACACATGCCAGCACATGGAACATCATCGAGCATGTGTTTGGGCTGCTGAAGGCCTGGTTCTGTTGCCTGGATAGGTCTGGCAGTGCCCTAGCAGCACAACCCTCAAAGACCTGTGACCTATTCTTGGCCTGCTGTGTACTACACAACATGGCCACTGACCGTGGGATAGCTGTCGAGGTTGAAGAGGGAACAGCAGTGGGGACAATGTAGCCACCGGGCCAGGTGGTGGTGAGCAGCCCTCCCTGGGCTAAGGGAACCCCATCTGAACAGGATGGCTCAGCAGCACCAGGACACAATTGCAGAGGAGCTCTCTAGTGCATGCAGGTAGGTGAACATGACCACATGCACGTCCCAGGGACCATGGCACAGCATTCAGGCATGCAAGGGCGGGAACCATGATAGTAACGCCTGGAGGACAGCATGGATGGGCATGGGACTGAACTCCGTGGAAGCACCCCATATAGCACTGCATGCCCCACCCACACACGCCCACACACACCGCACACATCGGCACCTACATGCGATGCTTAGAGGCCACCACTGGGCGGTGTGTCAGACACTGAACACCGCGCGCAGTAGCATCCGGCATTGTGTTGGCATCAACATGCACATGCCACAGTAGCCAGCAGCTGGGTGAGCATAAGGCCTGTGTGTGGCATCAACCATGGATGCCATGACCTTGGAATGCATATGCACACGCCATACCAATGTGCACACAGGGCAGCGGGCGGACAGGGAGGATGTCGGCTCAGGACTGTCGCATGGATGCACAGCTGCCGCAAACATGTGGACAGCCCCCGAGACAGCCCAGCAGACGATGCTGTGTGACGGCCACAGGGGTGTCTCTGACAGTCCCCAGGTGTGTCACTGTGGGAACATGACCGGTCCCTCGCAGGTGTCTGCAGGATCTCGAACATCCCGCTCCAGGCATACCGGAATGCCCACAGCAGATCCAGTGTTGATACAGAGGAGTCACATGATGCGTGACCAGGGCCCTGATTTTTTCTGCGCACATCGGAGCAAAGTTCTGCGAGGGTTCTCATTTGCCGCGAGAACTTCTATGTGCACTCAACACAAATTTCGCGGCAATTCTAGTGCTCATTTTACCCTTAATTTTTTTCTTTTTTGTTTTTTTTGCCATATCTGATACAATGCACGCTTGTAACACAGTCATTTTATGGGTGTTTGTCACCAAATTTTCAACATAGCCAGTTTAAGACCTCTGCTCATGAACAGTATCACTGTGATTTTATTAATCTGTCCGAACATTGATTTCAGACACCAACCGCGCCATTCTGCGCTACAAGGTTGGAAACACATTTTGGGTGAGATGTGAAAATGACAGCTGTACTACTCATAAGACAGTGTGGTGAAATGGCAATGTTGAAACTCTGAGTGAAAATATTGAAATTTGTGAACTTACAGCCTCGCGTGGACCTGCATAGCAGCGCTACGTTAAAGTCATTTTGGAATTTTTCACCAAATTTTCAACATAGCCATTTCAAGACCTCTGCTCATGAACAGTGTCACTGTGATTTTCTTAATTTGTCCGTACATTGATTTCGCACAGACTGACGCCATTCTGCGCTCAAGGGTGGAAACACATTTTGGGTGAGATGTGAAAATGACAGCTGTACTACTCATAAGACAGTGTGGTGAAATGGCAGATGTTGAAACTCTGGAGTGAAAATATTGAAATTTGCGAACTTACAAGCCTGCGTGGGAACTGCGTACCGCAGCTCGTTAAACAGTAATTTTTGGAATTTTGGCACCAAATTTTCAACATGGGGGTTTTGGGCCCTCTTCTCATGAACAATGTCACTGTCATGGCGGTATTCAGTCCCGAAGGGTGATTTCGCAGTCACTGCTCAGTCACTGCCCGAAATCACCCTTCTCGAGCCCAAAACGCCATGACAGTGACATCATTCATGAGAAGGGTCCCAAAACCTATGTTGAAAAATTTGGTGCAAGAATCCCAAAATGCCTGAGATATGCAATAAAGTTGAACCCTCCTATCTAGCCCATTATACAGCTTACGGCATTTCCTCAGTTTGCGGTCGCCTTTGAAGAGTGCAGACATGTTCCCGGTCCACCGAGTCGTCGCACCGGAGTCGGAGGTAAGTATGGGTGGGGGTGTGGGGAGGCTGGGTGCGCAGTGGGTGGAGTGCGGGATGTGGGAGGGGGCTCGGGAGACACGCCGTGGGACAGTTTTTGTTTTACAGGGAAAAAAAAAGCGCGGCGGGACGCTTGCCACGCTGGGGTGGGCTCCCAGCGTGGCACAACAACTTTGGGGTGTTCAGCCGATGGGGGATTAGGCACCCCCTGAAGCAAAAAAAACTATTGAGATGTTTGCCACGCCTGGGTGGGCTCCCAGCGTGGGCACAAGGACCTTGGGGGAGCCGCTCAGCCGATGGAGGATTGGGCACCCCCGCCGGCAGCATTGATTGCCATGCTGGGGTGGGCTCCCAGCGTGGCATGTAAGCATTTGGAGGGACAGTGAAGCGGCGAAGTTAGGCACCCCGTCGGCAAATAGCGGATATTTGTTCCGCTGGCGGGTGGAATTCCGCGGTGATGGCAAATTCCGTGGATATTTCAGGTTTGACGATCCATGGAATCACGTGAAACTCTGGGCCCTGGCCATGACCAAGGGAGGAGAATGCACTCTGCGCGCTCTGCAGTGGATGGCCACACACTAGGATGGCCAGTGGTGCTAGGCTGGCCGTGACCTCAGCGGTAAGCCGATCCTGGGCTACGGTCGTGTCCTCTGCATACATGTGGTCTCAGCCAGGAGCTGTTCATAGTCCCTGTTGCACCTCCCTGCAGCCTGGCACAGCTCTGCGTGGAGTGCACACACCTCTGCCATGACCAGCACCTGTTGCTCTGTGGAGGCCTGTAGCAGACGGGTGTGCTTGGTCAAGGGGTCGGTTCTCTGGGGGCATGGGCATTGCATCGATCCACAGGTGGTGCTCGACCCTGCAGCCCAGCCCCTGCGCTGGTGGGGCTGCACAGCAGGGCCCTCTTGGGGCTGCTCATTCTGCAGTGGCACCGTCGGGTGACCACTGCTCGGGCCCCTTCGACATCGCCCAGCTGACGCTGCTGCCCTCCAGCCACTGTGCACCAATCACGCTGGTGCAGCTGCACCACCACTGCCACACCCATTAGCCTGCACTGCACCGATGGTGCCCACAGCAACACTGGGTGTGGGGGCCGTGGGTGGACATCCAGCATCAGGGCACCATCTGCGCTGCTGTGGTGGGTGTGTGGTATGGGTGCCTCCCCAAATGGCAACACCACTCTCCAGGTTAGCGGCCATGACATCATCAGTCCCAGACCCCGCCCCAATCTGTGTCTCGGTATATAGGAGCGCATGCTAAAACACTGCCAGGGCCTCATCTGCAACCACACCACAGGCATCCATATGGACACCGGTGGAGGTGGAAGAATGGTCCTCAGGTCCAGGACAACCCCATGGAGGACACTCCCACCCCAGCCGCAGCATGTAGGTGCTCCAGAGCTGAAAGGGAACACAGTAGCATTAGTGCTGCTGGCACACCCCCTGCCCCAGGCGCTGCCGTACCTACCATGCAGTGATGGGCTGCCCCTGTCTGGAACCCACCGCCGGTACCACCTCAACGGCACTGCACCGCATGGATGCCACCACCAACTCCTCCTGTGGTGACAGCTGTGGCATGTCAGGCTGTTCACCACCCATGAGCATGTGCAGCCCGGATGGCAGACACCTTCTCCTTAATCTGCCTCCGGTCTGTGCCGACCTTCTTCTTGCACTACTGTGCAGTCCTTTGATGGATGCCCTGCTGGTTCATGGCCCTGGCCACACCCTCCCATGCTGTTGATCGGGCCTGTGGGGTGCCTGCCGAGCCACTCAGGAGGGCTCCTGGTCCAGAGTAAGCCTCAAATAGGCATCGCTCTCTGTCTTCATGAAGTTGGGCCTGCAGCTTCTGTGCAGTCCCACACCCCTCAACCTCCTCATGTTCCATCATGCTTAGTCCTGTGGGGAAAATATGTGGTCAGTGATGGCTACAATCCACACCGCCCTCCCATTCCACTGTCCCGACAGACCCACAGCCTGGTGGCTTACCTCTGAAGGATGCAATATTGGTCTAGAGTCTGTGCAGTCCCATGGCGCCTTTATAGCGCATCGCATGCAAATGAGGGGATGCGCAACTGTAATGAGATGCAAATGCCTTCAATGCACTGTGCATATGCTGATTTGCTAATCTGAATATGCTGGCTGAATATCGCAAAATTGCACAGCACATTGGTGTTTGCATGCACAAGCCATGGCATAACATTGTGATGTCACAATAAGCCCAGCAGTGTGAATGCACACTGTGCCGTCATGTACATCACTGGCACAGCCTATGCACACTGTGCTATACACATTACAGCACTCTGCTGCTATTGGGCATGTAGTGCTTGTGTGCTGTATGCCCAATGGTGCCCAGGCGCTATTGGTCCATGGAATGTGGGGCCCACATGCCCCTATTGACGTCCCATGCATGGCGTGCCCAATCACGCTGTGGGCACAGTGCAAGTGCCAACCTTTGACCCCATGAGTGCCCTTTGACCCTCTGATGACCTGTGGCACATGCCAGTGCTCCACCAACTGTGTTACACAGCCCCATGGCTGCACAACTGGTGATGGCAGCATATCACCCGGCGGTCCCACCCCAGCATTTGTGGCTCATGCAGCTACTGGGTGCCATTTTGGTTATGCAACTGCCTATACAACCATGTCATGCCACAGCAGTGCCAGGGCACCTAACTGGTCGCAAGTGGAGCTGGTCAACCTTGTGCCCTTGTAGTGCCACATGCAGGCAGTCTGTTATGCCAGGTGCCCTGGATCGGCCATGGATGGAGGTGTGGCAGGAGGGGGCTGAAGGGCCAGAGGAGGCCACAGGGGCATGGTGCAGCAGTGAGCAATGCCGCCACTGCTATGGGGACCTGCAGCAGAGGGACCCTGAGAGGCTATGGGCACTACTGGCATGTGTCCAAAGAGGGCTGTGCCACATCCATGTAAGTGCGCTATGCCTATGTCCGTGCCATCCAGTGTTCTGTGGGGGCCAGCAGGGTGGCACACCATGCTGCAGGGGGTGGCTGGGGCTGCATGTTCTGTTGCCCATGGCAGTGCACTGTGGGTGCACTGTGCCACTGTGCAGCTGCACTGGGCCAGGAGCATGCTGTTCTGGGGGGCATGTCATGTTGCCAGGTACTGATGAGTCTTTCTCCATGTTTCCTACTAGACCCTGAGGATAGAAGGAGGGCACAACTGGCTGGTGCTGCTGGTGGGCCAGGGTGGGGCCACTGCAGGGGCTCAGGTGCAGGATGCAGGATGCATGGGCGGTGCTGCCTGACAGGTGCAGGGTGCACTGCAGCATGCAGGTAGGCACTGTTCCAAGGTATGATGTTGTGCAGGGTGGGGTGGGCCACAGCCCCTGTGCACATGGCCATTCCAGCTGTGCACCACCCATAGTGTCCATTGCACCATGCCGTGGCCATCGCAGATGTGTGTGGCTGCCGTGAGGTGGGCTGTGGGTGCACCTGGATTCAGCTGTGCCACTGCCATCCCGCCACTTAGCCCTGCTGCCTGGCTGCCATGGTTGTGGTGTGCGGCACATGAGTGGTGTTGGTGTGTAGTGTTCTGCATGGCTGTGGATAGTCAGGTTGGCAGCTCATGTGGGCACACACACTGCGGGTGGCTGTGTGCCATCTCAGGGGCACATGTCGCCGCTGTCCGGCTGCACATGGTGGATGGGCTACGGTCATATGGCCATGCACTCACACCATGTCCCTCCTTTGTCCTAGGTGTCTGTCGACCTGATGTCAACACCAGGCTCCTGAGGAGGATCCTTTGGGTCACACTGCCACGGTCCAGGTGGCACA
This sequence comes from Neoceratodus forsteri, assembly GCA_016271365.2. Lineage (NCBI taxonomy): Eukaryota > Metazoa > Chordata > Ceratodontiformes > Ceratodontidae > Neoceratodus > Neoceratodus forsteri. The sequence goes on along the minus strand of CM028132.1, from coordinate 490,082,032 downwards.
GCTGCTGCAACAAGCATTGTGCAGGCTGCAGTGCAAGCTCAGCGTCAGGCACCAGTGGGCGTGGATGCCCGTGAGGGCCCTTTGGCCTGCTACTGTTTCCCTTCCCTGTCCCCCTCCCTTTCCCTCCCTTGTACCCTTGTCTAGCCATGTCCCCTGTCCCTGCCTCCCTTCCCCAGCCTCCCAATTTGTATGTGGCCTCCCATTCCTTGCTCCCTGTACCCAGTTACCTGTTGATATGTATATAGTTGTTTTTTTCTTGTTTTAATACACATTCCTATGGTTAGCCATCTGTGTCTGTGTCTGCTTTTACCTGGCGTGTGGAGCCCTGCTGCAGTGGTGTGCATGATGGCTGAGTGGTCGTCTGGGGTGGACTCGGGGTTGTGCCTGGTGGTCTCCACCCATTGGCTGGTGGCTGTGCCCTAGGGCAGCCGTGGGCTCTCTGTTCATGTTGTGTGGCATGTGCGTTGTGTGCTGTTGGCCTGTATGTTGCCAGCTGTGATCCAGGTGGCAGGTCACATGCATTCCTGTGGGAGTTGCTGGTGGCTGTTTGCCAGTGGCTATTGGAGCCACCTTGCCTCCGTGCACCACTGTGGTGCACACAGTCGAGATCCTGTTGCTGTGTGCCTGCCATGCCTCCCTCCTGGCATCCTCTACAACCTGATGGTTGTCTATCCCACCCTGGTGGCATGCTCCTTGCTGTGCCTGTTGTCCTGTGTCCTGGTGCATGCACCTCTGCCCCTGTGTAGCCCTGGTTGTGCTATGCACATGTTGGTTTGCTCCCTGGTGCAGCCCTGGTTGTGCTGTGGTGCATCCCTGTGATATTCAGCTGTGTTGCGCTGGCACTTGCCATCATGTGCAACTTTCGAATATCGTGTTCAGTGTGCCATGGCACAGTGGACTTGTCTGCACTGTTCCTGCTTCTGCCTCTGGTGCATGTCTGAATATCCCACCCTCTGTGTAATATGGTTCCCAATGTGAACATTTAATGGCTGAATTTTTCTGGATAAGAGACATTTGTGGGTTTTGCTCCTTGATACTGATCAAGAAATTGCTTTAAATTTGACAATTTTTTAAAGAAAATAAAAAGCTAGTTATTTTGATAGGGATAGTGATTGTTTTGTAACAAGTCAAACTAGGCTTTAAAAGCAGCCATACAGTGCCAAAATGACCCTTAAAATGCACCAGAATGCATCAAAAACCTGGTAGCTTCTGGGGGCCTAGGCGTCACCCAGGCCCCAGCCTATTGATTTAGGATTTACAAGGAAAAGCAGGACTTTTAGCTGTATTTTCCTCCCTGTAAAAAGCTAATACGCCCTGAATACAACTCACATGGGCAGCCCTTCCTATTAAGGAATGCAAAATGAGTCTGTGCACACAACAGGGATTTCACACCACAAGCTTTTTATTTTAGTCATTTAGTGACATGCCCTTACCTGGCTGGCTCACATTATTAGATGATAAAGTCCCACAGAGGCAGGATCACTTAAAAGTTGTGTAGTTTTAATCATTGAATTCACAGATAGCCTTCTTATCTCATCCTCTGGGGCCCAAAATATGGACTGGACTGAAAATTTTTCAGCTAGGTTGCATTTTATAAGTATTATACCAGTGAAATGCTTTAAACAGTTTAAAGCATTTCAGTGATACAGTACTTATAAATATAGTATTTTACTAGTATTTTTCTAATGGTTAATCTCGCCCATGTTTAATTACATGGGTAAGGGATGGGAACCTTGGCTCAATTATGGGCTTATGCAAGAAGGCCATCTGCAGATTCACTAAAGCAAGGACTAAACAGAGAAACTGTGCCTTATGTTTAGCCTGCATTTTCAGCAGCTTGCAATTGGGTTTGAGTCTGATTTAGTTTTATTTATTCATTTATTTTTGCAAAATGTATTCATATAGAACACAAAATAAAAACTAATTCAGTCATGTCCCACCCCGCCCCCATTTTGAGTAGCTTTAACTCGACCTGTATCACTGGGTTCGAGCCTGACTTATTTATTTATTTTGTGAAACACATTCATATGGAACACAAAAATAAAATCTAATTCAGTCAATACCGCCACCCCATTTTGAATATCTTTAACATGACCTCTCTCAGACACTGTACAACTACTTCATGTGGGGCCCCTGATTCTGACTAATTAATATGGGACTTTGGCTAAAATGTAATTCAGCCAATCCCTCCCTGTGTCTGTATTTCATTGATTGTTAATCTTTGGGGAAGCATCATTCAGGCTTTACTATAGTAACTGCTTAAACCCAGAATTGAGTTGAGAGCAATTATTATTATGGAACATGTTAGAATACCCTCCCCAAAGCAATACGACATTTCAGGGAGCAGATGGAGTATTAATAGTACAAATAATAGCACACAGCTGAAGTTTTCAAAATAGTGAGAGCGGAGACAGACTTTCAGAGAGCTACTAAAGCAATGCAGAGAATACTGAATGGCCAACTATGCAGAACTAGTGTGTTCTGCCACAGAGGGCTCTGCTTCCTTATGTCCTTGAGAGTGAGGGTTCCAGAGGTCTGTGAGAATTTTATTTATTTGTTTTTTTATTTTATCTATTTCATAATTCAGATTTACAACCTTTGAGTCATAGACTCATTTACAAAACACCTCGTCGAGGAGGGTAGACAACAAGAGATGGTGAAATACAACAATGGAGGACAATACAGGTGAGGTACAACAAAGAAAAATACATAGCAATTCAAATAATACGTAGAAAAGAAAAGGTTTGCAATTAATTACAGATTCAACCAACATTCATATAAATAATAAGGCATGCTCTAGTGGGTCTATGGAGCAGTACCTGGGAGAGTGAGGACTGTGGGCTCTTGGGGGAGGCGGTCCGAGAGGACATTGTCTGATACAGAGTGCCGGATGAGTACAGGCTCTGGGGCAGTCAGGGGCACTTACAGATCTGAGTGAATCAGAACTCCAAGGTGGCAGAACACGCTGGTTATGCACAAAGTTGCTCATCCTGAATTCAGAATACGCCAAAAGCTGGCGCAAGTCTGGGGCAGCACAAATCCAATGTGCACAGGTGCAACAGGAACAATATTCAGAGACTGTACATGCTGTAGTGCACCAGTGCAACCCAGTTGAATATGGCACTGTTGCGCCATTGCACAGCTGTGTTTGTGCCATGGTGCACCAGAGGTGCCATGGCGCAAAACAGCTGCACCATGGTGCAGAAACAGAAGTCCCAGAGCAACCATGGGAGCAGAGCAGCAGAGCAATGGGGGCACAGAATAAAGAAGTGACCTTGGGACAGAGCCAGGAAAGCACAGTGACAGGCCACAGGAGGCCACCACCAGCTGGCACAGCAGGGTACAGGCACCCAGAATACAACAGTGGCACAGAAGGTGAAGCGAGGAGGTGCTGTTAATGGCCAGCCGGGGGGCCACCAGGGCCCCCACAGGCTGCAGGCCGTGCCCCTCAAGACACCCAGACCAGAGCAGGTCACACCCAGGACCATGCAGCGCCACACACACACTGGCCACACATCCCTGACAGTCGTTTCATGGGTACCCACGACACAGCCACTGACCGAGAGAGGGACACCACCACAGTGGGACACACCACAGCACACAGCAGTGAACCACAGAAGCATAACATGCACCCCGACACAGGCACACCACATGGACAGGCCTGGGGCACTGCAGCATGGCTCTCACGCCACCTGCAGAGCAGACACTGACACAGGCAGGTAAGTCAAAATATATATATTTAAGTAAAACTATGCACATCAAAGGGGTGGGGAAAGGGTAGAAAAGTTATGGAAGGGGACAGGGAACATATACTGTACAGTGGCATGGTGGACTTTGGGGCAGGTACAGCTGGGGTAACAGGGGACTGCTGCGCCCGACTACTGGCGGCCATGTCCTGGTGCACCTTGTTGTGGTCAGCACCTGCATCTGCCCACCACCATCGTCATCATCTGCAGCACCACCTTCATTGTAGTTGAGCTAACCAAACTGATTTGTCAGAGCATCTGGCAATAGAGTGGCATCCTATGCCCCTCCAGACACCTATGACAAGGGACAGGACAGGTGATAGTGGCAATGTCCCAAGGAACCATACCCACCTACAGCTGCAATGGGTAGTGGAATACCCTGGAGGGCCTGTACCAGCCACCCAGAGGGGTTGGGACAATGCCTGCCAGCAATGCAGCATACCACGACAATGCACGGAGGTGGTCCCCAGCACACAATGGCCACCTAACTGCACAATGACAGTCACATGGCACAGTGCACCCACAGCACCACAGCACCATCAGTGGCAGCCGGATGCACTCCACCCCACCGACAGCTGATATATGTGTCCAATGGATGCGCCACAGTGGCGGGCAACATGGATAGTGCGACACATAGCTGCCACAGCACACGCACAGGTGGCAATGCCAGAACCCTTGCCTCACCAACCCCATGTAATGTGTGAAGGACCATGACAGTGTCTACCTGCCTCTGTGGCCCTGTCGGTGCTGGAGTCACTCCTGTGCTGCCTCTGGGTTCTGCTGATGCCTGCTGTCCCACCACTACCACTGTTGTCACCGCTGCCACCCTCCAGCAATTTTCAGGCCCTGGGAATGGAACATAGACAGGTACACATCAGTAAACATCCACAGCAGCTGCTTACCACCCCACCCCGTGCACAGGATAAGCCCCTGCCTGACATGTCCTGCACAGCTGCATTGCAACGCAAGCATCTGCTGGCAAGGCCACCCACAATACACAATGGCATTATACTGCTCTGCTGGACATGCCAGGCAGCACAGCTAGCTCCACTGTACAGCACCAGGCACGCATGCAATATGGGCCTACTCACCTGGCTGTGGCACAGCCCCATGCCTGACATGCCCCTCCACCCTCCTCAGGTGCTCCAGGTCCCTCCTGGAAAGGTCACCATATCTGTGGTGGCACTGCTTCCCATCCTGGTCATCCTGGTGTGCTGCTGCAGTGTGGCAGCAATCGCCTGCCACACCATGACCCTGGGCTGCTGCAGGGTCACCTGGCCAAACAGTTGGAGGCATGGGCTGAACATAGATGACCAAGTTCACTAGTTCAACCTGTGTCCAGTTTGATGCGTATGTCATGCCCTTTGCTGCATCATGCTATGGTATGAAGCCGGTGAGCAAAATGGCGGTGGTAACCGCACATGGCCATGACATGTGCCAGATGCGAAGTGAGGGAATGTGCTGTGTTTACCCATCACACAGCCTTGGAGATGCACAGAATGGGTGTGGTTAGGTAGTGTCATTGGGTGGGGAACCAAGGTCAGGGTCACAAGAGGTCTCCACCTCTGTGCAGTGTGCACATGTGCAATAGGAAGCCTGGAGCATCATGTGCCATGCCCCTCATCGTGCAGTTGGTGCCTAGTGCATGATTGACAACAGTATACCATCTAGTGCATGCACACTGAGGGGTCTGCACGTGGTGCATGCGTACGCATTGCGCGTGACTTGCTCCAGAGCAATCTCATTGTGCATGCGAGACTAAAATCGCGATATTCAGATATCACATGCAAATGAGCTCATCAGCCAATGTGTCGTGCAATGGGTGCACTAGCATGTCATTACAACTGTGCCAAACCTCATTTGCATATGTTGTGCCTTATAAGCACCATGGCAGCACAGGCCATAGACCGGTATTGCATCCTTTGGGGTAGTTGTGCATGCCACTGCAGCTCACTAGGAGCAGCCAGCACAGCAGGGTGGGACAGAACAGGGGATGCTGCCACTGACACACTGTGCTGTCCATGTCCACAGGAAGCAAGTCATGTCAGAACATGAGGAGGGTGAGGAGTGTGGGCCTGTTTTCAAGTGCAAGCCCAATTTCACCAAGGTGAAAACAGATGCCCTGTTCAAGGCCTACCTTGGCAGGGAGCCCCTGTTGAGTGGTGTCACAGGCACACCACAGGCCAGGCTGGGGCCCAGGAGGAGGTGGTGGCATGTGTCAACCAGCAGGGCAGTTACCAGCGGTCAGCACAGGAGTGCCAAAGAAGGTGGGCATGAACAACAGATGTATAATGGAGAAGGTGGAGATCATCCGTGAATCCCAGAATGCCAGCGGAGTGCGCCTGCAGATGCATCACAGCTTATGGAGGAGAGGAGGAGTTGGTGTCTGCCACCATGTGTAGCAACACAGTGGAGGTGTGCCTGGTGGTGGATTCCAGATGGGTGGCAGCCCATCACTGCATGTAAGTCTGTCAGCAGCGCATAGATGGGGGCATGGAGGTGCATACACAGTCATGCTGCCATGCATGCAGCCTGCATGCCTGTCATGCATGTGTGTGCACACATGTGCATGCCATGCTGCAGGACACATGCAGTAGCGGGGAAGGCACATGATGGGGTGCTGGCAGTGGCAGCAGCCATGGCCTCTGGCCCTACTTGGAGAACCAGCCTTCCATCATCACGGGTATCCAGGGCCCGACAGGCTGCAGCCCATGACCACTGTGCAGGCAGATGTCTTGGACCTGGGGTCGGACGAGGTCATGGATGTGTTCCTGCAGGATGCCAGCCATGGGGTCCTGTGTGCAGAGACACAGATCAGGGTGGGGTCCAACACCGATGATGACTTAACAATCATACTGGACAGCATGGCCACTGTTGTTAGGGAGATGCCCTTGCTGGCCACTGACACAGGCAGCATGCCCGGCACTCTGCCAGTGGCAGAACAGCTGCCTACCACCACTGCTGGTGCAGCCAGTGCACTGCCTGGCTGTGCCCTGCAGTGGAGGTAGTGTGGCCCTGCAGGTGCTGGGTGGCATGCAGCAGCCAGACAGGTGACAGCAGCAGACTGTGGGTGTCACCGGCAGCCGGACACATGGTCCACAGCCGGTGTGCTTGCCATACCTAATCCCCTGCAGACCCCACTGTGCAGTATCCACCAGAGAGGAGGGCTGTGCAGCATGGCCAGTCACCACATGGGACAGCATCCAGCCAGGGAACCCCAGAATGCTGACTCTCTGGCTGAGCACACCCATTTGCCGCAGACATCTGTTCAGCAACAGGTGCTGCTCACCACTGGGTGTGCGCACTGCAGCGAGAGTGTGCCAGTTTGCTGGATGATAGGAGAGGGCACTGCACAGATCCTGGCAGGGATGCAGCACATGCAGGAAGCCATGACTACATCCCTGGATCGTATTGCCACTGCGATCTCAGATGGCTTGGTGCTGCTAGCTGCCACCAGGCATGGCTAGGCACAGATGACCCCTGCAGTGCAGTACACCCTGTGTACCCAGCATCAGGTGACCCCTGTGCAGTTGATGCCAGGCTGTGATGTCAGTATCCCAGGCATGCCGGGCTGGGCTGTTTCGCACCTCGACACACCCAGATGGACACAGTCGCGGTCCCATGATTCCACCCTGGGGACTGTTGCACCCCACCCATGGCTGATGCACAGCCTGTGGCTGCTGATCAGCCCAGGCGTAGCTGCCCTGTGGCCATGGTGGCCATGGTTCCATGCAGCAGATCTGATGTGCGGGCACCCCACCTGCAGTCTGCAGCTGCTGCCCAGTATGCACATGGGTGGTGTGTGTGTGCCTACCACAGCAGTGGCTCCTGTGTGTCATGCCACACACTGTCTGTGTGTGTACTTGTCCAGCCACTGGGCAGTGTGGCGTGGGTGTGATGACAGCAGTTTTGCACAAGTTGCACCTGTGCACCAATGCAATGCATCTGATCCACACCACATACACACCTGTGTGTATGTGTGGACTGTGAGGGTGCTGTGTGTGGTTGTGTGCCCCATCACCCTTACCCTGCTTCCCACCTCAGTGTGTGTATGCCCATTGCCATGCACGCCCCTGCATTTGTGCTGTACCTGTTTGTGTGGCCTATGCATGTGTACTGAACCACCTACCTGTGTGTACCATAGTGCTCCTGTGCTATGGTGTCCAGTGACATCTCACCTGCTGGACCAGCTGGGGATCCCTCCACCCAGGGGTGGCTTTCCACCTCCCTCCAGCTATTGCCTCCATCGTCTCCACTACTGTCACCCTCATCAGCTTCGGACAACTATCCCATGGTCAATGGCGGTGTTGTGCAGTAAGCAGCGGACTAGGAATAGGTCGCAGGTTTCAAGAGCTGTTCTGTAGGGCACCGCCTGACCTGTCTAGGCAATGGAAACATAATTTCAGCATGCCAAAGACTGCTCGATGATGTTGCGCATGCTGACATGTACCTCATTGTAGCATTCCTCTGCTAGGGATGATGGGCAATGGTAGGTGTGAGTAGCCAGGGTCGCAGTGGATAGATGCTGTCCCCTGTGTGGATAATGACATGGTTGTCCCTCTGCTATGCTGTGCTATGCTGTGGACCTTGCCAGTCCCTGGCACCCATGCCAACATGCACATCCTGCCCTCCCCATCTCAAGGTATGCTCTGCTCATTGCCCTTGCTCATCCCATACTCACCCACTGGGTGGCCCATGGGGATATCCCACATTCAAGCCTGTGGCACAGTGCAGAGCTGTGCAAGATGAAGCATCATGTGCACTCACAGGTGTGTGCCACAGACATTGGTTATGCACCCTGTGGCATCACACATCACCTGGCAGTTGATGCTAGGCTCCCTTCCGGCTGATGTATGTTAGCCCTTCAGGGCCAGGTAGCATCGCGGATGCCCAGGTGGCTGCAGTCAATGGTCTTAATCATGCCAGGCGTATCACTTCAGGACTCCCGACCCCCAGATGGCTGGATTACCCTCCAAGCTCCCTCCAGGAGTGGACTCCATGATCGTGGGCCTGCAGAGGTAATAAAACTACCTCCAGCTGCAGAACCTTTGTGAGGGGGTTAGCCCGCCAACACGCTCGCCGCTGCTGACTGCCCCACCCACCCTGGGTCATCACTACTTATATAGGCACTGTCTTATGACATCACTTCCCTTTGTTTTACTAAGTCCCCACTTTTCCATTTGCAGGTTATACCTGCTAGCCACTAGAGGGACCCTACCTTTCCACCTCAGTCTCCCCAGCTGAATCCTCCTTCTTCCTGTAACTTCTCTACATGACTAGGCTACTCTTTCCTAATCCCACCCCTGCCTCTGCCCACACCTCACCCTCACCATGCCATCTGGCTAGCACCTACTCCCTAACCCCTGCCCTATCACCTGTCTCACACCCAGCCTGTCACTAACCCAGTGACCACTAGGAGTCGCCATTTCAACCCTGTTTTCTGGCCCAAACCCAGTGGCTTTAAGTCACCTAGAACCTGGATCCCTGCTGTCAGCCAAGTCCTATCCCAACTGCCCTGCCAGAGCCCGTGACAGTACCACTACTCCAAAGTGGTATCTAAGCTTCTGAGGGCAACCAGTTACTTGAAACTCACCACCCTGCTATTACCAAGGCACTATGCCCAGGCACTCTTCCCCAAATCTGGTAAAATGTCCCCATCAATAACTCTTGTACTCTGATCTCCCCATTTTACTGTCCCTTCCCATTTTAACTCCCTCCTAGCGCCTACCCAGCACCCCCCACCAGCTACTCTGACTCATCCTACTAATGCCCCTAAAAGTCCACTTCATCCCTCCCATCTATCTCTTGGTCCCATTTCCTCACACCCTCCCTCCTCGATCTTTTCCTTTGGCTGCCTTCTGGCCTTCACTCCCACACCAGTACCACTCCCTCCACTCAGCCCACCCTACTGGTGCCTGCAGCTAGCGCAACAACAAAATCCCGGACTCACCGTGTTCTACACTGCCACCTAACCATTGCCCTACTCCTTCTGGCTACAGGGATATACACCCCAACCCTGGCCCAACCCTCACCTCAGACCCCAACCACCCCATACCAAACCCCTCAGCCAAGGCCACCACTGACACTCACTCTGGCTACCTCCCGAGGCTTACGCCTTCTCCATCTAAATATTCGCAGCCCAGCCCCTAAGCTCGACTGCTCCAGGTCCCAGCTGCCCACCATGCCCTGACATACTCATCCTGCCTGAGACCTGGCTAAACACCAGTGTACCAGATAATACTATTGCTATCCCAGGGTTCACCATTACATGGCAAGACGGCCCTCCAGAGGAGGAGTGGTGGCTATTCATCAGAACAGCCCTCCACTTCACTGTCTTTCTTACAAAAGCTGAACGCAGTTTACTTAGCTCTTATGTAAAACTGTCCCTCCCTCCTCATTACCTATCTTTGTGGCTGGTATTTATTGTTGTCCTGGCATGCCAACCACAATAGTCACCGACCTTCTGAGCCAGCTCGCATCTCTTGACCAGTCAGAGACTTCTCTACGCATAGGTGACTTTAACCACAACTGGTTAGCATCCACCTTAACAAAACCCAAACTGAGATAACCACTCTCAACCTTAGCCAAACCATTACAGAACCCACACGCTCAAACCATAAGTCCAGTAATCACTCCCTCCCAGACTAGGTGCTTACATACCACCCACACCACGTCATCAGTTCAGGCCTCCTCCCTGATTCCATTAGTGACGACCACCTAATCTACTTGGTCCACAAAATCCACAGAATCAAATCTTCTCCCAAATTTATATTCCAACGGTCTTACAAATCCCTCAACCTCCCCTCCTGGAAGATCTATCTCTCTCTCTCTAACTAGGTCCCAAGCTCAAGCTGCTCTAACATGGACTCGGCCCTTATGCACTTCCATAACACCTTCCTCACTGCCTGGGACAAACCGCCCCCCTGAGCCGGGCTCGAGTCTGCGGGTCTCACCTACTCTGGATATCCCTGAGCTGATAGCTTGCCAACAAACCCGTGACAAGGCCTGGCAGAACTACAAATCAACGCCTCCCAAGAAACCATATCACCTACTGCATGCTCCGCACAAGTGCATTAAGGCCATCCGCTTAGCTAAGGCTGAATATTTTAACAACACCTAAATGCAAATCTTGGGAGACCTTCTAAATTCTGGAAAGTCATTAACTCTCTTTTCTCCCCAAACAGCAAGCCCCCACCTCTCCTCCTCTGCCCAAGGGATTCTCCTCTCTGACCCCGAAGGTGGCCTCTGAATTTAATTCCTATTACACTACTTGTGCCCGGCCCTCCTTGATTCCTTCCTCCTGCATCCACACCTGCCCCCAGACATCTATCCCTACTGTCTGGTAGGTACCTCTTTTCCTTTAAACTCATCTCCCCACCAAGACCCTAGATGCCCTTCTCTCCCTCAACCCTCCAAAGGCAAATCCCAGGATGGTCTTGCTAACAAACTCCTTCTTATCTGCCCGCCATTGCTACTCTCGTGACCCTATTAAATCTTTCTTTCACCACGAGTCACTCCCCTCTGAATGGAAGCATGCCACTGTTCTACCTCTTCCAAAAGGTGGTGATCCCACCTCCACCACAAACTACTGTCCCATCTCCTCCTTCCCACCTCGCCAAACCCAGGAACACCTAGTGCTATCCCAACTCTCCCACTTTCTCTCAGAAACTAACCTCTTCCTCCATTTCAGTCCGGCTTCAGAAAACACCACTCTACCACCTCCTTCCTACTAAGACTCATGGACTCCATCCTCACTGGGATGGATAAAGGGCTAATCACTGCCGCTATTTTTATTGACCTAGCAAAAGCCTTCGACACGGTATCCATTCCCTCCTCCTATCCTGCCTATCTAGGGCTGGGTTAGCAGTGTCTGCCACAAACTGGCTTAGTGCCTACCTACTAAATAGAACCCAATCCACTAAAATAGCTGACCACACCCCCCATCACTACCAGCATTCCCCAAGGCTCAGTTCTTGGTTCCATCCTCTTCTCCATCCTTCTAAATGATTTGCCTAACTCTTGCTCCACTACCGCACTCCACATGCATGCACACAACACGGTCCTCTTTACATCCAGCCGGACCCACGAAGAACTCACCTCCAAACTTCAAACCAATTTCAATAAAATCCAACATTGGTTCAATACCAACTAACTCTCCCTAAATGCCAAGAAAACTGTCTCTATGTCTTTCGGTACTAGACAGCGCCTATCCAAACTTACCCACCCTCTGATCTTCCATACCCTAAAAAAATACTATCCTCGATGAAGTGCCCTCCTTCAGGTATCTAGGGGTTTGGCTTGATCACCACCCTCCTTTTCCACACACGTGGATGCCATCATTTCAAAACTGCATCAACACTTGGTGCCCTATAGAAACCGCGACTAGTCTCCTGCTACCTGTCAGACGTGAACTAGTCCAGAAAGTTATTCTTCACTCCTTCGAATACTGTGATGTCGTTTACAGCTCTGCCTCTAAGACCACCCTAGCCAGACCTGATCCGCTCTTTAATGCTTTCTGCCACTTTGCCCTTGATGCCCCCACCACTCACATCACTGCAGGCTTTACCGTTCACTGGCCCCTGCCACCTTGTGTAATCGGCGCCTGATTCATAGCTCCAAATTTGCTTCCAACTTCTGACTTGGCTCCTCTCCTGCCCTACATTGAATCCTCCCATCTTCCCCACCCACCCCACCCACACCCCTCAGGTCTCATTGATGCTAGGCTACTAGTCATCCTCACCGAAGGACCATCACTGCCAATCGAATGGATTTCTACATAGAACAATGTTGTGGTGTAGAGCATTGTTCTATATAGAAATCCATCCTTTCCAAAATATACACTATTATATGAGTGAACATAGATATATAGATGCAGTATTAACTAGAAGGCATTTTTAGAGAACGTGTACAGTACTGGTGACCTGGGTAACCTTATTGAAATATACTTCCATTGTTCCAGGGGTAACAGTAGTCCTCTTTTGGGCACAGGTCCATTTCTCTTAACATAAAAAAGAAGGAGTATCCTTGGTATAAAAATAGAGAAACAACTGGTAAGAAAATTAGCCATTCATACAATAAACCTAGCCAGATATACATGTTTCTGACTAAAAAGTTGGGTTCCCAAACATCTGTTTCTCTGCACAGTTTGTATTAATGCAGTAAAGGTTTTGCACCACTTGCATCACAACTGATTGTGCCAATTTAAAAAGTTTAAAGTCATTTAGGTAGAAGAGGCACTATTATATTATTATATATTTTACTCTGTGATATTAGAAACAAATGTTTGGTTGAGTGTTTGATTAAGACATTGAAGCCACTTTACTATGGTATGTCACATAGGCAGTATTTTAATCCATGAAGACAAGGGTGCAGGAGGTGGCGGTAGGGTTACCCTTTCAAGATGCCCAAGGTGAGACATTTCTTACTGAAACATGTTTTTTGCAGGACAGTGGGTAACCTCAACCAATGCAACAGACTTGTTTTTCTATATAATCAGAATAAAGGCTAAATATTACAGTTTCTTAGTTGCTTCTATGATTTCTTATCATTTTAATGTATTGTATTTGCCTGGGAGGTTACTATACATGCTTGATTCACATTGTGGTTCCTCTCATGAATTATAAATTATAAAAATAAAGGTATTCAGTCTATTTTCCCTCACAGTTATTTAGGTATGAACAGGTGGAATTTAAAAGGCTACCCTAATGTTATGATAACACCAGGGTAGCATTATTGGTAAATCTCCACATGTACCACATTTCAACAACCATGAGAGGAAAATGGATGTTGTGTTATGAACTATGGTATGAGATTAATTTGCCTTCTTGTGTATGGTGATGTACTGGCCAGCCTTTTAGTATTTATTGTTAGTTTATGTATCTGTTCTTTGTTATAATGTTGTTCTGATGTGTTTAGTGTCTTTAATAAACATGGATAAAAGAGTTAAAAACATGACTTTACTGTAAACTATCACACAGTAAGTACTCCATCTATTTGCAGGTTTGTGGATAGATCAGGTTTACCCAAAATAAACACACATAAAAAGTAGATGGCAGTTTTTTATCACAGTAGTATTTTTAATAAAATTTGTCTCCTAGGTTCCTGCTCTCAAGGCTGTATATGACAACGCATGGCTGTTTACTAGTGCCAATTTCCAGTATGCAGGTTAACTAAAAAAAAAAAACAAGACAACACTCCGGACTAGTTGGGCACTGTTACACATAATATTATTCAACACAATGTTTATAGCAAAATTCAATGTTAGAAACACTACTGTAAGTTAAAGAAAATAATAGAACCCATTCATTTACTCAAATAAATGAATAAATGAATACATTTACAGACCCCCTATTCTGACACTACTTTAGAAATACCACATCTATTTATTTACCACAGTTTAAAAACATTCCAGTTTCAACTTGCTCCCTGAAAATGTTTAGATCTGCCAATATTCACTGTTTTGAACAGCAAGTTCATTAATAAGGTTAAGTCTTGGATTTACCTTCAATCAATGTATTAGTGCAAATGTTGTGAAATTTGCCAGTGATCAGCATGTCTATAGATACAAGCAGAATAGTACAGTAACTGTACTATTCTGCTTGTATCTATAGACATACTGCGATAGATTTTCAAAGCTCCGGGATGCTGCAAGCCCTCCGTGCATCAAATATGTGATGTATGTAACTTGCAGCATTCCTGTTAGTGATTGGGATTTTCCATTCCTTGCGTAATTGCTGCCTTAGACCACAGTTTTGTAGGTTCTAGCGTCTTGCTCACCCTAAGTCAAAGTAATGAGTACTTGCACCAGAGCATTGGTGCAAGCTGCACGTAAATCATGGAAACTGTCGCCAGCTACACCGAGAATGGAAATTAGGGTGCAGTTGTGGCAAAAGGGTTGGTGACTGCAGATGCTTAAGTCTGGTGGTGCAGGACTGGACCCAAGCCTTGCACCTTCTTTTCGAAAATCTAGCCCACTTACCATTGGCACATTTAACAACATACAAACAGTATCATTCAGCTTGTACAGTATCTATAGACATACTGATAGTCAGCACATTTAGTACACAGCTGCTATAACTTCTTTCAGTACTATAGCAATTTATCTCTGTATTATCACTGTTATTTTCAGTCCATGAAAACAAAATGACTTTACATAAAGTCCTTCACACATGCAGATAGATATACACAGGCTGTTATCGCTACTGAAGCAGGTCACTTATGAAAATGAGACATCACAGCTCAAAACATAAGTGCAGTTAATATTTGGTTTAGGTTAACCTGTGCACCTAATATTTCTGAACATTATGTAGTATAAGTAAGAATGCTGTGCATGCAAAAATGTATTTCTTTTAACAGTAGCACACCAAATATCAACATTTGTTAGTCTGAACTTATAAACTTGTAAGTACCCCATTACAAATTCTCCAACAGTATAAATTAAGGTAGGCATTATACAGTTGGTGAGTAAGTTAATACAGGATGAATAAATGTAAAGTGTTGCAAAAGCTACAGACTGCAATTTATAAAATGGGTCAATTCATTCATCCTGTATAACATTACTCACCATCTGTATAATGCCTACTTTCAGACAATATCAAAATGAATGATAATGCATATTTGAAGCCTTTATGGAGTCCTGTACATTCAAAAGAAAAACAACAGTTTCCAAGTAGTACAATCAGCTAAGAAAGGTTAGGTTGCTAACAAATATTATAGACAACACACTGGACTAGTTGGGCAGTTAAGGCATGGTTAGTATGTTAGTAAGGGGAACATTGTTTAACCAGGAGTAGCACACTAAACCGAAGCTTGTTTCAGATGCAGCCTGGGAACACAAGGAAGTAAGTGGCTTGCTCAGAATAACACAATATGTAATAAGATACAATCCAGTGCCTGATGTAGGCAGTAGCAGCCTGATGGTAACAGTGTACCCTCCCTTTATTCTTTCCCCTTCTCTTTAGCAAAGTCAACAGTGGTAACAGTGGAGTGTTTGGCCTTCTTGTGAGGATCGATTCTGCCTGGAACACTTCAAGCAAACTGCTTTATTTTGAGACTAGTTTGACTTGTATGAAACTTTTACCTTTCTCAGAGTCGGAAAAGTAAAAAGTGTCATGCAAGTCAGCATCATGCTCCAAGTCCAGATGGTGCCAAAACTCCCATCACCCTCAACCCCTCCTTGGACTCTCGCCTCCTTACTGTTGTTGTTGAGTTTTGTTTGTTTGGAGTTCCTCGTCCCAGGACTGGAGTGGTACTGCAGCCAGTAGCTCTGATTCTTCAGAAGTGCACTAATGCTCTTCGCAACCACTACTAAGCCACCTGACTGAACAAAAGAAAAACTTTAAAAATAATTCCTCCAGCTGCCACTCCATAGCTCCATCCAGAGTAACTGACCATAAAGATCTGCATGGCGTTCAAGTTTGCAGTCTTGCACCTCTAGTTCTGCTGCTGGAGGTGAGGTTTAGGTTCCTTTTCTCTTGCTCATTTATACCTTCAAGATTCAACAGCTTAATTGCATGCCTTGGCCACTTTTTCCAAGGCAATGCCAGTGGTGAAGGCAGCGCCACAGCATCACCATCTCCTAGGTAATGGGATGCAACTTCTAGAGTGCATGCCGTTGACATAGGACAGCCGTATCCCACTGCTAGAGCTCCAGTTCTCAAGAGGATGGACACCTGTGACTCAACGGACTCCTGAGTGACTGAATGAAAATAAATAAATAAATAAAAGTAGGGGAAAAAATTAAGCAGAGAAAAAAGTCCCAGGAATGTAGAGGCATGCAATGCATGCCTTGAATACAGTGAGTGCATGCGATGCCTACATTGGAGGAGTACTGCTTGTGGTCTGCAAAATCCAGAACTATAAATAATTGTAACAGTTGGAGTTATGGGGCCAGATTCCAGAAAGGTTATGCCTGGCATAACAGCAATTCGCGTAAACAGAATGGTGCATGTGGCAACTTACGGCAGTTGCGACATCTGCGGCGATTCTACAAAGTGGCCCATGACTGTCGCAGGCCACTTGCGCCCAAATAGTGTTGAGGCCGCGATAAACCCCTGCGACATGGCACTAGGGGTTATGGCATCAGTTGTGCCCCATTCCAGAAGGCAGCAACAAAGCACCCAATATTGGGATTCTACAAGAACCCCTGGAGGAGAACTGGCAATGTAAGTTACACCAGCATTTAGCTGAGTACAACATGCAGCCGCCCCTGGGGGTCCTGTAGACCCACCTGCAGACATGCCACCATGCCCAGCCCCCATGCCAGCATACCCCTGTAGGTGTCCCATAAGGCTACCATACCTCCAGCCCCTGAATACCCCTGTTAGTTTGAAGCCCGCGAAACGGCACCTGCCTCCCCCCACCCATGCCCTGATCCCGGGTCATCAGTTGCAAATGCAGCAGTTACCCTTCCCTGGTAGTCTAGTGGTTCCCTGATCAATATTAAATAAATGTAAAGCTCCAATACCTGGAAGTCTAGTGCTCCCATCATTGTAAGTATAATAACTTTCTGGTAGTTTAGCAGTTTCCTCATTGTAAATTATAGTTGTTCTTTCGGCAGTCTACGTCTTTACCCTGATCATTTAGCGATATTTGTCTTCAGACTAGGCCCTCTGTTTCACCAGCTTCCTAGCACTTCACTCATCTTCGACGACTGGCACAGCTTACTCTCACTTCCACGACCAGCAGTCAACTGAGTGCAGTATGAACCCTACTGGAAAGACACACTCAGAAATTAATTTCTGAGTCCATCTTTCCTGTACTGTCATACTGCACTCAGTCAGAGGCTGGCCATGGAGGTGAGAGGTGGTTGTGCCAGTCAGCCGGCTGGGGACGGTGGGGCTGCTTGGTGGGCTGGCACAGCTGGGTGGGGGCCACTAGACTACCAGAGACTTGGAGATATTACTGTAATGTACAATGATTGGGGAGCTCTAGACTACCAGAGAAAGGAGTTATTACTATAATGTACAATGATTGAGGACAATTAGACTACCAGGAAAGGAGATAGTACTGTACTACAATGATCAAAATTAGACTACCGGGAAATGGGAGAGATATACTCATTTGCAATGATGGGGGCACTTGACTACCAGGGCTTCACAGGGTATAAGCCACATTTGTGTCTGTTGACTCAGGGTTGGGGCACAGGTGAGGGGTTGACTGCATCGCCTGTGGGGCACATTGTAAAGGGATTCAGGGGTTGGGGTGTGTGGGAATTTCATGGGGCACCTATGGCTTCTGGGCTTGAGGGGTCATTTCACGCTCTGTAGACATAAGCCATGACATGCCTCAGAGTCAGTGTCGAGTTGTGGTGGTAAGTTGCATTTGGTGGCAACTTGTGCCACCCTTCTAGAATCGGGCCTATAGTCTCCAGCATTGGCGGAGTACTGTTGTAGTGCTTACTGTAGGACTGTTGTCGACTTCTATACAGAGTAGCATGTATTGGTCTTGGGGTCATATTGCCATTAAAATGGTATAGCCAACCTTCTGATGAAGTCCAAGAATTTCACCACCATAACAGGTTGCTTTGAATTACACTATGTATTGTGCTGTTGGAATCACTGTCTATGAAAGCGCTGAAGCCAACTTACTCCACAAGCCTATATATAGCAGCCTTTCTGGCAGGAATTATGGGCAGAAAAATAATGTTTTAATCTTGACCTACCATTGTTTT
Source organism: Neoceratodus forsteri (assembly GCA_016271365.2). Taxonomy (NCBI): domain Eukaryota; kingdom Metazoa; phylum Chordata; order Ceratodontiformes; family Ceratodontidae; genus Neoceratodus; species Neoceratodus forsteri. Next base: position 490,063,615 of record CM028132.1, on the reverse strand, counting down.
AAGCACAATTGCTTTTGTGATTGTTGTACAATATTAAATTCTGAATGGCATTTTATCACATATTTAGCTATAATGAAAACTGTGAGCATATCAGCTGCCATTATCTTGGTGACCTCCATGATTTATCAGGCTACTTCATTGCAGTCTGATCTATTGTCCACAGATATGTATGTATAGTAGGGATATCATTTTGTTCTGAACGTATTTGAAACTGATCATGATTGAGAAATAATTATTTGAGATCCTGTAAATATGGAAAGTCACAATAAATATCAAACAATTATTTCTCAGTTATGGGAAGTTTCAAATATGTCTGGAACCAAAGGATGCCCATAGTATGCATAAAGATTTTGGCTCAATAGAGCAGAATAAAATGAAGTAGTGTGATAAATCATGGAGGTCACCAAGGTCACGGTGCCTGATATGCACACAGTTTTGTACAAACTTATGTATTTAAACATAGGAGCAGAAATGTGGCTTGACAAATCATTAGCTATTTGAGAATGCAATGCTGTTAGGAAATATTCTTGTTTGGTTACAGTGATGTACTTTGAAGTAGTAAATTGTGAAAATGCGCTGCTTAGTCATGTGTCCAAACATGCATTTAATATGTGACGAGTGCTGGAGCTGGAATGGTTTGTACTTGTCAACATTATGCTATTTGGTAAATGTCCACATCTGGGCAATATAGTCATTTTAAACTATGCAGCATCAATCAGCAACTTAGTTTACTGCTGTAATCAGTAAGTGGAATTGTGATGACTGGGATGACCTAAGCTGGAAATAGTATTCATTTATTTCTTTGTTTTATTTAATAGTTGATAACCGTGACAGGCACTAGTGAGCCAAGGCTCATTTCCTGGAGTAACTGGAGAAAGGGTACATAGAGATAACAAGTACTTAACAAAGCACAATAAAATACAATTGAAGCAAAGCACAGGTCATGCTTTCAAAACCAAGCGATAGGAAACAACCAGTTACAAGGACACAGATAAGTAATAAATGATAAAGCAAATATATAATACACGGTGTGCATAGCAAATACAGTCCAGACATAGGCCATGAGGATGAGACCCCAATGGTAAGAACTATCCAGAAACAGGGAATACGGTATAAAACAGAGGGCAATACAATACCACAGGCTACTATCATTATACTAAGTGCCAGACCAGTGGAAATAGAAAGTAATTTTGAGACCTGCCCTATACACAGGAGAAAGGTCCACAGGGTAGATACTGAGGATGCATCAGAAAAAAGGGAGAGAGGGTTGGGAGGAGATGACAACTAGGGGAGAGACTTCAGGTAGTTAAGGAGGAGAGGGTTGGGGACACTGAAGGCAATGTGGGAGAAAAGGAGTTTGAGGAGCTGTTTGAAAGAAAAGCAGGAGGAGGAGGAGGCAAGACAGAGATCCAAGGGAAGATTATTCCAGAGGGAAGGGAAACAGAATGAGAAAGCAAGTTGACCGAATGCAGAATTGGCGAGGGGATAGAAAAGATGTGTGGGCCTCTATGGTGAAGGGAGTAGTTTGAGGAGGAAGCTTGGGAGGACAGGAGGAGAGACATGATGGGAGGGTGCCAAACCAGTACTTTGCAACAAAGGAGGCACAGTGAGTCATGCTCCTGTGGGATAGAGAGAAAAGGATAAAGCAGAATACAGGAGACAGTGGTAAGTGGGAAGGGGTGGTGGTGGTGAAGTGGCAGAAGGCATTTAGAAGGGTGTCCAGTCTGGCAAGTGAAGCAAGAGAGGCTATGCCGTACACTATGTCAGCATAGTCAAAGGGCATGACCATTTTAGATACCAAGTCACGCGGGTAGGTAGGGGAGGTTATAGATATAGGACCACCAGTCTGGGATGTTGTTTAGAGCAGATGCCACTGACATGGGTGGAGATGTCCAGGTGGCAATCCAACCAGACCCCAGGTATTTGTAAGCAGGGACGCTCACAAGAGGGGTGCCATCGAGGGTGGTGAAGACGAGGAAGACTCAAGGATGGCCAGCTTTTGTCTAGAACCAAAAGTCACAGTCACAGTTTTTTATATTTAGTTTGAGAAGTTTTTCTGGAACCAAGTCTGGACTCTGTTGAAGTCCTCTTGGAGGGTGACTGTACGCTGATGACAGAGGGTTTACCTATGTTGAATCGACAACACTGTTGTTGATGTTTGACATAGTGAGATCCCCAATGTCAGCAGACAGAATTTTGCCTATTAGATATCGGTGTGTTTTCAATCAGGGGCTGTACCCCCAAACACCCCTGTGGGGCTGCACCCTCACACCCCCTTCTTAAAATAACTAACTCCGAGTTGTCTAAAAGGGGCAAAAGTCAGCAAAAGGGCAAAATTTTTCCTCGGGTCTTTCATCAGCATTAATTTTAAATCCTGTTGAGATTGTTGCTGTGAAGGATCTCGTAGTCAGGGTTTTGCTGTACGGTCAGCATACCTGACAGAGGGCCTGAAATGTAAATGATAGTATTGTCAGCATACTTGTGCAAATTAGAACATTTACAGACAGAGCGGTGGTTGTTTATGAATAGAGAGAAAAGGTTGGGTCCAAGGATGGAGTCCTTGTTAACACAGGAGAATAAAGGGATTTGAGGGATAGGGCATTACCTATTTGCACTGATTGTGATCTGTAGTGCAGATATGAGTGAAACCAATTGACAGTGGGTTCAGCTAGGCCTATAGAGCTAAGGATTTGTAGCAGGAGGGGTGGAAGACTGAATCAAAGGCCTTCACCAAGTCTGTGAAAATGACAACTGTAATCTGGCTTTGGTCCATGACTGAAAAAATTGAATCTGTTATTCACAGTGAGGAGGTGGTTGAGTATGTTTGGTGACTTGACATGGTTGGGACAGTGCTCTCTTTTGATGTACTGTACTGCACTGTGGAAATGTACCTTGTATTCAACGTAAAGCATATCACCTGCCGTGACTTTGGTGACCTCCAATGAATTATCATTCTACTTCATTATACTCTGTTCTACTGTCCCCAGATATTTATGTATAGTATGGATATCCTTTGGTTATGAATATAGTTGCAAGGGATCATGATTGAGAAGTAATTATTTCACATCCTGCATATCTGACTGGTCACAATAAATACCAAACAATTATTTCTCAATCATGATCAGTTTAAAATATGTCTAGACCTGAAAGATATCCATACTATACAGAAATATCTTGGTTCAGTAGATCAAAATGAAATGAAGTAGCATGATTAATCATGGAGGTCCCCAAGGTCATGGTGGCTAATATGCTCACAGTTTTCATACAAGCTTATGTATTTAGACATAGGAGGAGAAGAATGTGGCTTGACATATCATTAGCTATTTGAGAGTGCAATGCTGTTAGGAAATGATCTTATTTGGTTAGACTGATGTACTTTGAAGTAATAAATTGTGCATATATACTGCCTAGTTATGTGTTCAAACATGCATTTGCTATATGAGAACTGCTGGGGTCTGAATGTTTTGTACTTATTAGCCTTTTGCTCTTTGCTACATTTCCACTGTCCAGGCACTCAGTCACTATGAGTAAGCAATAAGGCATGAAGGTGTGTGTGTAAACCATATTTTACAGCAGGGCCAGGGGCGTAGTAAGGCACAAGGTCAAAGGCTGAGTGATTTCAGCTGCTGGCAATCCTAATCCACTGTCACCCTCTACCAGCTCTACCACCCACCCCAATCCCCTCTTTCTACTCCAAAGCTCTCTGCCACTGACACCACCAAGCTCCTCAAAAGCCTCCCCAATCATGGCTCCCCTGGAGCTGATGGCCTATCACCAGTCTTCCTCAGGCTGATCTCGCCAGCCATTGCCAAGCCACTCACCTTGTTTTAACCTTGCCTTTTCCACCTCCTCCATGCCCAACCACCACAAAGGTGATTCCTATTTTCAAAGTCAGTGACCCCCAGTCCACCGATAAATAACGACTGATTTCCATCCTCCCCATCTTAGCAAATTGCTTGAGAAAGCGATCAACAATCAGTTTGCTGAGCACATAGGCAAATACAACCACCTGTGTAGCCAACAGCATGGTTTCTGCAGAAACCATGCCACTGCCACTGTCCTGGCTCTTCTGACCGACCATATCTTCATGAATATGGATACTGGTAAAGCCACTGGTGCAGTCTTTGTTGACCTCTCAAGGCCTTCAACATGGTCTGCCAATCCTCCTTCTCTCCAAACTAAGTAACCTAGGCTGTTCTCAGGAGGTAACAAACTGGTTCAAAAGCTACCTCACCAACTGCTCCCAGTTCGTGTGTATTGGCCAGGCTTGCTCCCCTACCCAGCCTATCTCCGTCAGGAGTTCCGCGAGGGCTCCATTCTGGGCCCTCCTATTCTCCTTATTTATTAACTTCTTCCCTTGGACAGTCTCAGATGTCACTCTCTCCTATGTGCTGATGACCTTGTACTCTTCTACAGTGATAAATCCAGTCACCAGTATTTCCTCAGCTCTCACTCAAAACTATGCTATGCCTACAACTGGTTTACTAATAATCTCTCCTGGTAAATGCCCCAAAACAAAATCCATGTTGTTTGGAACAAAGCCCTTCCTTGCCAAATCCAAGACTCAGTCCCCTAAACATTATCTCCCGATGGCCAGCCATCAAGTACGTCAATACTTTCAATACCTAGGAGTCTTACTTGACCCTCCCTCATCTTCTCTGAGAATGGCAATTCCCTAGTTTGTAGGTTTCAACTTAAATTAGGTGCAGCCTGTAGATTCTGGCAATACCTCACCCCTGAGGCCAGGCTGGCCATTGTCCAGGATAATCTACTCCCAATACTGGACTACTGTTCCCCTATCCATGCTAGGACATTCACAACCACTATAGCTAAGCTCTCCTCAGCCTACAACAGTGCCTGTCGATGTGCCTTCTTGGCCCTTTTTCTATCCACCACTGCATCCTCTACAATTCCTCTGGCTGGCTTCCACTGCAAGGCCTCTTCAACCCCACCCTTTGCTGCCTGGTGGATACTGTCATCTGTACAGGTCAGGAAGCCCCTTGCTGCCCTCCTCCAAACCTGAACTCTCCACCACTGCCTCCACTCAAACAGCACCCCCCAGCTGTTCCCAGGGTATCCACAAATGTGGGTGGCAGAGCATTGTTAGCAGCTGCCCCTACACTGTGGAATAAACTGCCTACCAAACTCCACTCCATCAACACACACTGCAGGTTTAAATCCTGCCTCAAACTTTGGTTCTTGGCAAATTCCTCCTGCCACTGCTTCCCTGGGTAGTCCACCTTGCCCGACTATCCACTCTCCTTCTGAGTCTTGTGCCTTCTGAACCCCTTTGTTTATCCCTCTAACACACCACAGCTCTACCCCTTCCCTCCCTACCCATTGTTCCCATTTCATCCACTCACTATTAATTTGTATTTGGTTGCATGCTATGCAATCCTGTTGTTACCAGCCATATGTATTTATGTGTGTTCTTTATGTATATCTATACCTGACTAAAGTATACAATAACCTGTATCTTGTTTGCTATTGTAATCTTGTATCTCAGTTCATCTGACCATTATTCTATGAACTGTACTATTTAACTCTGTGTAATGGCCAGGGTCGTGCCTGAAAACAGTCCCTGGGATCAGTGCATCTACCGGTTATCAAAGTCATAAATAAATAAATTAATTTGATGCATTCAGAACACTGCCCTACTTAGATGTACTGTGCTGTGAAAATGCACCTTTACTCAGTATAATGACAACTATGAGCAGCATATCATCCAACATGATCTTGGTGACCTCCATGATTTATCAGGCTACTTCATTGCATTCTGATCAACTGTCCCCAGATATTTATAGGTAGTAGGGATATCCTTCAGTTCTGAGCATATTTGAAAGTGATCATGACTGAGAAACAATTATTTGAGATCCTATATAGTATTGTGCTGTTGGGGATCACTGTCTATAAAAGGGTTGAAGCCTGCTTACTCCACAACGCTATGCATATAGCAGCCTTTTCCAACAAGAATTATAGGCTGAAAAGTAATGTTATAGTCTTGTTCAGCCATTGTTTTAAGCACAATTGTTCTTGTGATTGTTGTACAATATTGAATTTTGAATGGCATTTTATCATATATTTAGCTGTAATGAAAATGTGCTCATATCAGCTGTCATTATCTTAGTGACCTCCCATGATTTATCAGGCTACTTCATTGCAGTCTGATCTGCTGTCCCCAGATATTTATGAATAGTAGGTATATCCTTCAATTCTGAACATATTTGAAACTGATCATGGTTGAGAAATAATTGTTTGAAATCCTATGTATCTGGAAGATCATGATACAGATCAAGCAATTTCTTTTAAATCATGATCAGTTTTAAATATATCCAGACTATTCAGGTCAGTAGATCAGAATGAGATGAAGTAGTGTGAGAAATCATCGGAGGTCACCAAGGTCATGAGTGCCTAGTATGCTTACAGTTTTCATACAAAACATACGATATGTAATTAGACATAGGAGGAGACGTGGATTGACATTATTAGCTATCTGAGAGTGCAATGCTGTTAAGAAATTTTCTTGTAGCTGTTAAATCTGTACTGGGATATAGTTGGTAATACTGTATGTGCCTATGTCATCTGTGTCTCCAAAACCACTCTTTTTAATGTAATTAACAATAGCAGTAAATCAAACAGGTGAAGTTAATACCTTTTGATTCATCTACAATTGCCACTTGTATCCCTTATCAAATATCATGAGTAAAACAAATGAAATAAACCCCACACAGACTGTCAGTCTGCTACCATAACTGATTTCCGGAAAACAGGAAAAAAATCTAGGACAGAGTTAAAGGGACACTGTCAGCTTTGCCTCCATTCTGAGTAAGTAGAACTGTGTGCCTCTAGGCACATTGTTAAATTACATTTGCAGTACAGTACTCCTGTAGATTGAAAAAGCCACCATTTTACCTCATTTTTCAAATGTATCATATTTCTTTTAGAGGTATCCCATCTGAAATACAACACACACGTGAAGAATCTGTTCACCCAGGATGCACGCCTGCCACCAAGCGCCTCCTGATATGGATTTTATTGTAAACATAGTGTACAAATTAGCTTGTTCAAAAGCTATCCTAATAAGGAATCAGTCCTGTGTACAGTTCTGAAGACCTTACCTATGTAAGGACATAGACAGGGTAGAGAAGGTTCAGAGGAGGGCAACAAAGATGTTACATGGATTGCATCACAAGTCCTATGAGGACTGGTTGAAGGAATTGAATATGTACTCCTGGAGGAGAAGAGGGAGAGAGGGACATGATAGAGACTTACAAGTATCTTACAGGGAGGAACAGGGTGCAAGAATACACTATTTTTAAGCGAAAAAGATATTCCAGGACTAGAGGGCATGGGATGAAGTTGGAGGAGGATGATTCAGAGGAAATGTGAGGAAGAATTTCTTCACAGAACGGGTGGTGGACAAGTGGAACACCCTGCCTGAGGAAGTGGTGGGGATGAAACAATCACGGATTTAAGAATGCATGAGATAGACATAAAGGAATTCTGGAAGTTAGGGGTAAGGGCAACAGAGTTCTAGGAAAACATAAACTGAAGTTACAAACTCAAAAGGGCAGACTAGGTGGGCCATGGGCCCTTATCTGCTGACACTGTCTATGTATCTATGTCCTGGCACATTAGAGTTAAAAACGAGCAGTAAATTGCTGCAAAATCCTATTGAAAAGTGCCTCAAAATAGCGTGCATGTGCAAAAACAACTGGAGTGAGATCTTGCTCATGCATAGGAACCCGATCAGTCTTGCCAAGCATACGATTAATGAGGCACTTTTCAAAAGGATTTGTAGCAATACTACTGCTTGTTTTAACTCTAACGTGCTAGAACTGATTCCTTATTATGATAGGTTTGGAACAAACTAATTTATACACTATGTTTAAAAATCCATATCGAGGCGCTTGGTAGCAGGCGTATGTCCTGGGTGAACAGATGCTTCCGGTGAGTGCCGTATTTCAGACAGGACTCTTCTAAAGAAAAATATGATACAATTTTAAAAATGAGGTAAACTGGTGGCTTTGTGATCTATAGTGGAGCTCTACTGCAAAAGTTATTTAACTATGTGCCTAGAGGCACAAGGCTCACATTTTACTCGGAATGGAGGGGCAAAGCTGACAGTGTCCCTTAAGTACAGGCATAATAGTACAAAAAAAATAAAATAAAACGGGACAATGCTGAAATAATCATTTAATCCTGGTCTCTGTACACCTTTCATTTGGGAAATCCAAATGATTTTCTTTGTAGCAAAATATTTTCAATCTCCACACCATACCCTATTGAAACTTTCTACACGCCACACAACTGAAAACTATGGTCATATTGATGGTGGCTTAGCCTGAATTTATCAATTAAAGGTTTATAATGACCAGAATTGAATGAGGATTTCTATATTGCCCCTTTTAAAAGAAGAACAAAAATAATTAATCTGAAACTCAGATGCTGAGGTAGTTTAGGTCTTACTGAAACAGCTGTGGTGTGTGTGTGTGTGTGTGTGCATATGTATATGTATATATATATATATACATATGGCAAAAAAATCCATTTAATGCAACAGTTAGGGTTGTTCCACAATGACAAAAGTGAGGAAATTCGATGTTAGGGTTCCCCCTTGCACCCCACCGCACCAACAGGCATCGAGGTGTGTGTTGGGGTCATTGTTCTAACTCTCACCCCATCTCATATGTAAACAAACTGAGGTGGTGCAGTACAAGAGAATGGCATGAGAGCAGACCGACTACCCCAACACACACCACGATGCTCGTTGATGGGGGTGGGTACAAGGGTGGGAACCCTATCATCAAATTTCCTCATTTTTATCACAGTGGAACAACCCTAACTGATGCATTAAATGGATTTTTGCCATGAATTTCCCTTCTTTGAGAATGTGCAGTAAAATTAGTAAATGGAATTTGGTGGTATATGGGTCCTTTGGTAATGGTAACACAATTGGAAACAGAAATGGTTATAGTAACAGCAAGGAAGATGCCAAAGAGAACAGTAACAGAAATGGAACTGGAAACGTAAGTGCGTAAGCAAATGAAAATCATTACTCACATGGGCAAGGTAATGCAATTGGAAATGCAAGCGCTTATGGTAACAGTAATGATGACGCCAAAAGGAAACAAGCAAAATGGAAGCACGTACACAAATGCAAATTGCAATGCTCACGGTGACACAAAAAGGAAACACACAAAAAAAAAACAGTACTGGAAATGCAAATAGTAACAGTAATGCAAACTCAAGCACAAACGAAAGGGTAATGCACATGACGGCATAAACAGAGACGCTAATGCAAATGGTCATGAAAATGCAAGCAGAAACACTAACTGTAACAGTAACACAATGCACCCACTTTTGTCCCCAAAAAGTGCATTCAAGAAACAGTGAATACAAAGAATTTATGCGTAATAATGGCCCTCAGAGCAGAAAATGAACACTTGGAATACTAAAGTGCTTATATCTCAGGAACCATACAACACAGAAAAAGTTAAAATTTCATACTATTTATTACTTTCCTGGCTTATCTCAGGCGTTTTCAAGATCACAGGCCCAAAGGCACACCGGTTCTGTAATGTTAGCCTATGGAAAATAATCAACTTTGGAGTGCTGTAACTTTGTAGCCCTCTAATATTTTGTCACTAAACCACAAAATGCACATCTGTGGAATGTTGGCATTCTTCCTTCCAAATTTCAACTCAAAAGACTAAACCATTGTTTTGCAGAAGAGTGCAAATAATTCCTGTTATTTTGGGCATAGTTTCACAAAGTAGTGTAGTGATTTGCGACACTTTATAAAAAATCATGAAAGTGTCACTAGTGCGACACTACTTGCGACACTACAGTTTACAAAAATTTTAAAACCTATTTCTGGGGTGTTTACCCCCAAAAAAAGACATGTCTAGCATCCTCAGGGCTTGACTAGGTAAACACAAAAATAATTGTGTCCCTAGAGGGTCCCAAATTTAAATGCCAATCATTTCTGTGACCAGTAGCTTAAAACAAAATGCTGGATTTGTGACACTACAGGGGTAATTTGCAACACTGTCAAACATTTTGTTAATTTTTCCCATTGACTATAATGTGAAACTTGTTTTTGAATAACTTTTGAACCATTTAATATTTTTCATGAAATTTTTGAAAGGCACATCAGAGAACCTGGCTGCATGTTCCTTGAAGTTTTTGGACTGGTCACGAAACCGTGTTGACCTGTAGGCGGAAAGTAAAGAATGCACAAAAAGCATAAATGTAACTTTGTATGGCATTATATAGCTTCACAACTGTGTATCCGACCATTTGCAAAACTTGGCAGATCCAGAGATCTATGGTATCTCTCTGCATGCCAAATTTCAGGCAAATCTGTTATACTGGCAAGGTTATAAAGCTTCAAAATTTCACACTTTAACCTTAAATGAGTACTCAACTCCTAACTAGTGGCACTACCATGCCATTATAATTAATATATATGTATGTACCTACATATGTATGTATGTCTGTCTGTCTGTCTATCTATTTGTCGGTCTTTCTATCTACCTCATCTCTATCTATCTTTCTATCTCTCTATCTCTATCACTCTATCTCTATCTACCTATCTCTCTATAGAAACATCGATTTTGACGTCAGATAAGGACCGCTTGGTCCACCCAGTCTGCCCATTTCCTACCTAATGGATAAACTGCAGATCCTAGTTAACCAGCAGCCTACTTCTTCCTACCCCCCCCTAAATTGCCTATGACTGCCCCATGCATGCTTGAATTCCACCACTGTTTTTGACTCCACAACCTCCTCCGGGAAGGCCGTTCCATGCATCCACAACCTTCTCTGTGAAAAATACTTCCTTAAATTACCTCTGAGCCGTCCCCTTCTATCTTCAAATTGTGCCCCTTGTTCTTACACCTCTTTTTTGAAAGATGCTACCCTCTTGGACTTTGTTGATTCCTTCCGATACTTGAAAGTTTCTATCATGTCCTCCCTCTCCCTCCTTTCCTCGAGGCTATACATATTCAGCTCCTAAGTCTCTCTTCATATGTCTTCCATTGCAGACCCTGCACCATTTTAGTTGCCCTACTCTGGACAGCCTCCATCCTGTCTATGTCCTTGCAGAGATTGGGTCTCCAGAACTGCACGCAGTACTCCAGATGGGGTCTCACCAACTGTCTGTACAGAGGATAATAACTTCCTGTTTTCTACTGGTGATGCCTCTCCTATGCATCCCAGTATTCCCCAACCCTCCTTGCTGCCCTCTCACATTGCTTGCCCACCTTTAGGTCATCTGATATGACTACCCCAGGTCCCTTTCCATTTTGTTGTTGTTAGTATCTCACCCCCATTGTGTATTCTTCCCTGGGTTTTGTTTCCCAGGTGCATTACCTTGCACTTCTTAGCATTGAATCTAAGCTGCCATACATTTGACCATTCCTCTAACCTTGACAAGTCCCTTCTCATCCTTTCCACCCCACCTTGTGCATCAACTCTGTTGCAGATCTTTGTATCATCTGCAAAGAGACATACTTTCCTTCCAGTCCCTCTGCAATGTAAGCATAAAGACATTGAAGAGACCGGATCTAATACTGAACCCTACGGTACCCCACTATTAACCCCCTTTCTCCAGAGTGGACTCCATTTACTATTACTCTCTGTGTCCTATTCTCCAGCCAATTCTTTACCCAGGCTGTCATCTTGGGACCCACTCCCAGGCTGGCTAACTTGTATATTAATCTTCTGTGTGGGACTGTTCAAATGCCTTGCTAAAGTTTAGCTAGACCATGTCCACAGCCCTCCCTGATCTACTACTTTGGTCACCCAGTCAAAGAAATCTATCAGATTTGTCTGGCATGACCTTCCGCTGTGAATCCATGCTGCCTTGGGTCCTGAGCCCCTCTGGCCTCTAGATACTCAGCAATTCTTTCCTTCAGAAGTGATTCCATCATTTTCTACCACTGAGTTAAACTAACAGGTCTGTAGTTTTCTGCTTCTGCCTTGCTCCCACTTTTGTGAGGGGAATCACATCTGCCCTTCTCCAGTCCTCAGGTACACCCCATCCTCCCATGATTTGTTAAAGAGGGTAGTCAGTGGTGTCACTAGTTCTACCTTAGTTCTTTAGAATTCTGGATGAATCCCATCAGGCCCCATTGCTTGTCTACCTTCAGTTTTAAGAGTTCTTTCAGAACCCTTTCTTCTGTAAATGGGCTGGTATCAACTGCTGTATCCAGAGTGTTTCTACTGTTTGTTTTAGGTACTCCCCACTCCTTTGTAAATACTGAGCAAAAATATTTGTTTGGTATCTGCCTTTTCACAGTCACCCTCTGCCACCTCCCTCCTCTTTATTAAGCCTCACTAGCCCTCCCTTGGTCTTCCTTCGCTCTGATGTACCTATAAAAGGTTTTATCCCCTTCTTAACTGAGTTGGCTATCTTTTCCTCAGTTTGTGCCTTTGCTGTTCTGACTGCCTTCCCATCTTCCTTTTGCTTTAACTGATACAGTTCTCTGTCCTGCTCCTTCTGTGATTCCTTGTACTTCCTGAATGCTTTCTTTTCTCTTGAACCTTCACTGCCACTTCCTTTGAGAACCATAGTGGTTTCTTACATCATTTCATTTTGTTAATTTGCTTCACACAAAGGCTTGTTACCTCTGTGATGGCAGTTTTTATTATTCCACATTGTTCTTCCACCCTCCTTCCTGCCCATTTGCTAGTGCATTCCTTAGGCACTCACCCTTTTGGCAAAGTCAGCAGTCCTAAAGCCCAGTACTTTTGCCTTTGTGTGGCTTGACTCTATTGCTGTGTTTATTGTGAACCATACTGTTTGATGGTCGCTAGTTCCCAGATGGCTACCACTTCACATCTGTGATCTCTCTTCATCTCCATTTAAAGAGAACCAGGTCTAAGATTACTCCTCTCGAGTGGGCTCCAGTACTAGTTGTCTAGGTATGCCCTTGTAGGGCATCTAGAATAACCCTCTCTCTTGAAGTGGCTGCTGCAACTGCACTCCAGTTACCATCTGGCATATTCAGATCACCCATCAGCAATATCTCCCTTTTCTGCCATTCTAAGTATTCTTTCTATCATTTCCTTATCCATTTCCTCCCCTGAGGAAAGGTCAGTATCTAACCCTGTGCAGATTGTGGTGCCATTGCCGGTCTCCAAATTTACCCACAGTGCTTCTTCTCCTCCCTGTTTTCCCTTTTGTTCTGTTGCTTTGATTCCTTCCTTATGTAAAGAGCTACCCTCCTCCTCCTCTTTACCTCCCTGTCCCTCCTGTAGATAGTGTATCCTGGTATGTTTATGTCCCAGTCATGGTTTGTGTGTACCATGTTTCTGTGACTGCCACGATATCCAGATGTTCCTCCTCCATCAAGGCCACTAATTCAGGAAGCTTGTTACTCAGACTACGAGCATTGGTACTCATTGCTCTCCATCTTTTGATGGCTTTACCTGCTTGCAGCATCCCCACTGACCTGTCTACCTCGGTCTTTTCTCATTTAGTACCCTGTTTTGTAGGAGAGGCTGGGATTTTCTACTGCTTATCAGTGCCTCCCCTTGACTAGTTTAAAAGCTTGCCAATGGAGCATTTAAACCGATTGCTCAGACTTGTTCCTTCCTGGACAGATGCAGACCATCCTGCCAGTATAGGCTAGTGTCCCTCAGGTGGAACCCCAGTCCCCAATGAAGCCAAACCCCTGTACTCCACACCATTTTTTCAACCATTCATTAAACTGCATGGTGCAAAGTACCTCGTCTCACTCATGCCATTGACAGGCAGCACCTCAGAGAAGGATATTGTATTTGCTACTTGTCTTAGGCCCCTCCCCAATTCTACAAAGTCCTTCTGCACTGCTCTAATCTCATGATTAACCAAGTCATTTGTCCCTAGGTGGACAATGACATCCAGCTCAGACTCCCGTGCAGCTGTTCTCATGATCCTGAGGATGCGCTTCCTGTCTCTCCAAGCCATGGCACCAGGCAGGCACCTTACTCTGTTTTCCCTGCTCCCCAGTTCCTATCCCCAATAATTGAGTCCCCCACCAGGAGCTGCTTCCTTTCCTTGTGGTGTCCTCTGCCTCCTTCATGTGGGCCTCCTTGTGACAGTTGTCCTCAGCCTCCTTAGTCTCCTCTGCAGGTGCATCCATAAGGAGCTATGCTCCCCAGAATGGTGTATGGATTGTGGTGTGGAACAACTGACTGGGTGTGCCTCTGTTCCACCATCCTTGCCCTCCCTGAGCCCACTGTGGTCCAACTGCTGTGCTTTCTTTGCAACCTCTGAGGTAGTGGTGGTGGCTCTGGTGCTCCCTGGATGGGGAGGTTCCCTTCCTACTGTCCGGTGTGGCCTGGGAAGGTCCCTTACTATTGTCCAGTGTGGCCTGAAGACAGGCAACTTCCTCCCTCAGGCAGAGAGTTGTCTGCAAATAGGGCAGCATCTCAGCCTCCAGAAAGACTCCGGAAGACTGCTGCCCCACAGCCATTACATAGCACTACTCCACATTTTGTGTGTGTGTGTGTGTGATTGGTTTGTAATATAGAAATATATATATATATATATATATATATATATATTATACAATGTATGCTTATATTGTCAGTGCAGTGTGCTAGAGGATATGACAGTGATATGCACCTTGCACTCTTGAGGAAATGATGTCAGAACCCCAGGTATAAAGGAACTATTTCAGGGGTGAGTAGGGTGAGGGTGGGAGGAGTTGGGCCTAAACTGTGCCCTCACAAAACAATCAGCTAAAATCTCTGACCCACCACTGTGATGAGTGCCTTCCTGTCAGCAAGATGCCTACACAACAATTTGACAGAGAAAATACCCTGCTAATCAAACAGAGAAAAATCCACATCCAAGTCAGACACAGGTAAACCTCCCCAGCCCCAAAACAGGCCTGGTGGTTTGTGCTCTGAAAGCTGTGATCTATCTATCTCTCTACCTATCTCTCGATCTATCTCTCTGTCTATCTACGTTTGTGCTACTACGCCTGTACTTAACTTCATTTTTTTTTTTGAGGCGGGAGAGGAATTGGTTATGGCAGTAGACTACTGCTCTCTGTAGGGGTTCATTTTGCTACATTCATTCTGTTTCACAAGGGCTCATACTACATGTCAAATAATATGTATATTTTCTGTCTTCTGTCTGTTTTTCTTTTCACGCTGCCTTGTCCCTCTTCTCCTCTCCACAAACTGTTCCCCACACTCTTATGCTTGTGGTCGTAAATTTGTGAACTGTAGATAAGTGTAACTGCTGAAATTATAGTCTCCTAAATTAGTGGAGTACTGCATCTGGTCTGAAAAGTCTTGAATTGTATATCGGTAATTATAACTGCTGCAGTTATACTGTACGTCCTACATTGATGGAGTACTGTTACAGTGCTTCAATGACATTCTTATTATGTTTCTACATACAGTAGCATGTATTGGTCTTAGTGTCTTTTACCTTTACAGGGGTGTAACCACACTTTTGATAAACTCCAGGACTTTCACCACTACAGGACAATTCAGACAAGAATTATGGGCACAAAACCAATGTTTTAATCTTGACTAGCCATTTTGCAAGCATGATCACCCTTGTGATTGTTGTACAATGTTGAATTCCAGATTCCATGTTATCATATATTTAGTGGTAATGAAAACTGTGAGCATATCAGATGCCATTATCTTAGTGACTGCCTATGATTTCTTATGCTACTTCATTTCATTCTGATCTACTGATCCCAGATATTAATCTATACTGTACTACAGATATCTTTCATTATGCACATATTTGAAAGTAATCATGACTGAGAAATAATAGTGTAAAATTCTGTATTCATGACAGGTCACAGTAAATAGCAAACAATTATTTCTCAGCCATGATCAGTTTCAATTATGTCCTAAACTGAAGAAATCCATTATACATATCTCAGGTCAATAGGTCAGAATACAATGAAATAGCTTGCTAAATCATGGGAGGCCACCAAGGTCATGGTGACTCATATGCTCACAGTTTTCATTACGGTGCAATGTGTCATAAAATGACATTTCCAAGTGAATTCTGAACTATAATCACAAGACCGATTGTCCTTAAAATTGCCTAGTCGAGACTGGCACATTCAATTTCTGGCCATTATAGTGTCTGAAAAGGCTGTATATACTTTAGGAATGGGGCGTAAGCCCTTCAAACCTCTCATAAGCAAGGATTCCCCAATATATATTAATATTTATAGCAACCTCTCCAATGGTGCTGAAAGTCTTAGAGTTTAACACAGGCTCGGCTACAATTCCTATAGCCAAATTAAACAAATAAATAAAACAAAACAAAAACAAAGCCACCACTAATATACAGTATATTATTATGTACTAAAATGCTGTAACACACCCATAGTAAGCACTGTGCAGCTACTCCATCTACATAGAACACCATCAGTCCAGCATTTACAAGTATTTATAGTTGAGTAATTTACAGGGGACAAACATAATAGTGCAGGGGACAGGTTTGGGGGACTTATGGGAAATAAAACCAGGGCAGGATAAAAACATCCATTGTAATCTACACAGTATATCTTTTATATTACACATCATGAATAAATGGAGTTAAAATTAACCTCTATGCAAGAGCTAGCCTACTATCATAATTGATTCCTAGGGGAAAACAAAGGGCATGGAGTTTAACTGTATGCCCTCTGAGTGCTGATCACTCAGTGTCTTCACGTATATATGTCAACCTCTTCTATGGTGGTCAGGTTCTTGGCGTTAAACCCAGGCTCAGCTGCAACCCCAAATGACAAAAAGATGCCAAGATCAATACATTCTATTGTCTCTTCAAAGGCTGTAACAGATCCATAGTAAGCATGCTACTGCCGTTTGTAGAACAGTATAACTTTGGCAGGTACACATCTGTACAGTTGAATAATTCTCATGACTATACCTCTCAACTGTTCCTGATTTTCATGCATGTCCCTATTTTGGCGCAATATTTTACTCTATATCCCCTAACATTTGTGTTTCTGTGACTAAACAGTTGCAGTTCTCCAAACACGATAATGTCAAACATTACAGTTTCACATTTGTTTATCTTTAGAAAATGCATTTATAACTCAGTGCTGTATTCTATCACATTCCTTAGTGTATATTCCCAACTGGGAAGATGTGTCCCTGATTTTGGTGCTTTGTTCCTGATTTTGTAAGCCTTGTCCCTGATTTATGAGAAAGGAACTTGAGAGGCATATGCAGGACACAAGCATAAGACAACAGGGGACAGTTTGGAAAGACGGTAGTTTGAAAATTGGGGAGAAACAGCTTGCAGGGAAGAAAACAGGAGCCCACAGAATTCCCTCAGGTGGTCAAGCAGCACACAGTGGTCTACCTTGTCAAAAGCTGAGTAGAGATTGAGAAGGATTAGAATTGTCCCTTCCCCAATCTCTAACCCTGAGGAGGTCATTGTGCACCCAAAGTAATGTGGTTTCTGTACTATGCCTCGCACAGAAATCAGACTGGAATGGCTCAGAGATTGAAGACCATGAAGTGCTCTTCAAGTTGCTGCACCCCAACCTTCTCAATAACTTTTCCTAGAAATGGGAAATTGGAGATCAGATGGTAATTCACCTTGATGTCAGGGTCTAGCAATGTTTTTTCAGGAGCAAACAAACCAGTGCCTCCATCAAGGCATCCGGAAAGATCCCTCTGTCAATGAGCACCAGACATTTAAGACAAACACTGGGCCAACAGTGTCGAAACATCTCATCAAGAAATGCATCAGCACTGGGTCCAGTTCACAATATGTGTGCTTCAACCTGGAGGCAACCTCAATGACCTCCGACACCGCCACTGGTTTAAATTCCCCAACTAGGCGGAGCATTCTCTGAGTGGTCCAGATGATCACTGTAAGCTGCTGTAAGGCTCACTGGTGAAACACCCTACCAGATGGCTGACACACTGTCCGAGAAGAATTGAGCAAACTCTTCGCACAAAGCATCAGAAAAGTATTTTCAGCTGGAGAAAGGCTGAGCCTAGAAGCCTGTCCGCCCAAAAGCATAGTTGGTAAATTCTTCCCAGCAGCAATCTCTCTGGACAGGAACTCTGCCTTCTTATAAGTGATTGTCCCCAGATATACACTATAGTGTGAGCACAGGCCAGCTGCACTCCAGCCTCTGACCCACAATCCTCATCGCCTTGAGCTCTCCATCAAACCAAGGTGATCTCAAGTGAGAAGATCTGGGTCATACATTGGCTGTGCAAAGGAGTTGAGCACCTCCGTTATCACCCTATTATAGGTTGCGACCATAATACATGAACCCCCACACATGCACTGTCTACACTAGATAGATCAGCCACCACCAGAAATCCTTCCAGGGTCAAACCCCTCAAAGGGTGGTAGCTGACCATCTCAGCAGGAAGAAGGCTCTTGGGGGCCTCCGGTGAGAACTCACTATGCAGTGATCTGAAAAATAAAATAAACACATACAGAGACTTCTGAACTGGTATAATAATCAATAATCTTTGGTTGCCTGGATTTCAGACTATCACTCCTGAAACAGGAAATGCTTTAACTATCAGTGACATCAAAACCACTGTGATAGTAAAGTAGGAAATGGTCAAGCTGTAACAAAGATTTAAACATTTTTTATTTCAGTAGCAGTCTTACATCACAGGCATAGCAGTTCAAATAAATACAGTTCTATGGTTCAGACTGACACACTTGTTTTGCTGGAACAAACATTTTTGTTACAAGCATTGGGATTTGGGCATCAGTGCAGAGTTACAGAGTCAAGGGTTGTGATTCAATGCAAGTTTCCACCAGCAGCAGCACAAACAGGATCCCCATTTGAACAGTTCTTCAAACTGATTTGTTTTGCAGCAACTGATAAAGCTTATATTACTTCATTCTCAAGTTGATCATTCGGTCATTTCAGGAGTCTTTGGTTGCCTGGATTTTAGACTGCTACTTACTAAACAGGAAATAGAGGGGCTGCAAGGCAATGCAACAGCTGTCCATTTGTCTGGGGCCCTTCCCTCTCTGGATCTGGAAGGAATGCAGGAGACCTCCCTGGGGTTTACTGATATCATGGCAGCGCCATGAGGGAGAGTCCCACAAGGCTGTCTGGAGGTGGTGGCATTTGGTGAAGGGCAGAGAAAGAGGGGTCAAGTGAGCTGAGGGCAGCAGCTCTCCTTCTTTCCCTCTATCTGTAAAACTGAGAACAACCCCAGTGAACAGCAGTCAGAGAAAGGTAAGGGCTTGCTTTGGACCTGAAAATTAGGGAGAGGAAGAGCATAGCAGTCACTTTGTACACTGAGCACCTTGAGGTTCTTTTCTGAGATGGGGCACATCTATAAACTGGACCCAATTGCTCAGCGATTAGGGGGTGAAGTGTCATCACTGTTCTTATGTAGAGCAAACCCTTAACTTTCAGGTTGGCAGGTAGATGAGGCGCCAATCTGTTGCTTAGACAAATAGTAGTAGTAGAGGCAAGGCCAGATTAATGCAACCTGGGGCCCTAGACCCAGGAGAAATCTGAGGCCCCCCTCATTACACCAGTGCCTTCACTGTGACCACACTCTTTGGTCACTGAATATTAGTTACTGACATCTTTAAAACATATTTTTACTGTCCCCAAAAGTGGCAAAACACCTAAATAACCTAACTAAATGCTTCAAAATGAATTTAAGAGCTAGTGTACTGCTTAGACTTAATAGTAATTTTCAGATGCAGTCAGCTATCACTTCCAATATCGGAGTATTTATTTATTTATTTTCTATTTAGTAATTAAAGATTTTCACCTGGCAGTAATGATGGACAGTGGCCTCACTTTGCTCCTCAGAGTGATTTGCAGAGTGAAGGCAGATTCATGAAGTGCTCTGCCAGCGCAATGCGGAGTTCTCCGCATCATAATGGGTAATGTAGGCCATTGAAAACAATTACTTAGTGTTACTCTGCCTTCCCTAAACCACTATTCTACCAATCTTAAGGCAGAGTACATTGAAACAATGTACTTCACCTCACTTCACCTTATTTTATGCTCCAAAGGAGAATTTTCAGTGCTTCGTGGGATTTCAGTTCACATGGACTCTAGATTGCTCTGCACAGCCTCAGTTCTGGTAGTGTGTGTAGGAAGCTTGTTGGAGACAGTCTGTTCCAAGAGCCTCTGTGATTCAAACCTTTTAAAAGCTGTTAAAAAGCCTTTTTGAGTCATTTCTTTTCTGAAACTTCAGTTCATCGATTGTAGGAAACCCTCCTTTACTTATATCATCAAGTTTTTATTGTTTGTGTAAGTATTTTGAATGTTAATGCACAACATTCAGTCTGTGTACTGAGAGACAGTGGAAGTGTGCTTTGGTGGAGGGGTGCATCTGTGGTGTACGTAGACTTAAGTTGGAGAAATAGGAGTTCTTTGTTTTTGGTTATATTTTTCTTGTATAACTGACTATGCTAATGAACACACAGTAAGGTGATTGCAAGCGATTCGTGAGGATCACAGCACACTTTGGACAAGCAACAGTTCTCTCACGGTCATCATTTCTGATGGAACATTGAATATATTCATGTCATGTTTGTTATCCCTTCTTCACATGGTTTGGCAAGACACTGTGCACATGACATCATCACAGTATGTTAATTTTCTAGACACTAGACAGTTCCATTTTGGGGTGCAGATTAATTCTGGGGACTCTGTGTGACCACTGCGCGTGTGAGTGACTGCGCAATACATTCTGGGGACTTTGCATGGGTGTACCATTCCCATTTCACTTCTCAGCACTTGGGAATTTTCTGGACACCAGACAGTTGCAATTTTGGTGATGCAGAAAATTCTGGGGACTCTGTGACCACTGCACACATGAGTGATTGCGCAGTACATTTTGGGAGACTTTGTATGTGGTGTACTGCTCCCATTTCACTCCATCAGCACTTGGGAATTTTCTGGACACAAGGCTGTTGCATTTTGGGGATGCAGAAACTTCTCAAACTTTGTGTAACCACTGCTGTACAGTGACTGCACAATACATTCTGGGGGACTTTGTATGTGGTGTACTGCTCCCATTTCATTTTGTCAGCACTTGGGGATTTCTGGACACAAGACAGTTGCATTTTGGGGTGCAGAAAAATTCTGGGGACACTGTGTGACCACTGCGTGCATGAGTGACTGCTTAATACATTCTGGGGAACTTTGCATGGGGTGTACCACTCCCACTTCACTTCATCAGCACTTGGGAATTTTCTGGACACGACAGTTGCATTTTGGGGGTGCAGAAAAATTTTGGGACACTGTGTGATCACTGCGTGCATGAGTGACTGCGCAATACATTCTGGGGACTTTGCATGTGTGTACCACTCCCATTTCACTTCATCAGCACTTGGGAATTTTCTGGACACAAGACAGTTGCATTTTGTGTGTTGTGAGCACATAGTGTCATAATTAAATTATCAATTCAAGCAGCAGTGCAACAATCTGGTGAAAAGTTTGACCTATACTTTGTTATGCTATTTTAGATTGCCAGCCACTAGTTACCTCCTGACTTGTATGATACCCTTCTTTTCACAATTTGTGTCTGTTTTAGTATTTTTTCTCATGTCTGAAAAAATAAAGGAGCACTTTTAATATGGCTCAGACCAGGTTTTCTTCAGTATTTGCAGCTGTTTTTAGAACAAATATTGTTCTGTGAGGTCAGAAAACACTGCCTGTTGCATAATTGCTAATTTTACTCACAACACAAGTCATATATAAGCAACTAATGGACAAAACAGTGGAAAATACTGGTGAAGACCTGGTCCACACAGTATTAAAGGCGCCTCTTATTATTTTAGACATGAAAGCAAGTACTAAAGCAGACTCAAATGCTGGAAAGGATGGTATCACATGATACAAGTCCAGGAGGTTAATCGAAGTAACAGACGTAAAATAGTTTAAAAGTATAGGTCAAATTTTTCACCAGATGTTGCCACTGCTACCTATCTACTTCAAAAATAAATATTTCTGGAGCCTCAGTAATGTTTGCTTTGTGTTGGGACTTGTGAAGTGTTTGTCATTGTAGGACTGTGAGCAGTGCAAGTATGCTGTGCTAAACTGCATGTGTGTCGTCAGTGTTCTTTTCTGTGTGTGCAGACATTGTCCAGCTTCATGCAAACATATATGGTGTGACATGTTCCAGTATCTAAAGAATAAAGATAAGAAAGAATATATGACATATATTTTAATGGTACCATCAGCACCTACGGAGTAAGTGATATGATATTTTTTCAGCGGTCTCAGTTGGCCACTGTGCACCTCAGTTACTCACTCACACTGCACATATGACTTTGCAGAGATAATAGCACAAAAACACATGCTCTGCTAAAAGTCATGTGTGCAGTATGTGACTAAGGTGCACTCTGGCCAGACACCTCTGGAAAAATATCATATTACTAGTCTGCTGATGATGGTGACAATAAAATATATATTATATATTCTTATCTCTATTTTTATACCATAAACATTGCAACAAGTCAGCATATATATGTTTGCAAGAAGCTGGACAATGTCTGACATCACACACACACAGGAAACAGCACTGACTGCACACATGCAATTTAACACATTATACTTGCACTGCTCAGTCCTGCTTTTCCACAACCACTCCACAACAGAAAGTAAACATTACTGAGTCACTGGATTATAATAACAGGAGACAAAGGTGCATGTAGTATGTATGTATGCCTGTGTAATGTATATATTTAAACTATTATGGTGGTCTTCCTCTCTCTCTCTCTTATTAAACAAAGACAAAACACTGCAGCAGTGGGGAGGAGGTGCTGCAAAAAAAAAAAAAAGCTAATGGAGGATCCTCTGATGGTCCAGCAGCAGATGGAGCATCAACACAATCTGTAACTGGTGTTGCTCCATTTGTTCCAACTGCTGCTGGACAGCACCCACCCTCTCATTGTTTTCTTCCACTGTGGCCTACAAAGCACTATGTCTGCCTGAGCTGCAGGCATTGTGGGTCCACTGGTGGTGGTACACAAGGTAGAGGTGGTGGTGAGGACGGTGATGGTGGCAGTGATGGTGCAGCTGCTGTGGCCTCCTCCTGCTGCAGCAATGCACAACAGCAGCACCTCTGTCACTGCCACAGAAGGACCAACAGGTGGAGGCCTGGCCTTTTCTGTGGCAGTCTGCCACTCCCCTGTGGTGGTTCAACATATGGGTGCGCTGACCCCAGATGTGTCCCCGGGGCCACTGGCACACCTCCACCCCACAAAGTATACATACCAAAAGCTGCTGTCCCCTCAACACAGTTGAAAAACTGCCAAACTGGAAACCTGCAGGGGACCAGGCACAGGAGGGCAGATGCAGAGCTGGCAGCATAATCAGTGGGGCCCGATCTGCTGCTGTGGAGGCAGTGCTGCTGGAGCTCCTGCAGCTGCCACTGGTGGTGGACTTGGTGGATGTGGTGGTGCTGCTTTCAGAAAGGAGTGGGAGGACCAAAGACTTTAGAGTGGTCCAACACCACCTGGCCATGCCCCCACACATGCGCACTCTCCCTCCTGCCAGCAATGCTGCCACATGGCTCCATTACCCCAGGCACAGTCCCATGCATTCCCACCATATCCTAACTTGGATGGTTCACATCCTGTCCCTGCTCCATTTCAAAAAATCCCTCCTTCCCTCTCTGACTAGCAACGCCATCGCCAATGACTTCACACACACTATACAAGTTACATAACACAGAACACACACTCACACAACATAGGCACACACACACATTCACACACACACACACACACACACACAAAAACAAAACTTATAAAACAAACAAAGAAATCAGTCACCACAAGAAAAAAATGAACTGCCAAAACAGTACAAAAAATGAAACAAATAGCTTTTAAAAAGCTTTTGGGTTGGATCATGTTTAAGAACAACAACAGTCCTCTCCTCTCCTGCACAAAATGCCTCTCTCTGTTACTCAACACAGGAGAAAGTGAAAGTATCTGCTTGTATGACTTACTTACTTCCTGCCTGGCTAAAGCATGTGATTTACAGTACTGTGAGCCATGTAATGTGTGGGGGCTGTCTATATTGTTGTCACTTTGCCTTACTTCACGTTAAGAAGGAATGACAATGCAGTCATAATAACATAGCCGAAGTGAGCACTTTGCAGTGGTCACTTTGTATACACTAGGACAATGCAAAGTGGTCACTTAGCGTTCACTTCACTGGGGAAATTTAATTTCACTGCATTTCTATCTGGCAGTACTGGGGTGATGTGGAGCAACACTCTGCTGGAGGAAAAAAGTAAATTCTGTTCCTCCCACTACATCATCAGAAATGAGACAAACCATCTTGAGGCACCACAATCCTTGCAGCTTGAGCAGTAACTTTTACAATCTACCAATCAAAATGCAGGAAATTGTGACATCACTAATGTCAGGGAGAGCCAGTCGCTGCTGCTTCATGAAAGTGAAACCCAGCAGTGAGTAATGGTTCTCATTGGTTACTAGTGATATCATAGTCAGTGTGGTCTCAGTGTTGATGTAGTGGGAGGAAAAGAAGACTTTTTCCTC
Source organism: Neoceratodus forsteri (assembly GCA_016271365.2). Classification (NCBI taxonomy): domain Eukaryota; kingdom Metazoa; phylum Chordata; order Ceratodontiformes; family Ceratodontidae; genus Neoceratodus; species Neoceratodus forsteri. The sequence goes on along the minus strand of CM028132.1, from coordinate 490,039,110 downwards.
CAGACAGAGTGCTTCTCCACACATCACCCTGTACTGCCAGGTGGAAGATGTTCTAATTAGCAATCAGAAACAAAAAAATACTTGAGATATCAGAAGTGATAGCTGACTACATCTGAAAGTTACAATAAATTGCAAGCAGTTTCCAGGAAGTACATTAGGAGTCCTATATTCAAAACTTTGCTCTGGGCTAAATTAGCACTGCCCAGCATGCTAAATTAGTCCAGAACAATACCCACTATATTCAAAAGGATAGCCCGGTGCTAAACCTGCTGAATATAGCATGGTAAGGAAGGATATACACTACAGGGCAGGGGTGTCTGTAGAGACACACACTGTACTCAGCAGAGTACAGTACATAAATCAGACAGGGCAACAAGCAGAGGAAAGCCAGAACACTGAGTCACACTGTGTCTATGTGGTGCCAAGTCCTTTGCCTTTGTAGTTTGCTGTGGGGCACTGATGCCACCAGTCAAATACACAAACAAGAACAACTTACCAGGCAGGCAGAACAACAAGGGAAGGAGGATTACAGGACAAAACTAATTACTTGAACTCAGACATGGCAAATGGGGTGTCCTATTGTTGGTGTGGCTTGGCAGCATATTTTGGCTTATGTGTACATAATGGGGGTGGCAACAGTGCATCAGTTTTGAGTACAGTACATGTTTAAAATTCCTGGCTATACCACTGTTGCTGGGTGTGTGTGATGTGGTGTCTGTACAACTGTGCAGTACATGGCTGGGGGAGCTCTTACCATTGGACAGGCACACAGGTGTTGGGGTATTCCTTACACTGGAACAAATGTTGTGGCTTATTCCAGCTATGTGGCAGCACCCAGTTGTGGTGCAGATTGGTCACCTGTACATCCCCATACGCCCCAGTAGTGCATGTGTGTGCTGGCTTCTGTTGGTGTCCATCAAGGGTGGTCTGCAGTTGTGCATTGTATGGACACACTGACATGGTGTCCACTGTGTTAGATCACCACACAGTCTGGCATGGCTGGGACTGGTGATGGATGATGATATCATAGGAGGTGCCAGCTGTGTGCAGCATGTCTTCACTGTCTGGCTTCTTACTATGATTAACATGTACTGAGTAGGGTTGCACAAAGCCACGCAATGTCATGCAAAGCTATGCAAAGCCTCAATGTCATGCAAAACTGGTTTTCCCAGAGTTAAGACTACCTTTTCCTGGGTGGTAATTTTTAATGCGCGATGTGTCTTGGTAAGTCACGCAAACACACTTTGTGCAGCGCTATTGTGCTGAATATCGCATTGCACCTGCATTCATGTACATGCCCCTTAGTTTGCCCTTTGTATACATTATAATTTTGCCCCAGCGCTAATGCAGTTTGTGCATGCTATTTGACCTTTTGAATATAGTGGACCCATGCTAACCCTGGTTTGCACCTAGTACAAAGTTTTGAATATAGGGCCCTAGCTCTTTAAACTAATAATATCACTATAAAAAAACATTGGTCCTAGTTTTGATATTTAAAGAACATACTTTTCTAATTTGCCTGGTAAAAATATCATTTTGAGTATGAAATGTCTTGATTTGCACTTCTGCCCCACCCCAAACTCACAAACTCAAGTATGTGCACTCGCAGTTTGGTGTTACTATTTTGTCCTGTCAGGTAGTATGAACCAGGATTTGGGAGTTTTATCTGGTAGGGTATGGCCCATCTCTGAAAAGCATAGGTCCTGGGTGGTACTGAAGTTAAACTGGTGGTTTACTAAAGAAGTCATGATTAATTATAGAGATTATGTGGCAATGTGGTGACTGTTGGAAGAAATCATTTCAGGGATCAAACATTTATATTATTGATAATAAACTAGGATCAAATAATGGCAAGATTTATTGATGGAATGCTGGAAATGGGATATTGATGCTGCAGTGACTCCCGACCAGGATGTACCATCACAGCGATAGGATTTGGGAAAATCCACCGTCGCTGTGATGGTCTCTGAATACCAAGACATCCTCATATGGCACCCCAGTCCAACTAAAACTTGGAGTTAGAATTCTAGAGACCAGGGTGTGTGGGGCAGAGCCCCCACATGGGGGTTCGGGGTGCAGCAACCCAACAGAAACATGGGGTATCCTGACACTGCACTGCCGACACTGCACTGCGGCTGTCGCTGTCGGGAAGTCTCTGTGGAAGATGTCAGACTGGCATGGTAAAACTGCTGGGAACATATTCAGTGGGTCACCCTGAAAACAGAACTACGTTAGCACCAGGACTTCAAAATGAGTGGGATGAGGGAATAAAAAAAGTAATTTTTTAACAGTACAATTAAAATGCATTGTAGATTTCTTGATTTTAGGAGTGAGATTAAAGAGTTCCTAACACAGCTGAGACAACTTTGGAAAAATATAACATTCAGGCATAGATGTAGCTTCTATTTTGTATTTTATTACTAATGGTATTTGCAAAACTACAGTATCTCTACCCTTTTAACTCTGGCAGCCTGTCTCACCTGACATCATAATTATGACATTAAAATATGTTACTGTGAAGATATTTGTGTTATCATAAATAGGGATTGTGCTGAAATATGTAAAGAAGTCTGAATAGATATCATTCCCTAGTCTATATTCTGCAAAAGGTATTTAATCCAAATCTAAATAAATAAATGTATTCTCAAGGGTTTGCTCTGCAAATATCATATTCCTCATGTAGGAATTGAACATTATTTACCCCGTTTTATTTATGGGCTAGTGCTGTATGTATTTCACCTGCCTTTTATCTGCATATGTTCCTGATATATGTCCTCAGGACCTCCTTGTGAATGAGTCTGCTCAATGGAGATGTTTATGCAATAAACTTGAACTAATCTACTGGATAGGATCTTATTGTCATGCAGTTGTTTTCAGTTACAAAGAAAATTGAATTACTGAAAATATATATGAAGAAATAAAGAAAATGGGATGAAGCTGAATATAAATCTTACTTTTTTAAAGTTTTCCTAATGCTCTCAGAGGCTCTTTAAATATAAAGCATACATATTGAATTGCACCGTTTATCTTTTATATTTGAGTAGGATGATAAGTGGAGATTCTAAGTGGGAGAGAGAGACAAAGCAAAGGAAGTGGGCATGGTCATACCTTACAGGTCAGCCTGGCCATGCCCCCCCCACCAGTGATAAGCTGCACTTAACACCTAAACAGTTAGGTGAGAATCATGTCACAGTTCAGTCACTGCCTTGCTCAAGTTACCTAGCAGCTGAGTCCTTTACAAAAATGCATTACAGGTAGAAGACGAGCATTTGTCAATGTCGAATATTTGCTTGTTGGCATTAGCGGTGGAAGTGCAGGAGTTAGACAAATGCAGTATAGAAATGTCAGTGAAGTACTGAACTGATGCTAACTCCACCCCACCCTGCAGAGATGGACAGGCATTGGGGTGTGCCTTTGGATCATCACCCATAATAGTCACAATATTTCACCTCACCCTACCCTGCAGACATTGACAATTGTTGAGGTGTGCCTTGGGGTGTTTGAGCTTTACACCACCTCACTCCATAAGGAAATATGCTGAAATGGGTGCAGTATAGGAGAATGGTGTGAACTCTGGGGCCAAGGGGTCAGGTGCACCTCAGTGCCTGTCACTGGCTGCAGGGGTGGGGGTGGAATGGTTGTGAGCACTACTGTCAACAATGCCAAGTCACACCCCGATACCTGTCGTACTGGTAGGGCAGACACCTGTCAGACTACAGGGTAGGGCATTATGGTCAAAACCCTAAGGCCCTGGGCATTTTTGTATTTTACTGAACAGTGACACAATCAGTTTGTTAGCTGAAAGGCTATTTTGCACAGTGACTGGCGCTTTTGGTGCCACAGGTGTGAAAACATATTTTGAACATGCGTGAAAATGACAGCTGTACTGTTCATGAGGAGGTGTGAAAAATGGTAATGTTGAAAATCTGGAGTGAAATATAAAAACCTGGTGAAGTTCACAGTGTGCATAGAAACTGCATAACACTATTGCATAATGCAATTATTTGAGAATTTTTTGCATCAGATTTTCAATATTGGCATTTGGGACCTCTGCTCATGAACGGTGTTACTGTGGTTGTCTTAATCTGTCCTGAACACTGATTTCCCACAGCGACTCAGCTATTTCTGGACAGAAGTGCCAAAACAGATTTCGCCAGGATGTGAAAATGACAGCTGTACTGTTCATAAGGATGTGTGAAAAATTGTCAGTGTTGAAAATTCACAAATTTGTGAGTGTATGTGAAACTGAGCAACGTGATGTCAGACACAGTCATTTTGGAATTTTGCACTAAATTGCAAACATAGGCTTTTTGAGAGCCCACCTCATGAATAGTGACACTGTCATTTTCAATAATCAGTCCTGAAAGGTGATTCCACGCAGTGACTGCGAAATCACTGTTCGCACTGAACAACCAAATGACAGTCACTGAATTCATGAGGTGGGGTCCCAAGAACCCATGTTGAAAATTTGATGCAAAATTCAAAAAATGACAGAGATATGCACCAAAGTTGAAAAACTTATTTATGCCATTATACAGCTTACTGGCATTTCTTCAGTTCCTGGTCAGCTTTGAAGAGTGCAGATGTGTTCCCGCTCCACTCAAGATTGTCACACCAGCCTCCAGAGGCAAGTATGGGGTGAGGGTGTGTGTGGGGCAGTGGAGTATGCAGAGGGTGGGTGCAGTTTGGGGAGTTGGCAAGAGAGAGTCAACGAGGGACCGTTTCTTTTGTTACAGGTTTTATTTTACAAAGGCGACGTGGACTTTTTGCAATGCTGGGGTGGGCTCCCAGCTTGACACCTGGAAGTTTATTTAGGGGTACTGGGCAGTGGAGCCAATGGGGAATTGGGCACCCCTTTTGGCCATACAATGGGAGAGGGGAACACATGAGACGCTGGAATTTAGCCACGATAGGGTGGGCTCCCAGCGTGGCACTGGAGCTGATTGGATTGGGCACCCCATCAGATATACAGTGTGCTGGGGTGAGTGTGCATGAGCCAAGGGGATTGGGCACCCCTCAGCACACAACAAATGGGAGGGCACATACAGTGACCACTACAATCAGCGGTAGTGATGTGTGGGCAATTGCATACTGCTGACAGCAGGACAGTATGCAAATGCCTACACATTACCACTGCTGATTGTAGCAGTTATTTGCTTTCAACTGTACACCACTGCATCTGAACTGCTGTCATAGACAGCAGGACATTCGTGGTGTGGTGGGGCAGTGCCCTGCAAAAATGCTCAGGACATTGGAAGTGGGGTGCCACACCTACGAAAGCTCATATGGGGCACTATGTTTCTTGCACATGTGTGCAAGCAAACATAAAAATGATACATAGTAAATATGTGTTGGAGATTGCTGTAGGCCTCCTGGCAGACAGGGCTCCATGGCACATGCCAGTGTTGCCTATGCCTTAATCTGGCCCTGAGTAGTGGTGACCATATTGTGGTTTAGGCTCCCTCATTAAAAAAAAGAAGAAAATGAGCCACGAGCCCCTCATGGAAGGATCTCCTGCCACTCCATCTCCCCCACTAGTACACCTGTGGCTGTCTACCTACCTTTAGGTTTGGACCATCCCCTCAGAAGATGCCAGGCATGCCTTGGGCTCAAGGACTCTGGTGTGGTGGCTCAGGGTTTGGTTAGATTCTGGCAGTCCAAGAGAGCAGCTGTAGTGACAGGTGGGGAAGGGCTGAATGCAGCACCTCTGGGAGGACAGGATGGCCATGTTGTGTGACTGGGTTCCATGGATCGGCAATCTTAGTTGGTTGGGCTCATGGGTCACATCTCCCTCAAGTGCTTGGGTTGTGGCAGACATCAGCCATGGTCTGCAATTTCTTGTTAAATCTCACCTGCAGAAACAAAATTGCATTCATGAGGCTCCCCATGCTATGCAGCCTCCAGGACTAGTGGCCCTGGTGGCCATTGTGGCCACAGCAGTACAGAGTCTGCTGCCTATTCCATAGCTGGACTGTCTGGCTAACTACACATCAGTCTCTAACCTGCCCTTTGTGGGAAAGGTTATTGAGAAGGTGGTCGCGTTGCAGTTGGATGATCATTTGACCAGCCACGATGTCTATGATTCTCTCCAGTCGGTTTAGGAAAAGACATAGTATAGAGACAGCTCTGGTCCGAGTACTAAGTGACCTCCCTAATAGCGAGAGATCAAAGGACCTGTTCTATCTTGGTCCTTCTTGATCTCTCTCTGACTGACACCGTGGACCATGGTGGGTTATTGAAGTGCCTGCAGTTTATTTGTAGGCTGTCTGGTACAGACCTCAGTTGGTTTCGATCCTTCCTCAAGGGTAGGACCCAGAGGGTGGTGTCTGGGATTTTTCCTCAACATCATTCCCCCTATCCTGTGGGGTGCTGCAGGGCTCCATTTTGGCATCCATGTTGTTTGCGGTGTACATGCTGCTGTTGGGAGTGATCATCAGGCAGTACAGTTTGAGTTTTCACTGCTATGCAGATGATACTCAACTATACATGTCCTTTGTGCCTGGCCAAGATGCTGGCTTTTGGCCTTTAACAACTGTCTGGCTGAAATGAAATCCAGGACTGGATGAATGTGAGTTGGCTGCAGCTGAATCCAGAAAACTGAGGTGTTGATTGTGGACCCAGGTCGCTGGGAGATGGGTTTGTTGGTGGGATCTCCTCGGGCTTATGGCTTGGGGTGTCCAGCTAACTACCTCAGACCGTGCAGAATCTGGGAGTTGTATTTGATAACTGTTGGATACTTAAATCACAGGTGTCGGCAGTTGTCAAAGCCTCTTTACCACCTGAGGAACATCACCGGTGAAGCCTCTGGTTCTTCCTGACGATATTCCTACTTTGGTCCACGCCTTCGTTACCTCCCGCCTTGACTACTGCAATGCCCTTTATCTTGGGTTACGGGGTTGATATTCACCTCTTGCAGCTAGTGCAGAATACGGCAGACAGGCTATTGACTGATTCTTCTAGGGCCAGTCTTATAATGCCTGTGCGCTATGGACTGCATTGGCTGCCAATATGCTGGCGATCACCTTCAAGGTCAGTTTGCTGACCTATAAGGCCCTACATGATCAGGGACCCAGCTACCCGAAAGATCTCCTTTGTACCTACTGTCCCTCCAGCTGTCTCCGATCCACTGATGAGGGTTTGCTGGAGATTCCCAGGGTTCGCTTTGAAGACCTCTGGGCCAGATCTTTTAGTTTTATGGCCCTAACTCTGTGGAATTTCTACCTCGTCAGGTACGAGATTGCCCAACTGTCCAAACTTTTAAGGGGCACTAAAACATATCTTTTAAACATGCATATAATGATTTTAAAATGTTATTAGGTTTGGATTTTTTTATTGTTTTAGTAATATTTTATTATGTGATGTACAGGCGCTTTGGTTCTGGAAAGGCGCCTTTTACAAATAAAGTTTTGATTGATTGATTGATCTATAGTGAATAAAGGAGGATGGCTCGAGGAAGGCTAAGTGAACATGATACAGTTACTAACAGCCTGCAGGGTTGCTGACAAAAGCAGGGTCTCAGGGCAGGACAGGTTTTCAGGTTAGTGCCCAACATGGCAGCGGCATCTTGCACCTCCATTTTGTGTGTGGCAACAGGGCCACACATATCACACTGTCTGCATGGTATTTAATGGGTACCCAAATCAGATGTAGTGATAGGACTTTGTGTCGACAGGACTTAATTTATTAAAATAATAAATAAATAATAAAATAATGAAATGTGGCTGGAAATGCACACCAAGTGAGATCTGTGGCCAGTTCGAAGGAAGTATTTAATCAGTGTGTGTTCCTACAGTGAAGTGCACTGGCAGCCTCCTGGGATGCAGTGTTGCTAGCACTCTGCGGTAGGGAGGTCATAGCCTGCTAAATAGAATGCCAGGCACAGCTCACATCAAGAATGGCCCATCATTAGGATGGTACGTCTCTCACATGGGTGGGCGGTACAGCCATTAGTTTAAGGTATTGAGTGGTGTAGGACGGGGACCCCCAGCAGGCTTGGGTTGGGTCCAGACCTGCTACCGGTATTTTCGTGACTCTGAACATGCAGTTGTGGTGAGCACCACAGCCCAGAGATTACAGTTACTGGCAATGATGGAGCTAGGTACATCCAACAGGGATACCTGGGTTGGATTCGGCAGCAGCAGTGGTCATGGTGGTGGTACAGACACATCCGTTTATCACAGGGGTTTAAAGCAAGTGAGATGCTCCCTGGGTGGAGTTGCTATAGCTTCTGCCTCTAGTGGCATCAGGGGCTTGTGGCTGGGGTTCTGTTCTCCCCAGCTCCTGCGCTGAGTTTAATTAATCAAAACCATCATCTTTAGTGGACTGGAATAGCAACTTATTAATTTCCCCAGGTCACTCCCCTGAGAATGTTGGGCATGCAGGCAATATGGCTAACTGGTTAAGGCACTGAATGGCAATTGCAGTTCGATGTCACTATTTGAATTTGGATGGGAGGAGTTAGCTCATTTACCTTTGGGAATTTCATGTTAAGTATGAATAAACTGTTATTCTTTCTTAACATAGCAACACTAGTTGAAAAGGAGAGTGACAAGGCAGGGTTTCCTAAAGAGCAACAGGACCTACATGAGCCTATAGCTTGGTGGTTCAGAGCACCAGGATGGTATTCTGGGGGCCCTGTGTTTAATCTCGACTATTACTGTTTTGTATCTTCACTTGACTTTATGATTCAAGTGTCAGGTCCTGCCTTTGCACTATCTTGCTCGCATCACAGCAGAGTGGGGGTCAGTAATTACCTTCTGGTCTCTTGTGCATAAGGTCCTGGGCTTGATTCCCAGTGGACACACCCTTTTCTTCTTGAAGCTGGATCACAGTCCAGGCAGGGATGTTGTAATGGCTGATCATACCCTACAGGTGCTAACATGGACCACAGGTATACAGCTAGGTTGGAGGCTGACAAGCCAATCAGAGCTGACTGGAAAACCTGTAATGTATGTTTAGACAGTGGTATTTGGTTCATGTATGATTCCTAGCTGCAACAAATAGACTGGTTAGCAACACACTGTCTGGACTATGGGGTGGTGGACCCATCCATTGGCCATGGTGCTGTCAGGCAAAAAATAAAAAATAATAATAAAAACAACATACAGAATACAGCAATAGGCGTGTTTGGGCATCTGGTATTGTGAGCTTTCCAGGATCTAGATGCAGTAGTTAACCAGGGGCAGCTGCCTTGATGATGCCAGGCTTACAGGGATTAGGGGTTTAACATAGAAACATAGAAACATAGAATTTGATGGCAGATAAGGACTGCTTGGCCCACCCAGTCTGCCCATTTCCCTGCCTACTGGATAAGCTGCAGATCCTAGTTAACCAGCAGCCTACTTCTTCCTACCCCCACCCCTAGAATTGCCTTATGACTGTCCCATGCATGCTTGAATTCCACCACTGTTTTTGACTCCACAACCTCCTCTGGAAGGCTGTTCCATGCATCCACAACCCTCTCTGTGAAAAAATACTTCCTTAAATTACCTCTGAGCCATCCCCTCTATCTTCAAATTGTGCCCCTTTGTTCTTGTTGTTCTTGCACATCTTTTTGAAAGATGCTACCTCTTGGACTTTTGTTGATTCCTTGAGGTACCAACAAAGTTCAAAAACAGTGGTGGAATCTGCATGCATGAGACAGTCATAAGGCAATTTAGGGGCTGGGGGTAGGAAGAAGTAGGCTGCTGGTTAACTAGGATCTGCAGCTTATCCAGTAGGCAGGGAAATGGGCAGACTGGGTGGGCCAAGCAGTCCTTATCTGCCATCAAATTCTATGTTTCTATGTTTCTATGTTAAACCCCTAATCCCCCTGTAAGCCTGGCATCATCAAGGCAGCTGCCCTGGTTAACTACTGCATCTAGATCCTGGAAAGCTCACAATACCAGATGTCCTAATAGCTATGCCCGCAACACGCCTATTGCCGCATTCTGTATGTCATTTCATTTTTATTTTTATTTTTATTATTTTTATTTTTTTTTGTTTGTGTTCTAACTCTATGCACTCGTAAGCTGGAGTTCCTGGGCAGTAGGTCTACTATCCGCTTATGCTAGTATAAGTTTAGTGCTAGCAGAGGTCTCTGTCTTACATGATGTATGCCTACTTTCTGATCTGGGATTAGTTTCCAGTCTGGTTTGCAGTGTGCTGGCCTTTAGACATGAAGTGGGCAGCAGCATCAATGCTGCTGGCCAGGGATCTGTACACTAAAGGACTGTCGAGCGGCAGTTGCAGTTTGGAGCATTTTAGATAGGGTCATCTTGTGATACAGCAGGGGAATAGTGCAGCAAGCTTCCTCACTGGTATCAGAGAATGATGTTCAGTGGCTGCAGACACACAAGGGACAGTTATCTTTAGGATTACCATTCTGGGAGAAGCCCAGAGAGGAGACAGTTCTGAATGAACAGGATGTATAGTAATATGTACCCTCAGCCTATGCAATGGAATTGTTTTGCTACATAATCGGAATGAAGGCTAGGACTTGTGGAGTCTTAATTGTCACCAGCGTGCTTACTACAGTAGTCATGGTATCTTACTAGAGCAACATTTAGAGTAGGTCAAGAAATATGTTACTGCTATAAATACAGGACAGGCACTAGGTTACATGTTTGACAGGAAACACCTGCCCAAATCAGGTCTGTCCTATGGAAATCCAGAGAGACAGTAACCCTAATTATTTTAAGGGGTCCCTACACTGTTCAGTGTGTGGAATAGTTACCAGGTTAAGTAAATACAGCCAGGTTAGTATTTTAGAGTAACTGTTCCCAGTTGTAGCAGTTATCTGGAACACTGTGTACAAGAAGAACTACTTGGCTAAGTAGCAGTTAGGTCAACTCAGGGCCAGGGGTCGCGGAGCATCCACTGGTTTTGGCTACAGAAGTCTGTGTACCTCACCTTGTATTCATATAGTTTAGTGGCTATTGGGCCTCTGAAGGGAGGGTGTGCCAGGAAGCATGGCTAGGCACATCACTGTAGGCATCATATAGGGAGTCCCTGTGAAGAAGCATTCAGAGGAACAGGTAACATTACCCCCCCAACTAGGATCTTGCAACAGCAGAGCTTGGGTGCGGGCCTAAGTGGGTAAGGGTACAGTTCTGGGATGAGGAAGCTGGGCAACAAACCAGATGGGCCGAGGTGACCCCAGTAGGATTGGGATCTAACTTTCAGGAGTCTATTGATGGTGCTGCAGCAGGCCGCTTATAGGCCATGTTGATTGTAGACCATTGGTAAATGGTTTGTCCCTTTAACTGGAAGGAGAAGAACTGATATCGTGCAAGGGTGGAGGACTTTGTGCATAGGAAGGCCTCTCTTATAACCTGGAGAGCAGCACTTGGGCAGCTGCCAAAGGTGTGGGGTGCCAGCTGGGGTCAGAAGCATCCTTGCAAACCAGGGCGAGTGCCCAGAACAATCTAGCAAATTTTGTTGAGAATGCTGGCTCCTGGGTAATCCAGGTTAGAGGCCGGGCTCTGGAGCAGTGTGACAAGGGCTCCAAGACAAGGGCTGGGTTGGAGTGGCTGCAGTAAGATACCTGGGTGCAGACCAGATGCCTCAAGCATGGGTGCCTGCAGAGAAGGGGTCTGGGATGGCCTCATGCATAGCACAAGTTGTAATGCAGACAGCAGCTAGGTTCATAATGGGAATGAAGCTGCCGGGATCCTAGAAGGGTTCTAGAAAGAGGGGTTCCAGCAACCACACAAGGCAATTTATAATTCCACAGTCATAGAATATTATACAGCATCACAGAGACAGTGACAACATGGAATAGAAACAGTATTCAACAGATCAGTGTGTTAGGCTAGCTTGAATAGATGAGTTTCAGGCCCTTCTGGGTCCACTGGAAACTGGGTTCCTCCCACCAGCTGAAGAGCTTAGGGGACATAGGGCTCTGAGGGGTACTGGGCAGCTTCAACAGGCCCCTAGGTGGAGTCTGGTTGGGACAGCCACAAAGGCGGCAGTGGTGCACCATGATACAAGGAGCATGGAACTGGGTAACAAAGCATTGCCTTGGGGGTTATGAAATGGTGCAGGGGTGCTGGCTGGTGCCACACACTGTTCTGGGATGGCTACTACCAGCCCCAGGGACACTGGAGCAGAATGGCAGGTAGGTTGTGGTGGGCTTCATGGCACCCCAACAGGCAGGTGATATCCAGCAAGTGGGACAGGGTGCAGCAGGGAGAGGCAGGCAGTTGTGCACTACAACAGCGCATTTCCACTAATGTTTTGTTTTTTCTTACAGGTTCCATGGAAGGTACTAAGAGCAGGGAATATGGGATGTGTGTATCAAATGGGCAGTAGCAGGGACAGCCAACTGGACTGAGGGACAGGCCACTAGGGTACTGCCAGAATGGCACAACTTCTAGATGGAGAATCTAGCACATCTTTTGAATAGAAAGTCTAGCACATGGCAGCACTCATGCATTTTGGTTTCCCTTTGGCTAGGTTCTCAATGGGTCACACCCAGTCAGGAAGGATGCCGGCCAGGTTGGAACATTGAACGGCAGCCATACTCAGAGGGGATGGTGAGTTGGGAACCTAAGGCTGGGGGGCTGGTGAGAGCTTCCCACAGCACTTGATGAAGGAGAATGTTTTTATTTATTTATTTATTTATTTATTTAGGATTAGGATCGTACCTTTGAGCTCAGAGCTCTTTTACAAAGGTTTCATGTCAAACAGTGACACTGACAACAATAAAGACAGTTTATATACAATACACAAGTAGTAGGTTGATAGAATACTAGGATTACAATGTCATTCATAGTACCAATGGTGATAGCACAGTGTCAAGAGCATTCAACAAGGGTAAGGACTATGTTTATATGTAGTGATGGTGATAAGAGGTGTGACACCTAGGATTCAGGAGAGGGAGGGAGACGAGAGGGAGGGTAGTTGGCGGCCAAAGAAGTGGCTTTGTCTAGAAGATTGGAAGGTAGTGGTATTAGGTTGATTATAGATACATATATAAAATTGCCCTGGAGTTACAGGGAAAAGGACAACTCATTATGGGAGCACTGGAAAGTCAAGGGAAAATACAGTTGTACAGCAACTCGAATGCAGCAGCACTCTGGCATCCCTCAGTTATAAAGTGAGATGTGCCCTTTATGCCCTCCATGGCAAGGCCTTCACCTGTAGGCCTGGAGACCAGGCTGAACACTGCAGCAAAAGCAGAGAAAGTAAATGGACCTTTGTACTCTGGGGCAAATTTTCACAAAGCCTTAATGAAGAGAGCATAATGGCCTCACGGAGCTTCACCAAAAAGGTGGGGAGGATAACGCTGAAGCCAGGACATCGGACTGGCAGCTCTTACCTTCCACAGCCACAGCAGTGAAGAGCCGCCGTTCTACATGGTAGTGGTGATGGAGCTGGATTCCATCCTCACAATCACTTGTACAAGAGCTGGAATGGGGCGATTGAATAGGTTCGCTTGCACCAGCAGGGCTATGGAGGAGTACACTTAAGACTACAGGAGGCCCTTAAGATAACTGCTCCTGGCCGATGCTGGCTCAGAGAGACAGTGGTTGCAGTTCTCCAAGGTAATGGTGGTTAAGAGTGGAATAGATAGCTAGATAGGAGATAGCCTGGTAGATGGGTCTTGGAGGTTAATTGAAGCAGTGGCTTGGGGGAGTCGGATCAGCCCACCCTGTGTCAGCTCAGGAGGATCGTAGAGACCAAGGGTACATGGGGAAGAAGGAAGAGAAAAGTCAAATTCTCCTGAAGGGCTCATCACTTCCGTTTAGCAAGAGGCTGAGGACTGCAAGACCTGGACCTAAATGGGGCCATGGTCCAACCTCATCAGGACTATTCCTCTCAAGCCTAGTGGTGCACCAGATGTGGGCAGCCACAAGGGTGCTGGCCATATGACCTTACCTGTTCTGGTCAGAGGTGTTTCGACTCAGAGGTACATCAGTCATCAGACCCGCAATAGGGTGGCCCAAGAATTGAGGGCAAGAGTGTGGGAGGCCTCATGAATGCTGGCGATACTCCCGCAGCACACGCTGCTCCTAAAGGGGTGATTTATTTCAATAAATGCATGGCTGTGGCCATTTCCTCCAAGACCTATGTTGTGTGGTTATTTCAGGGAAGGGAAAGTGGGAGGCTAACAGACAATAGAGAGGATACAAGGCATCGAAAAGCTGGCCATTGGTCTGGGGCCCTGCCTTCCTTCCTGGACTTGGACAAAATGCAGGGACATCCCCTGGGGTATACAGATGTCATGGCAAATGCCATGAGGGGAGGTCCCACAAGGCTGCCTGGAAGCAGATGCATTTGGAGGAGGGAAGAAAGAAGGGTCAAGTGGGCTGAGGACCAACACAGATCTCCCTTCTTTCTCCTCCATTTGTCAAACTCCCACTTGCACATCATCGTAAAAGCAGGGTGAGGGCCAGGAGGCAGGGGCCCTTTGACCCATTATGGGTGTCCACATTAGGAGTCAGGAGTGAGTTTTTCCAGTTTTCAAATTAAACAGAATTTTTCTGGGTTTTGCCCTCCAAAGGGTTGTAAAAGTAGTGAGTGAATTTATAACTGATAATTAAAGAATAGTTTATCAAAAAGGAAGCTAGATGTTAAGGTACAGAATCTGTTCATATTTGATGATAGAACATGATACAACTGTCACAGCCATGTGTGGCAGCTTGGGAGGATCGAGACCAAAGGTACAGGGGAAAAAGATGAAGACAAGTTGAATTTTCCCAAAGGGCTCATCACTTCCAGTCAGCATAAGGCTGGGGACTGCAAGACCCGGACCCAGATGGGGGGTCATGGTCCAACCTCATCAGTATTATTCCTCAGGCACAGTGGCACCAGGCATGGGCAGCCACAAGGGTGCTGGGCCATATGACCATATCTGCTTCAGTAGGAGGAGTTTTGACTAGGAGGTACATCAGTCATCAGCCCCGCACTAGGGTGGCCCAAGAGTTGGGGCAAGAGTGTGTGGCCAGCATGAAGGCTGTGTATCCTCCTGGCAGCACACACTGCTCCTAAAAGGTGGCTGATTTATTTCAGTAGATGCATGGCTGCGCCATTTCTCCAAGACCTGTGTTATGTGGTTATTTTAGGGAAGGGAAAGTGGAGGGCTACCAGACAATGCTTTAACTATCAGTGCCATCAAGACCACTGTGATAGTAAATTAGGAAATAGTCAAACTATAACAATGATTTAAGCATTTTTAATTTTTTATTTCAGTAGCAGTCTGTGGAGCAGCTTCTACTTAAACTCTTTCATGTCAGGGCTATAAAAAATAATCACGTGAACTGCATTATGAGAGCTTTCAACTGCTGAGCATCAAGGTTAACAACAGTTCCCACATCACAGCTGATAAGCCTGTTAACATCACAGGCAGAGCAGAATAAATAAAAACAGTTCTATGGTTTAGACTCACACAACAATTGTTCTGCTGGAATAGATGTGTTTGTTACAAGCAGTGGGATTTGGGTCAGCAGTACAGAGACTACAGTGTCAAAGGTTGTGATTCAATGCAAGTTTCACAGCAGCAGCACAAATAGGATCCTCATTTGAACAGTTCTTCAATCTGATTTGTTTTTGCAGCAACTGATAAACTTTATATCACTTCATGCTCAATTTGATCATTGGGTGATTTCAGCAGTCTTTGGTTGCCTGGATTTCAGACTGCGCTCCGTGAAACAGGAAATGCTTTAACTATGAGTGCAACCAAAACCATTGTGACAGCAAATTAGGAACTCGTCAGGCACGGTTCCCATAGGTGGTATGTTTCTGATACACCTCTATTTGACATTTCTGAATGAATAAAGGAAATAGCTTGGGCATCCGCTTACAAATAATGATTTCTTTGAGTACAACAAAACTGTGGAACTGGATAGTAATGGAAGTTCCGATAAAATATTTAGTTTCAATAAATGCAAAACTAATGTATTTTCAAACATAAGAAATTGATATTAGACTTCTGCTGATCCGCTAGAAAAAAAAAAAAGTTAGTGATGAATGCTACAGAAGATCAGCCTTTCAGATCCTGGAGTGGATTGCTGCCTCTAGCATTCCCTGATCCTAGTTCCACACCCCAGTGGCTGTGAAGTAAGTTTAAAAAAAGTTATGCTGCATGTGCAATTTTTGAACTCTGCAGGACAGAAAAAGTGGTCTCCCATCAGCTTCCCTGCTCCTGATTTGGTCCCCAATGCACCTGCATGGTAAAACCCTGCAAAATAAAACAAAAAGAAAATACTGGTACTTGTCTTTTGAAGCCATATTCCTTATTCACCTGAACAAACTGACACAATGAGAAGCTTTGGAGAAATGGCCACAGCCATGTGTTTATTAATAAAATCAATTATCAATATATACATTCACCTCAGCGTGATGTGCCAGCTAGGTAGCCTTGAAGGAATCTAGCTCACCATGGAGCACTAGATCATTGATGGTCGACCTACCCCCCAGGGAGGGCTGCCATACCATCAGCCAGGACCCCATGAGGGTGACAATCTCTGGGGCATGAGGGATGGCTCTATGACCTGGCTGCAGCTAGCTCCTCCCCATCAGAGGATTCGCCATGCTGCAGGACACTGCCCAAAGAGGGTGCCCTCCAGACTCCATCCATTAGGCCTGCCCTCCTTTCAGCCTCAGGAAGATCTGGCTGGTCAAGATACATGATCCCCTGTTACCCCTCCCACAGCTGCTCCAAGACTACCAAGCTGACACTTACAAAAGGTTCATGACTGTGACACCTACCTATCCAATCCCTCGGAAATCCTTAATGGTACACACTGCTAACAAAATGGTCCAATTAGCAACCATGCAGCTCTCAAGAAGGGCAGCAAACCCATTATAAAAAGATCCAAACATAGAGAGTGCAACAGAACCTCAGGCACTGAAAACAAAGGCTTATAAGTGAACACTTGAAGCATAGAAGAGCGCCTTGTTCTGAAGACACTCAGTAATTTATTAAAGTCTTCACAATGTAAATACAAAAAGTGAATCAGTGCAAAGTAACTACTGCAGTAAACAAAACACCCCTAGTGCCTCGACTCTCACGAGTCTTCAAAGGGCAGTTAGGCAGCCTTGGAAGGAGTATAGCTCACCATGGAGCACTAGATCATTGATGGTTGACTTCCAGGAGGGCTGCCTTACCATCAACCAG
Organism: Neoceratodus forsteri; assembly: GCA_016271365.2. NCBI lineage: Eukaryota > Metazoa > Chordata > Ceratodontiformes > Ceratodontidae > Neoceratodus > Neoceratodus forsteri. The sequence goes on along the minus strand of CM028132.1, from coordinate 490,022,009 downwards.
GACCCACGAGGGCAACAATCTCTGAGCCATGAGATGGCTCTGTGACCGGCTCCGCTAGCTCCTCCCCTGTCAGAGGATCCCCGTGACGTGGGACACTGCCCAAGAGGATGCCCTCCAGACTCCATCAGTTAGGCCTGCCATTCTGTCAGCCTCAGGGAGATCTGACTGGTCAAGACACATGATCTCCTGTTACCCCTCCCACAGTGTTACAAGACTACATGCTACCACAAGGTGAGTTCTCACCAACTCACCCCCACAAGCACCTCACACTAATACTCTCACCACAGCCTGTTGTATGTCATTCAAAAGCAGGTCTAATCCTTCCTCCGATAGATGTACACCATCTCTTCTATACAGATCAGGCTTTTTCACAGACACTCCCAGTTGTGCTTCTATGGACCCCCATGGAGTCCATAATCTGCCTCATGGCCGCATTCTGTAACCGTGCACCTTTCTATTGCCCTAATGTTCCGGGCGTGCCATCACTGCTGCCGCTGCACCATATCGACCAAATTATATGCACCTGGGGCCACCATTGCGCCACTCTTGCCAGGACCTGCCTGACCTTCTCTTTAAGCTCCCTCACATACATAACCCTTAAATCATTTCCCCCAAATGAATGACTAAAACATTTGTCTGCAACCTCTCCTGGGCTTTTGCTTGCAGTATTGCCATTAACTCATTCCATTGCATCCCACACTGTCCCAACCAATGCACCTCTGCCCTTTCGGGTACCAGGAACAGGTTTTCTCCTCCGGATACTGCCTCCTGAGGGGCATCCAATAGATGTATGAGTGGCCACAAATCCAGATCTGCTCTGCTCAGGCCTCAACACCTGTCCAAGCAAAGCAAAAGAGAGTTATAACATGTGTGGTCTTACGTATTTTTCAAAACCTGTGACTTCCATCTACCCAACGCCTGTATTGTCTTATTTGATAAACCCTCTGCCTTGGCATGCGATGCTGTGCCAATCCTAAAGGAGTGCGTGTTGTAGTGTTCTGCAGGGATGCCCAGCTGTCACAAGGTCTTTTGCAACATGTGCCTAAACTGGCACACTATTGAGGGACTACCCCCATGATGGAAGAAGACCCCCTATTGCCAGGTGCTGAGTTATATAATCCTGTATCCATGCTCCCACATCCCACTGGAGCCCATGGGTGCCTCTAGCTGGAACCACCATGGCCAAGCTGGTCCATCTTGCTCTTTCAGATGTGGACAAAGACTCCAGACATTGTGACCTCCATGTCAGACTCTGCCAGCACTACTGATCTCCTAGTAGCTTTGCTGGGCTGCATGCACTCTGACACCCGGAATGCCCCACAAAATGCTACAAGTACGCTGTCTGGAACAGCCTTGTCTCATCGGGGATGAGCATACCTTAGGCAAGTCGTCCCAGATCTGCTTGAATATGGTAAGGCTTATAGGGCGCCTGTTGTCCTGTACCCTCGGGGCTGCTATGTTTACCTTTCAGCATCCTCCAGAGGACACAATGTCCTTGTGGAGTCTGGAGAAGCCCCAGACTTTCTGAAACTAGGCTATGCAAGCTATGTGCTGTTCGACTGTCGCCTGGGTGGCCCCGACCTGTTTTTTGATCAGTACGTATTCGCACAGCTCTGCCACTGGGATCAGCCATGTTGCTGCCCACCCTCATGCATACTGAACTTCTAAAAGCAGTTGACCCCTCTGATATGCTATTCATGTCCTAGGTGCCAGAGCATTCTCAATCAACTCCCAGGCCTTTGGGTTATCAACTTCTATAGGAATGGTGGGACTTTTCCTGGGCTGTCGGTCCGCTGCTGGTGCCATTCCTCGGAACCTCTGCCACTGTAAATGAGAAAGAGTTTCGTGATACCATTTTCAATACCTGGTTCATGCACTGCCCTAAAGGTAATATCCAACATCAGACACTTGAGGACAAACACCCGCAAGAGGTTGCCCATCGGGCCCTTGCCCTCAACTGTTTGTTTATTGCATACATTACTCCGTGTTGTCAGACCTGAATGTGATGTGCTTGTCCCTCAGCACATCCCCCAGATCACCAATGCCAGACAATGGGGAAGAATTCCATCACCATTATCTGCCTCGTAATGCCTTGTCTGATCCACTCTGGAGGCCACTGCCCTGCACCCCATTTACCATGCAGGTAAGCCCTAGCCCAGACCTCCTGAGGCATCTGTGAAGAGTTCCAATTCCTCACTGGACACTGGAACCAGCCACATCAATACCCCATTGAAGCATTGCAGAAATGTCTGCCAAATGCCTAGGTCATTCCACATTGCGCGCTGTAACCTGAATTCTATGGTACGATTTTGTACAGCTTGCTCCAATGCCTGCCAGGCACCTCATGAATGTCCTGCCCATGGGCATTACCCAGAAGGTGAAGTTGAGGTGGCCCACTAGTTGCCGGAGCTCCCATAATGTGACTTTATGTGCCCTCATTACAGAGTCCAGCCGGTGCGCAAGACCACTAACTTGTCTTGTGGGAGTCGGAATACTTTCTCCTCGTGTCGATCTCGATCCTCAGGAAGGAAAGCCTTGTGCTGACCCTCCATCTTGTCCTGGGCCAATAGTGACCCCCAGCTTGGCACACACCCCATGGAATGCTGCCATGATATCGCGCATTGCCCCAAGTCGGTCCACCCCACAAACAGAAAGTCATCCAAATAATGAACCTTGTGGTCGACTTCAGCTTTCTGTGCCATGGCCCAGTGCAGAAATGTGCTGAACTGCTCAAAACTGCACACACCACTGCACACCCGTGGGCATACAGTTGTCCATGTAGTAGTACCTGTTAAACGTCATGTCCAGTAGCTCCCTATCTGTTGGGAACACCGGCAACAGGCAGCATGCTGATTCTATATCAGCCTTCCCGAGCAATGCCTCCTGGCTCACCTGTTGCACCACTTCCACTGCCCTGTCAAATGACATGTAATACACCACTGTGTCGACTGGGTCAGTGTAGGCATAGACTGAATCCCTTCTGGGTATGACAGGTGGTTAATCATCTGGAACTCACCCGCACCTTCTTGGGGACTAGGCCAATGGGAGACACCCTGAAGTGGGCAAGAGGGAGAGGTAAGGGCCGCTGATCTGACCCACTGAGAGCTCCTTCCATAGCTTGCCCTGCATGACCTGTCAATGTATTCTGTTGATTATTTGTTGCCTCACCTTGTCCAGCAAGTGGGACCCAATGGGCTCTGCCAGGGATAGGAAGCTCACTGCCCCTTGCTGCCCTGGTATTGGTGGTGTCACCAATGCCACTCCTACTCCAACGTCCCGATCCTGCTACGGCTGGAGCCGCTGGACCACTCCTGGCTGACCCTATTTTGGTCCGCCTGAAATTCCAGCAGCCGGTCGAGCTTCTCTTCCACACTTGATTGACCCAAGTTTCCTGCTGGAGGCCATAAGCTAGACTCCCCAACCCTTGGGTATCGCCATGGCTATGCCCTGAGCCCTGCCGCTGGCTGGCTGACCCAACTCCAAGGGCTATCTGCTGTGGGACCCATGGCCCGTTACACCCAGATGAGAAGTTTTCTTGCGGCAGGATGGGTTGCCATGCCCCAATTCCTCAAGAGTCTGCAAGCTCACCTGCTGCGGTGCTGGCTAGCCCACTGAAGGCACCCCAGCAGACCCAGGCTTATGGGTGCTGATGCCTCCGCTTCCATCCTGTGCCGTACTAACACCTTTTCCATGGCCTCCCACTCTCTGCCCCATTTCAGCTGATGCCCCTATTCCTTCTGGGGCTGCCCCACTCTAAGCAGAGCTCCTCAGCCCTCAGCTGATAGCTGATCTAATTCTGGCATACCCGCTACTTGGTCAGCTGTTCCTTGATCGGCCCTCTTCCTTCGTGTTTTTTCTGAGGAGGAGGTGTGCACTGGTGTCTCATCCGACTGGGCATCAGCTTTCCTGGCTCTTGCCCTGACATGCCCGGCACCCCGCCAGAGTCACAGGTTCCGCTAACAGGGTCAGTGGTGCCAGGTTAATTGGCTGCTTCCTGGGTTGGCCCTCAGGGTTTTTGATTTGGCGGGGCAGCAGCCCCAAGGACCTGCACCCCCCCTTCACCCTGCTCCCTGATCAGTGCCTCACACCATGCCTTACCCTTGCCTCGACAAGGGCAACCAGCTGCTGTTTCAAGTTTCCACTCATCTTCATAGTATGCTGCTCATACTCTGCAATCAAACAAATCATGACCCGCTCTCCACTTGCTGGTGCTTAAGCTGATGCTGCTACACCCAACATGGGTCATTGACCATGGGACATTTTAACACCTCGGTTTTTTAGCCCCACTATGTCTGATTACCTGCCCAACTAGGAGCCCCATGAATTACATTACTTGCTCAGGCCCCGCAGTGCCAGAGGGGTTGTGGGTTTCAAACCCAGGGCTCCCAAGTTTGCCCTTAGAATCTTAAATCCTCTGCTATAATGCCTGCAAAACTACCCACAACTCATACTTTAAATGAAAATGAACCACAGTTGCACTCATCAGAGTGTCTGAACTGTGTTCAACCTCATACCAAGCCAGCATCAGTGTGTTTATAGAAGAAACTCCCGCAACAATTAGTTCCACTTATAAGTTTCTGGGCTCCAACTGTTGAGGCAGGCAGCCTTTGTCCTTCACTAGTACTGGTACATACTCACTTTTATTAGACTGAAACACTCAGACCTTCTTTTCACAAACTACAAATTTTTATATTTAATACATTTGTTAAATATAAATTTTATGATCAAATTACATGTCTCTGCCTCGGCTCCATTGCCATTACATCTTATTCCATAAAAATCATTATTATTTTTTTTATTTAGTGCATGCATGCTCTTGTTCTCCCACTCGGTGGCCTCCTGAGCCATCCCAGTATGCTTCCGCCAATACATTGCACATGTGTGAGGCCCTAATGCCCCCATGCATGCGCACCTCTACTATCTGTGTCCTATGGCCATTGCCAGTGGAGCACTCATGGAATCGCTGGATGTGCTGGTATTTTGGCCTCAGACTTCGGCCCAGGGGTTAGGTTCCCACACGCTTCTCCTATGCCACCCCACCAGGACCGGTGTCCTCACCCGCCAGAGGCCCTAATCATCACTGCATGAAAGGAACAAGATGCCAACTGACCTGCCTGGCCTGACCCAGGACGCTTGCCATGAGCACCCACTGCATGCTAGTGCCACCTCACCGATTCATAAGTAAGCTCTTGCCTAGTCGGGGGGAAATTCACTTGGGGAGTTCATGGTACCAGAGCACACAGTCTTTTGTTGGGTGAGCCACTGTCTTCCCGCACCATCCACCAAAACGGAAGCAAATGCACCCCCGCCCACTGACCACTGGGCCCGCCCATGTCTGATATCTTTCCAGGCCCGGGTCCGTACCTCCTTGCAGCAGGTGACAGGCCAGGAGGGCTCCGAGGTGCATGGCCCCACAACAGGGAGGGCCTCCTTAACCCCCCATCCCTCAGACCCATTGGCCACCTCGCCGGTGGCATGGCCTATGCCTCCTGGCCGCTGACCCATCAACCTGCTAGAGGCCCACAACTCCTTTCGGGACCACGTCAGGGGGGATTGGAAACCAGGGGGCTTTGAATGGCCTGTGGTGAGCTCCTATGCCATTGGCACAAGTGCAGGGACACTGGCCTGATCACCCCAACCTCACATTTTAGCCAGGCAAGCCCACTAAGGGCTGCGCCATCCATTTTTTTTATTATACTGGGCAGTGCAACCAACCAGCTTTGTGCCATCTGTTCTAGCCACCAGCTGTGGGCCAGTTGTTAAATAGGATGGCCAGGGCAACCGAGCAACGGGGGGGCTGCAGGCCGCCTGATGCCCCTCACCTGTAGTGGTGGCTGTGGGATACAAACCCAGCTCTCCCCAGGCTGCTACTCAGAGCCTAATCACTTCAGGTTCAGCCTCCCGAAACATGTGGTCCTTGTAGCAAGCAAGCAGAAAACAATAATAATATCAAGCTAACTCGGTCTGTAGCCCCGGACTTTGAACCTTTTCATTCTTCCTCCCAAGGCCAAAGTTCCCAGAAAAGGCAAGCTTTTTTTTTTTTTTTATTACTGTTAAATTTATGAGAAACATCAATCTGAACCACAGTCTTGGTACTGCAACTGCCAGAAAACCAATAACAACCAACCTCTGTGCTACAGTGTCATGGTTTCTAGTAATGGTATCCCAGTGAACTTTTTCAGCAAATTTCACCATAAATAATATATCTTTCTTACATCTGAGCAGTTGGAGGGGCCTGCGAGGTATCCCAGACCTAGGCTCTAAGCCTGGTCCCCACTGCTGCCATGCGGCCTACAGGCCCAATCCAAGCCCTTACCTCTGGTTTGCTGCTGCTGGTTTCAATAGGCCACTGAATTTACCTTTGGTGCAGTTGATGTGTGCTGATCCTGGTTTCCTTTTTCTGCTTGTGCCCTGGGATAAAGAGGAATGAGGAAGAATTCCTCCTGTCAGCAGCCCTCTTAAGGGACCTGGCTCCTCCCTGTCCCTGGCCACAAGCTCCCTTCCCCTGGAAACCCTACTCCAGCCCCTTTGGGGCGGTCCTACCTGGGTCCCTATTGTTTGTCCAGGTGTCTTCGGCCATGCCTCCAGACAAAGCCCGCCTGCTGCGATACCTTCAGGCTCCTTCAATTGCTGAAAGCTGACCTGCATTTTATCATTTTTGGGGAAACATTTCAGACTCACTGTAGTTCTAGTCCAGATTACTACTGTCAAAATAAAATGACAAACAGTTGACACACACCACTACATGCTGAGAAGTAGTGATTGGCACTGTATACCTTACCAACAGTTAAGGAAGTATCAAATTATATCTGAAGTCTGATTTTTTGTTTGATCATTAGTGAGTTGATACAGCAATAAGTAACAAAAGAAACAAATACTGCACAAATAAATGTAAAGAAGAAAATGACTGTATGCCCAGCTGCTGCAGAAAAGATACACTAGATAAATCATATGCCCACTCTCATTCATTGGAAAGAAAATATAATACATAGAAGTCCTCAGCTAAGCTGTCTATTAAAACTAAAGCTGACCATAGCTTCACTCAGATCCATCTTATGCTAAGCTCCATACTGTGTCATTACTGAAGAGATGTAAGTTTAGAAAACTGTTGAACTGAAGATTAACAGTTTTACTGGTTGCAGCATGCTGTCAACTACTGATGTGATGAACTCAGAAAGAAAGAATGGTATTGCCTGCCATGCACGGGGTTGGGGGGAGACAGGACTGGGATAAAAACACAGTAGTGTGAGGGTGCAGTGGATCAGGATGCATAGTCATGGAGGTGACAACTGTCAACTCATGAAGTTGTTCTTTTGCGAACTGCATTTTCCCTAGACCTTGTAAAGCACTTCAGGGCACTGCCCATCAGCCCTAAAACAAACAGGCATCAATTCGGGAGCGTGGTTTGAACGCCAACTAAGATGGCCACATAAAAACAATGATCTGCTCCGCCTCAGCAAACTGATAAATTATAAAGTGAAAGGCATTAAGATTGAAGCAAACTGAAAGTTTCAGGGCTACTGGAAACCATGGGGCAGGTAGCGACCCTGAAATGGAACATATCGTCATGGTGGCTTTGCACCATTAAAAGAATGTTGGGTCGGTCCAGTCATGAGGTTGACAGCCTGAAGCACCGATCTAGCTTTGGAGAAACCCAAATGCAAATTGAGATCGAGACCGGCAGCTAAGGTGCATGGGGACAAGGCAAGGGTGACAAAATACAAAAGCAGCACCCGAGCACACTGGTATTGTCTAAAGCAAACAATCTGGGGCTCAAACACACAACAGTGCAGTCTCCCATTTGCTGGAACTGCCATACAAACATACAAAGATGCCTTCAGAAGACGGACATTTGGTATATCAAGTCTGCTTGCATTGCAGGGTCCACAGCTTGAGCTAAAGTCCCTGCCCTCCCTTCCCTATCCTCCCATCCTCCTACCCATGATCCTTACTTTTCCCTTATGCCTATCCAAGTCTCTCTTAAAGATGCCCACTGTCTTCAATGAGATGTCCTCTTCGGCAGTACATTCCAAGTGTCCACCACATCTCCATTAAGAAGTGCTTCCTGACCTCCTCCTAAACCTCCCACTCTCCAGCTAAAGACTGTGCCCCTAGTGTTAGTGTTCTTACAATCTTCTTTATTTGCCAACTCCTGACCCTGATCTCAATGGCTGGAACATGGGACACAGACTTCCACTCAGTGCAAACAAGCTGCAGGGTACCCAGAAATTGGTGGTACATGTAAGATTCTCTTAACTATATCACCAGGATGCTTGAGTCTATATCAACAGATACAGCAGTCCTCAAATCCTCTTTAGCAGGCATTACTGAAGACATCAGACACCTGCAGGACAGGATGTATGTAGCGAGCAGAAAAATGATGTCCCCTGTGCATCAACACAGGATACTTGAGCACCATGATCACCACAAATGCGACTCAACAAATTGTGGGAGCTAGCGGAGGAACAAGAAAATCAGGGACGCCACAGCAACCTTAGAATTCTAGGCATCCCCTCAAGGTATGGAAGGCCAAAACATGGAAGGGTTTCTAACTAATTTATTCTGCTCTCCTGGGTGGCAGATGGAGGTGGCCAGTAGAGATTAAGAGAGTACACCACACCACACTCAGGGTCTGAAACAAACCAAGGGAGAATCCCAGGTCAATCATAGCTTATCTCCTGAGATATTCCATGAAAGAAGGAATTTGAGAATGGCAGGGGACCTGGGAGAGCTGGACTACAGAGGGACTAAAATCTCATTTTATAGGACTTCTCCATTAGGTGGCCATGTGCCATAAGACCTTTGGCACTCTAAAGAAAGAGCTAAGAGAGAAATATCAGATATAGATTCCTGGGCTGGCAAGGCTGAGCATCCTACATAAAGGAAAATAACTGGTGACAAATACCCACAGGAGATTCTGGGCGAAATTGACATAGGAACTATAAATTCCAGAGCCCTGGTCTCCCAACAAGTGACCGGGGGGTCAGGCAGCCAGGAACCATACTCCAGAGGAAGATAAACAGGGGTGCAAATGGGTCTAAGATAGATGCATCCGGCCAACATCATAAACATCATAAACTGGTGAACAGCAGCCTGACCTTGCAGGGGATGGCAGGCAATCCCTTCAAATCAAAGGCTGAAAACACTGCAAGAGGGTGAGAAAATAGCAAAGGTCCCCAGTCAGAGAGAGTTAGGCAACACTCCTGGAGCCAGTAGGTTGAAGAAGGAGTTTGTTAATAATAACAATAATAATGATAATTTTATTTATAAAGCGCCTTTTCAATATATCAAGGTGCGAACATTTTAAAGCCATAATTTTAAATACAAATCTACAATACATATAAAAAAATTATGCCATAATAACATCAGATATTAAAATCAAATAATAAGTTATAATATAAAATACTCACAATAAAATTAACTTAATTATCCAGGAAGGCCATTTGCCATAAGTAATTTTCAGGTCCTTCTTGAATACCTCCACAGAGGTGCACTCCCATAACCGGCATGGTAGAGAATTCCAAAGAGGTGCAGCATGAGAAATGCTCTGCTGCCTGAAGATTTTAAACTCACTCTTGGAATCTCTAACAACCCTCGATTGGCCAAGCAGAACGATTGGCCAGGGCAATAAGGCACCAGAAGTTCTTTCAGATAGGTCAGACCTGATCATGAAGGGCTTTAAAAGTCAATAAATGACTTTAAAGGTGATCCGCCACTTATTATAGGAGCCAGTGCAGTTCGCCAAGAAAGCACCAGGGTAATATGACAGGACCTACCTGTCCCAGTCAAAACCCGGCTGCAGCATTCTGCACCAGCTGTAGGCGTATGATTTCAACCTCAGAAAGCCCAAAGTAGAGGGCATTGTAGTAGTCCGAGCACGAGGACAAAAAAGGCGTGGACCAACGTTGGCAAGAGTGCAACGGAACAAGGTGCCTAACCCTGGCAATATTCCTAAAATGGTAAAGGAGTCCTGACAATGGCTGACACTTGAGATTGTAGGTCAGCCAACGTCTAGACAATCCCAAGGCTACGCATCCATTCAGAGGTCGGAAGTGACACGCCACCAAGAAAATTCCAGAAGGCGCCATCATGCAACTTCTGTATCTGACCACCCGGATCCACAACCAAAACTTCTGTCTTCTCTGAGTTCAACTTTAACCAACTAGAATCCATCCAACCTTGGATTTCATCCAGACAGTTGTTAAACACCATGAGAGCTCCATCCTGGTTGGGTCGCGAAGACAGGTATAGCTGAGTATCATCTGCATAGCAGTGAAACCTCAGCCCATACCATCTTATAATGTCTCCGAGGGCAGCATATACACTGCAAATAACATGGGTGACAGCCCGGAACCCTGAGGCACTCCACACAACCCAAGAGGTTGGGCCAGAGGAAAAAATCCCGACACAACTCTTTGATCTCCCAGTGAGGAATGAGGTAAACCATTGTAAAGCAGTTCCCGACATTCCACAAATTTGCCTCAGGCATGCTATCAACACCATGCGATCCACAGTGTCAAAAGCTGATGAGAGATCAAGGAGAATCAGAATGGAACGTCTCTTCTGATCCCTCGCCTCAGAATATCATTACACCAAACCAACGCAGTCTCGGTGCTGTGTCTTTTATGGAAACTAGATTGGAAGGATTCATAGACATTATGGATGGTTAAATGGTCCTCCAATTGGGCTGCCACTACCTTTTCTCAATAACCTTCCCAATAAAGGAAGGTTAGAGATAAGTCTGTAGTTTGAAAACAGTATGGGTCCAAGGTAGCTTTTCAAGAGGAGTGTCACCACTGCCTCTTTCAGGGAGCTAGGAAACTCATCTGACTCAAGGAGCACCAAACTATTTGCACCAGTACTGGACCGATGATATCAATACAACCCAAAATTGGGGGTCGGTCCAGGGTCCAAACTACAGCTCAGGGATGCACACTATGGATGATCCTCATAATATCCACAAACTCAGGTCGACAAAAGGAACTCCAAGAGAACTGAGGCACTGTGAACTCACACTGTTCTACAACATCACCCTTAGAGGTTGCCGGACACAGTCCACCCCTGATGTTGGTCACTTTAGTTGCAAAGTAACGAGTGAGCTCCTGCGCACTCTAATTGCGAAGGCTTTCGAACTAGCAGACAGGCTGGTTTGCACAGTCTGTCTACAGTTCTAAAACAGCTGAGCCAGTCGATTCTGAGCAACTGCAGTCTCCCTGGACAGGAATTCTGCCTTCTTATGGGTGATTGCAGATTGATAGAATAATGTTCCATCAATCTAAGGTGGTTGGCTTCAAGGAGGACTTGGCGCCCAACGCTCTAACCTTCGCTGTCTCCGCATCTTCCTCAGTGTCCCATCAAACCAAGGGAACCTGGGGTGAAGTGATAAGGGGCACTCATGAACAGGAGCAATAAGATCTAGGGCAGCCATAACAGCCTCATTATAGGCCGACACCAGCATTTCTGTATTACTGCTCACCAACACGGGATGATAGGTCAAGGACTGCCGCTAGGCCTTGGGAAGTAATATTCCAGAATGGGCAGTACCTGACCATCTCCACAGAGGAAGGCCTTCTAAGGGGGTGCAAAATTGAACCTCACGGTGTAGTGTTCAGACCAGGTGACTGGTTCCACCCCCACGTTGGATGCATCAATCCCTAGGAGGAAGACTATGTTCAGAGAGTGTCCAGATTTATGCGTAGCAGTGGAAGCTACTGTGTAAGGCCCAAAGAAAACATTAATTGGAGAAAGTGATTACCAAATTGTGAGAGTTCATCATCGACCAGGCGCTGAAGTCACCCAGAACCATCAATCTGGGTGACTCAAACGACATGTTGACGAGAGGAAGTCTGCTACTTCCTGTAAGAAGCGTTTCCCATCTCTGGGTGGATGGTAGATGAACGATTCAACATCTACACCTGCTACAACTGTGCACTCAAAGGACTCAGCCTCACCTACTACTACATTCATGAGGCCCAATTCAGTCTTGAAACAGACTGCAACCCCCCTCCCCTGCGGTTCAATCTCTAGTGTGTATCACCAATGACCCAGCCGAGTCATGGCCTCCACTATGGGGCCTGAATTTTCATCCAGCCAGGTTTCGGTGATGCAAGCCAGGTCAGCCGAGCCAACAAGATCGGCAATAATGGCGGTCTTATTCCTGACAGACCTGGCATTGCATAACACTGCCGAGTTGGACAAACCTCGGAGGTTGTCAGCCCTATCTGCCTACTACATTCAGTAGTGCCTTGGGTATGGGCACCAGACATGGTAAACCCAAGTCTGGCTTCCATTTCACCCAGGGGCGCTTTCTGGACTTAATAACCCGATACGATGTCCTCGCTGCTCGTCCTCTCTGTTCACATACCTCCGCCCTCTACCTCCCACGACAATCCCTAATGCTCTACAGCACTGGTAGGTGTTGAATTGTAGGGGAGGAGTATAAAAGGGTGGAGGGCATGAAGAGAAGAGGATGAATTGCACACCACCGTGAGACTAAAGGCCTGCACATGTCGCTACTTAAACAAAACAATAAACACCAAACACAAAATAATACATCTTAACAATATAAAATTAATCAAATAATCCCTAAACATATCCAACATAAATAAGCAAAATCAAAAACAAAAACCCAACCTCACAGGAAAATTCAAGTCTGGACTGGACTGAAGACCCACAAATAAAATAGAATAAAACAAAATAAAAACAAAAACAAAATAATATATAAACTTTAAACAAATAAATAAATAATAAGTCTCCTCCTGTATGATCCCCCAGTCCTCTCACCACCGGGAAAGAGGGTAAAATAGCACTCTCACTGCCAAACCATTATGACAAAACACCATAAAAACATGCATTTTTCAGTCAACAAAAAGAATTATGAACTCCCCAGTCCTCTCACAACTGGGGAGAAAGATAATATTGGCCTTTCACTGCCAGAAGAAGTCATGAGCTGTAAAATAAAACAAAACAAATATGAATAAATAAATAAACAAACAAAGTGTATGGACACTTGTAGATAAGGAAACAGTCCCCACCAGTGAAATATCAGAAGGATGCATCTAGCAGCAGCAACGATGGAGCCAGAGTTTGAGGATGCAAGCTGGAAGACAGATCAGCATTGGGAGGAAATGCAGCCTGGTCAATGCAACAGAGTCCCTGGAATTGGGAATCAAAGACATGGACAGCTCAGAGCAACCTCCTACAGTGACCAGACTGGGCAATCGGACATACGCTGAGGCCACAGCAGCGGACAAAGGATGAAGGGGCAGAAATGGAAGTAATAAGAACTTCCTTTTGCTGGGAACATCGTCGAAAGTGGTTGCCTAGAGATGATGACAAGTTTCAAGTGGAAGCAGGTACACGATATGCATTTTGTGTCTTAAACATACTGGTTACCTTGCTATTAATGTTATAGTTAAGATGGTTAAGTTTAACACTTTAAAGTTACAGCTGCATGTTCTGGTTAGGCATTCCTCAGGCTAATAGCTCTTTGAAGTGGTAAGGAAGGAGGATGAGCACGAGGCAAACCCAGCACAAGGACAAGGGTTAACAACAGCAGGAAGCAGTGTAAAGAGGTAGAAGCTGAGGAAACAGCATACGTGGAATGCCAATTTTGGGGGTGGGGTATGGACCTGCAGAGCTAAATGAGAGAAGAGACATAATGAGGGGATGCAAAGATAAGAAAGGAGGAAAGGGTGCAAGTAGAGTATGGAATAGAAGGTAAATTATTACTAGGCAGGCAAGGTACAGAGGAACTCCCATGGACAGAGACTGATGAGTAATCACTAGGTGGTGAGCACAGGTGCATGGAGGGTCCAAAGCACACATAACCCTCCAGCACGGATGGGGCTCAGGGGTCTCACTCCCAGGAAAATGCATAGATAATGCTAGAAAAGAACTCTGGGTAGATAATTCCACTAGAAAACAAGTTCTTGATCCCCCATCGGGAGGAAAGCAGACCCCTAAGACTTGGAGCGGGAGCATACAGTACCCTCTGGGCAGCTGGGGAGTGTAAAATAAAGAAAAGATATGACAAATTAGGGAGCATAGACAAAGGGATATCAGATGAGAGCTGCACCCCTCTCCTGAAGGTGGATACCGCATAGTGTCATAATTCTGTCTCACCCCAGAAGGGGCAGAACCTGCCCACAGTCCCCCCATGATGGGCAACCTTGCACTACAGGCTGCTTGTGACAGGCAGTAGGTAGATTCAGTAGTTATAGTAAGTATATTACTCAGGTGTTCTTAAATTCAGTTTGACTTTATGTGGTAGGTAACCACAATTGTTGCCATAAAAGAAGGAGCATTTCCAGGTTAGTAGGAGAGGTAGATGGCTAATTAGTGACTTAACCTCCTCACAGTACCTAGGAGGCATAGCTGAGGCACATCAGGAATCTCCTCAAGACACTTAAGGCACTTTACTGTTCTGCTCAGGCAATGTTGAGCTTAATCCGGCCCTCCTGCAGCCCTCATATCTCCAACCAATCTTGTAAGGCTCAAAGGAATGAGTTTCATGCATGTTAATGTTTGCAGCCCTATAAAAAGTTTACTTTGATCCAGGCTTGGGTTAGCTACATACTGCTGGATGTTTTGGTGATCTCCAGATCTTGGCTTAGACCAGCCACCCCAATAAGGACATCAATATCCCCAACTACCTGCTATTTAGAGTAGACAGACAGACTAGAGGCGGAGGAGTGGCTATCTACGCCAAAGACAAATATATACTGTATCTTGTCTTGACTTGTCCACTGTCAAAATTAATTTGAATGCCTGTCTCTTAAAATTGAGTTATCTACTTCCTTGCGCCTGTGTAATAGGATGTTACAGACCCCATTCGCTGGTTTACAGCTCCAAAACATCTGAGTACCATACTGACACAATGGGACTTTGAAACAATTATTTTAGGGATCTCAACTTTGACTGGCTATCCAAATCCTCCACACCTCTTAAACCTTTTAGTGACACCCTTGGGCTGGTGCAACTGATTGATGAACCCACGTGGTTTGAACAAAAAACCTTGTGCAATAGTACTTTGCTAGATGTCATCTTAGTAAATAAGCCCCAATTATTCTCCCATGCTGGTACATTTTCCTCTGATGTCAGTGATCACTATTTCATTGCTGGTGTTCGATATAAGACATAAGACAATATCGGCATCAAAGTTTTCACTAAGAGATCCAGGTGTAACTTCAATCTGTTTGCTTACATTGACAAGCTGAAATATTCAATGCGCTGGTAGGACTTCTACTTGGCAAACACCGTTAAAATGGCATACAACATATTCTATGAAATACTGTCTGGACCCTTAAATAAGTATGCCCCACTGGTAAAATCTGAGTGAGGAATAAAGCCTGTCACTGGTTCTCTTTGGAGCTGAAGGCCTATATGCTAGCTAGCGATAAGCTCTGGGAAAAAGCATTCAAAATTAATAACAAAACGAACTGGTGTCAGCTTACGAGCATGGAATTTATGCACTAAGATGATCAGGGAAGCTAAAGTCGCATTCTATCATGCTGAGCTCGACTCTGCTGCCAAGAGCTCCTCCAAATTCTAGAAGACCACCAAGGATTTGTCTGGGCGCATCTCTAGTAACCCTCCCAACTAAGATTAACTCAGGAGCACCACCATTTGTGATAGAATGGGATCCTAGATTCCTTTAACAATCATTTTACCACTGCAGACCTTGCTTTTGACAGCTCCCCTGCATGTTCAGTATGCTCTCAACTTGGGTTACAAAATCACGAATCTCTTGCCCCAACTTGGTCTTCCTTCCAACCTGCTTCTTTGTAAGAGGTTGAAGATCTACTCTACAGCTGGATATTAAAAAAGTGCTGCGCTGACTTTCTTGACCCTATTTCCTAAAGATTGCTTACCATGTTTTAGCTGTGCCAATTACTCATCTTTTCAACCTTTCTTTGTCCCAGGAATTCTACCCACTATGGAAAATTGCCTATGTCATTCCTCTGTTTAAATCAGGGACCCCTGTGATCTCAACAACTATTGACCAATTTCTCTTCTTCTTATTCTGTCTAAATTGTTGAAACAATAGTGAGCAAACAGCTCAGTATTTACCTAAAATTCACAAATCTATTAAACCTTGTGCATTCTGGCTTAGAGCAAAACAGCACCATATTGACCCTTGCCAAAGTAACCAATGATTGGCAGCGAGACCTGGATAGTAGAAACTCATCTGTGCTGTTTTCTTGGACCTAAGCAAGGCTTTCGATACTGTTGGTCATATCCTGCTTCTCCTCCCTGAGGAGCATAGATCTGGACTCATTATCCTCGCGATGGTTTGCTGATTACCTTTCAGGACAGCTTCAGTAGGTTAAGGCTGAGGGTGAGCTTTCCCTCTTAAACCCTTACAAGGGATGTGCCCCAGGGATTCATCCTTGGTCCCTTATTGTTCACCATCTATATTAACAGCATTGATGATAGAATAAACAAGGCCAATATACACTTGTTTGCAGATGACACAGTGCTTTACCTAAGTCGTCTGACACCTGAAGCTTCTTGTTTGGACCTCCAGGCTGAATTTAACCTGTTGCAGAGCCAGCTGCTATATAAAAAGCTCCTACTTAATGCAAAGAAAACAAAAGTGATGCTCTTTTCTCCCATCAGTTGAGCAGTGAACCCGACCAGTGCTAGATCTATACCACAAATCACCACAATCTTAGGCAAACATTTGGAATTTGTTTCTAAATTTAAGTACCTAGGTGTGTGGCTTGATCATAATCTTTCATTCTCTGAACATATTGAGGATCTGATTAAGACACTAAGGCAGAAGCTGAGTCTATTTTTATAATCAATCACTTTCTCACTAGAGATGCAAAAATGCAATTGGTCCAAACAACTTTCCTCTCCCTGGTGGACTATGTGGACTTCTTATATAGCCAGTGCCCAGCCTCTTCTCTCACAAAATTGGACACGCTTTATCATAGAACACTTAGGTTTATTATGGGTGTGACCCTTTCCACTCATCACTGTTCCCTGTATGCAGCTGTAGGGTGGTCCTCCCTTCAGTTCA
Organism: Neoceratodus forsteri; assembly: GCA_016271365.2. Taxonomy (NCBI): domain Eukaryota; kingdom Metazoa; phylum Chordata; order Ceratodontiformes; family Ceratodontidae; genus Neoceratodus; species Neoceratodus forsteri. Next base: position 490,004,983 of record CM028132.1, on the reverse strand, counting down.
GGCATAACAAAAATGCTACCTATGGACATTCAGAGATACTACCAAAATCTTCCACAATACATCACTGACTGTCTCCCAATAAGCATGCCAGGATCCTGTGCATTGAGAAGTTACTTATTTATCGCATTGAATATAACCAAAGCTAAATCACACTTTGGTAGAGTGGCCATAAGTTTTGTGCTGCCCTCTCTGTGGAAAAAACTGCAAAAGTTGTTGAAGCTAAATATCCCATCAGTTTGGAAACCTTCAAGGCCTTATATGCCCGTATTGTGAGGAACCCTGTAACTGCTTCCCTCATCCCTTGTCTGCTTCTGAACCCTAGGCACCCATCTACCTTGCTCGTCTGCATATTAGCTATGTTGCTCGGCCATGATCAGGTATTTTTATGTACTTTGCCATCCATTTTAAGTAGCTAACCTTGCACTCTGCCGTTATTCCTGACAGTTTGTGTATATAGTGCCTATAAATATGTTTCCTACTGACCTGTTTGCAAGCCTCTTGTGTTACTGTTCAACTTATCTGTTATGGTGTATTGTATATTCTTCTTCCTCTTTCTTGATGTACCTAAATGTATGATACTTTGTCTTGTAGATTGTACTCCTGATTGTAGATTTATATGCTGTACTTGACCGGCCGTAACCAGATCCATCTTGTAAATGATCTCTGCTCAATGGTGTTTGCCTGGACAAATAAAGATGTTTGATTGATTGATTGATTGACTTTAGTGTGACACAGATCAGTATTTGGATATATTTTCTAAGCCAACGAAGGTGTAACAGATAAAAGTTGATTTATAGTGTGTGACAGAAAAGCATAGATTCCACTAATACACAGCAGAAATGTTACTATTGTACAGCTTTAAAAGTAAAATACAAGTAGACTGTTTCTTCAGTACAATCCGAGCTGCCTGCTCTTTGATTTTTTTGTGTTCTCTTGTAGAGTAGAGGTCTACTGCATAGAGGAAAGGAACAGGGTCCATGACATGACTGAAAGTTCACCAATTCTGAAGAGAGGAGACAGGACTAAAATAAACAGCTGGAGACATGGCATCAGACCCAGAAGATAAGTGGAGATGGGGAGTCGGTGCTCTGGATTTATTCTAAGGTTAAGGAGGGTGAAGTGCCATGCATCCCTTGGAATGTCAAGGGCTCAACCACCCAGTCAAATGTACTAAATTACTGCAGCACTTAAACATTTGGGGGCTGACCTAGCGCTCATACAAGAGACACCTCACCCCCAAATCAGTGTCATGGCTACAAAAATCATGGGTGGAGCAGGTAATACACAGCTCTGTCACAAGTAAGTCCAAAGGGATGGCAATACAAATCCATAAGGCATGCCGATGGATGGCCGAATGGACCAGAATGGACAAGGAGATACAATGAATGATAGTCCGTTTGCATTCCCAGGGGTAAGGCAGTGGTACATGCACCCAAACAAGATGTGCCACCTGATTTCTTTCCACAAATCAGCCAAACATTAACAGATGCCAGAGGAGACAACCGTAAAGCTAATATTGATGGGAGGGACTTCAACATGGTCCAGGATATCTTTCTGGATAAGTTGCATCCAACCCCCATCCCAGGGTGAGGCAGGTCACAGCATTGGTGGAAAAATGGTGGTTAAAAGACCCATGGTGAAGTGAGAACCCAATGGGAGGGACTACACCTTCTATTCACAAGTACATAGGTCGCACAGTCATATTAACTTCTGGCTGACCAAAGGGTGGTAACACAGGGAACTCATAATCTAACTATAGAGCTGATGGAGGTGTCAGACCATGCACTGATTCAGCTGACAGTCACGCCTCAGGGGCACAACCTGCATTCACTAGATGGAGGTGTAACCGCTCCTGCTTGTGGCTTAATTTGGCCCCTGGCTTAGGGAGCAAACCAGGCAGTATTTCAAATTTAATTATAAGAACATATGTACATACTAAACTTGCCAGCAGAAACAGGCCTCACGGTCTATCAAGTCTGCTTGAAAGCACAGCCAGCACCCCTATACTGCAGCTGCCCCACCCCATCCCTCTCACTTGGAAACTGTGCAGCGTTGTATACCCTGCCCCCACCTCTTGCCCTGTCCCATGTTCTTTGAAACTGCCCACTGCCCTGCAGTCCACCACCTCCTCTGCTACAGTGTTCCATTTCAACACTACCCTCTCAGTGAAATAATGCCTCCTCATCTCCTCCAGAATCTGCCACCTTCCAGTCTTAGTCCGTGCCCTCGTGTCCCTTCACTTCCTCAGCTTAAACAACCCTCTGTGCCAGATTTGTTGATCCCTCAAGTATTTGAAAGTTTCAGGCATATCTCCCTGATCCCTTCTCTCCTCCAGGGTGTACAAACTTAAGTGTCTCTGCCTTTCTTCATAGGTTCTGCTATCCATACTCTATATTATTTTTGTCACCTACACTGCTAGCACCTCAAGCAGCCTGATATCCTTCATCAGATATGGATACCAGTACTGCACACGTGTACTCTGAGTGCGGCCTGACCAAGAGCCTGTACAGAGGCAGGATCACATCCTGTGTCTGAGGAGAACCCCGTGCAATGCACTCCAGCATCTTATTGGCCTTAGCTGCAGCCTTCCTGCACTGAGCAAGAGCTGTTCACGCTCCCGTTACTATGACCTAGATACTTCTCCTTGTCAGTGACACTCAACCTAACCCACCCAACGATATTCCTCCTCAGGTTCTTCACCCCGAAGTGCATAATTTTGCACTTCTTTGCATTAAATTCAATTGCCAACTTGCTGACCACTTCTCAAGTCTGGTTAGGTCACCCTGTAGCTTCTGCCACCCTTCTATGTCATCCACAACAGCCCCCATCTTGGTGTTATCAGAGAACAACCTGATCTTGCTCCCAACCCCATGTGAAACATCCGATATGAACAGACCAAACAACACTGGCCCAAGCACAGAGCCCTGTGGCACACCTCTGGTCTAGGAGATGAGAGTTCTACCCACTCAACCACCCACTGCAGTCTATCTTCCAGCCAGTTCCTGATCAGTAAGCTATCTTAGCCCCCACTCCTACTTATTTTAGCTTTGCCTCCAGTTGCCGATGATGGACCGAATCAAAGACCTTGCTGAAAACCAAATATTGGACATCCACTGCATGGCCCTTGTCTAACTCCTTGTGATCCAGTCATAGTATTTTATTAAATTGATCTGGCATGATCTCCCAGAGACAAACCCATGCTGCTGTTGCTGCCAATCCTGGAGTTCTTTGACCTCCAGGAAGCTTTCCAGTCTCTCCTTCAAGATTGTTTCCATAAGTTTACCCATTATGGAAGTGAGACTGACAGGTCTGTAATTACCCAGCTCATCCTTTGGGTCGATGTTGTGGATAGACACCACATGAGCCAACTTCTACTCCTGCAGCATGCTCCTAGTGTCCAGGAAGGTGTTGAACAGGTCAGCCAGCAGCCCAGCCAACACCTCCACCATATTCCTCAACACTATAGAGTGAATGCCGTCTGGACCCGTGCCTTATCCACCCTTGCTTTTCAGAATCACCCCATCAGTCACCTCCTCCCCTTCATCCCCACCTCACAGTCCACAGAAGTAACAGACCTCCTACCTCCCTTTAGAACACTGAGCAGAAGTATTCATTCAGTACTTCTGCCTATTCCTCCTCCTTCTCCACCCACCCCCATCCTTCTTGATCTGGACTATCTGGTCCCTGCAGTTCCTTTTCTCCTGACATATCTATAGAATTCCTTCTCACCCTCCTGATGCCCCAAGCCAGCTCAGCTCTTTAGAGGCCTTGGCTCTCTTATTAGCTTGGTTACCTCCTTGGACCTCTTCATGTACATCTTCCTGTCCTCCTCCCTTCTGGTACTTTTCGGTGTCCTAAAAAATGCTCTCTTAGCCCTCACTCCATCCAACACATGCCCGTTCATCCAGCATGGCACCTTAGCCCTGGCCTTCTTGCTCAGAGTCCTGGTGCATGCTTCAGATGCCTCCTCAGTCCAGACTTTATGATATCCTACATCTGCTGTGGGCCCATCTCTGACCCAATTCCCCAAGGCTCCCCTCAGCAATTCCCTCATCCTCCCAAAATCCACCCATCTGAAGTTCACTACCCTTGCTGCTGACCCCATAGCTTGCCTAGCTCATGCCGAGCATGAACCACACTGAAAGGTGGTCAATCTGAGCTAGTGGGTCCTCCACCCATAGCTCCCTCACAGTCTCTCCATTTTATAATACCAGGTCCAATGTATTACCTGGCTGAGTTGGTTCACCAACCATCTGTAGCAGATAGCTATCCTGGAATGCATCCAGAAGTACCTGTTCCCTGACACTAGAGGTGTCCGGGGTTCCCAGTCCACCCCAGGTAGATTGAGGTCCCCAGTCACCACACTTCCTTACTACATACCCATTGAATCTGATCCACCAACTCCCTAGCCAAATCCTTGGACTATGCCGGTAGTCTATACACCACCACTAGCCTCAGCTTCCTACCCTTGAATTCAAGAACTGCAACCACAGTGCCTGTGTTCTCCCTCCTCCCCTCATCCCTTGTGCATCTAATGCCATTCTTTATCGTCCACCCTCCCCTACCCCTCTGTCCTTCCTTTAAACCCTGTACCCGGGGATCACCAGATCCCAATCCTGGTGCTGGCTGACCCATACCTCCATGATAGCCCCAATGTCCACCATCCTATGTTTAAGAGAGCCTGTAATTCAACTACTTTGTTACCCAGGCTCTTTGCATTAAGAAACCACCCTCCACCCATTACCCACCTTCTCCCTGCCCTGCACCCCTCTACCTGACCCTTCCCTCGCAGCCCAATCCTCTTACAAACATTGCTGTCATGGGGTCAGCTCATTCAGATCCCTACCTTGTAACCTTGCACACTATTTGCACACTTGCCTCCACCCTTCCTAGGTTAAAACCCTTGGAAGCTAAGTATTCCTCCAGTTTCCACTTTAAGACCCCCTACTTCACAGCTCTACTCAAGTGCAATCAGCCTGCTGCATATAGGTCACTGTTGACCCATGTGTTCCCCAGTCTCTCACCAGCTCATATCCATGACAGCAACACCAACCCATTAGCCACAAATTCAATTCAATGTTATTTTTATACTGGAATGTATGGCTAAAATGCCAATTTTCATAACCGCCCAGTGATACAAACATTTAATAATACAGAAAAAGCTAAAACAGTATTTTCAAAATCTGACAGTATTTACAGTAGGAACAGGCGTAGATGGCAGGGTCATCTAGAATAGAAAAAAATATGGAGCACAGAACAACAGAGCCAATATACAGATACTTAATAACTCTAAGGTAACTCAAGGGTTGGTGGACATTCAGGGGGTGCCTACTGGGGCAGACACAGGGGCTGGATTGAAGGAGGTGGTCCTTGAGGGAGGGGGTATGAACCAACTGAACTACAAACCTGAAGTTCAGGGGCAGTTTATTGTAAAAGTTAGGGCCTTGTATGTAATGGACATTGGCTCATGCTTGGTGCGGTAAAATGAGGTGTCAAAGATATGACAAGTGGCCCTCTAGTACTGTGCTTGGGAACCAATAAGGAGAAATGGGAGTTAATGCTGATCAGCAGTAGGTTATGGTGAACTTTGTGTAGGAAAGGACCATTTTAAGTCGGAACCTGCCTTCAAGGGTGAGCCAGTTGAGGAGGCATAGAATGTACAGTGATGGGTCATCCAGGGAGGCTAGTCATGAAGCGTGCATATGAAACACAAACTGCCAGCAGGAAAAAGGCTATTTAGTCTGTTGAGTCTGCTTGATTTTGCAGCTAGCACCCCTACTCTGCAGCTGTCCTTCCCACCCTACCCCCATGACCCTCCCTTTTGCCCTATCCCAGCCCCTCTTGAAGCAACCCACTGTTTTACAGGCCACCACCTCTGTTGGTAGTGTGTTCTACTCTGCTACCACCCTTTAGGTAACAAATGCCTCTTCATCTCCCTCCTAAATATTCCACCTCCAATCTCATGTCATGACCCTGAGTGCCTCTCCCACTCTCCCTTCTGCAGTCCCTCCATGCCTGTCATATTCCCCATGTCCTTCCTCAACTCCAGAGAATATATGTTCAACTCCTCAGTCTAACCACATATGGTAACTCCCCAGACTTATGATCATCTTGCTGCTCTTCATTGCACCCTTCCAGTAATCTAATGTCTCTTTAGGTAAGGGTGCCAAACTTAATGCAGTACTCAGGTGGAGGTCTGACCAGTGATCTGTATAATGGCAGAATCACCTCCCTCTTCCTAGAGGTTATACCCCTTGCAATACAACCCAGCATCTTGTTGGCCACTGCTGCTGCTTTCTTACACTATGCTGAGTTATTCATTATTCCCATAATGAGCACCCCAGATCTTTCTCCTCCTCAATTACAGCTAGCTTCACCCTCCTAGATGGTAGCTCCTCTTTTAGTTGTTGCTCAAAAATGAAGCACCCTGCATTTTTTGGCATTGAAACCAAGTTGCCAGGTGTCATACCATGTCTCCAGCTTTGTTAGATCTTCCTGCAATGCCTGCCTCCGGTCATCCACCACTGCTCTCATCTTGGTGTCGTCCACAAATAGACTGATCTTGCTATTTACGCCTACCAAGATGCTTCAGATAACTACCCCAAATAACACCAGCCCCAGCGCTGACCCATGGGAGCCCACTCATCAATGCCCTTAGGGATGATAATTCACCTCCTATCACAACCCTCTGCTGCTGTCCCTGCAGCCAGTCTCTATCCATTCCACCAATTTTTCCCCAGCCCTGTGCCCTTAGCTTACATGCTAGTCTCCCATGTGACACCAAGTCAAATGCCTTACTAAAGTTCAGGTACAGTACATCCAGCACATGCCCTTTGTCCATTTCCTAGTCACCCAGTCATAGTAGTCCACTAGGTTAGTCTGGCAGGATCTACCCTTGACAGAGCCATGCTGTTGACCGTCTTGCACCCCACTGACCTCCAGTAGGGTCACCAGCCTCCTTCAAGATTGATTCAATCAGTTCCCTGCTATGGACATGAGACTCACTGGTCTATAGTTCTCTAGTTCATCTATGGGACCACACTTATGGAGTGGTACCACGTGAGTCATCCTCCAGTCCTGAAGTACACCCCGGAGTCAAGAACAGCATTAAATAGGTCTACTAAGGGGCCTGGCAGGACCTCTGCCAACTCCTTCAGTGCCCTAGGGTGTATGCCATCCAGTCCTGGTGCCTTGTTCACCCTCAGTGCCCTTAACCCTTGTAGCATTCTACCTTTGTGATTTCCTGTCTTGGAAAGCATGGTATGATGCATGAGTCTCATCCGAGTTCATAGAAACAAAAGAGGCTCACCAGTGAAATACACAACCTTATGGGACAACCTGGACATCTAGATGGGAGCAAAAGAATGTCCTGGCAAGTTGGCGTGAAAAGGCATCTTCACCATTGCAGACCTGATGGAAGGGATCAAAGCGTCTTGATACCGCATCAGCAGTTACAGCAGGAATTCAGCCTTTACAAATCTGATTTCTGGTGATACCATGAGGTTGGAGGAACAGTATGGGAATACATGAAGGACAAAGGCACAGCATAGGGCTGGAGTTGATAAATCAACTTCATGTACCAGGAAAATTAAGGGCTAGCAGGAATGGTGAACAGAATGATTAAGGATGCACAACCAAACAACATGGAAAAAGCAGAGCTCAATGGGAGAAAGAGTTACAAACTGATATTCCGATGAGGGTTTGGGAATCATATAATACAATGTAATAGCCGCCAGCGATGTGACAAAACTCACTGCATAAAACCCCCACTGACACTTTGTCAGGGGAGTAGCTATTGGAAGCATGTACATTCATTTTTGTGGCATATTAAATGCTGGTACCACTACACAGATGATTGTATGTGTATATGGCAGGGGACAGATCCAAAATAGATGATTTTATTAAATGGTTGAATGTAAATGATTACAATCTCAAATTTACATATAAATCAGATAGTGGGTAACTGACTTTTGGGATCTCATGTATTGAAGGCAACCCAGGAGACAAAGTGACTACTAGTTGCTTTAGGAAGCAGACTACTACTAACAGTGTCCTTAAAGAACTGAGAGTGCACATCTGATTAAGCTAAAAATTCAATATCATATAGCCAGATGCTTAGACTGAGACAAAACTGTTCCACCGAAGAGGTTTTTGAAAGACAGGCTACTGAACTTGAACAAAGAGTAATGCAAAGAGTCTATAAAACAGATGTCCCGAAGGAGGCCAAGACAAAAGTACTGTTAAACAAGCATTTATCAATGCCGAATGTTGTTGCACTGGCATTGGCTTTGGTAGTGCAGTGTGGAAACACATTTTTGGCAGTATGTAAAAATAACAGCTGTACTGTTCATAAGAGGTGTAAAAAATATCAGTGGTGAAAATGTGGCATGTAGTATTGCAAATTTGCAAATCACAAGGGTGCGTGGAAATGTGCAAATCACACTTGTAACACAGTCATTTTATGGAGTTCTGGCACCAAATTTTCAACATAGACATTTTAGCACCTCTGCTCATATACAGTGTAACTGTAATTTCTCAAACTGTCCCAAAAGTGATTTCACACAGCATCATGCTTATTCTGTGCCGGACATGCGAAAACACATTTCGGCAGGATATGTAAAATGACAGCTGTACTGTTCATCAAGAGGTGTGGAAAATGCCAATGGTGAAAATCCAGAGTGAAAATATTACAAATGCACAGCGTTATGGCGTGCGTGCAAACTGCATAACGCCTCATGTACAGTCATTTGTGGAGTATCATCACCAAATTTTCAACATAGGCATTTTAGGACCTCTGCTCATGAACAGTGTCACTGTCATTTTCGTAATCTGCCCCAAACACTGATTTTCCCACAGTGACCGCGGTATTGTGCTGGAAGTGAGAAACCCATTTCGACCAGGATGTGGAAAATGACAGCTGTACTGTTCACAAAGAGGTGTAGAAAATGACAATGTTGAAAATACGGCATGAAAATATTGAATCCTCACCCTATCCTGCAGACACTGACAAGTGTTGAGGTGTGCCTTAGGGCATTCGGCTTACAGTCACCCCACTCCATAAGGAGATATGCCAAAATGGGTGCAATATAGGAGAATGGGGTGAACTGTGGAGTCGAAGAGTCCAAGGCACACCTTGATGCCTGTGACTGGCTGCAGGGTAGGAGGGGTGGGGTGGAATGACATGAGCATTACAGTAGGCAATACAAAGGCACACCCTGATGCCTGTCAGTCTGAACAGGGTGGGACGCTATGGTTAGAAACCCTAATGCACCGAGCATTTGTTGGTATTTGCACTACATGATCTTTTTGTGACCCCCACCTTATGAAGCATGTGGGACCTCTCTTCATGAACAGTGGTACTGTAACTTTGACAACGTGTCCTGAACTTTGAGTTTCCACAGCGACTGGGCCATTGTGTGCGGATGTATGAAAACACAGATTGGGCAGGATGTGAAGAATGACAGCTGTACCATTCATAGGGAGGTGTAAAGAGATGGCAATGTTGAAAATCTGTAGTGAAAATATTACAAATGCTCAAACTTCTGAGCATATGTGGAAATCGTGAATGCATGTGTGTAACAGTCATTTAGTGGAATTATTTCACCACATTTTCAACATAGGCATTTTGTGACCTCTGCTCATGAACACTGTCACTAGTATTTTCTTAATCTGTCCTGAACATTGATTTCCCACAGCAACCAAGTTATTCTGCACCAGATGAGTAAAGGTATATTTCGGGCAGGATGTGAAAATGACAGCTGTACTGTTCATAAGGAGGTCTAAAAAATGCCAGTGTTGAAAATCTGGAGTGAAAATACTACAAATTTGCAAAGTTACTAGGGTGCATGGAAAATTCACAACGCACGCTTGTAACACAGTCATTTTATGGATATTTGTCACCAAGTTTTCAACATAGGCATTTTAGGACCGCCTGCTCATGAACAGAGTCACTGTGATTTTACATATGATCATACATACGAGTCTGCCAGCAGAACACACCAATCGGTCTATCTAAATCTGCCCAAGTGTGCAGCTAGCATCCTAGATTGCAGCTGCCCCAGCCTCCTCCCCCCAGTTCCTCTTGTCCCAGCCCCTGTACCCCTGACTCTTCCTCTTGCTTTATCCTAAAGCTATTGACTGTCCTACATGTTATCACTCCTCTGGCAGTGCATTCCAACTAGACACCACTCTCTCAGTGCAGTAGTGCCTCCTCATTTCTCTCTTGAAACATCCCCTTCCAACTTTAGTCCATACCCCCTCGTCTCTCTTCCACTAGTCAGTTTAAACACCCCACAGTATTAGGTTTATTTACCCTTCAGGAATTTAAATGCTTCAATCATATCCCCCCATCCTTCTTCTCTTCCAGTGTGTACATGTTCAGCTCCTTCAGCCTAACTTCATATTCCTTTCCTTCCATCCCCTCAACATTTTTGTTGCCCTCCTTTGCACTCCCTCCAGTAACTTTATATCTCTCTCAGCTATGGCCTCCAGTATTGCACACAGTACTCTAGGTGCGATCTGACCAATGATCTGTAGAGAGGTAGGATCACATCCCTGTGTCTGGATGAGAACTCTCTTGTGATGCACCCCAAGCATCCTGTTTGCCTTCGCTGCTGCTCTCCTGCACTGGGCCAAGTTGTCCATGCTCCCAGTTACCAACACCCTTAGGTCCTTCTTCTCCTCTGTGATCCCCAACCAATAGTCCTCTTCTGTTTCTTAGCCCTGAAGTGCATCACCTACACTTCTTTACATTGAATCCTAGCTGCCACCCACCAACCATATCTCTAGTTTGGTTAGGCCCCCTGCAGTTTTTCCTATCTGTCGCCTTCATCCACCGCCACTCCAATTTGGTATAATCTGAGAAAACAGATTAACCTTGCTCCCCACTCTGTGTGCTATATCAGAGATAAAGAGCCCAAATAGTACCGGGCCCAGCACTGACCCCTGTGGCACCTCATGTCACTGCTGTGGGTGCCGAAATCTCCCTACCACCACCACCACCATCTGCACCCTCCCCTGTAACCAGTTCTCTATCCATTTAGTCAGCTTTTTCCCACCCCCACTGTGGTCAACTCCCCCAGTCTCCCATGAGGTACTGTATCAAAGGTCTTACTGAAGCCCAAATACAGGACATGCACAGCATGGCCCTGTCCAACTCCCTTGTCACCCAGTCATAATACTCTGTTGCTGGTATGATAAGACCTCCCTGAGATGAACTCATGCCGCCCATCGTGGAGGCCATTACTCTCTAGGATTACTACCAGCCTCTCCTTCAGTATCACCTCCATAAGCTTACCCACTATGGACGTGAGACTTACTGGCCAATAATTTCCTGGCTCCTTCCTAGACCCTCTCTTGTGTATGAGCACCACATGGGCCACCCTTCAGTCCTGGGGCACACACCCATTTCCAGGAAGTGTTGAACAGATCTGCCAGCGGCTCAGCCAACAGCTCCGCCATCTCCCTCAGCACCCTGGAGTGGATGCCATCGGGACTTGGTGCCTTGTCCACCCTACTGCCTCAGCCCTCTAGCACCCTACTTATAGAAACATAGAATTTGATGGCAGATAAGGACCGCATGGCCCCCTAGTCTGCCCATTTTCTACCTAATGGATAAGCTGCAGATCCTAGTTAACCAATAGCCTACGTCCTCCTTCTTCCTACCCCCACTAGAATTGCCTTATGTCTGTCCCATGCATTCTTGAATTTGCCCACTGTTTTGGACCTCCATGACCTCCTCAGGAAGGCTGTCCCATGCATCTACAACCCTCTCTGTGAAGAAATACTTCCTCACATTACCTCTGAGCCATCCCTCTACCTTCAAATTGTGCCCCTTGTTCTTGCACATCTCTTCTTCTGAAATATGCTACCCTCTTGGACTTTGTTGATTCCCTTGAGGTATTTGAAGTTTCTATCATGTCCCCCTCTCCCACCTTTCCTCGAGGCTATACATCTTAAGCTCCTTTAGTCTTTCTTCATTTGGTTGCCCTCTTCTGGACAGCCTCCACCCTGTGTATGTCTTTGGGAGATGAGGTCTCCAGAACTGTACACAGTACTCCAGATGTGGTCTTGCCAACTGTCTGTACAGAGGCCAACAACTTCCTGTTTTCTACTGGTGATGCCACCCCATGCATCCCAGTATTCCCCAGCCCTCCTTACTGCCTTCTCACATTGTTGGCCCACCTTTAGGTCATCTAATATGACTACCCCAGGTCCCTTTCCATTGTTGTTATTGTTGTCAGTATCTCAACCCCTATTGTGTACCCTTCCCTGGTTTTTGTTTACCAGGTGCATTACTTTGCACTTCTTTGCTTTGAATCTAAGCTGCCATACATTTGACCATTCCTCCAGTTTTGCCAAGTCCCTTTTCTTCCTTTCCACCCCACCTTGCATATCAACCCTGTTGCAGATCTTTGTGTCATCTGCAAAGAGACATATTTTCCTTCTAGTCCCTCTGCAATGTCACTTATAAAGACATTAAAAGGACCAGCCCGGTACTGAACCCTGTGGTACCCACTAGTAACCCTCCTTTCTTCACTGTGGACTCCATTTACTATTACTTGCTGTGTCCTGTTGTCCAGCCAGTGTTTTACCTAGGCTACCACCCTGGGACTCACTCCCAGGCTGGCTAATTTGTTTATTAATCTTTTGTGGGACTGTGTCAAATGCTTTGCTAAAGTCTAGTTGGGCTATGTCCACAGCCCTTCCTGATCTACTATTTTGGTCACCCAGTCAAAGAAATCAATTAGATTTGTCTGACATGACCTTCCTGTTGTGAATCCATGCTGCCTAGGTCCTGTGCCCCACTGGCCTCTAGGTACTCAACAATTTTAACCTTCAGAAGTGATTCCATAATTTTATCTACCACTGTGGTCAAACTGACAGGTCTGTAGTTTCCACCTCTGTCTTGCTCCCACTTTTGTGAGGGGAATCACATCCACCCTCCTCCAGTCCTCAGGTACCACACCATCCTCCCATGATATATTAAAAGGGTAGTCAGTGGTGTTACTAGTTCTTCCCTTAGTTCTTTTAGAATTCTGGGTGAATCCCATCAGGCCCCATTGCTTTATCTACCTTCAGTTTTAAGAGTTCTTTCAGAACCCTATCTTCTGTGAAAGGACTAATATCAACCCCCTATCCAGAGTGCTTCTATTGACTGGATTAGGTATCTCCCTGCTTTTCCATTGTGAATACTGAGCAGAGTATTTGTTCAGTACCCCAGCTTTTTCCCTGTCGCTCTCTGCCCAACCACCATCCTCTTTACTCAGCCTCAGTATCCTGCCTTAGTCTTTTCTTTGCTCCCTAATGTACCTATAAAGGTTTTATCCCCTTCTTAACTGAGTTGGCTATCTTTTCCTCTGTTTGGGCCTTTGCTATTCTGACTGCCTTCCCTGCTTCCTTCTTCTTCTTTAACTGGTACAGTTCTCTGTCCTGCTCCTTCTGTGTTTCCTTATACTTCCTGAATGCTGTCTCTTTCTCCCTTTCCTTCCCCGCCACTTTTTGAGAACCATAGAGGTTTTCTTTCACTTTGATTTGTTTATTTGCTTCACACAAAGGCTTGTTGCATCTGTGATGGCGGTTTTGATGTTTCCCATTGTTGCTCCACCCACCTTCTTGCCTGTTTGCTAGTGCTTTTCTGAGGCACTCTCCCATTTAACAAAATCAGTCCTCCTGAAGTCCAGTACTTTCTCTTTGTGTGGCTTGACTCTACAGCTAAGTTTATCATGAACCACACTGTTTGGTGGTCGCTTGTTCCCAGATGGCTACCCATGTCCCCATTTGAGAGTACCAGGTCTACGATTACTCCCTTCCAAGTGGGTTCCAAAACTAGCTGTCTGAGGCATGCCTCCTGTAGGGCATCAAGAATGGCCCTGCTTTTGGATATGGCTGCAGCAAAGGTGCTCCAGTTAACATCTGGCATAATCAGGTCCCCATCAGCAATATCTCCTTTCTCTGCCATCACAACGATGCCTTCTATCATTTCCATGTCTGTTTCCTCCCTGAGATGTGGGTCAGTATACAACCCCTGTGCAGATTGTGGAGCCATTTCCAGTCTCCAGAGTGACCCACAGTGCCTCCTCTCCTCCTGTTTACCCTTTAGTTCTGTTGCTTTGATCTCTTCCTTACATAGAGAGCTACTCCTCCTCCCTTTCTTCCCTCCCTGTCCTCCTGTAGATTGTGTACCCTGGTATGTTGACATCCCAGTCATGCTTCTCTGTGTACCATGTTTATGTGAGTGCCACGATATCCAAGCATCCTCTTCCATCAAGGCCACCATTTCACGGAGCTTTTACCTAGACTACAGGCATTGGTACTCATTACCCTCCAGTTTTTTATGGCTTTATTTCTTTTGCCCCATCCTGTCCTTACTACCTTTGTCTTTTTCTCCATTTACCCTGCCCTTCTCCTATCAACTGCTCTGTCTTGGTGTTTACCTCACTAACTACCCTGATTGTTTTTGTGGGGGCTAGGATTTCCTCTCCTTTTCAGTGCTTCCCTCAGCTCTGTGCCAGTTTTTCAACCAGTCATTGAATCCCATGGTGCGGAGTACCCAGCTCATCCATGCCATAGACAGGTAGCACTTCCAAGAAAGTTACCATGTGTGCTTTTCTAAGGCCCCTCCCAACTCCACAAATTCTTATTGCACTGCTCTGATCCCATTCTCAGCCAGGTCATTCGTCCCTAGGTGGATAATGACATCTAGCTCACTCCTTGCAGCTGCTCCCATGATCCTGAAGATTCCTGTCCCTCAAGTCATGGCATCAGGCAGGCATCTTACCTTCCTTTCCTCCCTCCCCAGTTCTACCCCCTAGCAATTGAGTCCCCACCAGGAGTTGCTTCCTTCCCCTGTGGGTCCTGTGCCACCCTTCTGTGGGTCTTCATTGTGGAGGTTCCCAGCATCCTCCTTGGTCTCCACTGCAGGTGCCTCCATAGAGGAACCATGCTCCACCAGAGTGGCAAATGAATTGTGGAGAGGCACAACTGGAGGTATGCACCTCTGTTCCACCACCATCACCCCCTGAACCACCATGGTCCAACCACTCCTCTTCTTGGCAACCTCTGAGGTAGTGGCTGTGGTCTGGGTGGTCCCAGGCTGGGGAGTAGGTTTCTGAATCCTTGCCAGGTCAGCGTGGAGACGAACAACCTCCTCCCTCAGACCAGAGAAGGGCCTGCAAATAGGGCAGCAATGCAGTCTCCAGAATGTCTCCCAGAAGACTGCTGCTCCACAGCCAGTGCATTGCACCACTCCACATGTCTGTGTCCTTCCTATTACAGATGCTTTTATTTTGTTGTTTTTTGTTCTTGTTTTAGTGTGTGCAAGCTTGTGAGTGTTTCTACCTCCTATTTAGTTTGCTGTGACTTTAAGGATATGAACAGGTGTATGTTGATAGCAGTTTGGGAAGTGATGTCAGAACCCCTGCTATAAAGGAAGTTATGCGCTTGGGGTGGGTGGGAGGGTGGGGTGAGGGAAGGTGGGAGGGAGTAAACCTATGCCATCCAGAAACAATCAACTACAACTCTGACCTTCCACCCTGGGAGTGCCTTCCTTCCTTTCTGACACCTATTTCACAGAGGGTAAGTACCAGGTTTAGTCACAAATAATTGCAAATATCTCCCAGCTACAGTTCCTCCCTGGCAAATTAAAGTTAAAACTAAGAAAAGTCAACCCCAAAACAAAATCAATACTAGTTACTTACAGGTCCAAAAGTAATAATTCGGTTCAGTGTAGTCTAGACCCCCTGACGAAGACTTGTTAAGAGTCGAGCGCTGGGTGTCTAGTTGCTGTTTGTATTACTGATGTGTGTTCATTTTCTGCTTGTACTCTTACATTTTGGCAGTAAAAGAAAATATTTTACAGAAACACACTTGGTGCTGCTTCATTTTGTGCCATGGTATTTTTTGGCTGGTTGCCTTTTTGTAGCATAGCACCAGGCCGGTCAAGCAGTGTCACTTAAATCTATCTCTGAAATAGTCTAGACTAGAAAATAACCTCCTTAATTCAAGGAAGCTTCTTGCCCTCTCTCTCTCTCTCTCTCTCTGTCTCAGCAGCACCTTCTCCCCCCTTCCCCAGCACATTCTGGTAGTGGATCATCCTCTCCTTAGTGAAAATGGAGTAGAAGTACTCATTTAGAATTTCCACTTGCTCCTCCCCTTTTCCACCCAATCTCCTCCCGCTTTATCCTTAAAATATATGTTCCTTGCACTTCCTCTTTTCCCTGACATACCTAAAAAGTCCTTATCTCCCTCCCTTTATGACCTGTGCAGACCTTAATTCCTGGAGGCCTTAACTTTTGCACCTCCTGGCCACCTCCCTTGACCAACTCCTGAAAGCCTCCTTTCTTCTCCTTTCCCTGTTCTCCTGTACTTCCAGTATGCAGCCCTCTTTGCCCTCACCCCTTGCAGCACTTCCTTGTTCAGCCAGCATGGTTTCTTGCCTCTGCTCTTCTTACTCCTGGCCCTTGTGCAGGCTACTGTAGCCTCTGGTAGCCCAGTGTTTATGACTCCCCACTTTTGTTCTGCATCCATACCCGGCTTTATATCCTGAAGTCTCCCTTGCAGTATTGCTGCCATCCCCCAAGGTACACCCTAATAAAGTCCACCACCTTAGTGCCTGTGCCTCCTGTCTCTCTGCTCAGCATGACAAACAGCCACATTGTTTGGCGGTCACTACTTGCTAGTGGGTCCTCCACCCTTACCTCCTCTCACCACCTCCCTATTTGCCAGTACTAGGTCCAGAGTGCTACCAAGCCACTTACCAATTGCATCAGAAGGCCGTCCTGTAAGCATCAAGAGCACCTGCTCCCTGGTACTGCTAGTGGACTGGGTGCTCCAGTCAACCTGTGGGAAGTTAAAACCGCCACTATCATCACACTCCCCCTTCTACACACCTCCTTATCTGCTCTGCCAACTCCCCATCAAGTTCCCCGGATTGGGCTGGTGGGCTGTCACCACTCCCAGCCTCAGTTTTCTGCCCTCGAGTCAAGGGCAGAACCCAGCACCTCTGTCCTCTCCTCTTCTCCCTCACCCCTTATGCATTTAATCCCTTCCCTCACATACAGTGCAACCCCCGGTCCCTCCTGCACATCCTGTATCCAGGGATTGCAAAGTCCCAATCATGGTACTCTGTGGCCCAAGTCTCTGTCACTACAGCAATGTCCACCTTCCCCTCTGAAAGGAGTGCCTGAAGCTCTGCAATTGTGTTTACCAGGCTTCTTGCATTGAGAGATCACCTTCCACCTGTACCCCCCCTTCTCCTCACTCTTCTCCTCCTTGGCCTGTGTCCCTCCTCCTAGTAGTCCACACTTTCTCCTCCTTATTCTTACTGGGTGATGTGCCTTCTGTATTACCTCAGACCACTCTGCCTGCCCCTCCCAGGATTACTATGCCTCCACCTTTATCTATACATAGGGGTGAGCTCATTAGGTTCTCCTGTCTGGACATTTCTACCAACCTCAGTCTTTGGGCATCCCCCACAAGTTTAAATTCACCTTAGTAGAGATATACCCCCTAATCTTGCCTTTAATACCCCCTTCCTGCTCGTGTAGTCTGTTCTCCATGCACAAGTCACTATTCCCCCAGACTCTACGGTCACTAACCCATAATTTTGGTGTGGCACCAATCCTCAGCCACTTGTTGAACTCCTCAATTCTACCCTTCCTCCCATGCTTGCACATGGTACTGGGAGTACCTCTGAGAATGCCACCCACTCTCCACCCTTCAGACTTCCTGCCCAACTACTTGAACCTCCCCATGACTTCCACAAACTCCCCACCAAGTAATTTGTACTGACATGCAACACTAAATGAGGTTTCTTCCTCCCCTCACTGCACACTTGAGCAGTGCCTGCCCTGCCCTCCTGCAGTCAACCTGGGGATAGCTTCAACCCAAATATGGCTGTGCCATCCCCCATCACACCTCTTTCAGTATAGAATCCCCCAGGATTAGTACCCCATCCCTATTTCCTTCCAATGCCCTTCCACTACCCCAGTATTCATTCTTCCTGCCCTTACCTCTGCCAGCTGCACCTCTGTGACTTCTGTATCTGTACGCCCTACTTCTGCCTCACCCCTTTCTCTGCCTTATTCCTCCCATCCCTTGAGCCCCTACCCAGCCTGACTACTTCCTACTGGGCTTCCCTGTTGACTTCCCTCCTGCCCTTCTGATTTCCAACCACTCTTCTATCCCTGTTGTTGTCGATTTAGAACCCTCATTCCTTCTACCCCTATAGTGATGCCCTCCCATCCTTCCCCTTCCCACAGCCTTCTGTCCTCCAGTTGCCACCCCTCCTTCCTTACTAGCCCCTTCTACCCTTTCATCCTTGCTATCTCTTCCCTTAAGTATTGCCATCCCTTTCATGCCCGTTGTCCTCCCCCTTCGATTTGTTCCTGCTTCCTCTCTCTCCATAGCAGAGGCTCAAATCTATTCCTAGTTGATCACCTCCTACATCTGTTCCCCATATCAGTTCCCCATCCTACATGTTCCCTCAGTACCACCCCTAGTCCCACCCTTGGTCCTCCCAACCTGCAGCCATCTGCCCTCTCCTGGTACTCCTCATGGTCTCTTCTTCACCATCAGGAGGCCCCCTCATAACCTTGGGCACCCTCTCCTTCTCTCTCTTTTCTGCTAGTGCCTCTGATACTGGGGTCAGTTTCAGTCCCTAGTTGTTTTTCCTCCATCCCCCTTGCCATCCCTATTCCCTCACCCAAGCCAGGATGCCTACCACACTCATCTGCCCTTCTACTTAGACTTCTCCCTAACCTCTACAGTTCCTATCTCAAACTAGCCAGTTGTCTACAGACTATACACCCCCACATCCTCCAAGCCCAGTCCAGGATCATTGCAGACTCACACCCTGTACACCCCATCACCCTTCCAAAGATGCCTGTCCTATTGACATGTGGCACCTGCCCCATTTTGGCCCCATCTTATGTTATGGGCCTACTCCTGGTTTCTGTAACCTACTACAACAATTAGGCTCCTATTTACTCAAGTTCCTGTTCCTTGCCTCCACACCAGTCCCCCTACTGCCCCCCACCGACGGGGTTAATTCAGTCTCAAATCTCATCCATTAGATACTGTATTACTGTAGCAATCCTAAAGCCTCCTTGTCCGCTTTTCACTTCTCAGCTACCATACATTTTGTTCTCAGCTCTCATATAGTTTCACTTAGCCCAGTTAGAAATCCTATTGCACACCAAGTATTTCTCAGCTCAGTTAGAGAAAGAAACAGAACAAATAAATAGGTATCATTATAGCAATCTTAACAGTATAGCTCAGTACTTAGCTAAGTTAGAGAAATAAACAGAACAACTAAATCTGTATTATTACAGCAATCCTAAAAGTATCCAATCATTGCTTTGTCTCCACCCCAGAGACCCTGCTGTAATATAGGCCCACAGAGGAACCCTGGATGGGAGGG
Source organism: Neoceratodus forsteri (assembly GCA_016271365.2). Lineage (NCBI taxonomy): Eukaryota > Metazoa > Chordata > Ceratodontiformes > Ceratodontidae > Neoceratodus > Neoceratodus forsteri. Next base: position 489,985,563 of record CM028132.1, on the reverse strand, counting down.
TGGGCAACTTTAAAGTCCCAACACAGCTACATTGAGGGCAACTAAAATGGTGCAGGGTCTGCAAGAGAATCCGTACAAGGAGAGACTAAAGGAACTTAATATGTATACCCTTGAGGAAAGAAGGGAGGGGACATGATAGAAACTTTTAAGTACCTCAGTGGAATCAACAAAGTCCAAGAGGGTAGCATCTTTCAGAAAAGAGATGTGCAAGAACAAGGGGACACAATTTAAAGATAGAGGGGGCAGTTCTGGGGCAATGGAGGAAGTATTTTTCACAGAGAGGTAGTGGATGCATGGAACAGCCTTCCTGAGGAGGTTGTGGGGTCTAAAACTGTGGGAGAATTCAAGAATGCATGGGACAGACATAAGGCAGTTCTAGTGGGGGTAGGAAGAAATAGGCTGTTGGTTAACTAGGCTCTGCAGCCTATCCTGTAGGTAGGGAAATGGGCAGACTAGGTGGGCATGTGGTCCTTATCTTCTGTCAAAGTCTATGTCTATGTTTCTATGTTGAGCTCGCTCCTCCTCTCTCACTCACTCATTCTGTTTCTCCTGGTGCCGGCTGCCCTTTGTACTGGGCACCTGCCTGCATTGGCGCCTTTTTTTGCCCACAAAGAAATCTGCAGCAGTCCTGACAGAGCCCTTTGAGCTTGCTCACCCCTCTCTCACTTACTCATTCTGTTTTTCCTGGCACTGCAGGCTGCCGTTTGTACTGGGCTTTGCCTGCATTGGCACCTTTTCTGCACAAAGAAGTTCACAGCTGTCCTGACAGAGCTCTGTTGAGCTTGTTCACTCCCATCTCTCACTCACTCCTTCTGTCTCTCTTGGCGCTGCAGGCTGACCATTTATACTGCACTCCTGCCTGTATTGGAGCCTTTTCTGCCCACAAAGAAACCGCAGTAGTCCCAACAGAGCTCGCTGAGCTTGCTCACTCCCCTCTCTCACTTGCTTGTTCTGTTTCTCCCAGCACTGCAGGCTGCCCTTTGTACTGGGCCCCTGCCTGCATTGATGCCTTTTTCTGCCCACAAAGAAATCTGCAGCAATCCCGACAGAGCTCCATTGAGCTCGCTCACATCCCCTCACTCACTCAATCCGCTTTCTCTCGGCACTGCAGGCTGCCCTTTATACTGGGCTCCTGCCTGCATTGGCACCTTTTTCTGCCCACAAAGAAATCCACAGCAGTCCCGACAGAGCTTATTTGAGTTTGTTCACTCCCTCTCTCCTTGTTTGATCTTAATCTGTCCCAAACACTGATTTTCCACAGCGACCGTGCTATTCTGCACCAGAAGAGCAAAACACATTTTGGCAGGATGTGAAAATGATAGCTGTACTGTTCATAAGGAGGTCTGAAAAAATGCCAGTGTTGAAAATCTGACGTGAAAATATTACAAATTTCTGAAGCTACAAGGGTGCATGGAAACTGCACAACCACACTTGTAACAGTCATTTTATGGATTTTGTCACCAAATTTTCAACATATGCATTTTGGACCCTCTGCTCATGAATGGTGTCACTGTCATTGTCTCAATATATCCTGAAAACTGATTTCCCACAGTGACCGCTATATTCTGCGCTGAAGTGCAAAACACATTTTGGCCAGGATGTAAAATGACAGCTGTACTGTTCATAAGGAGGTGTGAAAAATCCAGTGTTGAAAATCTGTGTGAAAATATTACAAATTTGCAAAGTTATGAGTGTGTATGGAAACTGGTGCAATGCACGCTTGTAAAACAGTCATTTTTTGATTTTTTCACTAAATTTGCAACATAGGCTGTTTGAGAGCCCACCTCATGAACAGTGGCACTGTTGTTTTGTTAATCAGTCCCAAAAGGTGATTCTGTGCAGTGACCGTCAAACAACCTTTGGAACGGAATAATACCATGACAGTGACTGAATTCATGAGGAGGGTCCCAATAACCCCATGTTGACAATTTGATGCCAAAATTCCCAAAATGCCCGAGATATGCACCTAAGTTGAAAAATCCTATTTATGCCATTGTACAGCTTCCGGCATTTCTTCAGTTTGAGATCAGCTTTGAAGAGTGTAGATGTGTTCCCGTCCACGAAGAATGTTGTGCTGGGCTCCGGAGCTAAGTATAGGTGAGGGGATTTAGGGAGGCAGAGTGCGCAGAGGGTGGGTGCAGGTTGGGAGAGGGGCCACTGAACTCAACGAGGGACTATTTTTGTTTTACAGGTTTTAAAAAGAAAAACACTAAAACATTGTGGGAACTTTTTTTTTTACAGGGACATTTGGTACACTGGGGTGGGCTCCCAGTGTGCCACCTGCACTCAGTTTAAGGAGTTGCACCCGATGGGGGATTGGGCACTCCGTCGGCCCATACTGAGTGGGGGAGAAGTCAAGGGGATTGGGCACCCCTCAGCACACAACAAATTGGGGGTGGGTGGACATTAAGCTGACGGGGAGTGGATCCCCATTGGCAAATTGAACTGGGAAAGGAGGGACTGAAACCAATGGAGATTGGCCCTCATTGGCAAAGAAAGACTTTAGGGGACACATGATGCCAAGGGGATTGGGCACCCTTCCGCACACAACAAATGGGGAGGTTACAGTATGCAGATGGGAAGTGGGCTCCCTGTTGGCAAATGTACTGGGTTGGGAGCATGCGGACAGCAAGGTACCGCCCTGCAGTGATGGGTTGCTTCCTCATTGCAGCAAATGGCTGATGCTGCAGTGACGAGGCGGCCCCTGAATGCAGATATGAAAATGGTTCAGCTTGGTGGCACTTCTGCAGAACCAGTGTCATCAGGACACTGGGCCTGCATTGGTCCACCAGTGGCAAGCCCTAAATGCAGTGTCGCAGTTGGCTGCCACAGTGCTGCACCTCCACAACCCGCTTACCTCCTAAGCGTTACATATCGTTTTTATGCGATGCGCAAGCAAACATAAAAAGGGTGGGAATAGACATAATCAGCTTCTTAGACATGAGTGCTACTGGATCTTCTCAATTCAAAGTGTGAAACCATCTGGTCTGAATGAGTACTGGGACTTAAAACCCTACCTCATTGAATGAATATTTGAATTTGTTGAACAATGGTATTGATGTATTAGTAAAAAGTTTGTTCTGTGGTCTCTTTAGCAGAAGGAGCTATTATTTTGTTGTTATGCATAAACTGTTATGAATTTAACCCTTGGTTCTGTGTTGTTTTCTCCTCACATACCCTCACATCGCTTCTCCCATCTTCTGTCCTCTCTTTCCCTTTCTCCTCCCCATCTCCTTTCCTCTCTTCTGTCCTCTCTTTAGAGTTAGAAATTGATAGTTTTGATTATACAGGAACCTATACCTATCAAGGTTATAGTGACATCTAAAGTTAGCCAGATGTCAATATGAATAATGTAAAGTATGTTGTTTTGTTTTATTTTCAGGCTCTAGTACCCAGCCCTTCATTCTGGCTCTATCTGTCCTACCACTGATGGTGTGTGTGAGTACAATTATGCCTGGACTCATTAATCACAGACACCCATCTCTTTTATTCCTGTGGTAACTACCCTTAAATGTATGAAAGCAAATTGCTGTGATTAAAATGAGAATGTATATATATATTTTACATACAAGCAGGGTTTTATTTAAGCCACCATGAAGTTGTATGCATGTTTATTTAGGAGTAAGAGATGAATGTGATCAGCATTTACCTTTTAGTGTATATTGTTTAATCACAATGTGGTGCTTTGGTATTTTGTATTTCACTTTTCAATGGGCCTTGTAATTAGCTAATTAAGATATATGACACCTGAGATCAATTAGTACACTATGAAATGAATGTACACACTTACAATAGCCACAACCTCAATGAAGGGTCAGTGGGGTTTTGTGTCAGTGGGTTTTGTCACATCGCTGGCAGCTATTACATTGTATTAGATGACTAAATGCTGAAAGAAGCAATCCAGTGAGTGGACATTGAATCTGTGGAGGGCTCATTTCCTTTTTGGATCTTCAGTGTAAGGTTTGGCTTTTTTTCATGCCCCCCATCTTGCAGTTTGCAGTATACTCTCTTTGGAACAGTTTGGGAATCATGCCTAGGGGATGCTCACAGGATCTATACCAATGCTCGTAATCAAGTTCTACAACTCAAGGAGGTGACAACTGAGATGGTACAGGACCCTGAAAGCCCTCCAGCAGATGGGTGTTCTACCCACTCGCAATGTTGGAGATGTCAAGAGCCAGAGGCCGGCCTGATGTATATTATATGGCAATGCCCAAACCTGGGGAACTTCTGGAAGGGGTTTTGGAGACAGTTCCAAGGTAACTGGACTGATATCCCTGACACACTGGCACTCATTCTGTTAGGAGACACCTCAAGCTTAGACACAACTCTAAGCAGATGAGAAGGTGGATACAGTGTCACTCAAGCCAAGAGATTAGTTCTGATGCTCTGGAGGAAAACCAGAGCTCTGTCACCCTCAGATGGCACACAGCAATGGCCAGACTCTGCAACATTTGAACAGCTGTCCTTTGCAGCAAAAATCAAACCCAAGCATATCACAGACAATGGGATCAGTATCCAAACTTGCACCTTTGTTTTAAAAATCCAAAGCACTCAGATGTATCCTCCCATTAGCACACTTCTGGTGCAGTTCAGATAGGGCTAGCAAAGATGTTGCTCCTTCTTCCCTGCAGCATGAACCCGAGTCCAAGCTCAGCTACCTCCAACCAAGCACAGGGTATCCCAATGCTCTGCACACATTAAGAGGATGCTAAAACAGTTCATGTTGCAGAATGGCACTGCTATGAGGCATGATGTTGCATTAGTTCAGAATGGCACTTACATGGTACAGAACCTCCTGCAGCTCCCAGACATCAATCCATGCACATAACTTGATCCCCAAAGTTGTTTTCTGAATCCCAGATGAGTTCCCATGTTGTAAGCCCCTTCCCTGTCTAGGGGTATCTGGATGGTAAAAGGTTGGGAGGGGACATTGTATAACCTAAGCAACACAGTCCAAAGACAACAGAAATCTGCTCATTACCTGGTTCTTTTGATGGCAGTGAGTTGGCTTCACTTGAATGAGGAGCAGAACACTTTTTATATACAAATGTTGAGCTGTAGGGCAATGAGGATGAACAGGCACAATATGCACAGTTCAAATTAATTAAATCCACTGTCTGCTCTGAAATCAAATTGCAACAAAAAAACAGGTTTAATAAACAAGAATGTTCACTCTCTAAGTTTTATTGATCAACCATGATGGGTTGATATCAAGGTTATTGCAATATGACAAATTTACAATACATTGCAATTTAAACATATACAAATTCACATTAAGACAGCAGTAGTCCAGCACAAAATCTTATATAAAATACAAGGATAGCCTGAAATCTATAAAAATATATTAAGAAACAGAATTTACCATCACAATCTGCACTAATTCATATTAAACCATAGAGTTAACTATTTTGTTTACTAATCATACCTTATACTCTGTAATATGCTATTCGGTTCATTTGAATAATTATTTTCTAGATAAAACACCCATGGAGATCAAATACACAAAGCAAGTATGGTCTAATTATAAAATCTAATCTAAAAAGTTACTGCCTATCTATAAGAAGCCAGAAGGGGAAGGAAGGAAACATATTCAATTCAGTGCTTTAGAGTAACTGGTAATTGCTATTTTTCTTTTAAACTTAGATTGTGGTGCTTAGTGACACTGTACTTTCTTTGTTGTCTTTACTTAGAATTGTTTTTGGGCTGTTGAAAATTTAAAACGTAGTGGTGGTATAATTCTGTGCTGCCTTTAATTGCTGCAAATTTTATCTTGGCTTGTCTGACTGCCCTGTAGTTGGGTGAAGGGTGTTAATTGTCTGGCCTCTGACCTCAGCTACGTGATAACTGGAGGTGGGGCTTAGTCAGAGTTGAGGTAGCAAGTAGAGTTTTATTTTCTCAGAAGAAGCCAGAAGGGGAAGGAAGGAAACATATTCAATTCAGTACTTTGAGTAACTGGTAATTGCTATTTATCTTTTAAACTTAGATTGTGGGCTTTTAGTGACACTGTACTTTCTTTGTTGTCTTTATTTAGAATTGTTTTTGGGCTGTTGAAAATTTAAAACGTAGTGGTGGTGTAATTCTGTGCTGTCTTTAATTGCTGCAAATTTTATCTTGGCTTGTCTGACTGCCCTGTAGTTGGGTGAAGTGTGTTAATCGTCTGGTCGCTGACCTCGGCCCCCTTCCCCAACTCTTAATTATATGCCCTGTTAAATCTGATTGACAGGAGCTAAACACAGGGTATAGTAAGGGGTGTGAAGTAGGAGGGGCATATGGGGAAGAAGTTCACCCTCAGCACGACAAGTGTTTTGACTCATTTATTTATTCTAAAGAAAATTATCTGAGGATCAGTGGCAGGATTTTAGGACAGTAAATTAATAAAAGGAAATAGGAGAGCTTCAGTAGCAGACAAGTAGTGGAATCGCAGTATAATTGCAGTATAATGTGGGGAGTGGTGCAATGCAGTGTCTGTGGGGCAGTCATATTCAGGCAGACCTTCTGGACACTGAGGTGCTGCTCTATCTGCATGCATCTCTCTGACTGCGGGATAAGGTAGCCAGACCCAGAGTGGAAGTAAACTGGGTCAGGAGTACCATCACCCCTATCCAGAGACCACCCAGTCCAATGCAACTGCCTCAAAGGATGCCAAAACGAGGAGCACTTGGATGACAGTGGGCTCAGGGAGGGATGGATGGTCAGGCAGAGGCACATCCCAGATCCTATTCCACTCAAGAACTCTTATGCCACACTTGCAAACGAGGACAACCAAATAGAGGTACCCAGAGAAGTGGAAGGAAAGGATGTGAAGGTTAGCCAAGGAGGTGACCTCAGCGGGAAAGCAGTGGACCCCAGAGGAGGAGGAAGTGAATCCTGGTGGGGACTCCATCACAAGAGGGATCCAGCTAGAAACACAGGAGGGGAGGACAGGGAGGTGAGGTGCCTACCAGGTGCCATGGCATGGAGGGATGGAAGGAAGATCCTGGGGATCACTGGGAAGGCAAGACGGGAGTGTAAGCTGGATGTCATTATCCACCTAGGGTACTAATGACCTGGCAAATGGGGAGCCAAAGGAAGTTCAGGAATAGTTTAGGAAATTGGGAGGGGTCTCAAGCAAGTAGCTAATTCTGTCACTTTCTCAGAAGTACTACCATGAGAGGCAAGGAGAGCATAGGAGTGCATGCACCAGGAACTTTAACTCATTGTTGAAGAAATGGTGCTGTGAGGAAGGGTTTGATTCATTGGTGACTGGGACCCACCTGGAGGGATGGAGGTTTGTTCAAGCCTGACAGCCTGCATCCATCCTGGAGGGAATCCAAGCACTCAATGATAAATTTAAATGCTACATTGACAAGCATTTAAACTAGCAAAAGGGTGGCAGGCCAGCAAGGAGGTACCTACTGCTCACCCCCACAGCTAGCAGTGGAACCAGTGAACCAGAGGAGCAGCTATCTCTTCAAAGCAGTGTGCAAAGATGGAGATTAGTGCCCAAGAGGTGGATAGGCAGAAAAGGGCAAAATTCAGCAGAAGGGCAGACTGCAAGGAGAACCAGGATAAAGGACAACCAAGGAAGGGGCTGGAGTAGAACAGCAAAACAGTCTAGGGAGGTCAAATCATGGAAAGCCATGTGTGCAAATGCCAGGAGCCTTAGCAACAAGATGGAAGATCTGGAGGCTGTCATAGTGCAGTCAGACCTGGACATTGTGGCCATCACTGAAACCTGGTGTAATGATAACCACGACTGGGAGATGGCCATACCTGGCTACAACATATTCAGAAGAGACAGAGCAGGCAGGAAGGGAGGAGGAGTGGCACTGTATGTGAAAAATGACATAAGGGCCACAGAGATCCAGGAGGAACAAAATGGTGGAGAGGTACTGTGGGTTAAGCTGGAAAGGAAAATGGGGACAGCCATCCGCACAGGTGTGGCCTATAGACCACCAGACCAGGAGGAAGAAACAGATAGGAGTTGATGCTAGCCATCCAAAGGATGGCAGACAAGGGTGAGGTAGTACTGGTTGGAGACTCAATATTCCAGACGTGGACTGAAGCATCCCAGCAGCAGCATCAACTAGGGAGCAGATTTATCCTGACTCCTTCAGGGTGCCTCTCTCACAACTGGTCATGGAACCAACCTCGGCAGAAGGCAATACTGGAGCTTGTGCTCACAAACAGGGACAGTGTGATGGGGGTAACAGTGGGGGAGCACCTGGGGAACAGTGACCACCAGTCATTGTGGTTTGAAATCACAGAAAGAGCAGAACCAAACCACACAAAACACGATCCTGGATTTTAGGGGGCAGACTTTGGGAAAATGGGGAGATACTTGAAAGAGGCATTAAGGGAATGGGACAGGAATCAGGGTTGAGGAACAGTGGGCAGTATTTAAAATGGGGATTACAAGAACAACAGAATTATGCATTAAGCAGGTTAGAAAGAGGAAAAGAAGAGGAGACCATTATGGTTTTCCAAAGAGGTAGCAAAGAAAGTGAAAGCCAAAAAGATTGCATTCAGGCAATACAAAAAGACACAGGCAGAAGGGATAGGAGAAGTACCAGGAGAAGTAAAGGGAGGCAGGCAGGAGGTCAGTAAGGGAAGCCAAAGTTCAGACAGAAGAACACATTGCAAAATCAGTGGGTAGAGGGACAAAACCTTTACAGGTACATAAGAAAAAAAAAAGACAAAGGGAGGGATAGTGAGACTGAAGGGGAGGTGGAGGCTGCGTGAGGATGACAACAGTAAAGCTGACATATTGAACAGGTATTTCTGCTCAGTCCTTACTGAGGAAGAGGAGGGTAATGGGTCTGAAGGGAGTACAAGGGTGAGAATGGTGCAGAAATGGATACAAGTCCCTTTACACTAGAAAGGGTCCTGAAGGAACTGGAAGTAATAAGAGTTGATAAAGCAATGGGGCCAGATGGGTGCACCCAGGGTCCTTAAAAACTAAGAGAGGTGGTGGCTGAACCTCTGGCTATCCTGTTTAGCCAATCACTAGAAACAGGGAGGTACGCAAAGACTGGAGGACAGCAGATGTAGTCCCTTATACAAAAGCGGGAACAAAGAGGAAGCAGAGAACTACAGACCAGTCCGCCTCACCTCGGTAGTGGGGAAGATCATGGAAGCACTACTGAAGGAGAGATTGGTGGAACATCTGGTTGTCAATGGACTACAGGACCCAAGGCAGCATGGTTTCACCAGAGGAGGTCATGTCAGACCAACCTCTGAATTTTTGACTGGGTGACTAGGAGGTGGATCAGGGAGGCAGTGGACCTGGCCTATCTGGACTTTAGCAAGGCCTTTGACACTGTGCCACACAGAAGACTACTACACAAACTGGGAATATGGGTGTGGGCAGGACAGTAGTGTGGTGGGTGGGTGACTGGCTGGGTGGCAGGACACAGAGGTTGGTGGTAAATGGCTGTCACTCCACAGAGGGAAGAGTGACCAGTGGGGTACCACAGGATCAGTGCTGGGACCGGTCCTATTCAACATCTTCATCAGTGACATCATGCAGGACCTAGAAGGCAGAATTTCACTGCTCACTGATGACACAAAGCTCTGCAACAGAGTAGACACACCAGAGGGTGTAGACAGAATGAGAAGAGACCTGCAGAAACTTGAAGAATGGTCAGGGGTTTGGCAGTTGAAATTCAATGCAAAGAAGTGCAAGATAATGCATATGGGGCACAAAAACCCTGGCACAATATATCAGTTGTGGGGTGAGGATATAGCATGCACCAAACAGGAAAGGATCTTGGGGTTATCATCTCTGATGACCTCAAGGTAGGAAACAGTGTGCCAAGGCAGCAAGTAAAAAAAATAGGATGCTGGGATGTATAGGCAGGGACATCACCAGCAGGAAAAGGACAGTCATAATTCCACTATACAAGACACTAGTGAGGGCCCACCTGAGTACAGTGTACAGTTCTGGAGACCATATCTACGTAAGGACAGACAGGGTAGAGAAGTTTCAGAGGAGGGCAACAAAGATGGTGCATGGATTGCATCACAAGTCCTATGAAGACAGGTTGAAGGAACTGAACATGTACTCCCTGGAGGAGAGGAGGGAGAGGGGATATGATAGAGACATACAAGTATCTCACAGGGAGGATCAGGGTGCAGGAATACACTATTTTAAGTGAAAAAGATATACGAGGACTAGAGGGCATGGATGAAGTAGGAGGTTGGACGATTCAGAGGAAACATAAGAAAGAATTTCTTCACAGAACGGTGGTGGCAAGTGGAACACCTGCCAGAGGAAGTGGTGGGGCTGAAACAATCACGGATTTAAGAATGCATGATAGACATAAAGGAATTCTGGAGGTCAGGGTAAGGGCAACAGACTTCTAGGAAAACATAAACTGAACTTACAAGCTCAAATGGGCAGACTGGGTGGGCCATAGGCCCTTATCTGCCAACACAGTCTATGTATCTATGTATAAGCCAGTGATTTTTATACTTAGAGTCTTCTCATTTTGTACAATGCAGAACTCAATCCTAGCTTATTCACTTAATAGGGCTTATATATTGACAGTAAACAGGACTAACCTAGAATGAAAGGCCGTCACTAACAATATCACCCTTGCTACTGGACTGACTTACACCTTGCACAGTGCCTGCTGTCATGTCTGTGTTTCGCTTGGTGATCAGATTGTATCCAGTGACATGATAAGGCTTAATCCTCTGGCTGCCCATCCTCAGTAATTAGTATCTGCCCATGTTCGCTACCACTTTTATGCACCCCTAATAATCCTAGTGAGTCTGCTTAAATTGTAATTGTAATTGTAGATACTTATAATATAGTTAACCCCATAAATTACAGCATCAAGTAAATACCAGTTTCTCCAAGATTTATGTATACAATTATGAGGACACAATTTAAACAAGACATTGAATAGCTAATATATACATTTTGAACAATTTATAAAACATATGAATGTAAAAAATTAAATAAAATCAGATTGGGCAGTGATTTTAAAGCACCAGTATAAGTAGGAATCCTTTCATTTTGAGCAGAGTTAAAATTTCCATAAGGTATGAATGAAGGCTTAGGCTCCATTTAAATTTTGAAGACTGCATGGGACATACAACACCTCTTGAGAATAATTATTTTATTGCTGAACAGAGTCCCTAGAGAGATTTTGCAAAGATAAAACCAAAAAGAATCTGCTACACAGCAGTCACTTGACACTTGATCCTTGAAGTCTTATTCAACATTTTTAAAAGTTAAGAGTTCATCTACTGTATTTTTAAAACTCCACTGAGCAGTTCTATATATATCAAGATACTATGGTTAAACTGCATGCCTCTAGACTGTAGAGAAGCTCTATTTATAAAAAGTCACAATCCCCTTATTCGGCCTTTGAGACCTTGACCAGGCTTTCACATTTATTATAGTACACCACTGGGAAGATGAAAGTTAAAAACACTTTCTACAGAGAAAAAAAATATAGAGTACCTTCTAAGGGATTTACCTCAAAATTGTCTCTCACACAGCATTAAATGGAGAGCTGTTTCAGCAGTTAGTAAACTTGATTCTGTTCTCCCAATTCAAGAGTTCATGGTGCAACAAAGCATTCTGTATAGTGAAACTCTAAAGATTTGTGGCCTTCCAAATGATTTTATAGTGCCCCGAGAGCCCTCCTTTAATTTCAGAAGACTTTCACCTTGCAGCATTTCTCCTACATTTGAACTTGCCTGAGGAAATAACAAGAAAGACATATGGCGATTCACTGAGTGCAATTAGTCTAGCATATATTAATATATAACAGAACCCCCAGCACTAGGCAACTCTGTCATATCTTTATTTAATACTTGCAAGCATTAATTTATTTACTTTATTTTATTTATTTATTTAGGAAATCGGAATTACAACCCTTTGAGTTACAGACTCTGCTCCAAAGGCTCCATGTCAGAATAAAACACAGACACTCATACAGTACATACATAGACTAAATGTGGGTGAACAATCATACAGAGTATAAGCACATTGAGCAATGGTTAATGCCTGTACATTTGGTAGCTAAAACAGGGCAGAGCTATTGACATATTTACCTAATGAGTGGTTAAGACCTATACAGTTGGTAGCTAAAGTAATGCATGATATGAGTTGGTAGTAAGCTACCTCAGGAGGCTTTGATTTATACATTAAAAATGCATTTATAGTCCAGCTAACTATATGGTAACCGAGGGAGGTGAATAGCATGTAGTCTAGAAATAGTGAGGGCTCTCCACTGCCAGGCCAAGAGTGGTATGGCCTGGGCGGCATGGCAGGATCTACAGGTTACCAGTTACACTGGCATTGAGTGAGGAGAGGATATGGGCCCTTAAGGCAGGTTTAAAAGGACCTAGATTGGTGATTGATGTGATGGCCGGTGGGACAGCACTGTACCAAGATGGAGCTCTAAGGGAAGAATCACTGGGCCAGGTGGTCCTGACCCTAGGCACCTTGCATATAGTTTTGGGGTGGCCCATGTGGACACTGAGATGGTGGCTGCCTGAAGAGAAGCCATGACACCTATAGGGCTAACCCGAGGTAGATTTTTTTTTAGTGAAGAGGTCTGGTATAATAGTCTTTCCTCAAGGGAGAGGATATTGATGAGCGTGTATTGGGTGAAGGTATGTGTATTTCAGTTGGCACCAGAGAGGAGCCGGCAGGCCTTATTGATGATTACTTGTATTTGATAAAGTGCCGTGAGGGTCAGCGGCAGCATAGATTGTGAGGCCATAGTCCACCAGCAATAAGGCTGAGGAGGTAATGGCTAGGTAAAGTGTTTCAGGTGGCAGGCAGTCTTTATGTCTCTACAGGAGACCAATATGGGTGTTGGTGGCGGAGGTGAGGATTTTATATGTTTGTGGAATGAGAGAGAAGAGTTAAATGTAATACCTAGATACTTATACTTTTAGACCTGTTCCAGTGGGATGAGAGAGAGAGTATTTCCAGGGGAAATCCTTTGATATTTTTGGTGGTGGGCATAGAGAATCGCCTTAGTTTTTTAATGTTGACCACCAATCTGCATTCAGCAAACCAGTGTTCAGTCTGAGAGAAAGAGTTTTGTAAGGTATGTTGGAGAGAGAGAGAAAGAGAGAGGATTAGATGTGCAGTGTAAAGAACATCATCGACGCCGGAGGAGAAGGTTGCCGGGCAGGATTTAGGCTGGGCTTTGAGGTAGATGCCGATAGCAGGGGATCCAGGATAGATCTCTGGGGAACTCCTCAGTGCACAGCCAGCATAGTAAATATGGTATTATTAATTTTAACACATTGGGTTCTAGATGAAAGATAGCTGGAGAATGATGAGAGTGGACAATAGAGACCCCAATTTGTTGTAATGTGTTAAGAAGGAGGGGGAGAGAACTGTGTCAAAGACCTTGAGAGGTCTATAAACACGGCCCTGCAAGGTGCCCCTGTCATGTGTGGAGCGAGAGAGTTAGCGACTCTGTGAGGGTGGTCATAGTGCTATGACCAGCTTTGAAACCATGCTGCTCCTACATAAGAGGTTGTGTGCAGGAGGTAGTCAGTGACCTGATTGGCCATGATCTTTTCAAGGGCTTTAGAGAGTGGGGAGAATTTAGATGAGCCGGTAGTTGTTTGGGAGGGAACTGTCACCAAATTTCAATATTGGTGTTATCACCGCCATTTTCCATGAGGTTGGGAACTGGCTCAGGCACAGGGACAGATTTAGAAGGTCAGTGAGTGGGGAGATAACTGAGTGTAGCGCAGGTATAGGATACACATAACGAAGGCATCTTTGTAGTAATTGGAGCTCTGGAGGGCTTTGGACAGGTAGGCTTTTGCTTCTGTAGGGGTTATGACTCTGAGTTTGAAGGGGTTGGAGGAGCTCAGGTAGTGGGGTGGCTGAATTGGATCGAAAAAGTTGCTAGGGAGGACTGAGCTGAGGTCTAAGAAGGTGGTGTTCAGTCAGTTAGCTATGAAGTGTCTGTGGTGGTAGTACCATTAATGCTAATTAAGCAATAAGGCACAACAAGGTGTGTTATCATGTAATAACATCACCCCGGGTGGGTTGCAAGCATGAGGAGAAGCTGAGTTCTTCTGCCACCACAGGAGTGATGTTATTACACAATAACACACACCTTGGAGTGCCTTATTGCAATTATACAATGGCTAGATGTTATACAAAATAAAAATAAAATTAAAAATGTTTTAGTAGATGTTTTGTGTTCTGAAGAGACAACAGCGATCAATCATTGATCCAATAAATCAATACAGTGATGTCATTGTATAATTACATCACTGTCTCAGGCACCCACTGACCAATCAGAATACAGGAAATTTCCTTGCCATTGTATAATACACATTAAGTGTGACCAATGAACTTAATACCATGCAAGAATTAAGCAATAAGGCATGACAAGGTGTGTTTTATTGTGCAATAATGTCACTCCTGGGGTGGTTTGAAGCAAGAGGTGAAGCTGAGTGCTTCACCACCCCAGCAGTGACGTTATTACATAATAACACACTCCTTGGAGTGCCTTACTGCAAATTATACAAAGGCTCAATGTTATACAAAAGAAAAAAATTAAAAATGTTTTAGTAGATTTTTGTGTTTCTGAAGAGACAGCAGCAATCAATCAAATGGTCAATAATAATACAGTGATGTTATTGTGTAATAACATCACTGTCTCAGGCACCCACTGACCAATCAGAATACATGAAATTTCCTTGCCATTGTATAATGGTTGATAAGTAATAATTTGTTGATGAATAAGCAAGAAACTAAATGATGTCACCTCAACTAAGTTGAAGGAAATTGGCAACGGTTTGCGAATTGAGTCACTGATGGCACTGTATATGAAAACGTTAATAATATTAAATATCTAGGGTGGTTTTAAACCCAACATTAATACATAATTTGCACATACAGGCAATTACAACCAAAATACATTTTAAAATTGCCTTATTATATTGGTTGCATAACACCCTCACTGATGATTCATGTTTGGCAATTGCAAATCAGTGCCTGTTGCCCATACCGTATTATGCCTCTATTGTGGTGGATAACGACCCATTAGCAGTGTGAGATAAAAATCAGTGTTATTACATTAAATAGGAAGATTTGCACTTCTGTTATCTAATAATGTGCATCACTGTAATATATTGGAAGGTCTTGGGTGGTTATCAATCAAACAACACCACAACTTTGTTATGGCTAAATGTATCTATAAAGTACAACAAGCAGGTGTACCTTTTAGGTTAAAAATCAATTTGTGGCATTTTGCACACAATCCTATACAAGATCCTCAGGGATTTAACTATGCTGAGAATCCCATTTAAGCATACATTAAGTGGCCAGTGTTCTTTGCATGTCTTGCACCAACAGTATGGAATAATATTCCTGCACAAATTAGAAGTATAGGTAATCATAGGTTGTTCTCAAAGGCACTGAAAGTACATCTCAGGAAATTATCCAAGTGCAATTGTTTTAGTTAGAGATCATCATAACTGCTGCACTAACAGCATGGAATAATTATTCCTGTAAATTAGAAGTACAGTATGGGAAAACCAACATTTTTTAATAGCTGCTTAAAGTCTATTTTAGGGATTCATTTAGGGTGTTTATTATTGGGATCTGTTTTATTATGACGTGAATTATGTATTCCTATTTATGTAATTCATAGGTTCATAGATTATTTATAAGCTCAATGGGCTAAATGCCCTTTTAAGAGATTGCCACTCATTTTAAGAGTAGTATTCATATTTCTTCTGCCATATGTAAATCTAAAACTGTCTTAAATGTTTCAGAATTAGGACTTGAAACTATATAAGATGGTAGACTGTTCCATGAACTTACAATTCTTTGTGTAAAGAAATTACTTCATTTTGTGATTCTAATATTATCACCTAAAATCTTGTATCCATTTTTTCTTGTATTTTGTTCCATTGTAAAAGGTTAATCCGATTGTTAATGCAAGATAATTATCTCTTGAAGCTCTATATGTAAGGCACAGCTCTCCTCAGATTTGTTTATATTTTGCCGAGTACAGATTTAGATCCTTGAGTCTTTTACTATATTCAGATGTTTTTAATTTTTTATCTTTTAGTATATTTATGCTGGACTCCTGCTATAAATGTATTGCTTCTACGGGTCTGAGGTTTGTTTAACTGAGGTGCATACTCCAGATGCGCCTAACAAGGCTAGTGACTAAAGGTACCAACATTTCTTGATCTCTGCTATGTATATTTGTTAATATTGATCCAATGATACGATGGCATTTTTGTAACTTTAGTAATAGTATTTATTTCAAACTTAAGATCATTAGAGATAATTGTACCTAGATCTTTTTCGTCACTTATTGTATGTAATGTAAACTTTGTTTATGGTGATATGTGTATGTACATTTTTATCGAACTATGGGTCAGTATTTATAAAAGGGTTTGTATCCTAGAGTGCTCACCCGTGATACAAATAAAAATCAAAAATCTAATCAAATTAAAATCAAGTGCACCAGTTATCCACCTTATCTACAGGTTCAGCTTTTATTTACACCAGCCACTGCCATTCTCCACTTCTTGGTTCTTTCAACCTGCATATCCCAAAATAGGTTTCTTCATTTGGGAAACCCAGGATAGTCCTTTGCTGAGCTGCTAGCCCACAGATATGGAACCGTGGGTCCAAAACCATCAATACCCCTGATAAAATCTTCTTGAGCCTATGGCAGCTCCAATAGATTTCAAATACTGAGGAGTCAACTTTTTGCAAAATTGCACAGCCTGTACCAACAGACTCCAGTGAAATGGCAACAAAACACTGAAAACCAGTGGCTAGCCATACCAAACAACCGTTCTAGGGCAACTGCTGAAATGTTTTAGCATCCATACTATTATATATTATTATACTATTCTAAAAACTAGGAGTTAAAAAGCCTGATTTTCATATATAATTTTAAATAGACTCTTGCTCTTCAGCAAATAGAGGAGCAAAAGTTCTTCAACAAGGAATGGATCATTGTCATGCAACAAGAACAAAGTTAATGAATTACTCCATGGAGCATGGAGGTAACATATACTGTGAGGCATCCACAGGCAGACAATTGATTTCTCCTGCAACTGTCCCTTTTCCCAGCTGACTGAATTATTTCATGCAGTTACTCCTTGAGCTGACAAGGCTACATTCCTGGCAGCAGACTACACAGCAGGCCAAAACAGGCCACATTAAGAGGTAGCTTGTACTTTGCAGCACTTTCATTTCACATGCCTTCCTTCAATTTAATTCCTTACACAGGCCTCTGGCTTAATTTCAATTTCTTAATTCTCAATACTGGGCACTCACTAGGGACTATGACAGCATGAGACATTTCTACTGTCCCAATCCCTTTTCCAAACATGGCCTTTCCTTAAACTTTCTCCACCAGTGGGTACCTACACTTTATGGAGCATTTCCATCACTTCAAGGTCTTAACACTATCAAACTGGTGTTCTTTAGCAAGAACAGAACCACCGAAGACCTTTTGTACACCTAGTCACTGAAACCACATGCCTAGAATGGCTTCCAAATGAATTCCTTTATCCTGATCAGAAAACCAAGAGCACCTCTGCTCCAGCAGCAATTCCAATTTCTGGACTGTCTTCACTCAGGGGACTAATTGCTGTGCCACATGGATTATCCAGACAGTCTGCCACCATGCTGGGGCCCCAACCAACTACTCCCACATGGACCTTTACCTGACTCCACAGGCTGCCCAGTTTGGGAGTCCCAACTCTGTAGTAGCCACTGGCTAGGGAAAGGGAAGTGCTGCTACCACTATGTCTACAACAGTCCAGGCTTCCACCTCCGGATCATGCCCCAGGCAACTTTGCCATAGCAGGCCGGCTAACAGGATACACTCTGACTCCACGATCTACACTTGCCCATGGGTGAGATTACTTTAAACAGAGGGCCGCGCGGTGCTTACCCTACCAAAATGCAGAAGTTCATGGCAGGCCTCCATACTATTTCTCTTCCCAGGCTTGGGCTCCAAAATGCACCAACAGGCCCTGAAATTTCAGCTCCAACTTCTCCCTTTCCTTCGTGTGGCCTGAACCACTGCACTTCTCATACACGTATCTTCAGAGAAGTAGGACTATGGTGGCAAGTGGACCACCACGGCCCTCTGGCTGAATTAGTGGGCCGCCCGACTTTTCTCTCTCTGGGTCTTTCTCTCTGTGATCCCCAAATTCCTCTCTCTATATACCCCTGATATTGGGCCCCTGCTACCAGTAGACTGGCCCACATCCCACATCTATTGGCACCAAGCTCTTCTCTAACTACCTTTATCAACTCAAATTAACTAGTAAGCTCCCAGAAGATGCTTACACATTTCCTTCACACAAAATGTTCTCCTCTGGTGAACACCTAACCAGGCCACACCACTGACCCCCCAAGAGGAGAGATATGTGCATCTCTCCCTCCCACTGGGTGTCACACCGCCAGACTGCCTACACCACTGGGACGGTGAAAGTTCATACACTTTAAACCCTTTCACAGTCAGCACTCTTAAACTTTTCTACATCTTACTGGGGCTACACAGGTGACACACCTGCTGGTTCCACAGACATCAGCCAGGTACTGCAGTGGAGGCATCCCTCCCCCATTACTATAGACTTTCTACACTACGTCCCAATATTATTAGAAAAGGGTACAAAATGTTATACTTATCTCTCCAAATTCTCATCTTTAAATCTTTCACCATTATACCTTATTCAAAATTTTGACAATGTCAGAGTATAAACTTGTTACAATAAAAGTGAGCAACACTTAACATTTCACTGGCTCAAAGCATTCAAACTCCAACTCAGTCTACTCCTGTGCACTCTACCTTCAGTCACTTTCCTACTCACACCACCAACAATCACACATCAGCCATACCACTCATATATATATTATGACACTCTGCCAGCTGCTTATTGTTATATTGTATAATAGTATAAATAAAGGTGTCTGTGACTGCTTGGCACACATGTCAGCCAGTGTGTAAGAGGCTTGACCTTTGACCTCCGATTTGTCAGTGTGAGTGAAGCAGCAGGCTGTTGTGATACTGGCCAGTGGAACCACTCATTAAAGACTTCCTTCCAGAGAGACAGTTTATTACCCCTTATCACCTGCTCCTGCTTTTGAATCTGGAAACTAAATATGAATTTTATGACCCTAGCAGGAAGGAAGTCATTTGGATGATCAATAATGGTTTCTCACCTAGAAGAGAACTAGTTACAGATTGTGGGGTTATGCAACATCAAAGGAAATGATTTGATAAAAGAGACTTATATTTTGGGAAATTGCTAGTTGCTGATTTTCAAAGTAATAACATGCATCTTTGTGGATATTTATGCTAAGAAGTTAAAGCTATAGGAGTATCTAACCGACCTCAAAAGGGGTGGAGGGATGGATTTTGAAATGGTCAGCCATCTAGGGAAACATTGTTTTTATCCCTGGATTGGAGACAGGTGAGGCATTTATCTCTAGACTAAAACAAGGCACTCTGGTAACATCTAGCTAGGCAAGAACTTTTAAGTATTTCGTAGGCGCTTTGTGTTCTGTAAATTCCCAATTATTTTTTGACTGTGTTATTAATGTATTCGTTCTGTGTTTGATATTTTACTATTTAACAATTTTCAGTAAACAATGTTTTCCTTGAAATACTACCTGTGTCTTCTCAGTTTTTTTTTTTGCATGTGAATGCTGAACCAGTGTTTAATTCTGATAGCTGTTAAGGGCTTGAATGTGTTACTAATCTTGCTAAAGGTAAGAATACACCTAGGTTTCATATTGAGTCTTAAGGGAACATTTTGGGAACCTGGCTGGGTGCCACTGGGCAAAGGATTGTACTGCATTCCGAAGAGGGTACATATCTGACTCAGTTAACTGGGCACACTAGCATAAGGTTCACATTTGACCCCAGGACTCGAGGCTGGTAGGTGATGCAGACCCAAAACAGACAGGAGGGTTATCCTATTTGTCTCCTGTTCACACTATTGCACTTTGAAGTTGGCACTGTGGGAGCAGAGGGCCTGACTCATGGAACGCGCTTGTGACACATATCTCTAACTGCTAAATGAGAAACATTTTATCTTGATTTTAGCTTTTTTAAAACCTTAAGCATTAATTTCAATTAGAATTACATATATCTCGTATGACCATAGCCTCTGCTACCCTACTCCTGGGTCTCCTATAGAGCTCCACTAGTCACCACTGCCAAAACATCAATATTGAGTAAACTTAGAGAAACTTACCACAGGATAGCTCAGTTTTCTGCATCCACCTGTGCTCAGACTCACTATTGTTATGTACAGTACTTTGTATCCTTGGATGGCCCCTCCTTCAAAGTTAAGCTTGATTCCCCTACTATGCACCACATAAACCCTCCACATCCCCATCCCCAGACTCTCCAGTCTACTCATGTTGAAACCCATCATCATACCCCTCTGATCCTCCCAATATCCAGTGTTGTGCTTACCAAAGCATCAGCTAGCCATTGGTAGGAGATCCTTCTCATTTGCAGCTCCACAAAAGTGTAACAGCCTCCCCACAGATTACTTTCCTGCACATCTCTTCATCAGTTTAAATGACTCTTCAAATAAATATTCTTTCCCCACTCATCTGCAAATGTAAATAATTAACCTTGAGAGGTCGCTAGTTACCCACCCACCTACCCACCCAGCTTCCTCACCAACCTTCCTGACCCAATTTAGCAATCTATCTTCACCCATTTACTACTGTCTCACCTAATTTTGACCTCACATTACGTGACTCTTTTGAATGTATTCCTACCTTCTTATCATGTTATTGTACAAGTACTACCTTATATCCTCACCCTATAATGTTGTAAGCTACTCATCTCTGTTTTGTGACCTATGTGCATACCTTAATTGATATCTTTATGCTATATGCTATATTTCTGTACCCAGGAATCTCTAAATGTGGAAATTCTCTGTAACTTATTGTAAATTGCCTGGAATGTTTATGTTCCCTGGTCACCCCTGAAAAAGGGTCAGTTACGCCTCAGTCGGACTACCCGGTCATCAAAATTCAAACAAATAAATAAATATATCATTCTTAAACCAACTGAGGAGTTCAATGCCATAACACATTTTAAAACACTTAAACAGTAACTACTAGGGGTGATCTCACCCAGACTCCAGTGCTGAGGTCCCAACTTGGTTTGTCCTGCACTCTTTCCGGATACACAGTTAGCATCAGGGGCACATTGTAAACAGTCTCGATTCCTTTAGTTGGGACAGGACAACATGGTCTGACAATACCAACAAAATAAGGCTTGGTGTGTTCATCACGGAAGACATCTTCACAAATAGTATAATTCTTGATTCTTTTTCTTCCACATTCTTGACCATTGCAATAGTTTTAAACCAGGTCGATCAAGTCCATACCATCGACAAGAATATTTGCCTTGCTTTCTTAATGGACTTTTGCTTTATGTCCACCCATGTCTAGTGCACTTCCATGACTCTTAGTCTTAACTTTCCCCAAGCAGCCAGGAACACCAAGTCCTCTCTTTTCTCCTCAGACACATCCCAAATACGCTCATTAATGTAAGGGCAATTTGTGCCAGGATATTTTTCCAGATGCAACAATGAACCCAGTGCTCAGCCTGAGACCAGTCTGGGATGCTTCACACACTGGTTCTAGGGCAGTACCCTTTAACATACAGACCTCCAGTGTATACTTTATGTACTAGGACTCAGAGGGTCAGATAATGTCCATGTCCTTTGATGCTGCATGCAAACCTGACATGGCTGGGGACTAGGATCTGGAAATATTTTGCTGGGGAAACAGTATGGTTTGGGAATGACCTGCTCCACATTTGATTGGGGCACAATGTATTCTTCTTATGTAACTGTTTCCCAATGTCACCTTCCCTAGCCTCAGTTCCATCTGCTCCAGTGCATCCCTTTATTGGTGCTTCATCTCTCTCTCCTCTTTGGCAATGTTACAGCCTATAAGAACTTACCTGACTGCTCCTTCTTTCCTGACCCTGTGTTTTTTTCCTTATCATTAGTTCCTTTTCCATGTCACCCTGGCTCCCACCTACACTCCTTGTTTACCCCTTGACACCATCATGGAGGTTTGCTTTCCACTCCTGAACTGTTGCCACCTCACCCTGCAATCACTACATGCCCTTGCAGGCATGTACACTCCACCTCTCCTTACTCAGCCTCATGCGTCCCCTCCCTACCCTCCCATGCCCCACCAAGCTCCTTCAATCAATAATTATGTTCAAGGATGCTTCAAATACATACTGTAATTATAGTTGCATACATTTAACCTGTATATACTGTACTGCAGTTGCTATACTTTTAGCTGCATATTCTTTATGATCTTAGCTTAATGGCTCTTTTTAATACTCTATTTCATGTGTATTATAAACTTCCGTGTATAATTACTGCTCTATGTTAATACTGTGTAAGTGTGAATTCATTTTGTATATATTGTTTATCCAATTATGATGTAACTGAGTATTCCTTTGTATGTATTGTTAACCTCTCCTTTCCTGGTCCATCTTGAAAATGAGCTTGCTCAACGATGTTCACTTGGTTAAATAAAGATTTTGATTGATTGATTATTGGTCTTCTCCCACACTGGAGTCTCCTCTGAAATGACTTTACAACCACCACATCAGGGTGCTGTCTAAAGGAAGCCTCTCTGACCATGCAGTGGGGTTCTCTGGATCTTTCATGGTGCCTGCTGCTGAGGGGTGTGGTCCCAATCAAGGGGCACAGATGTCAGTCCAACTGACACCCCATGACCACTCCCTCTGCCACAGGGAGGGTCAGGCACTGCAGGAGGAGAAGGGCTGGCAGATGGCTAGCGCCTCTGCCCAAGAGTCACTTCACTTGTGGCCATCCCCACATGCTCCCAGTTCTCCAAACTAGGTGAGGCCTACTTACTAAAACAGGTGGTAGCCAAACTCCAAGTGGGATGGCATTCAGTAGCTGGTTGGACTGGGAAAATGGCACCACTACTAACACAATTCAGACAAACTGAGAGGACCTTCACCACGCCACCAGAATGATGACAAATCACACACTTTTCTTGCATTCCTCCTTTTGGGTCACATCCCATAGCCAAGATAACACTGATGCTGGCAAAAGAACCATTTGTCTTCCATTCCCTGAAGCCTCAGCCATGATGTGGTTTTATCAAGATTCTTTCAACAGTACTTTAACAGTTTTAAAAATACAAATCACTTAGGTGTGTCCTCTCATTAGCACTATTGTGGTGCAGTTCAGATAGGGCAGCAGAGATGGTGCTCTAGTTACCTGCAACATGACTCCCAATCCCAGCTTGGCTACCTACAACCAATCACAGGGTATCCCAATGCTCTGCATATACTAAGTGGATGCAAAACAGTTCATGTTGCAAATGGCACTATTATGGGGCATGATGTTCCACTGCTCAGAATGGCACTTAACAGTACAGGACCTCCCTCAGCTCCCAGACATCAATCCATGCACATAACATGCTCCCCAAAATTATTTTCTGAATCCCAGATGATCCCCCATGTTGTAAGCACTCCTCCCTGTCTAGGAGTATCTGATGGTAAAGATTGGGGGCCACTATACAACCTAAGCAACACAGTCCAAAGACAACAGAAATGTGCTCATTACCTGGTTATTTTGATGGCAGCTAGTTGGGTTCACTTGAATGAGAAGTAGGAACACTTGTTAGATACAAATGGTGAGCTGTAGGGGCAATGAGGATTAGCAGTCACAGTATACACAGTTCAAATTAATTAAATCCACTGTCCACTCTGGAATCAAAATACATAAAACAGGTCTAATAATCAAGAAAGTTAATGAACCATTCCATGGAGCGTGGAAGTAACACTTATGGTTGGGGCATTCACAGACGGACACTTGATTTCTCCTGCAACAGTTTCATTTGTCAACAGACTGAATTATTCCATGCAGTTATTCCATCAAGCCAACAAGGTTGCATTCCTGGCAGCAGACTATACAGTGGGCCAAAACAGGCCACATGTAGCTTGTACTTAGCAGTACTTTCATTTCACATGCCTCCTTCAATCCAATTCCTTATGCAGGTCTCTCTGGTTCACTTTCCATTACTTATTTCAATATTGGGCACTCACTAGGGACTTAGACAACACAAGACATTTCTACTGTTCCAATCCTCTTCTAAAGTTGGCCTTCCTGTAAACGTTCTCCATTGGTGGGGGTACCTACACTTCATGGAGCATTTTCTTCACTTCAAGGTCTTAATACAGTTAAACTTGTGTTCTTTATCGAGAACAAAACTACAGAAGTCCTTCCGGACACCCACTCACTGAGGTCTTGTGCCTAGAACGGCTTTCCAGGAAATTCTGCATCCTGATCTGGAAACCAACAGTACCTCTTTTCCAGCAGCAATTCCATTTTCTGAACTGTCTTCACCCAGGGGACTAATTGCTTTGCCACATAGATCACCCGGACAGTCTGCCACCCCGCCAGGGTCCCAACCAACCATTCCCCGCATGGACCATTCCCTGCCTCCACAGGCAGCCCAGTTCAGGTGTCTCAACTCATTGGCCACTGGCTAGGGAAAGGGAATTGCTGCCATCATTATGCCCATAGCAGTCTAGACTGCCACCCTGACCACACCTCAGGCCCAATTTGCTATAGCAGGCCTGCCCACAGAACACACTCTGACTCCACTATCTGCACTCACCCACAGGCCTGTCCACAGAACACACTCTGACTCCACTATCTGCACTCACCCATCGGTGGTACATTTTAACCGAGGGCCCCAATGGTGTTTACCCTACCAAGGTTCTGAAGTCTACTTGGCAGGCCTCTATTCTTCATTTCTCCCTGGGCTTCAGCTGCCAAATGCACTTACAGGCCCCAAACCTTCAGCTCCAACTTCTCCCCTTCACTTTCATGGCTCGAACTGCTGTAGTTCTTTTTTAACACTGTTTCTACACTGGGGCCCCATGGCATCTCTCAGGTATACCCACTCAGCTTGTTGACCTCTATTCCCTGTCTGAAACCTCCTCCACCAGGGGTACTCCCCATCCCCAGCTCACAGACTTTACTGGCACACCCTGGATCTAAGCCCCATGAGGTGGGATCACCTCTCCTACTTGGCAATCTGTCTGGAATCTAGACTGTCAGTCCATGGCTGATTCAAGAGCCTGGGAGCCTGGTGGAAGGTAGCACAGTGGTGGATGTGGTGTCATCTCCTGGATCTCCATTGCCTCCATGGATCCTCCATTTGTTTTTTTCCACTTTTGTCCTGTTGACCCCCCAGGTTGTGGATGTTGATGATGCCTTGCATGCGATGGCGTGCTTCCTCACCCATGCAAAGGCATCTGCCACACCCATGAGCCTGGAAGAGTGCCCAGAGTTACAATGCCCCTGGTCACCAACAGAAGCAGCTGGTACCACGGAGAGTGTACCTCCCACCCCAGGAGAGGAGAGCAGTCCTCTGAATGCTCAATCCTCTCCTGCCAACCCCTATGACCTGAGTTTGTTCCCGAACCCGAGTTGCCAGTGTGGTGTGAGTTATGATGTCCAGCACCTCAGCCTCAGTACCACCAGGCTGGCTGCTGTAGTTCTTATATGCAGATCTTCAAGGAGGAGGGCCAGAGTGTCAAAGAGCCCATCCCGGCCCCAGCACAGCCCTCCAGCTGAACTAACATGCCGACTACTTGACTCTTCTCTCTCTCTGGGTCCTCTCGCCTCTCTCTGGCACCAATACTCCTCTTATTTATATATCCTGAGGATGGGGCCCTGCAGGCAGCAAGCAGGCCCTACCTCCCAGGCCTACTGGCACCAAGCTCACTTCGCCTAACTACCCTTAGCAACCCAAATTAGCAAGTAAGCTCCCCAGAGGGTGCTTATAAAGGCACGGTCCATCAGGCACAAGTGCCTGTTTTCAGGGGTGACCTGGGAGCACTGGGGTGGTTAAGTAGTGACTTGCTCAGAGTCACACAGTATACAAGTGGATGTTTTGGGAAATCAAACCCAAGTCTGCTGGACCAAGTTCAGTCACAGCGCATTACTTAACCTCTAGGCTATACTGTCATGGTATACTAGTCTGCTATACTCAACTGTTACATTGCCTCAATCTATGTCCCTATATTCAACACATCTTGTCGCCTGTCATTTATTGCTAGAAATTTACACTGCAATCAAATGAAACTATGTTTATTCAACTTTAGCACTGGTACAAAATAATACACAATTTCCTGTGAACTTATTAACAGCTGGTCCTTGAGTTGCCATGCTATTAAACTATTTTTCTATAGAATTTAACCTGTTTTCCTTTATAATAAACTTTAAAATGAAAGTACAGACCAGGTTTTATGTTGAATGAATATTCCTATGAATCCAAAACCAGGGGTGATTTAGTAAAACAAAACCTCCAGTTTTGCACACTCCAGTTACAATCTCTTCTTGGTTTTAGCAGTTATTGACAGAGATTTGTCCAGTATTTCTCCAAGGTGGTCCACCTGCTTATAAATCTAATGTAGAGGTACCCCTAATAATTACACGAAACAGTGAGGGAAAGATGCCCCAAAAGATGCACTACAATGTTAACAAACCATTTAGGGACCAAAGGTATCAAGACTATGAAAATGCATTCAGAAAATAATTAAGAGACTCATTGAAGCTCCGGGTGCTGGCCTTCGCTGATCCCACTAAATGCTAGTTTACACACGGATGCTAGCATGGATGTGCTGAGAGCAGTTTTGTATCAAGAATATCCAGAGGGAGGGACCAGTTGCCTTTGTGAGTCAGATGCTGATTCCCAGCAAAAAGAACTACCCCATGCACAAGCTAGAGTTTTTAGCTTTAAAATGGGCTGTCACAGATCAGTCCCATGACTATCTCTATGGGGCCAAATGCATGGTAAGAACTGACAACAATCCTCTTGCCTACAGTAAGTCAACACCACTGCTAAGTTGATGCAGCACGTCACCACTGCTTATCCACTGCTTCCACGTGGATTACACACTAGAGTATCAAGGGGCTTAAACACCACAGATGCTGATGCTCTATCTTGCAGACCTCACCCTCCCAAGGGGAGCCAGTGGATTTGTATGACTCGCAACTATGAAAGCCTTATGTACCAAATTTGTGAATGCAGACAACCAGGACCATTGACATGAAGGGAGCACACCCTGATGCTATACCTGAAGCCTACTACAATTTTGTAGGTTCAGACTTCAGTTATTTGCCCCAGCTAAAATGAAGAGAACAAAGATGTTGCAGTGAGAAGATCATGGATTGAGAGGGGAAATCTCAGCTTTGGAAAAAGGAGGGCCAAGACAAAGTGACAAATTCTCATCCTGATGTTTTGATTTTGTTGCGGGAATGAAGTAAGTTGTCTTTGAAAGATGGATTACTTCTACCAATCTGTCCAAGACCAAGAATAAATGGTCTGTGAACAATTGGTACTGCCATGGAAGTACTGCAATGTTGTCTTCAGAGCATTGTGTGATGACACAGGCACCTCGGTTTGAGTGTACCCTAAACCTTGTCTTGACCAATTCTATTAGGCCCAGAATGGTATCCAACATGGAAAAGCACTGCAAGAATTATGCTAGTTGTGTTTAGAGAATGGTTTTGCCCTAAAGGAGTATTGCTTGTGAGCATTAAAACCAGTGAACCTTTGAACTGGTGTGTATGGCTTTTCTGTCACTGGGACCAGACAGTAAAGGTAACATGCACATTTTGGTCATCACTGATCACTGTTCCTGGTATACCTAGGCCTATCCAACAAAAATCAGACAGCTAGAGCTGTTGTTCAGAAACTTAAGGAATGTGCGACTCATTATGGCATATCCTAGTGTATCCACTCTGATCAAGGGTCCAGTTTTCACAGCCACCTGCTACAAGAATTTCTTGCTTCACATGGAATTCAGCAGTCATGCACTACTTCCTACCATCCCCAAAGGGATCCACAGCCTGAAAGATTAAATTGCACATTGCTGAACATGCTAGGCATGTTGGACCCAGAAAGAAAAGAAATTGGAGCCAGCACTTCCTCCAAGTCGGTGCATGCCTAAAGTTTTACCAGAAACAGTGTTACTGTTGCTTTTCCTTATCTGTTAATGTTTGGCCAAGAAGCTCATCTGCCAGTTGATCTAGCTTCAGAGTGTCTGCTCATGGAACCTCAAAAGAGTCCTATCTTGAATATACTAAATGCCTCAAGAAGCAACTGAAAGAAGCCTATCAATTGACTCGCGAAAATCACCGTTAAAATCAGTACTGCCAATAAACTCAGGTATGACCAGAAAGTGTGCCACCAAGTTTTACAAGTTGGGGCTAGAGATCTCTTCAGAAATCTTGGCCTCCATGGGAAACACAAGATAGCTGACTGCTGGTCTTCTGTATTCCACGTTGTCCTTAAAAAGCTAACTGATTTGCTATCACATCCATCAGGAACGTGGCCAGGGGAACAACAAAACTGTCCACCATAACCACCTTCTGCTAATTGGTCAGCTTGAGCCCATTCCAGTGACTGTAACAGAGTCTGAGCCAAACCTGCCAGAACCAGAACTCATAACCACATCAAAGAAAAGATGACATCTTCATCTCCTGACACCACAGTGTGCAATGACCTGGTTCCATTGTCTGCCCACATGGACAGTATAGACAGTGAGGAGGATGAGGAATGACTGGTGCCAGCCTCCCCAGATGTATCCAGTGCACAAATGTCCCTGTGGACTGACTGTAAGCAGGCTGTAAAGAGACAGATCTCTCGATACATAAAACCTAATGCAGAACCATTGGTGCCAAATGTAACCCCAGCTGCCAAGCAAGAAGTACCATTTATGAACATGGATATAGAGGCATTGGTGCAGAACTTTGCCACAAAGACTGACTGAAAACCTATATATCCTGAACAGGCCTCTGTGCTGGACTCAGTGCCAAGACGGTAGCATACCCTATTCCCATGGAAGAAGCATTAGTATCCCACCCATGAAATTAACTTAGAACTTCCTCAGTGCCTCCTCTTAGATCCCTATCCATGTGGTACATAAGGCGTGATGGCATTTATTTATTCTGTGCTCATTGTTGCCCATCACCAACCTTAATTACTCTGGGGCTGGCAAATGTACTAATAATATGTCTAAATAGGATAAAACTGATGCCAAATGTACTAATGATGTTTCTACATGTGTTAGAGCTGATACATAACTGCTAGAGAGGATGCAGGTATCTAATTAGAAAATGTACAGTGATGATATGTTTTAAAATGTCTCGCTAGTTAGAACTGATTGTTTAGATAGAAGTGGTCTTAACAGTATAATGATTTGCACTACCAATGCAGGGTCTTGGCAAGGACATCAAGATTCTTGTGGGAGTAGGTAAGCCTCTCTCCCTTTGGTGTTGATCTTTATGGCAATGGTCCCCATTGCCCCTGCTGTTTGTCTTCTGCCTCTGGTCTCCTGGAGGTAGAATCAGGACCAGAGGGCTTTATTCAGCAGCCCTGGGAGTATTTAGGTCAGTGCTTCCTCCTGATGCTTTATGGCAGCCACTTTTGGCTCTCCCTGTCCCACAGGCCAATAAAGGTAAGGCCAAGGTCCTTGGTACTATTTGTGCTGCTGGGTACCCAGAAGCTTGACCAGGAGGTAAACAATAATGGCTGCACATGGTAGTTCAGCACATGCATGGCCACAGTCTTTAAAGAAGCCACGGCTCTTTAAATGTGCTTGGCTGGGGCCATACTTTAAAGTCCTCCCCAGCTCCAGGGCAGGTCAAGAAGCTGGGAGTCAAATATAAACCCCTCCAGGCATATTGTAGGATTCCCAGTCCCCAAATAGCCAGTGGAATGGGACATGTAATAGTGAGGAGTGCATGTACCCACAGCCAGGAATGTGCAAATGGGTGCTTGTTTTGGAAGCCCTGGCAGCAAACAGGACTGTTACACGAGGTCCCTGCACCTTATTATTGGTACCCCCAGAGGTACACCATAGACAGCTAGCACTTAGGTATATGTTATACTAACATATAGGGCTAAGGGCATCTACTGTACAAAAGAGCAGATGTCAGGATATGTATGCATATTATTGTTATATATTTTGCTTTCTATACATATATTTCTTACATATTTCTTGCTTAAAAGATGTTAGGCACCTGTATCCTTGTATTGATTATGATATATAAGTCAGCATTGCCACCTTTTGGTGATTTGTACTACTACACTGATTTATGTAAGAACTGTACTCTTTTGTTTCACAAAGTGATGACTACTACAAAATTGTATAATGTTATCTTGGACCGTGGAGCCACCTCTAATTTAGCCAATAGGGCTCATATCTGTGACTAGAAATGTTTCTGTCTTACAGTAACCATAGTAATTATCATAGTTATATAATGTGAGACATTATGTCTTCTACCTTGGAGACCCCAAGAGACACAGAGACTCTCGAGGTATAGGGAACACTTAGCATTGGCTCCTGCATCGTGATCGGTAAGAACTGCTTAGTGCAACTGTGATTTATCCTTTTTGGTAGTAATAAACAAGTTTATTACTCTATGCTAAGAGTCTGTGATTCCTTGCATTCCCAATATTGCCAAGAACCTGAGAGTGAGGTTTAGACCTCCTGACAATTGGCGACAGCAGGCAGGCAATATTTGGTGTTTGCAAAGTTTCACTTGTTGCTTACAACTTTTCCTTCCCAACGGGACTGTAGGCATGCATTCCACATCACCTTCCCATTTTATGACCACTTTGTAATCACTTGCAAAGTCTGGCTGCTTTCTGGGTGTGCTTGATCCCAACTCGACCCACTCCATGGCAGTTTTGAATTGCAAGCTTACAAAGATAGAGTCGCCTCGACTGTGGATATAAAGCGCACCTACTGTGGATCAATACACAGCACGGTGCCTTTTTCACAGTTTGATTTTTTTTCCTCCCACACAATGGCCACCATATCAAATATCTGCACAGAACTAAGACTCGATGTCTCAAACTTCCTTGCCTCCCATGGAGGATGGGCTGACTTTGCATGGGGTGCAAGTCAATCTGAAAACCTTATACTGGGGATTTCAACCCAGTACACTGAGACAGACAAATAGCCAGAAAGCATGAGGCTAAAGGGCTGTTGGTAACAGTCTCTATGCTGCTCTGGAAGCCTCCAAAGCAGGTTTCAACCCTTGAACTGCAAATCATGATTCACACCACGGTTGAGGCCTCAGCCCAAGCAGCCCTGGATGGCACCTGAGGCAAACTACCCCAGCCTGATTGGCCCAATAATCCCTACAAATGGCCTGCTCTGTTCAGCAAATAGCTGACAATATCGGTCAGATGAGCCCATCCGACAACCTCAGCTGTCACTTGGAAAAGGTGCAAGCTAAATGTGAAATGCTTAATCTTGCTGCAGACTACCAGGTCCAGATCCTATGCCAGACCATTGATCCTGGACTATGGGCCAAACTCCCCAATGCCATCCACCAAGCGGCAATGCCACCTTTGACAAGGTTGCAGCTGAACTAATTTCTGCACACACTAAGGTGTAGCAAGAGTGATGCTTGCATACCCTGTAAAACAGAATTCAAAGGAAAGTCCAGTGACTTACCACCAGAGACTCTGGATGGCCTATCGAGCAGGAAAACATCTCGCACAAAAGCTGGATGTAGATCTTATCGAGTATAAGACCTTGTCCCTTAGGAACATGATCCCTGCAGTAAGAGAGAAGGTAGAGTCAACCACTTATCCCACCATGGAATGGTTTGCCGACATCCTACGGAAAACTGAAAGAGTTTATCAACTCTACATCCATGATCTGGGCTCCAGTTCCAAGAAGGTAGCTGCCATGGAGCCTACTCCAGAGGCTGTGATGCACTACACGGTGGAAGGGCAGGCCCAACACAAACAGCCCCTCCCACAGACAGCCAGCACCAGCAGGTCCAACAACCACAATAACAGCAGCAGCAACAGCAACAGTGGGTGGGAACCAGAATTATCACAAGAATAAGAAACACCATAAGAATAAAAGGGTAAACAACAACAAAGACCAGGTCCTTAGATAGGGAGATAGCTGAAGAAAATCGAAGTTCAGAGAGCTCCTGGGACAAGTGCGTTCTGTGGCAGATGCTGTTCCTGCTCAGACCCTTGCAGCTATATAACCAGGAACCCAGGCCCCAACAGGCCATGGTGATAGCAGAAGTACAGGCCCTCAGGCCCACATAGGCCTGAACCCAGAAGCACCTCCCTATATAGCATCAGTGCAGCATGGCAAAGTGGTTCACAGGAGCCAGGCCCAACCTCTCCATGCTTCCTCAAGTAGAGATTGACAATTACAGGCCTCAGTCCAGATTGTAAACAAGCTGGTCTTGGATACAAATGGAAGGCCCTGCACTGAGGCCGAGGTCAGGGGCGCCTACTTACAGTGTTACTGGATACAGGTGCGGCTGTGTCTGTATTACATGATGACCACCCAGATACATCTCCTTGGTCCACCGGACATAGGACCAACATGTCAGGCATAGATGGTACTAGGTTACCTGCATACCATTCTCTACCATTACCTGTAGAGTTAGGACACTTGAAGACCTCTCACACCTTCCAATTAATGGTATTGCATGATCATCCTAGTATCATTGGAATTGACTTCCTTGCACCACATGGTTGTGTGGTAGACTTAGCTAATATGCTACTGATACAGACTCAGGGCCAATATCATACCATCATGATCCCTGACTCACACGTGGGCAACAATATCTGCCAACAACAAAGAGTATGATGTCATAGATTTGTTCAAGAACCATGAGCTTTTCCCAAAGCTCCTCCCATTCTATAAAGACATTTGGAAGCATTTGCTACCAACAAGCATGACTGTGGCAGAATGCACACTGTCATTGAAGTGCCAAGCCCAGCACATGAGAGGCAAAGGCAATATCCCTTTCCACCCGAGGCCTTGCCTTCTCTTAGGAAACCATAAAATCACTCATCAAACAAGGTGTAATCAGAACATGTGTCTCTACTGCCAACTCCCCAGTGTGGCCTCAGAAAAACCCACAGGTGCCTGGAGACTTACTATTGACTACAGGAGACTGAACCAGGTCACCCCCACTTGTACTCAACTGTGGCATCAGCACCTGACATGTTGTGACTTCTGACCCCTGACCAAAAATGGTTCAGTGCCCTGACATCTCCAATGGTTTCTGGTCATTGCCATTGGCCCTTAAGAGTCAATTTAAGTTTGCCTTCACCTTTGAAGGTAGACAGTACACGTGGACCTGCTTACCACAGAGATTCCATAACAGCCCTTCCCTGTTCCATTTGAACATGATGGACACCCTTGAGGGTTTCTCTACTCCCCAGTGTCTCTTGCAGTATGTGGACAACCCGCTGTTGGCAACAGCCACAGGAACAATGCTTGGATCTCTTGGATGAACTATTGACTCTTATCCAAAGAGCAGGTCGCAAATGCAACCCAGCAAAAGCACAGCTATGTCAGAAAGAGGTACTCTTTCTGGGCCTGAGAATAACTGATCAAGGCTAAAGCCCTACCTGGAAAGATACAAGGATTGCAAGACTTGCCATTACCCACCAGTGTGACTACTCATTGGAGGTTTCTAGGTATGGTGAACAATTCCAGAGATTTTATTTGTGATTTTGCTCAGAAGGCTGCTCCTCTGTATGAGTTATTGAAAAAGGACATTCCCTGGAATTGGAGTCCCATTCACACCCAGGCTGTGACGTCACTGAAACAGGCCTTGGCCTCTGCTCTAGCTCTGGTCAACCCCAATCCAGCATTGCCATTCCATTTGAGTGTGCCACCTTGACATAGCTATGTCAGCAGTGTTGACCCAGAAGGTTCATAGCACCCTGAGACCCATTGCATATGCATCACAGCTCTTGACCCCAGTGGAGCAGAAGTACAGCCTTTGTGAAAGGAAACTCTGACCACCTATTGGGCTGTCAAGCACTTTCTGTACATCATTGGGTACTTCCACTGATCATTAACACAAACCACACCCCAACTACCTTCTGTTATCAGACAGAGTGAAGGATGGGTCAGTCTCTAACACCAGGCTGATATACTGGTCACTTCTTCTCCGTGATAGAGACATACAGGTACACCCAACCAAATGCCATCCATGCTGTCACATGGACTCCTTTTCCAAGGATAACCCCATGACTGTACACTGCAATCACTTGATCTACCAGATCCAGGTCCTTTCCTCCTGCCATGCCACAATTACTTGAGAACACCTCATTGTGTCATATTTTTGCAGATGGTTCAGCTTCCTACTGCCAAGGAGAACAAATTGCAGGGATGGGTATCTTAGTGATTTACCCTTACGGTAACACTGTTAAAATTCTAAGCGCTGCAGTATAGCATCATCACAGTATGCCAAGATGGCGGTGGTGGCCTGTGCCCTTGAGTTCATCCAGCATGGGACCGAGGATACCATCATTTTCACAGAGTCTAACTGGGTTTGTTGTTCTCTTACATAACTCCTTCCTTTCTGGCAGAAGAACTCCTTCCTTTCGCCTGATGGCAGCCCAGTGAAACATAAAGAACTGATAATATACATACACTCACTAGCACAAAGGTTTGCACACAACCTCTATGTACACAGAGTTAAAGCTCACGCCCATATATGACACCTATCATGCCTTCAATGACAAAGCAGACACACTTGCCAAGGAAGGGGCCTGTGGGGGACACCTGGATGATGGACCATCCAGAGGCCAGAGCGGCTTTACACATTGCAGCAGTCAGAAAGAAACCTGAACCCTTTTCCCCTTGGACCTGTCAGCAACCCAACATGCTGACTCTGAACTCAAAGAAGTGTTCAGATTCCTTGACAAGAGCACTGAAGAAAATCTACCTACTCATAACCCCTACCAGAGGCATGAAGGTAAATTACACTTGTCCCCAGATGACAAGCTCATCTGGTACCAACCAGATGACACCACCACCATGTTGTGGGTGGTCCTCAGACACCATAGGTCTGAATTCTTGCACCAAGTGCACAACACCCCACTGGTGTACACCAGGGAGTGGAAAATACCCTCCAAAGGCTCAAGACCACTGCCTGGTGGCCTGGTGTTACCAAAGATGTCAAACAATACATAGATAACTACCTTGTCTGTGCACAAAGCAATCTCATTCCACCAAACAAAATGCCAGATTCCTACCACAAAGACATTCTGGCCCTTGGCATGCCATACAGATTGATTTTATTGGTCTCTGACCAGTACCAGCAGAAACAATAAGTTTGCTCTTGTGGTAATTGATCTTTTCTCCAAATGGGTTGAAGCTTTCCCCACTAAGACATGTACTGCTAAAACCACTGCCAAATCCTGGTGGAACAGATTTTCTCCAGGTAGGCCTACCTCTCAAGGTAGACTGACAAATGAACCAGTTTTACAGGTGAGTTGATAAAGAATCACTTGAACTCCTTGGAGTTCACCGAAGTTCCACATACCCTACCATCCACAATCTTCAGGTCAAGTAGAAAGAGCCAACAGATGGATTAAGCAAATACTTTCCAGATTCATTGAAGACAATCCCAAGACCGTGGATTCTCTATTGCAGTTACTCCTTATGCCAATTAGGGGTACACCCTCAGCCACCACCAGTTGACACCCTTTGAGGTGTTGACTGGAAGACAGATGAGATTACCCCAACACTTATTGTTTGATTTGCACACCCGCACAGCAGACTGTGCTTCTGTAGACCAATATGTGGAAAACTCAGACAAGACCTCATACACACACACACTCAGATGTTGCCAATTGTATGGGCAAGGCCCAGCAACAGTCTAAAATACAGTTTGACAAACACACAAGAAGTGGATTGACAAGTTGAGATCAGGTAATGGTTCTCAGATTTGTACATCCACACACCTTCTCCAATAAGTGGAAGGCCCCTATCCCATTGTCAACAAGCTCAGTCCAGCAGTCTATCAGGTTAGACTCTTGCACAATAACAAACTGACTGACAAATGGTTACATGCAAACCAACTGAAACTGTATAAAGGAGTATAATTACTTTTCCTCACCCATTGGTGGAATAGTACTAACCTACTAATGTTTGATTTTCCTTTTCAGATACACTGACAAGATGGCTATCTTGTTCCACTTTCTCCTCATCTCAGGAGTTATCCCTGCATCTAAGGCACGGTAAAGCACCTCCTTCCTCACCTTGTTCCTCCAACATCTGCTCCAGAAGGAGTTTCCATCAATATACCTGACAATTTTGATTACTGTCCAGGAAGGTTCTGATACCTACCTCACTGCCTCGGTTGTTGCTCCTGATAAATCTACCCTACAAATTGAGTGGCAAACCACATTGCAAGGACAAATTCTCCTGTGGCCAAGCTCTCCAAGGAACTTTCCATGGTTGGCCCATCATTAAATCACCCTCTAATGATTCTCTGTCCTTGCTACAAATTGCTCTTAGACATTTTGGTTTACACATATTACTGCTTTAATTGATCCATCATATTGTAATTCATTTGTCTAAGGACTCTGCTAGGAAATTTTGTGTTGTACACAACATGGCCTCTGCTGCCATGTATTTTTCTGTGTTAACACCTACTAAGAAACAGCTTTTGGAATGTCCAAAGCATACACCTGGTCCTTGTAGTGGTCTTACAACCGCTGTTCTACCTGGTATGCCTGTTTTGTTTAATTTGAATTACAGGCATATGAAAGAATTTGGTATGTGTCATACTACAAACACATCAGCATTTTAGAGTACTTTATTGCTTGATAGTGTAGCAGCTTTTCAGATTCGTACTCAAGACCCTATGGCCACGTTACACCACCGATCATAGATGCAACTTCAGGAGGAAACCTAATCCTGATGATCAAAGTCATAAATGTAATACATGTGAAGCTGGCAGTTCTGATGTTACTGGTGCAACAGGCACTGTCACAGGTCTGTTTGGTACAGCCATGTCTATCTGGAATAAAGCAGACATTTCTGCTATCAAATCCCATTCAGCTAAATTCCAAACTGGTTTGGTTAATGATATTTTACCCCATTATTGCATGTTGTGGATGGCCTTAGTCAGGAAGAAGCGATACACTGTATATAACATGCACAACATTGCTAAGGCATTTACAGACTCTAAAGATAACATTAACGCACTCACTGCACAGAATAACAAAGA
The DNA here is from genome assembly GCA_016271365.2 of Neoceratodus forsteri. Classification (NCBI taxonomy): domain Eukaryota; kingdom Metazoa; phylum Chordata; order Ceratodontiformes; family Ceratodontidae; genus Neoceratodus; species Neoceratodus forsteri. The sequence continues at coordinate 489,948,468 of CM028132.1, read as the reverse complement.
AGCAGATAAACAATATATTGCCCATGAGATTTTATGCTCAGCCTATGGCTCATACATTATCACTACCATCAACAATCTCTTCCGTGATCTAGAATCAGGAAGGATCCTGATATAATACATGATAGATGTATTTCTAAATGGTATTGTCCACAATGTAAGACCCCTGACTGTACTGCTATGTGTATGCAACAAGCTTTGACTATTCCTCTTTCTATAGCTAGGAACCTGGGTTTCGTGACCAGACACCCTAATACTGTTCCATGTTTTACTTCTAAGAAATGTTCTATCAAAGATATAATGTTTGTTTCTTTTACTGTCTCTTTACCGTGTTTTGATCCCACTGCAGCTTTGTTACAAGCTGGCTTCTGTACACTCAATTGGGCACCTTGATGATGACATCTACAGAGAACGCCTGGACTTGCCCCTCTACTGGTCTTCCATCCTGTCCTGGATGCCTGGGTCACCCTGCACACAGACTGCTGTGTTAAGAAGGGCTACATTTACCTGTGTCGTTGTGATGTATTTGGTGTTATTAAACCTGTATGGTTATTCTCCTGACAGTATTGATTGGTCATTTTCCATTGGCAATGACATCAGCACTAATGGCACAGACTTTTGGACTCAACATTGGCTCCAGACAAACTTTACCAATCTTATCATGAGGAGGTTCATTGGCTGTCAACATGGATTTCCAAGACCAGCTACACCTGCCTGATATAGTTACAAAAGTGGAGATTACCAACTGTTAAAATGCAATATAATTCTGATGGTGAATTATGTATTGTTACCAATATTAAGTCTTTTGTATACAGAACCCAGACATGTGTTATAGATAACCTCAACTTCTGCTTCATCCCCATCAGAAATCTGTCATTGGACGTACTGTTATTACCCCCTCCCTCTTATGGATGATGACATCATTGATAGTAACCGGATTATCTGCTTACACTCTCCGAGTACTTACCCGATTTTAATGTGCACATAGATCCATTATCACTTACATTAAAATCACTTTTAGAGAGAAAAGACATACACCTCATCCACATCAGCAATAATATTACCAAAGCTAATGGAGTTACCCTTTCACTGATTAATGATGGTGATATGAACAATGCATTGACTAGCACTTTGTTAGAGATCACTTTCAAAGGTTTTGTTATTATACAAGCATTTTTGATATTTTTCTTGATTACTAGGCTTTGCTGCCTATGGCGCACACTGTGTCAACATCGTGAGCAGTTGGAGTGCCTTTACAAGGCTCGTGCTTCTGGTTTGTAAACAGCCCCTGCTCCCTGTCCATTTCCCTATTTTACTGTGTTGCCCTGAGAGGCAAAGCGGGGAATGTTACACGAGGCCCTGCACCTTTATTGGTACCTCCAGAGGTACACCATAGACAGCTAGCACTTAGGTACATGCTATACTAACATATAGTACGGGCATCTACTGTACAAGAGTAGATGTCAGGATATGTAAGCATAATATTGTTATACACTTTGCTTCTAATACACATATATTTCTTATGTATTTCTTGCTTATAAGATGTTAGGACACCTGTGTCCTTGTAATGATTATGATATATAAGTTGGCATTGCCACCTTTTGGTGATTTGTACTACTACACTGATTTATGTAAGAAATGTACTCTTTGTTTCACAAAGTGATGACTACTACAAAATTGTATAATGTTATCTTGGACCGTGGAGCCACCTCTAATTTAGCCAATAGGGCCCATCTCTGCAACTAGAAATGTTTCTATCTTACAGTAACCATAGTAATTATCATAGGTATATAATGTGAGACATTACGCCTTCTACCTCGAGACCCCAAGAGACACAGAGACTCCTCAAGGTATAGGGAATGCTTAGCATTGGCTCCCAGTTCAGATTGGTAAGAGCTGCTTAGGGCAACTGTGATTTATCCTTTTGGTAGTAATAAACAAGTTTATTGCTCTTATGCAATGTGTCTGGATTCCTTGCATTCCTAATATTGCCAAGAACCTGACAATGAGGTTTAGACCTCCTGACAGGACCCTCCAAAAAATCATCAAGAGTTTCCCTGGCCCCATCATGGCAAGCTGGGCCAGGGTAAGTAGTTATCTTCCCTTGAAAGGATTTAAACAAATGTTTATGAGTTGCCCATTCAGTCATAAAATGTAAATAAACATGGTGGCCCCCTGTGTTTCTCCTGCTGCCAAGGTTATGGGAAAGGTAAAAGGCACTTGGCTGCTGCCCTGGAAAATTGGATCCAATCGGGTGGGGAGATTTGGGTTGCTATAAATTGGGCTGTGCCTCAGAGCTGGGAGGAGTTTCAGCTGAGAAGTGAGAGGAGGAGATTGTGTGAGAGGACTGCACTAGCCAGAAGGCTAGAATGGGTGTATAAAGGCTTCTCCAAACCCAAAAGGTTATAGACAGAGGGCCTACTAGCCCATTTCTCAACAATAGGGAAGTAAATTAGACTGCTTACTTGTTTTTCCAAATTGGGATTTATCTGAAGTATTGTTACAGTTTTTGAGCCTGTAACCTGATTTGAATTGTTTGAACTGTTTCCAGCTGGGAATAAAAGTTTTGGGCTGTATTTGAGACTGTTAGAAGCCCATATGTGTTTAGGTTCTAGTGGAATCTATGTATCCAGCTGGACATCCTGGGTGACTTTCTGCCTGCAAGGACACTGACAAAAGGCCCAAGAGGCAACGATGATGAAAGGCCAGAGTAGCAGTGACAATGAAAGGCCCAAGGGCAAAGATATCAAAAGGCTTGTAATGGGTGAAACATCCAGCAGCTGTTTCAAATCCCCAGCTGGCAGATGTGGTGCATTGAGAGATTATTTGTTTCATTAAGAGTGGTACTGCCAAGCATTATTCTTGCACAGCCCCCTGAAGCCTATCGAAATGGTACCAGGTCAAAACAGAAAAACCCAGCATGGCAATAACTGTGCTGTGAAAAGTGTTAAAGCATTCAGAGTAACAGGGGTATAATAGTGAGAGGCAATTACTGCTACCCCTGTCACTCTTCGCTTCTACTGAGAGGGATCAAGTTGCTGTGTGTGGTGCCTGGTCGAAGCCATTTCTGTGGTGGAGTGGTTAAGGCACCAGCTAACAATAGGTAGGGTTGAGACCTGGGACAGGGATTGTCCCCTCAGGTCCCTCTCTCCCAGGTGTCCTGATGTTATTACTTTTTCCTGTTGTTTTTTTTTTTTAAATAAACTTTTCCACCCTCCTGAGTTTCTCCCATCCCTGAAGTCCACACCCTTGGAGTTAGTTATTAAAAGTCCGGACTGTGGAGGTCAAAGGCCCTCATGTCAGGTGGTGCAGGGTAGCAACCCCCCACGAAAACAGAAGGTCCCATTATTTTGTATGGGGTGCACTGTTTGTGTTTTGGTCTGTGTTTTTCTGACCCTGTTTGGTCCCATGCTGTGCTACTTGTGGTATTTATTGTTGCACTGTTTTTCTTGGGCTGTTATGACCCCCTGCCACAGAAACTATGAGCACCTCTCTGCTAAAGCCCCAAGAAGTTTTGTTTTAAATGTTAGTTAGTTAGTTTAGCTATATATATATATATATATATATATATATATATATATATACATATATATAGGAGTGAAGTCCTGGGCAGGACTTTGTTAATCTGCAGAATAAGCCCAGGCAGAACTATATAGAATATCACATGTTTAATTTTGTGGAATCCCACTGGGGTCCCAATTACAGTGTTATTCTTGTTCACATTAACACTGTTGTTCCCACTGTATCCCCAATATGCAACAACCCTGCATCATTTAGTGAGCCACTATCAACCAGGTGAGAAGTTCCACTATGCCACAGCTGCAAGAATTGGCGACCATCACTACATTGACAGCACACCACCAATTGGCATTGTGCCATTCCTGTGAAAAAGTGTGTTTTTACTGAGGGGCTTTACCCCACACTTTGAATAACCAACTCCAAGTTGGAATTGTTTGGGGGTGAACTCCCCAGTGCCAGGAATGTTGGGAAACTAGCAGACCATCACAGCAACCTATCAGTATTGTCGCTGTGTCTTCGCCTGTGTTCCTGTCTCTCTAACAATGGTATACCTGGTGAGGTACCCACTGCAGCCGACAGGTACCCTTATTATGGTTGTGTGGGGAATGCCAGATGCACCTATGGGCATGGTACAAGGTCTGTGTGGAAAAACTGTTGAAAAAATTGTTTAATTCAATGCTTTTTGCTTCCCTTAACCCCTTCCCTGTAAGAAATCTGAGGTTAGTTCTGGTTATAATTATTGTTCATGGTTATTGCTTTGTGTTTATTACTACTGTGTGTGTGTGTGTGTAGGGGGGGAGTAACTGTGGAGAGAAAATAATATTTGTTCCTGGGGGAGGTTAGAGTCACATTGGGGAGCCTTTATATTCCACTGCCACTGGTGGAGGCACCAAGACCTGTTCTGCCATTCTATTGGTATACTGCACTCAAAAAACGCAGGCTGACCCAAAGTATGTCAATGTGTGAGGAGGTGCCTGGTGCACAACAGAGAGACCCCCCTTTACACATTGGTAGTACTATAATTAAGTATAGCAATCGCAAATCAGAATGCAGTATTCTCTGTTCACTGGCATTGACTCCTCACTGGCTTTTGTTTTCTCTCACTAATAGAATGTCAAGAATTGAAGGAAGACAGCTATCTTCCATACAGTGACATAAATTGAAACAGAAACTAAACACCAAGGTATAAAAGCCATCACAAGTCCAAAGAAAACAGACAGCAAATTGCTGAAGGAAAGGAGCATCCAGAAAAGTACCTACCAAAAAGGAAGTAAGTTTTTTTTTATGACTTTTAAATCTAAATCTCCTTTCAGAGTTCTAATTGTAAAAGGGTTTTCACATTCTGTGCCTTATGTTACTAATATTATGTAATTAGGTTTAATTGGGTGTTCTATAGCCCTTGAATGGTTCTCTTTGTATTTGTTTAATCATTTCAATATATTTTATCAGGTAGCTTATCAAAACATAGAACAGTGTTTATAGATAAGTCTGGTGGACGACTTTATTTAACAAAATATAGGGTGTAAGGAAACTGATTTGGTAAAATAATCACACGGAACACAATTGGTACAAGTTTCCTTGTTATGCAATTAACTCATAAAGCAATATAAAGGCAGCATAATCTCATAGACAAGATTACCTTGCAGCTACAGAGAATAAAGTAATGATAAGTTGCCTTCTCCAGGACAGCAGCGGCAGGGTCTTCTTATGGTGGTATTGTGGTTTGCATCTCTCTGACAAACCCTCGCAAGCTTATATTAATACATAACTTTGTGACAAGAAATTCAGACCATCCTGTCCCTGAGAAACCCATAATAGAGGCAGCCTACACAAACAAACTCTGGTCACAGCCAATCACAAAGACTAGCTGAGGTAAAATAGCACAGTGAGGGAAAAGTGCTTCTTTGCTAGGGCAGGTAAAGCTTCTTAGGGGAGAATAGCTTAGAACTTTGCTGTACAATACCTATCTGTGTAATGCGATTTTATTTTCTACTTAGTAAATATGCAACCCTTTTGTTTCCTGTAACTATATACTGTTGTAAATACCTGTAGTATTTTAGCAAACAGTCTATTTTTATAGAACCAGTGACTGCTTGTGTGTTATTTAAAAGGCTAATTCTATTTCTGATGGACTCTGTTGCAGTCTGTCTCTGAGAGAGCACTGTACCCACAGGTATTGTGTTGACCTTCCTGACCTTGTGCAAAGGGTGAAGTCAGAAACAGGCTTCCTGGGCCCTGTTGGTAAACAACACAGGTGGTGGCCGTGAACTGGAGGTCCCTAGTGAGAGATCTACATTACAGCCTTCAACAAACATTTGTCAATTCCGAATGGTTGCTTGCTGGCATTAGCAGTGGAAATGCAGAAGTTAGACAGATGCAGTATAGGAATGGCAGTGAAGTACTGAACTGATGCCAACTCCGCCCCACCCTGCAGAGATGGACAGGCATTTGGTGTACCTTTGGGTTGTCGCCATAACAGTCATGACATTTCACCTCACCCTATACTTGTGCCTTGGGGTGTTCGGGCTTTACACTCACCTCATTCTATAAGGAAATATGCTGAAATGGGTTCAGTATAGGAGAATGGGGTGAGCCTCGATGCCTGTCACTGGCTGCAGGGTGGGGGGTGGAATGGCGTGAGCATTACTGTTGACAATCCCAAGTCATACCCCTAACTTCTGTCAGTCCCTATAGGGTAGGGTGTTATGGTTAGAAACCCTAATGCCCTGGATGCTTTTAGTATTTTACTCCAAGTGTTCAACATGGGCTTTTGTGACCCCACCGCATGAACAGTGACACGATCAGTTTGTTAGCCGAAGGTGATTTTGCACAGCGACTCGCGCCATTTGGCACCACAGGTACAAAACACATTTTGAACAGGATGTGAAAATGACAGCTGCACTGTATATGAGGAGGTGTAAAAAATGGTAATGTTGAAAATCTGGAGTAAAATGTAAAAAATTGGTGAAGTCACGAGCATGTGAGAAACTGTGCAACGACACCCATAATGTAATTATTTGAGGGATTTTTACACCAGATGTTTAACACAGGCATTTTGGGACCTCTGCTCATGGACATTGTCATTGTGATTTTTGTAATCTGTCCCGAACACTGATTTCCCACAGCAACCATGCTATTCTGTGCCAGAAGTTCGAAACACATCTCAGCCAGGATGTAAAAAACGACAGCTGTACTGTTCATAGGAGGTGTGGAAAATGCCAATGTTGGAACTCTGGAGTGAAAACATTACACAGTCATGAGGTTACGAGGGTGTATGGAAACTGCAAGAATGAACACTTGTAACACAGTCATTTTATGGATTTTGTCACTAAATTTTCAACATAGGCATTTTAAGACTCTAGTTCATGAACAGTATCACTGTGATTTTCTTACTCTATTCCAAACATTGATTTCGGACACTGACTGCACATTGTGTGCTACATGTGCAAACACATTTTGGTGAGAGGTGAAAAATGACAGCTATACTGTTCATAAGGAGGTTTGTAAAATGGTAATGTTGAAAATCTGGAGTAAATATATTAAAAGTCTTGAAGTCACTAGTGTGCGAGGAACTCACGCAACACATGCTATAAACAGTTATTTTTGAATTTTCATTTTCAACATAGGGTTTTTACTCCACATGAATTAGACACTGTCATTTCATTAATCAGTCCTGAAAGGTGGTTCCACACAGTGGCCACAAAATCACCTTTTGGGACCAAATAACAAAATGACAGTGATTGAGTTCATGAGGTGGGGTCCCAAGAACCCCATGTTGAAAATTTAGTGAAAACATTCTCAAAAATTGCTGAGATATCCAACTAAGTTGAAAAACCCTATTTATGCCATTATACAGCTTACCGACATTTCTTCAGTTCACGGTCAGCTTTGAAGCGTGCAGACATTTTCCTGGTCCATCAAGATCGCCGGACTGGGCCCGGAGGTAAGCATGGGATGAGGGGGTGGGAGGCAAGGTGCAGAGGGCTGGCGGGTTGGGGGAGGGGCATGAGAGTACATGAGGGACCGCTTCTGTTGTTACAGGTTTTAAAAGATAAAGACCGCAATGTGGGATACTTTGTTGCATACTGGGGTGGGCTCCCAGCATGATGGCACACCTGGGTGTTTCTTTGGGGGCTGGAGTCGGCGGTGATTGGAAACCCCATTGGCCATACACTGTGCTTGGGGAGTATGCATTAGCCAAGGGGTATTGGGAACCTCCTTGGCACACAACAAATGGGTACATCATGCCAAAGGGGATTGGGCTAACCCATTGGCAAATAAACCAGGGAGGGGGCATGCTGACAGGGGATTGGGCACCTCTTCGGCTTTAAGAACTGGGAGAGGTGGGCATTGGCTTTCTGTCAGTTTTGTGGGGACTGTGAGAGGTCACAGAGAAGCCGCTGTCCTGTTTACTGAAAGGGGATACAGCACAATGCAGCTGTATTGGCTTGCTGCACTTGGGGACTGCCCCGCACTAAAACAGCTGATTGTGTACTGATGGGGTGCTCCTGATTGCAGTGGCTAGATTCTTTGAGCATAGTGGCATGCTCATTAACGCGCCATCCACAGTATGCTCCTCTATTTGCCTTGGCAAAGACCAGCCCCAGAACAGACTGCTGCTATTCAGCACAACACTGCCACGCCTCCACAATCCACTTGCGAAGGAAGTTGATGCAATGGTGCTGATGCACATGCGTGCAAAATCACAAAAAGGAAAATAAAATACTGGTAATAAACTGTTATGAACAAGCCCTTCACTTGTACCTGAAATACCATTCTTTTCTTTTAAAGTGCAAATTTCAAATAGTCCTGAAACAAATCAATGACCCTAAGACTGCTTTGCAACTATAGTTTTCCTATTATTTCCTTGTCCACAATGTGGCCCTAAGATGTACCCTCATATGATTAGATGTGAATAAAATGCTAGTCCCATTCTTTCATCATACTAATTTTTATTCACACTCATTATAAACTGGATTAAAAAATGAAGAAAGCAGATTGGTTGAAAGATATTTGAAGCTATGTTTAAATCTGACAATATAATCATGGCTTCAAAAAGCCTCTGACCACTAGCCTCCTCACCCACAGCAAATTCATCCAACAGCGATGTTCACCGTGTCCCTAACTCCACTAGACACAAGGCCACCAGAATGCCTGCCACAGTCCTAAGAGAGTCACACCTTGAAGTATGCTGCCCTTATATGAAACCGTTACTAACTACAGCATACAGAAAAGCACCCACCCTCCACACAATGACACACCACCACCACAACAATGACAATCCAGCAATGGTTGCTCATGAGTAAACATCCCTGGTACCACAACAGCCCTCTAAAACATCTGCCTGTTACTACAGAAAACACAGTCTCACCGCTCCTGCTGCTGTTCCTCAGATGTTAGGCAGAATTCACCACAGAAGTGCAAATTTATCTCACCCATTCCAACTACCAGCCTCAACTTCCAGCCACCTCTACCAACAACAAACAGTGCCTCATACTACAAGAAACAGTGCCATCAACTGGTCATGACTAAAATTAAAGGAACTTTATTTTTCTGTACACTAGAAAAAATAACTATAACAATACTGATACTTTTAAACATGTTGTTTATTACTTTACATGTGGATCCAGTTTATAATAGCAATAATAACTCCAGGTGTGGATATCATGGGATAACATCGCTCTTCAGGTGCATGAGGGCATGAGGCTGCACAACACACACAAGGCATAATAATATCTTATGATATACCACACCTGTTGTGTATTATTGCTTAAAATGTAAAATGGGTAGACATGAATCCTGATTGTCTGAAATGGTATTCCATTCATGTCTTATTCTGAATAAGCTACATGTAGAAAAAAAGTCAGTAACTGTGTCCTGTTTACTTCACAAAAGGCACCGATGGACGGTATACAAAACATTGGTATGCATTTTGTTGTTCCCATTACCTTCCTTTCACCCCATGTTGTTTGTTGCAAATGAAAATTGTATAACAAAGTGATTGCTTGCTGCACCAGTTTAAAAACAAAACAAAAACATTCTGTGTCTCTTCAGTCCTGTCACTTGTGGACCCCAACACTGCTCCCTCTCCTGCCCATGCCTGTACAGCACTTACCCAGCTTGTGGTGTGTACCTGACTGCACTGTCTCTCTACCTTCCATTCCATTTGAAGTAACTGATGGCAGCATTAAAATATGCAGTTTTTGCCACTCCTGCTACCTCTCTGACCTCTCTTGGGTGATCTTTGACATACCAGTACTAGAAAACAGGATGAAAAGGGTTCAAAAACTGTAAAACAAGCTAGTAATGTACAATTAACAAGTGAGGCTGCATAAGTTTAATGCACAGGTAACAGCTACAGTATGAGTAATATAGCGAGAGGGTGAGGTTATTGGGATATAACGGACTGCCCAGGGTGTAAATGAGGCCCGACTCTGCAGGCGGAGGGCCTTATAGCCCCTGGAAGGTCCATGATATCCCATAACACCCACCCTCGAGGGTATTATTACACTTAGAAAATGGAATACCCACAGTGAGACAAGGAAGTGCATTTTACAATTGAATGAGTAAATTTATTAAACTTTAAACTTGTTTTGAAGTAGGGTTGAAAAAATAGTCCTCTTTTGGGGACTGGGAGAGAAATAAACTGAAATGCTATTAATCCCGGTTGTAATTTTTACTTTGTGAGAACAAAAGTAAGATATAGTGTTTCTTCTACTTATGATACTTTATGAAGTTAACTGGTCCTGTGAAGCTGCACTGTACCAAGTTGAATGGATTGTCAGGGAATGCGAAAGAAAAACAGAAAAATATGTTAGTATGGGAAATAATGTACAAACAATGTAGAAATTATATATAGAGAAGAGAAAAAATAGAAAGTAGATCATACGCTTTATTTCTGGAAGTAGTGTGCGTGTGCTGGATGGTTCAGGTGGCGCTGTTGTAGGTCTCGCTTGATGATGAAGGCTGTTCTGTGATTTCTGGGCCAATTGGTGTTTTCTGGTGTCCACCAAGGATATTGCTCCAGTTTTCTCTGTCGGGTGGAGGAAGCCATCCAGTAATTGGAAAGACTTGACTCTGAGCGGTGTCCTGTGACACTGACAATCTGTCTTGGTGCTAGTCCTGTTGGACAGGAGTTGGAACTGCAGTTGCCCGGATACTGTAATTAGTGTATCTTTGGCCAGTCTGCTTCACTGCTTAGTTTTGTTATGAAGTTTCCAAGGAAGTTTTTCCTCATAGGTTCATGGATGTACCATGTAGGTTCCTTGTCTAAGTAGTCTTGTGGGAGCTTTCTAGGATGAAGGTAGAAGCATTTTGAGTCTGTTGGGATTTTGCTGAGGTACTTAAGGAAGGACTTTACTGGGCATAATGGGTCTTCTGGTCTCTCATAAATGAAGCCTCTTTGAGATTCTTTGTTGGGCTCCAGGGTTTTTTTGTGGTTTTGTTTCAGAGTTATGGCTTAAAGTTATATATTTGTGCCCATTTTCATTGGTTTTTATTGTAAATGACTGTGGTGTAAGGTCTTCAAGCCTTCATCTCACAAGGTACATATGAATTTGTAAGTCAAATCATACTTTCCTGACTAATCCTGGTGCAGTGTTGGGTGAGAGGGTGCTTGACAAATGGAGTTTCTGCAGGTCTTGCTCAGTGATAGGTGGATGGTGGGAAGCTGTGTCTTGCTGTTTCTACGGTTGTTTGAGGATGGAGGACAGGACATTGTTGGATGTTTTGAATTGTTGGTCTGTTACTAGTGATACATTACGCCCTACTTCTGGTGAATTTAGGTATTGTGATAGACCAGCACAGCACAGAGAGAGCAATAGCCACTGACTGAATGTAGCTCTCCTGACTCGCTCGCTTTCTGCATAAAATTGCCTGAGCAGAGAATTTATGCTGTCAAGGGAGTCTGCCTTTAAATTGTAACTTATGTGTTTAGACACTGCCCACTGTTGAAAAACTTGGACCGCCTACATTGTCTGCCATTTTATGGCTTACTCTTCACAGTCTGTTTCTAATTTGTTTACCTCAGAGGCGCTAAATCTTTAAAACGGTCACTTACTTTTTTTTTTTGGGCTGGTTGTTTGGTATCGCTTACTTTCTCACTTCCGAACATTTTTAAATTGTTTTGGCGCGATAAGTTCAAAGTTGACTTCTGACGCCTGCATGTCTTTTGGGGAAGCTGAGTTCATACGGAGTCGGGTTGTGTGAGGACTGTGCTTTCATGTGCTTGGCAGCGTATGCCTAAGGTCTGGGCACAAGGATATAAGGTAGGCACTGTTGGCGAAAAAAAAGGAACTTGTTTTACACCAGGCCATTGTTAAGAAATAACAACCCCAGTGCCAGCGTCTCTTAGCCAATCAGAATGCTGCATTTATGATCTTTGCAGCGCACCCATTTTCTAAAGCATAATGACACCCACTAGCAGAATAACGATTTTGTAAACAAAACAACATTACTTTGATGTATTTTTAAAATAGATTAATCATACATAAAACCAGTAAGTGGAATAATTAATACACTCCAGGGTGTGGCATATTATTAAACACAGTGTTATGGGACTGTGGCTTACTGCCTCAGTATGCCCCTATGCATGCATTTGATTTATCAGTGTGTATAACCCACACCGTGGAGTGATAAGAGTCAAATGGCCATCAAATCAGTATAATAATGACTGACTGCAACTATAGTTTTCAGTTATTCCTTAACATCCACAATGTGGCCTATAGTTTCAAAAAGAAAACTCTGTATTTACACATATTGTAAGATCTGCAGATGTGAATAAAAATGCTAAAATGTATTTGTCTACCAGATTTTGAAAGCTACTGGCCAACACCGACCCACAAACTCATTTTCCCACTCTGCTAGAGGGACCCTCAAGCTGTCAAATGGACACCATAATTCTAGGCATGACCAACCCACCATAATGGCCCATGACCCAGTGGAATAGAGATGCAGCAAAATTTAATTTTGCCAGTGAAATTCCAGCAAAATCACAATCTTGCCATGCAAAATATTTTGTGAAATTCACTCAATCTACAAAATATTTCACGGGTGCAGAATGTGGAATTCTGACCTAGAAATGTTGAATTTTGTGGCGAATGTGGAATTTCACCCGCAATGGTGAAATTCCACTATTCGTGGGTGAAATTCACATTTCGCTGGTGAAATTCTGCATTTTACCATGGAGCTTCACACCCATGAAATATTTTGTGAATGCATGAATTTTGCAAATATTAAGCATAACAACATTTACGGATTTCTCTCATCTCTACAATGGAATGAATGCACTTGCTCATCAGAAAGGGTCTCACAACCCACCAGAACTCCTAGCAGCTGATAACTCTTCCAGACCCATGAACAGCCTTCCTACCCAGCCAACCAGCCTCTTTAAACCTGGACCAACTTTCTGGAGCCTGGATTTGCCTCTCCTTTCCAGTATCACAACAGCAGACCATCCTTTCTGCCCCCAGACAAGTCTTTCACTCCCCAGCTGAACTTTTTCTCAGCACTTTGGCCACACTTCCAGAACCCATACCAGCTCCATCATTTCAGCCAACCACTATCCCTGCCACTGGACCACAGTTCCAGCACCTGGATCACTCTTCCTTCACAGCTGACCACCATCCCTCCCACTGGATGACCTTTCTGTCCCAAGCCAGCCTCCCACCTCTTGCTGACTGTCTCAGAGTGCCTCATATACAGTAAGTGCCAGTGAAGAGTTTAGTTGGTGGCTGCCTGTGGTGGTGAGCAGTGGTGTGGCGCCAGTCGCTGGCTGGGTTATGGGATGGGGGAGTGGGGTGATAGGGCAATGTGGGTGGAGGGTGGGGTCCACTAAACCACCAGGGATATTGGGAAGTACTAAAATGGGTTACTGGGAATTGGGAATGGGGCAATCCACTAGACCACCAGGGATATCACTTTACATATTGGGATCAGGGCTGGGGAGGGAGTCCACTAGTCCAGCAGGGTTTTAACATGTATATAGCTGGGGACTGAGGTTGGGGTGGGAGTCTTCTAGCCCACCAATGCTTTCAATGTATGTTGAGGGGATCAGAGCTGGGAAGGATGTACCACGGCACACTGCCACACAGCACTCGACTGTCCTGGGGGACAGTCTAAGTTCCTTTAGACCAGCCCTGGCTGATTTAAGGGTACTTGGAATATATCCCTTTGGGGCATGTTTGTGAATCCTGATATAGAGGATATGGCAGCGCAGCATCTGCCACAAGGACCCCAGTGCCATGACGAGCCACATTTGTTGCACAGTGCAGATGCATGCCCCTTTGATGCAGGCTGCCTATGTTTGTCACAGGCTGTCTTTTTGAATTGCTGTTGGGGCATTTTGTGGTGGAAGCTACACTTTGCAGCATTCCTTGTGGCGCAAGCAGCTTGCACCATTCCTGGAGCTTTGTGAATTGGGCCTGTGAGCTTTGTTACATACAGTGCGTACATATTTCATACATGTGAGGCTAACAGTGCTCAATATGTATTCAACTCATATCAGATCAGTCTAGTTAGTCTGTGACCTTCTGTAAACAGATTATTTAGAACAGACACTGTCAGCAATTTAATGGCACTCTCAATATCCATTTGACAAGTGTTAGCAGTGGGTGTACAATTGAATAAACTGATCACAGGTTAAAACAGCATTTGTCAATGCCGAATGTTGGCTTGCTGGCATTGGCGCTGGTAGTGCAGGGAGTTAGAGAGATGCATAATAAGAATGGCAGTGAAGTACTGAACTAACGCCAACTCCCACCCCCACCCTCCAGAGACTGAAAAGCATAATGTTTATGCCATTTCACCTCACCCCACCATGCAGACCCCAACAGGTGTCGCAGTGTGCTTTGGGGTCTTCTGCCCTTACATTCACCCATTCCATAAGGAAATAAGCTGAGATGGGTTCAGTATAGGAAAATGGGTGAACATTGGGGTTGAAGATCCCAAGGCACACCTTGGATGCCTGTCAGTGGCTACAGCTGCACGGGTGGAATGCCTTGAGCATTACAGCCGACAAACCCAAGTCACACCCCTGATGCATGTCAGTCTCTACAGGGTGGGGCATTGTGGTTGAAAACACTAACACCCCGGTGTTTGTTGTTATTTCACTCCAAATTTTCAACATGGGCTTTTTGGCACCCTAACTCATGAACAGTGACACTATTATTTCATTACTCAATCCTGAAAGGTGATTTCACACAGCGACTGTGCCATTTGGTACCACAGGTGTGGGAAACACATTTCAGGCAGGAATGTGAAAATGACAGCTGTGTACATGAGGAGGTGTTACTAAAATGGCAATGTTGAAAATCAGGAGTGAAAATATGAAAATTGGCAAAGTTAATAGCGTGTATAGAAATAGTGCAATGCACACCCATGAACACAATCATTTTGGGGAATTTTTCCACCAAATTTTCAACATGGGCATTTTGGGACCTTCCCTCATGAAAAGTGATATTACAATTGTGTTAATCTGTCCCAAAAGTTGATTTTCCACAGTGACCATGCCATTCTGCGCCACAGGTGTGAAAACATGTTTTGGGCAGGACATGAAAATGACAGCTGTACTGTTCATAAAGGTGTTAAAATGGCAATGGTGAAAAATATTAAAATTGGTGAAGTTACGAGTATGCATAGAGAATTCGCAATGCATGCCATCAACGGGTCTTTTTTGAATGTGTTCACCACATTTCAACATAGGCTTTTTGGGACCACACCCCATGAACAGTGGTATTGTCGCTTTGTTAATCGGTCCCATAAGGTCATTCTGTGCAGTGAAGTCAAATCACCTTTTGGGACCGAGAAATGAAATGACAGTGACATGTTCATGAGGTGGAGTCCCAAAACTCCATGTTGATAATTTGGGGCCAAAATTCCTAAAAATGGCTGAGATAACAACCTAAGCCCCCATTGAGTCTCATTATAAAGCTTACTGTCATTTCTTCAGTTTGCTGTTGGTCTTTGAAGAGTGCAGACGTGTTCTGGTCCAGAGAAGGTCACTGCTCTTGACTTCCAGAGGCAAGGGTTGATGGGGTGTGGGAAGGTGGGTGCTCAGAGGAGGGTTGGGATGGGGAAGTTTGACAATGATGGACCATTCTCTGTTTGCAGGTAAAAAAAAAAACTTTGGGGGACCGTTTATATTTACAAAAAAAAAAGGTATTTAGGCACACTGGGGTGGTTTCCCAGCGTGTCACATTAAAGGAGGGGGGAATACATGCCGACAAGGAGGATTGGGCACCCCATTGTCGGCTTTCCAGGAGTGTGATGAATGGGTGACACATGCAGACATGGGCTTGGGCAACTCGATGTCGGCTTTCTGGGGAGCGTGGTGGTAGGCAGCAGGAACTACTATATTTATTGAACTGGCACACCAGGAGAGGCACACTAAACCACGTCTCTCCTGAAGCAAAGCTCAGTGGCAGGAGCCGACTGCTTGCTTCTGGAACAAGGCCAGGGGACAGAGTGCTCAGCCGCGAGGTGCTGACAAGGTTGAGGGAGGGGGTTGCTGCAATTACTAAACTGTTTATGATTGCAGTGGCATTTCTTTCAAGTTTTGGCTCTCTTTGATGTTTCTGTCATTGCCAGCATGCTCACTGATTGGCTGCTGAGGGACGCACCCACTAAAGCATCCCATACATTGGCTACAACACTGACACACCTCTGAATTGTGCTACTACCACAAGATGTTGCTTGCACATGCTCAAGTCAACATAAAAAGTATGATAAAAGAAGACAAAAAATGACCCGTCTAATATGCCAGATCTGAAAAGTCACTGACTCAACAATCATACTACCATGTCCAACTTGGATGACAGACAATAGTTTTGAACTGTGTATCACTTGGTATGGTGGCACCAGAAACTGTGTTTAATTGCTTTACAATTACAGTTGTCGGGTAACAACTGAATCAACTGATCACAGGTTAAAACTAGCATTAATAGCAATAACTAAAAGAGAGAGAGAATGTGGGAAAATGCAGACCAGTGTCTGAGGTAGAAAACACACGTTTCATTGCCACTCACTTCCTCCAGTCTCTGACACACACTTGATGACCAGATCTTGGTGAAATTAGTCACTAGAGGCTCACAGAACCAGACAAAGCTGCTGTGTAGCAAAATATATTAGACCCCCACAGATGTTGTCCACCATTTCTACTCTGACTTCATTTGCAGTCTCAGAAAATCACTTAAGTGTAGGCTGCCTTGTCACTTTCACTGACAACAGAGAAATGGCATCCCATGAGTATGCATGTGGTTGTCAAAACAACCTGTGAACCTCCCTCCCCAAGACAGACTGCTACAATGCTTCCTGATCTTCCTGTAACTGGAAATGCACACTAGTTCATTCCAGTTGCAGTAGTAAACAGATATTTTAAATGATAAAAACAAACAGGAAAATTATATGAAACATAAACAATATATCAAATATCTGCCCATGTTATTTGCCCAATGGAAGGAAAGGAAACTGTAGACGTGCTGTAACCAAATAACAAGGATGAACTTTACTATAAGGAACACTTGCCTTAATGAATGTTAAACACTTTGAATACATTCCCATCTAGTGAAATATTTTACATGTGCATACCTGGCTTCCTCTGCTTAAGTATTTTAAAGTTATGTAAAAAAAAATACAGTAATTGTGTCTGAGTCCAGTCATAGTAGCCAGGTGGTTCTAGAGGGATATAGTGCTAAGGATGGCAAGCAAATTTGTCACAGGGCACTACATAAAATATGAATGTGACCATTTCAGACCGGTCTGTCCCTTACTGCAGGACACAACTAGGGAAATGAAGCACTACTACAGTATGGCCCAGGAAATTCAAAGGGTCTGCACCTGGCACAACCAAGTTGTGCTGGCATAACCCCAGTAATGCACCCTGGGGCAATATTAAAAGGGGGACTTGTGCAGTGCAAGTCCCGAGGTGCCGTGGTGCAGTGGTAATGGTATGTGTGCAACTGAAGGGGTGTACCCATGCATATGTGGCATGTCCCAATATTCATCCCAGGATGTGCGGTGCATCTGCTGGCATAACCCTAGATGCACTGCATACTGGGGCACAAAGTTGAGCCAGAAAAACACGGCTCAAATGCTGGCCACTCACAGGTGGACTGCTGTATTGCAGAGTGCAACATAGCAACCAATAGCCACCCACCCGCCCACCCAGAACACCATCCACAAGCACCCATATGATCCCTGATGATCTAGTGGTGCTCCTCCTCCCGTAGCTGTGATCATGGATTATAATAGATACACATACCCTGATGGTCTAGTGGTACCTCCTCCTGCCCCATAGCCATAATCACCATGAAATACATATATACCCATTCCATGGTAGTCTAGTGGCACCCTTTCCTCCCTCCCTGAAGCCATGATCACAGAAAATGACTTATGTCACTAGCCCTGGTGATCTAGTGGTACCCCATCCTCCCGATGCACTGATCACTGGTAATCCATATGGAAGTAAACTCTGGTGGTCCAGTGGCACCCCCACCCTCACAGGACCCCTGCCCACCCAGCTCCTCATCATCGGCGGCAGCTGCTACCACCCACATACCACCCGCTGCCTGCCAATGACAGCATGCATGAGGCTGTAGCCCATTGGTCCACACTGTGGACCACTGGGCTTGCAGTGCATACTGTACTAGACAATCACAAATATGTGAATGAAGCCTGACATGTTTCAGACTAGAAATGACTTTTGCTAGTCTGAAACATGTCAGGCAGGATCCTCTGTTTTGTCTTGCTTTTACTTGGAAGAATAAACTTATTTATGTGAGGAACGTGGTTTCCACTTTTGTTTTTAGTGCTCCTCTGGGGGGTTTTGTGAGTGCTTGAAACCTTACTGTTGGTGTACATTAAAGTACTTTTTCTATCTTACCTAAGTTAATAATTTTATTTGATAAAGGAGATCTTTTAAAATGTGAGGTAAGAAGCTTCCTCATATTGTGTCTCCATAGAGAATACTAATCTATACCAAGATATTAAAATGAAAATTTTTGTAAATTCTACCTGCAGTGCTTTCTGAAATGATGATACCCGAGACTAGTAAGAAGTACAGTGTGGGAAGTTATGTTTTAGGAAACAATGGTGAACAATAAACAGTGTGATAATGGTAAATATAATACAGTTTATGGGCTTGATTTGGTAAACAGCCTGCTGCAGGCACAAGATAAATCCCAAGTGTATGGACACTGCAGCAGGGTAATTGTAACACAACATTTGAATGCTGTTTTCAAATGGCTGCATCTGCAGCAATCTGTGTTACATCCAGTACTGATATGTGTATCATTATAGGGCCCTAGAGTCGCTTGTAGAACTTAGGCAGATGTGCATTATACTTAAGCCACTGCTCAGGTAATCTAACATATTGATGCAGGTGTCGGGATGCAGCACAGTTGTACCGTGAGTCTCTACACAGGGCTGAAAATCCAGCCCTCCCACAGCATTCTGTCCAATGGTTGAAGCATCATATCATAGTCATTTTGTTGATATACAATGTACTGACATTTAACAATGCATCACTTCCACCACCACCACCACTCAGCAGATGAACCCCACCCACCCCATTCCATAACTTGAATAAAACTGTATAAAAATAAGTAAATCAGCTCTATGCAGACTGTATCTTCAAAACGACTATTTTCATATTGAAGTTCTGTATTTAGCCTCTTGGCTTTTACAAAAATAAATCCCTTTATCGTCACAAATGGCACATAGAACTGCTGCCCCATGCACATTTACATGCATATATGTTTTATTTAGTTTGCCCAGTTGTTATCTCCCACCACTGACACTAATGGCCAGCAAAAACTAACTCGCTTACATGAATGACCTAGGCTGGCCCAGTGGCACTAAGTTGAGGTGCTGGATGCCACACCTTGAGCCACGCCAGTGACCTGAGCTCGGAATGGACCAAGGCTGTCAGGGGTTGGGGGGGGAGGAGAGGATGAAGCATCCAGATGACTGCCTCCTCCTCTCCTGGGGTGGGTTCTGAGGGTGTCCAGTGCAGTAGCAGCCATTAGTGGACACCAAGGGCAGTGCAGGCATTAGGCTGCAGAAAGGAGATGTGACATTGGCAGTTACCAGCGGCATGAGCACCACACAGGACACCATAACATGCCACATCCCAAAGGGAAGAAAGCATAAGAAAATCCCCTACTATGGTGGTAGGCTATAATGGGGATTGGTGGTGGGGCCCCATGTCCAGTGCTGGGCCTTACCACACCACGCTCCTGGTTGTCCTCCTCCTCTGGTCAGTCCACTTGATTGTAGATAGAGTGCCAGAGGAATTGGTGGTCCCACCCCTGGGGGCTTAGAGCCTGGGGGTCATGCAGCCAGAGGGAATGGGGAGAACCAGAGAGTGCATTTGTCAGGGGCTACAGGCAGGCAGCAGGGCTACAGCTGTGTATCCCCACCAGAGAGAGTTTGCCATAATGTAGGAGCTATAAATAAAAGTCTACAAATACATGAAAGACCTGCTCAATTAGGTCTGTTTGACAGGCATTGAAATGCAAGTACTTGCACTCCTATATATTTAGAACTGGAAAAGTCCAAAGGTTCAAAAACTGGATATTTAGTTGAAGAGGGAAAAGTGCTGATGGCAAGATGCAACCAGAATATTTATTAGAAAGAGACTCATAGCGTAAGTGAGCTAAAATAAAATACCTACTTGTGTATCAGTATTTATATTTCATTGTTCTAATAGCTCACAGAAATCATTCCTGGTTATAAATAACAACTGCAAGTGATAGATGAGAAGAAAATTATTTATTACATATTTAGAAATAGCACCTCAGCTATTCTATGTTCTGTTCTCCCATCTGCGCCTCAATACTTTTAATTCTGGGAGACCACTGTCACAAAAGTACAATAGCCACGTCTTGCAATAGAACAAGTGCAGCTGTATCAGTGCATTGTAATGCATTTATATGTCTCTGAAGATACAATATGGAGAGAACACTGAAAAGAATGTGCCACTGAACTGCAGCCACATGACTGCATTCGAGTTTATGAAGGGCAAAGCAGCAAGTGGCATCTAGTGATTCTACTGCAAAACATCAGTGAGGATGGAGCCTAGAGAACTGGTGACACTGTGTGCTTTTTTTTTGTTACGGAAACTTTATCCTGTTTGGGGCACTTTTTTGCTTTTGTATGGGTGGGTCTGTCTAAAACAAAAAGCAGCCACAGCATACCAGGACAGCTGTGCTGCTGTTGCCAGTCCATATACAAACCCCATACTGCACAAGCCTGGAACAAAGCTTAAAACAAACTCCTCCTCTCCTCCCTCCTCCTCCCTCCCTCCTCTCTCTCTTCCATGCTCAACTACCTTTCCCTGGACCCCTAACTGTACCTGCTTTATATCTTCCTAAATCTTCCCCACTATTTTAACTAGTCCCCATCTCTGCTATCACTACCAATCTGTCCTCAGCCTCCTCTTCTTAATTGACCTTCTCTCCCTTGAATCACTCAATACTGAGGTGCTAATTTTACTAAGCTGTTAATTTTACATACCTATGTTTTGATTGTTTATTTTTCAAATCGTCAGGCACTTGTTGTCTCCTCCTTATAATGTTTGCCCAATGTCTAGAGCACTTCTTATGTTATTATGATTTCTGTTGCTTGCCTGAGTCTGATTCTCCATTGCTATGTATTATATTTTAAATGTAATCTTGCACGCAAAATGTTGTATGCTGTAACTCCTTACTCCTTACCCCAGGATACACTGGGAGATGAGCAATTTGATCATTCAGTGTGCTTTTCCTGGTGAAACATTTCATAAATAAATAAACACCAGGCTCATCACTAACAGTGGGGGTACTATCATTCAAGAAAATGGTGCCAGCTCAGAAATTTATTGAGTATTGTCTGTGGAATAGCATGTCTGTGACTTCAAAGTCACATCTCGCCCTGTGAAAAGTGTGACTTTTCACTTTTTAAATTGCCATTTTTCTTTTTGTCTTCTAGAAGACCCCTTTTCCTGATGACCAGTCCGGTTTAGGAAAGAAGGTATGACTGTTTCTGTGAGCCCCACTGCTAGAACCATAGCTGTCTAGTTTCAGACACAGACCCATGCAGCACAGACTTTTGCCTGTAATGCATATGTAGAGAGAGAGAGAGACAGAGAAAGAGAGAATCAACGCTTTTGAGCTGGGATGGGGTTAAACTTGATTCCCTGGTGGGGTGGTGAGTGGGGGCTATATGCAAAAGAACTATAAAGTTATTATTTCAAATACAGCAGTGGTGGAAATGAGTAAGGGTGGGGGCTCAGTTCCATGAGGGAAATTGAATGCTTAGTAGTTCCAAAAGCAAAATGGGGAATATTGTGCCTGTGTAAAATGTAGCCTCTAAAACAAATGACTAAATAAAGTGCAAAATGCAAAGCTGATGAGTTCCCTAATGTTTTTGCCCGATTTCAGCACTGATCCTAAGGCAGCCTCAAAAGGGGGATGGGAACTGAGGCGGTTTATAAGACAAAAGATGACGGGCAATATAATAATAAACAAATAAATATAACATGGAATGAAAGGTGTTGGTACACAACTTTACAGTTCCATGATTTAACTATATTGTGCATACCACCCTTACTCTTCATTGAGAAATGTCAACTTTAGGAGGATCAGAATAAAACTCCTATTATAAAAGAAGTTTGCTAGCATGATGTGTGGCAAAATGTGTCCCAGGGGTGTGTTATGGCTTTCATTTAGTAATGAAATGGTGTATTCCTGGATCTGTTTCTTTAGGAAACTGGTGGTGCATCCCACATCAATTTTTAGGTAGTCACAAATCAATACATAAAACAACAAAGGGTGTCAGGCAATTAATGAAAAGCCTTGCTTTTTTAAAAAATCGTCCAACAGTAGAGGGGCTAAGTGCATGTTTTTCCTTCTCCTGAATAATGTAATAAACCAGTACTGAAATTATTTTACAAATTCAGGCCAGATTCACAATTAATAATATTTGTAAAATATTATTGGTCAGAAATTTCCCTCATCCTGATTGTTTAAATTCCATCAAGCCGAATATACAAGAATAAGCTAACTAGCACTGCATATTTCATTCTTCTAACAACACAGATTTCATTGATATTTTGCCATTTCTTTGATTTGTTTGAAGCATAAATATTTATGCTACTATTGAAAGGACAATGCTAGCAGGATTTAAAAAACTCCTCCTCGCCTCTTTTATGATACAACTTTATATTAATCTTATTTATGTTCATGCCTTTTCTTCCTTTTTTCTATCTCCCTTTCTTTCAGCTTGCTCTGTTGGAGAGATTCAGCCAGGAGCATTGTGGTAAAAACATTGCTGCACATAATTTGCCCGGCAAAAACATCTCTGCCCACAATGTCGGGTGACCTTTGCAGCCCTCCACTTTTTTCATTATGGTTGGCCACCACTGAGTCAAATGAATGAGTGCACACACACTCATTCACGAAGCTCAGTCAGGGTGGCCAGCCATGGTGAGAGAGTGGAGGGCTGTGCTGGTTGCCTGCATGGGGTGGGAGGGAATCGGGTGGGGAGCTACCTGCTGGATGGGGGGCACCAGACACCAGGGATATAATGTAATAATATAAATAATGTGACAATGATGCCAGCAATGGTGATGGTGGGTTGGGGGATTGGTTCACTTACTATTACCAGGGCCATCAGTGGGTGGGATGGGGACCCCACTGGACAACAGGGATTATGTATAATGTATTGCCTGCTGCCTGCCTGTGCAGTTCTGTACGCTGATGTTTTTGGTCACTGACATTGCAGGTGGAGATGTTTTGCCTGTGATGTTATGTGTGGCAATGTTTTTACCACGATGTTCCTGGCCAGATCCATTGCTGAAGAGGTTCCCATAACATTTTGTGAATTGCATATTAGCATTAATAAAATTAGTGAGCGTCATTTAATTTACAGATCCCATACAATGCCTTGGAATTCTCCTCTTTTTCCTCTGTTTTGCTTTCATTCTCTCCTTTTCTTGGTTCTATTTTAAATGTATTCTATTATGAATTCTTATAAGTACAATGAACTGTGATACAGTATATGCGCTAACAATCCTATTTTAGTATTTTTTTTTTTGGTCCTTTAGCCTCCACATTTCAGTACAACGAAAGTTGTGCTACATTTACAGTGTAACAAACCTTTAATTCTATGAGGTCAATGAAGAAGAGGACTCTGGAATAATTCTGGAATTTTGACAGGAAAGAATTTAAGACAAGTACTATTAACTTGTCAGTGCCATCAGAATTTAAGGGACCATCTTTTCTTCTCAAGCCACCTTAAACTAGGATATAAGCAGCATACCCTTAGGATGGCTCCAAAACCACACAGTGAAATTAAGCTCCTGTTTTTGGGCTGGAGACAGTTTCACTCCATTGAAATTGTAATGCCTTTAGAGTAGAAGCAATTAGTTACCCGAACAACAGATGTTAGATTTCACAAGGCACAAAGCAATGTGACACTGTGTTAGCTGGGGGAGAGATTTAATGAGCCCATTTACCTTTTATGCAGTTCCTCTTAAATTGACTCCCTTGGACCAGATAGTCAAAAGTTTGCACTGGGTGCAAACTGTTTGCATTGGTTTGGGCCTGGTTTGCATGGGTCCGCTATATTCAAAGGCCAAATAGCATGGACAAACTGCATTAGTGCCAGGCAAAAGTATATTGTATGCAAGGAGCAAAAAGAGGCGTATTACATGAATACAGGCACAATGCTATATTCAGTGCATTAGTGCAGCACAAAGTGTTTTTGTGTGACTTAGCACACACTTTGCACAGTGCAAATTACCACCCAGGAAAAGGTAGTCTTAACTCTGAGCAAACCAGCTTTGCATGATTTTATGGCTTTGTGCAGCTTTTAATGACTTTGCGTGACACAGAACCATGGTTTATGGAACTTTGTAATTCACAAGTGTGAATTATGGAGTTTGTGAGGGTCTGCCAGCGTGTGGTTCATTGACCATAGCCAGTAAATATTAAACACAGAAAGAAACCAGACATGGAAGAAACAAAATCAAATCAAATCAAAATTTATTAAGACGTGTATTACAATAGCATCACACATAAATATTTATAGATAAAATTTAAAAAACATCAGACATTTAAAAATCTGTATACAGCAATACAAAAACTTGCAATGCAGTACAATAAAGTTACATCATTTGTATTAAGAAGGAAGTTTATTTTTTCTTGACTGGTAAATATTTACTTTTATGGATATCCACCAAGACAGAACTTCCTTATATCATTAACCTAGTCACATTCCAATGTAATATGCATTGAATTCCAGATCCCTAAACATCCTTCTCTATAATGTGGTTTTGATTTAAACATTGCTATTTCATCAAGCATGTCCAAAATTCAAAATTTACATCAAACCTTAAACTTGAGATCACTTTAAAATGCATCTTACTCTCAAAAGCCTCTAAATAACACTCCTTACCATGAACTTTCTTTAACCCTCATACATTAAAAAATCTTGTTAGAGTCAATCTTTCCAAATCACTCTGCTATTCACACTCAGTTATTCTCTCAATAAATTTTATCTTTAATAATTCTAAATTTTGGCAGTTAACTATATTCATAATTGTTTGTAATCCCATTTTATAACTACAATATCTACATCTTTTAACCATGTCCATGATTTAATACTTATTTTTCCATTTGATTCATAATCCATGTAGTCATTCCAACATTGGCTCAAGGAGAATTTTTGCACTTAACTCATACATTCTAATCAGATATCTAATCTGTCCAATCACTGCTTTAGTGCCTAGAGATAATTCTCCTGTTTCTGCCCTCAAAAACCTGCAGTAATAAATTGTAGTACGCTCAGGGATAGCCTAAGATAGAGATTTTTTGGCTCCAGTAAATCAATATTCTCTTTACCTCAAAACCTCAGACCCATATAACAAAGTAGAGTCCACTTTCAATTTATAAATTGTTAATAATGATATAAAGAAGTATCAATAAATTGCTTAGAGAATTTATTACCAAGGCCAATTGTCTTCCTTTCTTTTTATTTTCTTCTATATGTAAATTCCAAATCCTTTTATTATGTAGGGTTAGACCCAAATAAGTATACTGATTTACCTCCACTACTGGGCTTCATGAAATCGTCCACTTATAGTTTAATGTTTTGGGTTTATCAATAGCCAGGATATTAGTTTTGTTCATATTAACCGATAATTATAATTTTTCGAGGGAACCTACAATACAACATAAAGCTCTCTGTAGACCAATCATTGTATTAGACAAAACAACAATATAATATGCATACAAAATAACATTTGTATTCATTTTACTTAATTTTGGAGCATCAGTCATTACTTTATCTTATTCAATTATTAGCTCATTAATATAAATATTAAACAATAATGGGGACATTAAACAATCTTGTTTAACTCAAAATTTGAAGCAATATGTTCATTTAGTCTCCCATCCTTAGAGTATCTGACACAAATAAATGTATCTGTATACATATGCTGGATAAGTTTAGGCAACTTCATATCAGTTCCCTTTTCAGCAAGCAATTTCCACAGAGTCCCCTACTGACTCTATCAAAGGCAGAATGTAGGTCCAAAAAGCTAGAAAAAGTGGTCTAAAGTGGATTAAACAAAGAAAGAAACCAGACATGGAAGAAACATGTTGCACAAGGATGGCACCTCCTATGTAGAGATGCAGAAAATTTAAATTCCCGCAAAGTGCCTGCAAAGTAGGCACTTCACCTTGTCACTCCACTTCACAAAGTGGCCAATGCAAAAGGCTCACTTTGCCTTGTAATTATTACTTTGCGTTGTCATTCTGCCTTAACGTGAAGTAGGCTGATGAAAACAATATTGGCAGCCCTTCAGACACAAAGTCACCAACATTAATGTGCATACCCAAAATGCTCATGTCTTGTGTGCAGACAACTCCCCAGTGCTGACAAAGTGTAATGAGAGCACAAGAAATACAAAGTCTCCCAAAATGAATGGTGCACTCAGACATCATGCATGCAGTAGTCACACACAGTCACCAGAATTATTATGCATCTCCAAAATGCTATTGTCTTATGTTCAGAAAATGCCTCAGTGCTGATGAAGTGAAATGAGAGCATAACAAGAAAAGCAAAGTCTCCCAGAATTAATGGTGCACTTGGTCATGTGTGCAGTGGTCACACACAGTCACCAGAATTAATGTGCATCCTCAAACTGCTACTGTCTTGTGTCCAGAAAATTCTCCAGTGCTGATGAAGTGAAATGAGAGTGTAACAAGAAATGTGAAGTCTCCCAGAATTAATGGTGCACTCTGTCATGTGTGCAGCGGTCACAACACAGTCAGCAGAATTAATGTGCATCCCCAAAATGTTACTGTCTTGTGTCCAGAAAATTCCCCAGTGCTGACAAAGTGAAATGAGAGGTAACAAAAAATGTAAAGTCTCCCAGAATTAATGATACACTCCATCATGTGTGCAGTGGTCACACACAGTCACCAGAATTAATGTGCATCCCAAAATGCTACTGTCTTATGTCCAGAAAATTCCCAGGGTGACAAAGTGAAATGAGAGCATAACAAAAATGCAAAGTCTCCCAGAATTAATGGTGTACTACAAACACACAGACAGATTAAGACTGCACTGTGCACTCAAGAGATGCAGATGCAAAGGCACAACAACACCTAACCAGTGCTCACAAGTCATAAATCCAAATCTGGAAAGAATACCGTTTAGTTAGGTAGTGCACTGCAGTACAGTCCATACCAATAAAGATACCACAAAGCAGTACAAACAATTCATTCAGGTGTGGTGGATAGCAGGTTCACACTGCTGCAGTTACTCTGTGGCACAATAAAAGGTGTCTGATTTAATGGCACATATCGCAACACAATCCACACTACAAGTAATGCATAGCAAATTGAAAACCTTTAGTAATACAACCAAATGTTTTAAACAAGCTGAAATTATGCACTGCTGCACCACAACAATCAGCAAAAATGTCAAGAATTACTGAAAATATCACCGTGCATTAACACAATTATACAAGAAAACATAACCAAAACAGAAAGACTGCCTTTTTCTCCCAGTTAATCTACCTACACCACAGATTCATCCCTCCCTGAAGCACAGTTTGTCACAGATTCACTCAGCAGATCAGGACCTCTGCTCCCAAAGTGCCAACCTCTGAGCGCAGTCTTGTGAATAGTGTAACAGACAAGGTAACCCTCTTGTCTGTTTTTGTAAGTTTGGATCAACCTTTGGTCTCAGTTCTGGAGGGATTCAAACTGTAACCTCTTGCTAGCATACCCAATGCACATGCTCAGATATATCTGTCTTCAGGGGCTAGATATCTTTGCCTATGGGCACCTAACCAGGTATTCAGAGATGAACCCTTTAAAACTTTTATAACAACCTTAGATTTAAAACTCTTATCTTTCCAGTTTGATACCACCATACTAGCTATATGTCTGCTGAACCATAAATATTTCTTAGCAAAGAAAGCAATTGAAAGACAGACCAGGTTTTCTTCTAAAATTAGAGTTTTACTAAAATATATAATAATATGTCAAACGTACAATACAGAACTCTTATATCACAAGACATACAGATCTTTAAACAAAACAAGGTTTAAAACAGTGCAATTCCTACAACTTTATTTAGATTTGTCTAGCTTTCTAAATACCTCTTTTCAGTGCTCAGATGTTTTCTTGGTCAGTGTCAGATACAAAATGCATGTATAGTGAAAGAGAATAATCTTTACAAGCAGTATTGGCCAACCCCTTTTGATGAAGTCATCCAGCCCTCCTCTGGTCAAATATCTAACAGAAATATATTTTTATACAACCACAGGATGTAATTTCAAAGTATTAAATTCTGCAACCTTAGCATAACTCAAGTTTCAATGACACCTCTTTTGATCTCATGCTGTACCCTCTTCACACAGGCTTCATAGGGTCATTTACAACCTTACACCTCTATGTAACATCCTAGCTTCCCTTATTTTAATGTCATAAACCTAGTTTATGATTTTCTCTTAACAACATTAACTTAACAAGTCTGTAATTAGCTCAGAGAAACAGGATCCTTAATAAAAGTCTTCCAGTAACTGTCAGCAGTTCTCTTGGCCTGCATCTGTCAGCTAAAATCTGGGGAGTGGGGGATGAGAGAGGTCATTCCTAGAGCATTTGATTTTCAGCAGAGACAGTCATAATACATTTTATATAAAAATATTATCCAGCACTCAGAACTGGCTGTCACACACACTTCACAGTGCACAGACTGACTGGTCTAAATTAACATTCAAAAGCCACACACAAACAATAAACACTCGATGATATGAGCACAGAAGAGCTCCCTATAATCGATGTACTAAATTGTGAGCAAAAATAGCTCAAAAACTTTTTAACAGCTTTTAGAGGATTTGAATCACAGAGCTCTGAGAGGAAACTGTCTCCATCTTCCACTACACACACTACACACAGAATTGACGCTAGTCAGAACAATCTAGAGCCCATGTAACCTGCAATCCCATAAAGCACTGCAAAATTCACCTTTGGAGGTCGAAAAACAAGTAAGGCGAAGTACATTGATTTCAATATACTTCACCTTAAAATTGGTGGATAAGTGGTTTGAGGAAGACAGAATAACACAAATTCATTGTTTCCAATGGACTTCATGTTCCCCATTATGACACAAAGTACTCTGCTTCACATTGCGGAGTATTTCACGGATTCTGCGTTCTTGCGAATCACTTTGTGGAGCGATTTTCAGCCACATCACCCACCACTACTCTTATGTTGCTATCATCTGCCACTGGTTCCAGCCATGCCAGGCATTGGGTGACCCAGTGCCCAGAGGACACTCATGGCAGTGTGTCCATAACGCACACACCTGCAGATCACCCTTCGTAGACACCAACAGAATCCAGCACACACATGCAGCATTGGGGTCATGGAGGGTGTTGAGGGAGGTGTACAGGTGGCTAGTCTGCACCACATACTGGGTGCTGCCACAAGGCTGGGACAGTCCACACAGTACAAATGGTCCAGTGTAGGTAATACCTCAAAACCAGTGAGTGTGTCTGTCGATGGTATGTGCCCCCAGCCACACACCCACATCTGTACAGACACCACAGCACACACAGCCAGTCATGCATATGTCACTGTGAGTATCCCATGCCACAGCATCTGTGGGTCGACAACAGCATAACAGTAATGTCCACTGTCAGTACACACAAGCAAGATGAGCCTGTCACTGTGTAAAGTGCAGCAGTCATTGAGCCCTACACACCACAAGCATTACTGTGTCTGTCACACTACTGGTCCCCTTGTTACTGTAGTGTCTGCTGTGCACTGTAGCAGGAACTACAATTTGACTATTGCATGCAGCACCACCACCTGTGTCTGTGCTGTGTAGTCCTCATGGCACAATATTCTATGCGGTTCTGTACAACTGTAGCCTGCAGCTACCGCCATGTACTCCAGACTGATCTACAGGTGGAGTTTTGGGACCCTGCAACATCGCTGGGCCAACTGCATGCTAATCAGGACATAATGAGATGCTAATATGGATGTTTGCCCACAGACTGCCTAAGTAGGCTCATTTGCCTGTCACTTTTGAATATAGCAAATGTTTGCCCCGCAAATGTGATAGCACCAGGCAAATGGCTTAGCTCTGAGCAAAACCTGTGCAAATGTGTCTGTGCCACAAAAATGATTTGGAAATATGATATGTTTCTGCAGAATTTTACAAGTTTGGTGCTTACAGCTTTAATAAATCCACTTCTTTGCTAGCACACACATTGGCCACATAGTTCACCTTTATCTTCATTCACGCCACTGTGCAGTGGACCACTGTTGTGGTTTGCACTTCCTGGTTGCTATATTCAAAGCTGTCTTATTTCCTGGGTCTAGTTTTGCACTGCACTCCCAGCCCAGTTGGCCCAGCTTCATAGCAGGCTATATTCAGCAGGTGTAGCACCAGGGCTATCCTTTGAATATAGCTGGCTATTGGTTCTGGGCTAATTTACACACTGTGCAGGGCTAATTTAGTCTTGGGGCAAGGTTTTTGAATATCTGGCCCCTTATCTTTTTCATCAGTTTTCCTGTCACAAAATTTACACCTGTTCTTTCATGTGATTAAAGGATTATAAATGTTGTTTGCCAGCAAATGAAGCATGATCACTAATGAAAGCAACATCCTCAGTATAGAACATAACAGCTTGTTCTTTCTGGCTTTAAGAAATCATTGAAGGCTTGCAAAACATTGAAGTCATGATGTGTTGTTTGAAGCTAAATGGTCTCTGTCACTGTAATTAAAATTATCTAGTCTTTGACTTGATTTGGCGAGCCAGTGTGCGATATCATGAATTATCATGGTGGTATGACTTCATTTTTGTTTTGAGTTTAGAAACAAGTGAAATATGCCTGTCTAATTTACACTGGGGTGTGTTGTTGCTCATAACTCCATCTTCTGCTCTTTTCATTGTTATTTGCACTTGAACCATGGTGCCTCATATATTTACTAGCAATTTTAGCACAGTTGATCATGGAGATCGTAGAAGGTAATCACAGAGGTCACCAATACCAAGTTGTGATTTTACGCTTATGTGACAGTTTGTGGAATAAATATTGGGGAGGGGGTGATTGATTGATCAATTTATTTTTCAGTTAATTCTTTTCACTTACAATGTTTTCACCCCACACAGATATGGGAGATAGAGAGGTTTTATAGCTAAAGAAAACAAGCATTTGTCAATGCCAAATGTTGATTGCTTATATGTGCTGTTTAGGTATTTGAAGTGAAAGTACCATGCCTAAGAATGTCATGTGCCCCCCAAGACATCCACTGTGTCTTTCTATTCAGTATTTACAGAAGAGGGAAGGGGCAAGGCCACAGCAATACAGCAGTTGCAAAGTCTATAGGCCGGTCAGCCTCACTTCCGTAGTGGGAAGATCATGGAGACATTGGTTAAAGAAAGGATAGTGGGGCATGTAAGCCATTAGAGCCCAGGACCATAGGCAACATGGAATCACAGTGGGAAGGTCATGTCAGACAAATCTGGTTGATCTCTTTGACTGGGTAACAAAGGAAGTAAATCAGGGTAGGGCAATGGACAACGCTTACCTTGATGTAAGCAAAGCCTTTGACACAGTCGCATATAGGAGGCAGATAAAGTAGCTGAGTGGGCTGGGCATGGGGGAAAGGGTGGTAAACTGGTTAGAAACTGGGTAGCAGACAGGAGGCAGAGAGTGGTGGTAAATGGGGCACAGTCTGGGGAGAGGGGTGACCAGTGGGTGCAGAGGATTGGTCCTGAGGCCAGTCTTGTTCAATGTCTTCATTAGTGACATTGCAGAAGGGTGAAGGAAAGGTCTGCCTGTTTGCAGATGACACCAAGATCTTTAACACAGTGGATACCCTCAGGGGTGGAGAAAATGAGGAGGACCTGGGAAGCCTGAGAAAAGGTTTGAGGACTGGCAACTGAAGTTTAATTCAAAAGTGCAAAAGTATGCACCTGGGACACAGAAACCTGGGGAAAGGCACGTGATGGGGGGTTGCTGACAGTCACAAAGAAGGAAAGGGACCTGGAGGTTCATATTTCAGATGACCTGAAAATGTAAAAGTGGTAAGGCAGCTGGGAGGACCAGTGACATGCTGGGGCGTAGGCAGGGGTATCACCAGCATAAGGAGGGAGGTAGTGATGCCATTATATAAAACCATGGTCAGGCTTCACATGGAGTACTGTGTGCAGTTCTGGAGGTCGCACCTCTCGTTAGGATAGTAACAGGCTGGAAATGGTCCAGAGAAGGGCTAATGAGATGGTACACAGCTTGCAAACATTACCTACTTTATGAGGAGAAATTAAGGGACCTCAATATGTACTCACTGGAAGAGAGGCGGAAAGAAGGATATGGTAGAAACATTCAAGTACCTCAAGGGTATAAATATAACTACTGAGAAGCAGGAGACAGCTGCTATAGGCATATGTGCCAGCTTCTGTGTGATATTCTTTTGTTTTTATAAATCTGTAATCTCCAGTATTTCAGTAACCACATGACCACACTGCCTTCTTTAGGCAATTTTATGCTGGTTGATGCCTGGTGTCACATGGCAGACAGAGGGCTCACCAGATTGTGTTACCATTTGAAAACTTCACAGAGTGTTCTTTTACTGGTAAGCATTTTGGAAAGCTGGTGAAGGTGTCACAATTTTATTATGATTTTATCTTCTTATGTCTGTCCCTTTGGTCCCGTGCCCACACCATAACAGTCATCAGTGGCCACAGCTGCAGCCTTCTTCTTGCCAAGATGGTGGGGTGAGAAACATAGAAACATAGAATTTGATGGCAGATAAGGACCGCTGGCCCACCTAGTCTGCCCATTTCCTACCTGATAGATAAGCTTAGATTCTAGTTAAACAGATTACTTCCTCCTACCCCCAGTAGAACTGCCTTATGTCTGTCCGTGAGCAGCTGCCTTCAGAGTCTGTGAAGTCTGACATCTTTCAGTGCTGCTTATTGGTCATCTTCCAACACAGGCAAGGCACTGCCAGCTGAAAAGTAACTCAGGACAAGCAGGTTTCAAAGTGGGAAGAAATGGAGTGAGCAAGAGTGAAGTACTCATTCAAATACGGGTATCACTTTTAAGATCAGCATACTGGTGTGGATGACTGCAAATAGAACCCCAGATCTTTAAGCAGCCTTATGAAGAGTAAAGGCTTCTTAAGCACTGGGGTTGTGTTAATTGTACTGTAAGTGGTCTGCATCTAATTCTGTAATTTACTGTACCTACATCCGGATGTATGGTAGGGCCAACTTTAAATAAACACTGCACCTGAATTAACACATAATGCCACAGAAACATAGAATTTGTCAGCAGAAAAGGACTGCTCAGCCCATCCAGTCTGCCCAAGTGTTCTCTAACCACTTGTAACTCCTGCCTATATATGTTACTGCATGTCTTATTCTGCCTGTGTCCATCAGGACCTCCTTGTGAATGAGCTTGCTTAATGGATTTTCCTGCAATGAACTTGAACCTACTCCACTTCCATATCCCTACTGATCACTGTTGATCCCTCCTTCCCTTTTTACAATATACCCCTATGTTTATCACATGCATGCATCATGCCCCTTCCATTTTAGGTTCCACAACTTCTCCTGGCAGTCTGTTTAAGGTGTCTACCACCCTTTCAGTAAAGAAATATTTCTTCACATCT
This sequence comes from Neoceratodus forsteri, assembly GCA_016271365.2. Lineage (NCBI taxonomy): Eukaryota > Metazoa > Chordata > Ceratodontiformes > Ceratodontidae > Neoceratodus > Neoceratodus forsteri. The sequence goes on along the minus strand of CM028132.1, from coordinate 489,914,772 downwards.
ATCCTGAATGTCCTCCTCCAGCTTCATTGTATGTCCCTTGGTTTGGGTGCTCATCCTCATTTGAAGGAAACTCCCCAACTGTATCCTCTTTACCCTGTGAGGTACTTTGTAGGTCTTGATCACGCCACCTCTTGCCCTCCTTTCTTCCAGAGTGTAGATGTTGAGATTCTTTAGCCTTTCCTTGTAGGGATTCCTGTGAAAATTCTGAACCATTTCAGTTGCCCTCCTCTGTAAAACTCCACCTTATGTTCTTTTGAAGTATGGACTATAAAACTGGACACAGTACTGCAGCTGGGGTATACCACAGAGTAAGGCAATGGCAGCACAACATCCTCCTCCTCTCTACTGGAGATGCCACCCTTATGCACCCCAGAATCCAGTTTGCCCTGCCCATAGTCTTGTGACACTGTACTGCCATCTTGAGGTCCTCTGATATAATATCCTCAAGGACTCTTTCATGTCTAGTGAGTATCAGTACCTACCCCCATCCTATACACTTGTTGGCATTGAACCCCAAATACGTAAGAAAATGGAATTGATTTGAATGAATTGCAGGCTTTTAAGCAGCTTTCAGTGAGTGCGTATGTGTGTGTGTGTGTGTGTGTGTGTGTGTGTGTGTGTGTGTGTGTGTGTCTCTACTACTGTAGGTATTTGCTTTTGATTTGGTGTAATGTGCAACAGACTAACCCTGCTCCCCATTCCATGTTCTATATTGAGATAAAGAGCCCAATAGCATTGGACCAAGCATTGAGCCCTTCGGCACCCTGTTTGTCACTGCTCTGGGTGCCGAGAGCCACCTTCCACCACCACCACCACCACCACCCTCTGCACCTCCCCTGTAACCAGTTCTCTATCCATTTAGTCAGACCACCTTCCACCCTTACCCTCCTTCTCCTCACTCTTCTCCTCTTGGCCTGTGTCCCTCCTCCCGTAGTCTACACATTTTCTCCTCCTTATTCTTACTGGGTGGTGGTGCCTTCTGTATTACACTTAGACCACTCTGGCTGCCCACTTCCAGGGTAACTACACCTCTGCCTTTACTCTATATCTAGGGCGGTGAGCTCATGAGGCCCCTGTCCAGACCTTTCTACCAACCTCAGTCTTTGATCCCTCCCATTTGCTTAATCCACCTTAGTAGAGATATACACCTCTAATCCTGGCTTTTAATTTTTGTTTTACATATTTCCTCACAGGGCTATGGTTGACTTGGTCATCCCGACCGAACCCCTAGCCCTGCCCCCGACATCAGGCCGACCTGCTCACCTCCATGAATTACCCCATGCTGGGGTGGTGAGGAGTTTCCAGGCTGACCCACTGGAGCAGGATCTGCTGAGGAGGCTGCATTTAGGCGGGCAGGGGTCGGAAGCTCATGCTGCCTGACCGTAGCCCATTTTCCATTTTCCCTTTGTGGAGTGCGGTGTGCATGACGCTAGACACAGCATGCCAACATCTGCCACACTCCACCACCCTTTACTACACTGCTGTAGTAGCATCCACGGTCATCACCAGGGGCTGCTACAGAGCGGTGGGTCCCTGATTCTGCCCTGGGATAGAGAACAGTCCTCAGGATGCTCAATCCTATCCCTCCCTTGCCAACCCTGGGTGGCCTGGGCTTGTGTCTGAACCCGGTCAGCAGCGTGGCATGAAGTGTGGCATCCAGAGCCACAACCCTCGGTGTTAGTGGCCTCGGCAGCAATGCTGCCTTTAATACTCCCTCCCTTCCTGCTCCAGTGTACCTGTCCCCTCGTATAAGTAACTATTCCCCCAGACCCTACCCCAGTTAGTCACTAACCCATAATGTTCTGTGTGGCACCAATTCCTAGCCACTCAAACTCCTCAACCCAACCTTTCCTCCCCATGCTTGCACATGGTACCGGCAGTACCTCAAGAATGCCACAGACTTCCCCACCAGCACACTGCTTGCCCAAGTACTCAAACCTCCCCTCACTACTTCCACAGTGTCCCCCACCGTTGATTGTACCTAAATGCAACAGTAAATGAGGTTTCTTCCTCCCCTTGTTGCACGCTTGAGCAGTGCCTGCCCTGCCCTCCTGCTAGTCAACCTGGGACAGCTTCAACCCAAATATGGCTGTGCCTTCCTTTCCACCCCATCTCACCCATTTCAGTATAGAATCCCCAGGATGAGTACCCCCTGCCCCTTACCCCCTTCCTTCTAATGCCCCTTCCACCATCCCAGTATCTGTTCTTCCCTGTCCCTCCTGTCCTTACCCCGCCAACTGCACCCTCTGTGACTTCTGTATTTGTACCCTACTTCCAACTCACCTCTTTCTCTGCCTTATTCCTTCCATCCCTTGAACCCCTTCCCAGACTGACTACTTTCTACTGGGCTTCCCATGTCGACCTCCCTCCTCCCCTGCTGATTTCCAACCCCCTCCTATACCCACTGTTGTCGATTTAGAGCCCCATTCCTTTCACCCCAATAGTGATGCCCCTCCCATTGTTCCCCTTCCCGTAGCCTTCTCTCCTTCAGTCACCACCCCTTCTTCTTTACTAGCCCTTCACCCTTTTGTCCTTGCTATCTCTTCCACTTCCTGTTGCCATCCTCTTGTGCCCTGCTTGTCCTCCCCTTCAGTATGTTCTTGTTCCCCGCCTCTGCCCAATAGCAGAATTTTGAATCTATTCCTAGTCAATACCTGTCCTATATCTCTTTCCCTTATCAGTTCCCCACCCTAGTTGTTCCCTCCATGCCACCCTGGTCCCTCCCTATCTGCAGTCATCTGCTCTCCCGCACTCCTTGTGGTCTCTTCCTCCCCATCAAGAGGCCTTCCACCTCACCTCGGCACCCTTCCTTCTCTCTCTTTCTGCAAGTGCCTCTAATACTGGGGTCAGTTTTGGTCCCTAGTTATTCTTCCTCTGTCCCCTTGCCATCCCATATTCCCTCAGGATGCCTACCATACCATCTGCCCTGCCACTTAGACTCCTCCCTAACCTCCACAGGTCCTCCTCAAACTAGTCAGTCATCTACAGACTGTGACCCCCCATCCTCAAGCCCAGTTCAGGATCATGGCAGACCCACACCCTGTACACCCTCTACCCTTCCAAACATGCCCGCCTATTGACATGTAGCACCTGCCCCATTTTGGCCCCATCTTATGTTACAGGCTCTTACTCCCAGGTTCTGTACCCTACTACAACTGTTAGGCCCCTATTTACTCAAATTCCTGTCCCCCAGTAGTCCCCCTACTGACCCCTTGCTGATCGGGTAATTCAGTCTCAAATCTCATTCGTTAGATACTGTATTACTGTAGTAATCCAAAGCCTTCTTGACCATTTTTCACCACTCAGCTACTATACTTTTGTTCTCGGCTCTCATATAGTTTCACTTAGCCCAGTTAGAAACTTATTGCACTCCAAGTATTACTCAGCTCAGTTAGAGAAACAAACAGAACAAATAGATATGTATTATTACAGCAATCGAATAGTATAGCTCTGTACTTAGGTCAGAGAAAGAAACAGAACAACTAAAGCTGTATTATTACAGCAATCCTAAAGTATCCAATCATTGCTTTGTCTCCACTCCAGAGACCCTGCTGTAATATAGTACCACAGAGGACCATGGAAGGAGGGTGGGCAACTGTAAAATCCTGGCAGAGTTCCATTGAGCTCGCCACCCCTTTCTCACTCGCTCATTCTATTTCTTCTGACACAGCAGGCTGCCCTTTTGTATTGGGGTTCTGCTTGCATTGGCTCCTTTTTCTGCCCACAAAGAAATCTGCAGCAGTCCCGACAGAGCTCTGTTGAGGTTGCTCCCCCTCTCTCTCACTCACTCATTCTGGTTCTCCTGATGCTGCAGGCTGCCCTTTGTACTGGGCTCCTGCCTCTGTGGACACCTTTTCTGCCCACAAAGAAATCTGTAGCAGTCTTGACAGAGCTCTGGTGAGCTTGCTCCTCCACCTCTTTCACTCGCTCATTCTGTTTCTCCCACCGCCGCAGGTTGCCCTCTTTGTACTGGGCCCCTGCCTGCATTGCTGCTTTTTCTGCCCACAAAGAAATTTGCAGCAGTCCCAACAGAGCTCCGTTGAGCTCACTCACTCACTCCCTCCCTCACTCACTGCTCTATTTCTCCCGGCTGCAGGCTGCCCTTTAGTACTGGGCCCTGCCTGCATTGGCACCTTTTCTGCCCACAAAGAAATCTGCAGCAGTCCCAACAGAGCTCAGTTGAGCTCAATCACCCTCTCTCTCACTCGCTTGATCCTAATCTGTCCCAAACACTGATTTCTGAAAGTGATCATGCTATTCTGTGCCGGAAGTGCAAAACACATTTCGCCAGGATGTGAAAATGACAGCTGTACTGTTCATAAGGAAGTGTGAAAAATGCCAGTGTTGAACATCTGGAGTGAAAATATTACTAATTTCCATGAGTTACAAGGGTGCATGGAACTGCACAACACACGCCTCAGAAAGCACAGTCATTTTATGGAGTTTCATCACAAAAATTTCAACATCGGCTATTTAGGTCCTCTGCTCATGAACAGTGTCACTGTGGTTTCTTAATGTGTCCCAAACACTGATTTCACAGCAAGCATGCTATTCTATGCCAGAACTGTGAAAACACTTTTCGGCCAGGATGTGAAAATGACAGCTTTACTGTTCATAAGGAGGTGCGTAAAAATGGCAATGTTGAACATCTGGAGTGAAAATATTGCAAATTGGTGAAGTTATGGAGTGTGCATAGCAACTGCACAATGCACGTCAGAAACAGTCATTTTTTGATTTTTCCTACCAAATTTGCAGCATAGACTTTTGAGAGCCCACCTCATTAACACTGGCACTATTGTTTCCATTAATCAGTCCAGAAAAGTGACCTCAAAATCACCTTTAGGGACTGATTAATGCCATGACAGTGGCTGAATTCGTGAGGAGGGAGCCCAATAACCCCATGTTGAAAATTTGGTGCCAAAATTCCCCACAAATGCCTTGACATATTGCAAAAGTTGAAAAGCCTTATTTATGACATTATACAGCTTACTGGCATTTCCTAAGTTTGCGGTCGGCTTTGAAGAGTGCAGACGTGTTCCGGTCCACCAAGATCGTCGCGCCAGACTCTGAAGGTAAGTATGGGGTGAGGGGGTGGGGAGGCAGGGGTGCAGTAGCTGGGCATGGGTTGTGGGAGTGGCAGGAGACCACGAGGACCATTTTCTTTTTACAGGTTAAAAATATATATATATATATATATATATCACAGGATTTATTTTCTGAACAGGGGCATTGGGCATGCTGGGGTGGGCTCCCAGTGTGCTACCTGAATGTTTGGGGGGCTGTAGCTGACAGAGATTGAGCACCCTGTCAGCACATAAGGAATGCTGGGAGGAACAAAGCTGAGCGGGACTGAGCACCCCTCAGCATAAACCTAACATTTTGTTGGGGGACCATTATGCTAATGGGGAGTGGATTCCTCATTGGCAACTTGAACTCACGGAGGATTGAAGCCATGGGGATTGGAGCCCTGTCAGCAAACAAACACTGTTGTGGGGAGGCACATGCTGCCAAGGGATTGGGCACCTCCCAGCACTGGGGCTTAGTCATATTGTTTTTGAACATGGTGGCAAGCTGCCGTGTTCACAAACAATATTACAGTACCAACGTTCTGCCCAGCAATGACGGGTGCGCTCCCTCATTGCAGTGAATGGCTGATACTGCAATGATGAGGCAGCACCTGATTGCAGCGGCTGAAACATTTCAAGGTTGTAGCACGCTGGCTGAACTAGTGTCAGCAGTAGCATGCCACCCCATTGGGGAAAGCGGGCCAAGCCTCAAAAAGGCAGGGGTCACTGGCCACAACAGTGCTACGCCTCCACAACCTGCTTCTGCAGCAAGCTGCCACATATGTTTCTTGCCCATGTGCGCAATCAGCATAATAAAGTCAGTTATATATACTGTAACACTGGACTGATTATCAAAACACTCTATTTAGTGCTTATAAGGCAAATTAGCATTAACACCACTTAGTTATTTTATGCTTGCATGTCTGCTAAAAGCAAATGCAATTGGAATAGTGGTACAGTAGTTCTGAGTAAAACATCATTCCTTCAATACAAAACAAATGTATGATTATATTTTGCAAGTATTATTATGTGTTAGATATTTTGCACTTCAGTAAACTGTCAGAATCATACTCTGAGCTACAGTAGGTACAGTATAAAGAGGAAAATGCAGCTCTGTTATGCTTCAAAGTGAGGTGCATTACATTCAGTTGGAGAGATTCTTGATAGAGTACTGGTGTTGCTTCCTCTACCATGTGTCACCGCTACAAATTTTTATTTATTTATTTTTAGCAATGTAATATAGCCAGTGGGCTGTGTCTGTATGGACACATTAAAGGGGATTGTGTTAGGGGGGTGAAATGTTCCACTTACATTGATTTTGCACAGTATAACATGGATCAGGTTCACGATATCAAGTGGGCTGGGTTATGTGGGGGGGCAGCTAAACTGCCACTACTTCACACTTCAGTGTTCAATATTCATCTTGCTTTTGCTTTCCCAAAGTTAATCACGGAGGTCACCAAATACTGTATACAGTATACATTGCCATTACTGTTTCCTCTGCAGGAAAAGAAAATAATGCTAAAGAAAAATAAATAACTTTACAACACACTTTGTGGCAACAAAGTACTCCGCTTTCTGTTTAAAACATTAACAGCAATTTAAACTTTTCATTGGGCTTTCTGTTCTGCATACTTGAGATCAAGTTGAACAGAATCATCGTGAAACAGAATTTGATTGATTATTTGTATTCTCTCATTCTCTTGTAAGCATAGATTTTCCTTATTTATTTATTTATGGCTTTTAATACCTAGCCCTGGAGCAGAGAGAAATACAGTAAATAACTATACAACACACTTAGCGGTCTTTCTGTTCTAAATGCTCTAAGGTCTGTTTGCCTGAATTAGACATCTAACTTTTCAGTAATGACACTCCCTGGCTAGTCAGACAACGGACCATCTCTTTACCTTTGGAGCCTGCATAATCAAACTGAGCAGTGTTCTAATTTAAAGGAATGGGAGAGAGGGAAGGACAAAGTTTATCGGCTATGGTGACACCTGCAGGCAAAGTCACACTTACCAGTAAAATGTACACAGAAATAGAGCCACCTGGTGTAATTAAGCAGTCAGGAATAAAATGACAGTTAAGAAAATTGTGTTGGCACTACTGCATACCCCATACCACATACATCTACCTTACCGCTAGAGCTACCTACTACTGTCATTGCTGCATCAAGATGGAGTACTGGGAAAACTTTTTGTAACTAGTGCTGTATGTTCCCACTGTCCAACCACCTGGATCAGTCCTGGTCCCACACACTGGCCTCACCTGACGATGTCTTGTCTGTCTGCAGTGCCAATCCAGACTAGCCCTGGGACTCCTAGGCTTGTTTTTCCCACTTAAGGGCCCCATTTACTTCCACTCAGACCAGCCCAGTGACCCTAACTAGCATCCCCTACCTACATCTCACCCCTCTTCCCACCCTGACTAGCATCTGGAACCCAGACCAGACTTCCCACCTACATTGCCCCTGTCCTTCATTCTGAACCAGCCTTGACTCTGCTAGACTGGTTAATCCACCATGGGCAAAATCCACTGTCAGGATTTTCAGTTTTGGGATCTTTGTTTTGGGCTTCTGGGTGTCAGGCAGATGAGTTTCAGTCTTCCAAGTAAATCCATCCCTATGGTATCCCCAAATTGACCATCCCTGGATGACTGTAATGGTCTACCATGTCTATGTTTCAATTGTCTGTCCACTCAGACCAGCCCTGGGAGCACTGGATCTGCCTCCACCACCTATGTACTCATGTCTCTCAATCTGGATCAGTGTTGGGAATAAGGACTAGGTTTCCCTAGCAACATCTCCCCTTTTTGTCCACCTAGACTATTCCTGGGAACCCATACTGTGTGCCCCACCTATGTCACCATGTTCCTTCACTCAGATAATCCCTTGGATGACCACCAGTCTAACCTTCCACATCTATGACTTCCTGTCTGCCCACCCAGCCCCACCCTGGGACTCCTGGACCAGATTTTCCCATATGTCCCCATTCCCACCACCTGGACAAACCCTGAGACCACTATACTGGCCTCCCATTTATGTCCCTCTTGTCCCACCACCAAGACTAGCTTTGGAATCCCAGATTGGCATTTACCACCTACTGTATGTACTTCATTCTGCCCACAAAGACCAGCCCTGTGTACCTTAGATGAGTGTCTGACACCAGCCCCACAGTCGCCTATAATGTCCATCCATTGAACCCCCAGATAGGTGTCCATACACACCTCTACCCTTTGTATCTAGTAGGACCAGACAATGGACCTATGGGTGGGTGTCCAACACACACCTCTTCCCTCATTTTCCACTCAAACCAGCCACAGGACTTGTATACAAGGGTCCCAAACTCACTTCCACCCTGTTCTTCCAGCTAGAGCACCCCCATTACCATGGAACCCACCTGCACCCACTTCTTTTACTCATATCATCCTTAGAACCCTTGACCAGGACTCAGATACCCATACCCACATATACCTTGGACTACCCTTAGGGCCTCCATACCAGGATTCTGACACCTACCTGCACTCTTTTCTCTAAACCAGACCATTCCTAGAACCCCAGAACCAGGATTCAACAGCCACCATACTCTGTCCTTCAGATCACCCATTGGACCTCCCAGAGCCTATTTACCCATCAGAATCACCAATGGGACCCCCAGACCAAGCTTCCTCAGCTATGGCACCCCTGCTCCACCTGAACCTCCCAGGGACCCACATATCAGACTTCCCCAACTAAATTGTAACATGCATGGGTGAACTGTTAAAGTCAACCCACCCACTATAGATTAAGTAGAGGGTTTTACCTGCATGCCTCCTACAATAACCCAACAAGACTCTGGGGTACTATAAAAGGAATTCTGGGCCAAAACTCTACTCCTGCCTTAACCTCCAAACTGCTACTAAATGATACAGAAATTACGGCAAACAAGAAATCCTAAATACCTTCAATGACCACTTTACCACAGCTGGCCTAGCATTTGACTCATCACCTGCAAATCTCCTGAGATCTTCCCTGAACCTTCAATCCACTGTGGGACAAAAGGCTACTTCAACTTTTTTCCTTCAACCCAATATCCTTGAAAGAAGTGGAAGACTCCTCTCTAATTTAGATACTTCTAAGAGTGCAGGTACAGACTCCTGGATCCCTGCTTCCTTAAAATTGCATCACACGCCTTATCTGCCCCCCTCACTCATCTCTTCAATCTTTCCCTAACTACTGGATCCATTCCCTCCACTTGAGAACAGCTCAAGTAGTTCCACTACTTAAATCTGGTGATCCCATGGACCTCAACAATTACAGGCCCATCTCCATCCTATCAGTACTATCCAAGATGCTCAAAATTAGTAAACTCACAATTAAGGGAGTATCTGGATAACAATAACCTCCTAAATTCATCACAATCGGATTTAGATCAAGGCATAGCACCATTTCTGCCCTAGCCAAAGTAATTAACGATTGGCAGATTGCCTTGATAAGAAGAACAGTACCTGTGCTAGTTCCTGGATTTGAGAAGCATTTGACACAGTGGATCATGAATCATTAATCACCTCCCTTAGCTCACTAGGACTGGATTCTCTCACCTCAACTGGTTTAAGTGCTACCTTTCAGATAGGTCACAACTGGTAAAAATGGAAATTACCTATCCACCTTAAAACCACTGCTAAGAGGTGTTCCACAAGGCTCTATTCTTGGCCCCATCCTCTTTGCCATTTATATTAATAACATCGATGCCAACCTCACTCAATCTAACATTCATCTGTTTGCTGATGATACTGTATTATATGTCAGCAATCCTCATTACCTAAAGCCTGTGAGCTGTTGCAATCTGAATTCTCCATCCTGCAACACAATCTACTGGATAAAAGCTACTTCTAAATGCCAAAAACAAAAGCTATGTTCTTTGCCACAAAGAGTTGCTCTGCCACTACCCCATCACCCACCACCCTACAATTATCCACCCTACTTGGAGAGAAGCTGGAATTTGTTGATAACTTCAAATACCTTGGAGTCTGGATTGATAACAGGCTTGACTATTCTGTCCATATTGAAGAGCTACTAAAAAACTGAGACAAAGGCTTGGTCTATTTTTAGAATAAAACACTACCTTAACAGAGACTCCAAAAAGATTAATCCAGGCATCATTCCTATCCTCATTGATTATGCTGACTTTCTATGGCCATTGTTCACTCCTCTTAAATAAGCTGGACACCCTGTATCATAGATCCATCAGATTTATTACTGACCTTCCCTCCAGCACCCATCATTGCTCTTCTTTATATGGCAGTCAACTGGACATCACTACAACACAGAAGAAATAGGAATGCTGCAATCTGATATTCAAAGCTTTATCAGGCAAACTACCCACCTATATCACAGACTGTTTTACACTAATTACTTCTAGGCCATACACCTTAAGGATCAGTAAACTCATCATACTAAAGGTCCCCAATGCCTGCACCCGGTTTGGGAGGGCTGCTATCAGCTACTCACTAGCAGTTGCATGGAACTCACTCCAAAATCCATGAAGCTAAATAGCCTCTACCTTTAACATCCTTCAAAAGATTATTCTCCACCCTATTTCCAGAACTCTGCAATTGCTTTTATAAGGCCTAATCCCTACCCTGCCTACCCTCCCACCCCTTTTCCGTGTTCCATTATGTTAGTTCTACTTCTATTTTCCAATCACCTGATATACTCTCATAAAAGCCAATTAGGCCCTATAATTTATATATTATGCCTGCTATACCCATTGTCTCCTTTTTCTTACAGGTTAAATGGTTTTACTATGCCTTGTATATATGTAAATTGTTGTATATTATCACTTTATGTCATTGTACTACTGTTTATGTTATTCTTGTTTCATGTAAAAATACTTGTACTCTTATTTATATGACCACCAGGTCCATCTTGTAAATGAGCTACGCCAATGATGTTCGCTGACTAAATAAAGATTTTGATTGATTGATTGATTGATGCTATGGAGCAAGAGGTAGGAGTATTGAATGAAGTTGTCTGCAGCACCTGTAAAAAATAGAAAGGGGTCACAAAGGATACATAGCTCTAAGGGGTAAAATAGGATGGAAAGTACTGGGTATGCATAGAATTATACCTATCTGATGGGAAAGAGTCCACATCCTGTCAAACCTGTGAAATAAAAAATATAGTGTATGGGAAGGGCTATTGTGTATGGAATCTGATATATTCTAAGGTTGTAGCATTGTCATGATGTCAAGAAACAAGAAGAAACAAAGAACTTGTATTGTGGTGGCCAAAGGTGATGTGGCTTTATTTTCATTACATAAATGGAGAACTAGCCATGTGACTGGCTCAAAGGATATAACTTCAGTGCCCTAAAGAAAGATAAGGGCATCTGAATTTAACAGGACCGTGGACAACTTAGTGCCATTTTGTACAAGGGATTGGAGCAGGTACTGGGGAGGATGTTAAAAGGAGGTGGAAGGAAGAGGGAGGTGGGAAGGCAAGGGTGGAATGTGGTCACCTTGAATGCTAGAAGCCTGGGGAACAAAACTGCAGAGCTTCAGACCTTCATGGTGGAAGGGGAGGTGGACATGGCAGCAACTACCAAAACATGGGCCACCCAACACCATGACTGGGACCTGGCAGTACCATGGTACAGGATTTTCTGCAAGGATAGAGTAAAGAGAAAGGGGGTGGCACTGTATGTGAGGGAAGGACAGTGGGAGGGGGGTTGGGGCAGCTGCACTCTAGAGGCTAGCTGCATACTCAGGCAGACATTGATAGACTGGGTGGTTTGTTTCTGCTGGCAAATTCATATGTTCGTATGAGGAACGAGAGAAAGGAGGGCAGTACAGAGGCACTGTGGATGCAGATTCAGGACTTGAGAAATTGGACTATTAGGATGGGAGTGGTTTACAGGTCATCCTCCCAAACTGAAGAATTAGACAAGGAACTAGTGGGACAAATCAGGAGGGCCTGCAAAAGGGGAGTGTGGTGATAGTGAGGACTTCAACCTTCTGGGAGTGGACTAGAATACCCAGTCACAATTAATAAGAGGGAGCAGGTAGTGCTAGATGCCTTCCAGGACAACATCCTGGTGAAGTTGGTCAGTGAACCATCCAGGTTAAGGAACGCCTTGACTAGTGCTGGTAAATGGAGAGTTTGTGAAGGAACTGAGGGTGGAAGAGCCACTGGGGGGACAGACCACCACTGTGTATGGTTCACATTGGATATGGGTAAGGAATGAGTAGTGTCTGATACAGGTATGTTGGACTTCAGGAGGCCAACTTCAGGAGGATGGGGAAATAGTTAAGGAGTATGTGACAAAACTCTACCCTAGCATGGACACTAACCACAGGTGGGAGCCCATTAAGAGGGGGTAATGGAGGCAATTAAAACCTGCATCAACACTAGGAGTAAGAAGCAGAGGGCTGAGAAACCTAGCTGCGTGACCAATAGCGCCATGGAAAAGATATGGAGGAAAGAGCCACCTTTAGGAGGTACAAGAAGTCAGGAAGGGATGACATGGAGGAGAACCTCAAGGAAGCAAGGAGGTGACAAGGGTTGTAAGGGCAGCAAAGGTGTCAAAGGTGCTCAGACTAGTGCAGGGCATTGAGAAGGAGAGATGGAATTCTTCAGGTACATCAGGAGAAAAGTGGCTGCAAGGACAATATAGTAAGGATTAGAAGGGATGGGGAATGGGTGGAAGTGAGGGGAAGTGGTAGAAGTGCTAAATGACCACTTCTGCTCAGTATTTATGAAGGAAAAAAGGGAGAGTACCAAGGGGAGAGGCAGGCAGGTAGGAGGAAGAGAGTGACAGACAGGAGATCACAGAGGACAGGGTACTGGAGGGACTGAGTGTGCTGAGGGTGCATAAGGCACCAGGGCCAGATGGCATTCATCCAAGGGTGCTGAAGGAACTGGAAGAGATACTAGCGAGGCCTTTGGCAAACCTATTCATTACCTCACTAGATTCAGGGAATGTACTCAGGATTGGAGGATGGTTCACATGGTAGCTCTCCATAACAGTGACCCCAAAGATGATCCAGGGAATTATAGACTGGTGAGCCTCACTTCCATTGCAGGAAAGCTGATGAAGACAATCCTGCAGGAGAGGCTGGTGTCCTTCTCGATGCCAGTGGGCTACAGGACAGTAAGGCATGGTTTTGTCACTGGCCAATCATACCGGACCAACCTGGTAGAGTACTATGATTGGGTAACCAGACAATTGTACCGGGTCCTTGCAGTGGATGTCCTGTATCTAGACTTCAGTAAGGCATTCAACTTGGTGCCACATGGGGGACGGGGAAGTAAGCTACAAGACACAGGGGCTGGAGCAAAGTTGGTGGCGGGTGGCAGTCTGGCTACAGGGGAGGCAGCAGAGAGTGGTGGTGGTGGGGAGCTATCATCCCTAAGGGCAGTAATGAGTGGCGTTCTGCAGGGCTTGGTGTTGGGACCAGTGCTGTTTGGGATTTTCATTGCAGACATTTCAGTGGGCATCAAGAGTAAAATCAGTCTGTTTGCTGATGACACCAAGATGGGAGTGGCGGTTGATGACTTAGGGGTTGGCAAGGGCTGCAGGAAGATCTCACTAAGCTGGAGTGCTGGGGACTTCAGTGATGCAGCTGCACTCTAATGCGGTTTAGCCCTACTGCTCCTGAGCCCCAGATTGAGTAAAACAATCAAAAGCCATCACACCAATATTTTACAAGATTTCGATCCCTTCAGACTTGTTGGTACTGGGCAGAATGGGGAAAGTAAAAGAAGGATTTCACCATGTTATCTAAACCTTCTGCAGCACCTAAAGAGGATCGGTTTGTTGGCCCATTTCCATCGCTGTCTTCCATAGTAACAGCCTTAGGTGAAGAAGATTCAAAGTCCGGATCTCACGCCCACGTTTAACAAGGCTTATGGACAGCACATGCTAAGCATTTGTAACCCCTAGATGGCGCTATCCCAGGGCTACTACCCCTGCCTGATTTGCCACTAACAGGTTGAGGGGCCTGGATCCAATGGCGGTGCCTCCACACCCAGAGGTCAGAGTTTGCAATAGTTAAACTTACTTGGTCACAGCCCTCTGGGACACTGCAACCCCCTTTCTTCCCACTAGTGGCCCACAATATAGCAGAATTACCTTCACAGTATACACTTACCTCAAGGCTGGTTCAGGCACCGGACATCCTGTAAAATAAGATACAGTGCAACAATCACAGTACAGTACTTTAACATAGACAAATACCTCAGGCAGTATAACTTTGTTGAAACAAACAGCTCTGATTTATTTAGGGGATATAACAAGGACAGGGGAAATCAGGTTAATTAGCTTATCACTTTACTATCTCACTTATGGCTTTGTGCACAGGCCTATCCCTACCAGTTACTGTCCCTGGGTACCCAGGCCCTAGTGGCTAGTCCAAACTGGCAGCTGGTAGGGGCCCTTTCACACAGAGAAAAGGAAAATTAAACAGTCAGCAGTACAGTAATTCCATTTGGATTTAATGTGGCAATTCAACAGGAGCGTAATTCCCGAATTAGTACTCACGACTCCAAAGAAGATATGGTCCTTCAATGTCAGCAGGGCTACTTTTGATCTCCAAGAGACTCCTCACACATTTATATGGTAAAAAAAAAAGAAAGCACTATACCAGGCAGGCTGCATCTGTATCCCAATCGCATTACTGCACAATAACCAGGAGAACAGCAGATTCAGTTCCTGACAGACCGAGTGTAATTCAACAATTTCTTCAGTCTTCTACAGGGTGAGCCTGGTTTCTACTCTTCAGAGATCCTTTGATTCTTTTCACAGGACGGATTCAGTCCTAACAAGCAGTTACACAAGTTGTAGACCGGAACTCTGGGCCTTGCACACGTTTTTGACTGAAACTGTGCACTGAAGGAGCACAGGGTTTCTTTCCCTTCACTTTCAGATCTCAAACTGAAACTCCCAACAGACAAAAACCGGGCACTTCCTTTGAGTTCCTCCCAGTTCTTGACTGGATTGGCTGTCACTCACAATAGACTGCTGCTGTTGGTCCAAAAGGCACCAAGTCTAAACTACATCTCCCAGAGTCACTGCCCATACAATCCTCTTGTGGCTGGCTCAGATTATGAGTCCCAAGTTCTGATTCGTCCAAGGCATCATTTTAGAGCTAGTTTACCCCACACTGATTGGTCCAGTTCAGCAGTTCAAAACCAGAATGGGGAACTAGGCAGACAGTTCTGACTGCAAAGAAAGCAGGTTAGACAAACTGTAATTTTATTATTACTGTAAATGATTTCTGGCAATCAGTTACATCTTTCAGACAGGTTCCTTTGCACTCCTAGTGACTGCAAAATGGGGTGAATTGGCAGCAGCTTGAGTGGTACTCAATCAAAGAACACACAGTCCCCTATACAACTAATTATGTCTGCAAGCAGACAGCTCTTAAAGAGACAGTACCAGAGGTTCTAAAACACTCACTGATAAATGGCTTAAACGCAAACACCATTCAGGCTTGGAGCATTCAAGCAAGCTCCTGAAGTCTTTTGGGAACCCCCATTTGCAGGGGTTACACCTTCCTGGTTTGGGAAAAGCTTCGATCATCTGGCCAAGCAAGTACTCCATAAGTTTCAACTGCAACCATATACATTTGCATTAGGCTCACACATGTAATCATCAGTCAATACATCATTTTACCAAGAACCATTTCTGAAACATTGCAGTACGTCACTCTTTACACAGTATAACACACACATTGTACCATAACTCAAGTTATTACCTCTTGTACATGAAACCTGAAGAGAGGGACCCTTCCCTATCAGTTACCTTGGGCTGGACGGGCAAGGGCACCATACTTAGAGGGCAACATAAGTAACTTGAGTTAGCACTAACGCCAGTTTGGGCAATGAGCTCGGGACACATACACTCCTTTATGGACAACATTGAGAGGCAGGTCCACTGGCCGCCCAGGGAATCATAACTGAGGTGCACCACAGGCTTTACAGCTCGACCAGTCTTTCTAGGGGAGCTGTTACAGTCTCTGCACTCTGAGCCTCATTTTCAGCATTGTTCTCACTTGTCAGGGAGTCTCCATGGGGGTAGAGAGGCTAGAACTTGGGGCACTTTTCAGCTCCAGGAGTTACAGTTTCTGAGTCCACAACATTTGGCTCGCATGGAGAGCTTTCAGACACTGGCAGTGGACTGTCAGGGCACTCAAAATACTCTTCTTGTTCGGGTGTATCACCAGTCTGCCCCAATCTATCATTTTCCTCCCTGAAAGCTCAAACAGTTCAACCATGCACAATGATTCCATTTCATCTGATCTGATGCTTTGCACTTCACTTTCTGGGAGCATTGGCTCCAGGGATGAAGCTGGGGGGCATAGACAGTCCAGAAGGCCCAGCTTTGTCTCCAGTATTGACTAGGGATTGCCCTAAACAATTGACTCAGTTCGAAGAAGGATAGTATTCAAAGTCACTCTCACTTTCTTCTGATATGGACTGACAGTCATGCTCAACTGGGACTTGTGCAGGGGAACACTTTAACTCTGCTTCTGTAGGTGCAGACTTCCTTGATCTTTTCTTAGCAGCAGCTCTAGTCACTGGTCCAGAGGGGCATCTTCTGGGGCTCAGACTCAATCAGGATTTGTCCAATGGGTAGTAAATGATTTCTATGCATTGTTTTACATCTTTTGAATTGTTCTCAGGCCTTCTTTGTACACTGGCAGATCATCTAGTTTGCCCACTACAATGTGAGGGAGATGGTGCCATCTGTCAGCAATCTTGTGTTTGCCATGCAGTCCCAGATTTCTTAGCAATACCCGATCTCCTCCTGGAGTTCCTTGCTTTCACCTTTTATCATACCTTTCTTTGTTGGCCAGATTTCTTTTGGCAGCCATGGTTTGAGCCAGTTGGTACGCATGAGTTAGCTGGGCCTTTAACTTTTGCACATACTGTAAATAGTTGTCAGCTTGAACCCCATCAGGAGACCCCAAAACACACATCTACCGGTAGTCGAGCTTCTCTTCCAAACATCAGGCGGTAGGGAGAACCCAGTGGCATCACTTTGGTGCAGTTATAAGCATGTACCAGGGTGCTAATTTGTTGGCTCCATCTAGGCTTGTCCTTTGGGTGCAGGGTGCCTAGCATATCTAGCAAAGTGCGGTTGAAACGTTCAGGCTGTGGGTCCCCTGGGGTGTTAGGAGTGGTTCTGGACTTTCTCACTCCCCACAGAGAAAGCATCTCTTTGATCAGACGACTCTCAAAGTCTCTCCCTTGATCAGAATGGATTCTTTGTGGAGCCCCATAGTGAACAAAAAGTTTTCTACGAGTACTTTGGCTACAGTGGATGCTTTCTGGTCTTTGGTGGGAAAGCTTGGGCATATCTCGTGAAATGGTCAGTGACCACCAGCACATTACTGATATTTCTTTGATCTGACTCCAAACTCAGAAAATCAATACAGACCAGCTCCATGGGTGCACTGGTGGTTATGTTAACAAGGGGCAGCCCTCTGGGGCAAAGCTCCTCTGTAAGTGCGACTACAAGTTCTGTATGTGTTGCTCCACATCAGCCCCATCTTAGGCCAATGTAACTGGATCTCACCAAGTCAAGTGTTCTGTCTATACCAAGGTGCCCCATGTGGTTGTGCAAGGACCTCAATACTGAGTCTCGAAGGCAGTGGGCAGCACCAGTTGTTGTTTGTCTACTTGTCCCCCTCTGTCTACTGTTTCTCTCTATATAACAGTTTATTGATCAGTTTCAACTTAGGACCTTCTTTGTATAACAGTGCAGTTCTCAAATCAGTGGAGCGTAATTTGGACACATCTTTTCCTGCATAGAGGGCTTCTAAAGCTGATTTGATCATAGGATCTGGGATTGAGCCCGCTGAATACTGTCATTGTCCAGCTGAGGCAGTGCACCAATGTCTATTGCAGTGGCAATAAGCAGCAGGTATGCAATTCTCAGAGGGTCCTCAAGCAATCCACCATGCAGTCCACTGCGTCCGTGGACATTTGTTCCTCCCTGTCAAACTTCGGCAGAGTGCCCGAATGTCAGGTTCTGCCAATCGGACCCAATCATTCTGGGGAACAGGCCTCGGGAGAGAGCATCAGCATCTATGTGGTTCAGACCTGCTCGGTATTCGAGAGCATAGTCATATGTAGATAATGCAGAAAGCCACCTGTGGCCAGTGGCATCCAACTTAGCTGAGGTCTGCACATAGGTCAAAGGATTATTGTCAGTTTTACTAGTATTTTAGCCCCATATAAGTACTCATGGAATTGGTCAACAATAGCCCACTCAAAGCTAGGAACTCTAACTTATGTACAGGATAGTTCTTTTCGGATGGGGTCAGGCTTCTACTGGCAAGGCCACTGGTCTCAGGCCATTCTCGTGCTCTTGGTACAACACAGCCCCAACCCTTGCAAGCTAGCATCAGTGTGCAGGGCGTAAGGTTTTCTTGGATCGGCATAGGCCAGCACTGGAGCATGGGTAAGTTGATATATGATCTCATGAAAAGCAGTCTCACAATCAGGAGTCCAGCGGGCCCCAAATACTTCACTCGGATGAAAATACACTCTTTCAGTCTTGAGGGCCTGACTTTTGGTATTTTTTGTGGGTTGGGGATACCCTTGAGTAAGGTTAAGTAAAGGGCGGATCACTCTTGAATAGTCCTTGATGAAACGCCGATAATAACCACAGAATCCCAGGAATCTTTGCAGTTCTTTTAGATTTTTGGGCTGTGGCCAGGTGGTCAAGGCTTCAACTTTACTTGGGTCGGTCTCTATTCCCTCGGTGGATACTATGTGTCCCATACTTACTGATGTTTGAAAGAATTGACACTTATCAATGACAGTTTAAGGCCAAAGTCCTCCAGTCGATCCAATACCTTAAATAATCTGCTCTCATGTTCCTCCAGTGAGCTGCCAAACACAATAACATCATCTAGGTATACCAGGCACTCTAGTAAGTTCATGTCCCCACTGCACGCTCCATCAATCGTTGAAAAGTGGCTGGGGTACCTGAAATCCTTGAGGCATCCTCATGAATTCATAGAAGCCAAGCGGACAGATAAAGGCTGTCTTCTCCACGGTCCTCTGGGGCCATCGGGGATCTGTAGTACCCACTGCGAGATCCAGCACAGAGAACCACTTGTCTCCCGTTTAGGCAGTCCAAAGCATCCTGAATGCGGGGCATTGTGTACTGATCAGGGATAGTCCGCGGTTTAAGGTGCGATAATCCACGACATCCTTACTGTCCCATTCTTTTCCTCACTACCACAATGGGGAAGCATAAGGGCTTCTGGATTCTTGTATTACACCAGCCGCTACATCTCTTGCAGATGCCGTCTCACATCATCTATATCAGCAGGTGCCAGGCGTGAGACCTCTCAAAAATGGTCTTTCGTCATGCAGCCGGATATTGTGCTCAGCCTCTCGCACGCATCCTACGTCCCATTCCTTTAAAGAAAACACCTGGTCTCTCTGGGCAAGCTTCTCACTGATCCTCACTTTCCATTCAGCTGGCAGCGAGGGTTCCGAAATCAAACAAGTCAGGCGTTACTCTGTCATTCTTCCTTGAACTCTTGCTGCTGGGTAGCACTGCAGTGTCTGCACAATGCACATTAGCCAGGATGCAACCTCTATTTACTCGAATGTCTCTTTCAGACACATTATGAACTTGGACCATTACCCTTCTGGCATAAGCATGGGCTCTAGCGGGCAAAATACTAGGCTTGACCAGCAGTCCCTCTGGCAATTTTCCATCGCCTGGTGCATCCAACATTAATATTTATTCTTAACATCCTTTCTGATACGGACCTCTCCCGTAAGGTACACTGGGCATTTGGTGCCAGGATCAGAGACTCAGGATCCTTCTTCCATACAATTCCAACCGTTCCTCTGGTTCTATATTTTCAGCATCTCTCTGTGCCTCATAGGCCTTCTTAATTAAGCGGAACTCTTAAAGCTCTACTAGTCTTTGACCCCTGTTTTCATAACACAAATGTGCCAGCCTTCTGAACATATGAGCATTTGTTTCAATCCAACAAAGGGACACCATCATACAGTCCAGTGGGGGGACACACTAAGGCTAGGGTCTCTACTTGTTCGGCCACTCCAGCCACGGAGGTGGGGAAAAGACAGCCAAATTCGGATATACCCAGAATAGGGGTAGGCCTTCTCACTTAACCCCATACATGCAGTCCTTCTAATGGTTTGTAAGGGTATCGTCTGACAAATGCTTCTGATACCAATCTTGAAACATAATTGTCACTTGGGAGCCACTGTCTAATACAGCTCTTGTAGACACTCCATTTACCTTTACAGTGGTCTCCATGGAGGGACCCACTATTCTGGACCAGTCTGGAGAGGCGGTAGTGGGGGCCTGGGCAGCTGACCTTGCACAAAAGGGCGTGAATTAGCATTTTGGTGCCCTCACTGGGATCATTTGATGCACCTCTTAACCACTGATTTGTTCTCCAAGCTCTCCTTGTAGCCTATATGCAGCTTTGTCATGTCTTTTGGGATTGGCATTCCCTTTCATGTGCCCATCCTTCCCACAATTATAGCAAAACATACTTTTGGAGTTTGAGCTGGCCGAGGTGCCACACTGGGAGCCAGGGCGGGTATTACTAACTGGAAACCTTGGTGCCATCTCTGTCTGCGGCGTGATAAGCATTTGGAGACATCTCGTCCAGTTTCTCCACTTCCATGGTCAAGGAATCGGGGTTCGGAGTTGTTATCAGCAGGAGATACATGGTGCGGTATCCCCACCCCATAGCAGATGCAGTCGGATATAGGTCGGGGCCCGTGACTTGCAGGCGTGGCCTTCATAAAGGGACTGTTTTTGAATTCGGATCTCTCTCAACAGTTCACCCCATTGTGGCATATCTTTTCTTATCAGAGCACTCATTGACTGCCAACCTCTGCCCCTGAACTTCACTTGATGGGCCACCCTCAGTCACTGGGTCATAGCCACAGCTATTGGTGCAGGTCCTTCCAGGTCGCCTTTTCTCAACTCCTCGAATTTCTCTCATTAACTCATCATAGGAGGGTGGGGATTCCAGTCGATTTGCCAGGCGTAACTGAAGCAACAGCAGTTCTGAGAAGGGGCAGACTTAAGGATTCTGTCCAGTCTGGTTGGTCCAGTTCAATCGCTGCAAACTACCCTTTCTGAGGCATTCTTGCAACAATTTTTCCAGCCGAGAGACATACACAGACAACAACTCCCTTGGTACTGTTGTGCATTTCTTACTCTCCACCATAGGTCCTCATCAGAATCTGGGCTCCCATACACATTCTCCAAGGCCTCAAGATAGGCTTGTGCAGTCGCTTCAGGGTTACTGGCCCGTTTAGCACGGATGGTAGCCAGGGCAGGACCTCGGAGGCTCTCCTAACCCTCTTTTCGCTGCTTCCGAGCATTGCCATTCTAGCACTTGGGGGCAACATAGTCTATCCAGGTCTCCCCAGTCATCCTCCCTGGGGGTGGGGAGGTGCCAGAGAGGAATCCCTCAACCTGGTAAGAGTCGTGACTAATGGCAGGTGCAGAAATAGGGTCAGCATTGGTTCAGCTTACCATTAGACGGGTACTGAGTGGAGGAGAGGGTGTTGGGGAGGAACACCCCAGGTGGCAGAGAATAGTTTCTTCAAGTCCTCCACAGTTTTCCCTTCTCCCAGCAACCATTTAGCAAATTTCTCCTCAAAAGTTTCAGATAGTGGTGGGGCTCATTCCCCCGGTCTTTACTGTCCTCAGTTATCACTCTCCAAGCAGTGAGGCTCCTCTGGGGTAATGGTCTGTGGTACTTTGAGCTATCTATGGGATCCTTAAGCTCTACTAGGGCCAGGAAGTGTGGGTGAGCAGATTAGCGTGCCGACCCACCACCACAGGATTTTGTAAACCTTCCACCTTGGAACTCCTGCACAGTGTCGTATTGATACCCAGGGGATGTCAGGATAAAGCATAGCATTTTGGGGATCGATCTCCTCCCAGTACACCACTCCTGCAGCGGTGCACAGCCACTTCTGTCGGGGTACCCATTTATTTATTTATTTATTTATTTTCCTTAACAGTGGTTTGTAATATGGCCACTAGAGGACACACAATCCCAGCGTGTGAGCCTCAAATGTAACCCCTAGATGGCGCTATCCCAGGGGCTACTACCCTGCCTGATTTGCCACTAACAGGTTGAGGGGCCTGGATCCAATGGCGGGTGCCTCCACCCAGAGGTCAGAGTTTGATATAGTTAAACTTACTTGTCACAGCCCTCTGGGGACACTGCAACCTTTCTTCCCACTAGTGGCCCACACAATATAGCAGAATTACCTTCACAGTATACACTTACCCCCAAGGCTGGTTCAGGCACGGGACATCCTGTAAAATAAGATGCAGTGCAACAATCACAGTACAGTACTTTAACATAGACAAATACCTCAGGTGCAGTAACTTTGTTGAAACAAACAGCTCTGATTTATTTAGGGGGATATAACAAGGACAGGGGAAATCAGGTTAATTAGCTTATCACTTTACTATCTACTATGGCTCTGTGCACAGGCTTATCCCTACCAGTTACTGTCCCTGGGTACCCAGGCCCTAGTGGCTAGTCCAAACTGTGGCAGCTGGTAGGGGCCCTTCACACAGAGAAAAGGAAAATTAAACAGTCAGCAGTACAGTAATTCCATTTGGATTTAATGGCAATTCAACAGGGAGCGACCCGAATTAGTACTCACGACCTCCAAAGAAGATATGGTCCTTCAATGTCAGCAGGGCTACTTTTGATCTCCAGGAGACTCCTCACACATTTATATGGTAAAAAAAGCACTATACCAGGCAGGCTGCATCTGTATCCCAATCGCAATACTGCACAATAACCAGGAGAACACACAGCAGATTCAGTTCCTGACAGACCGAGTGTAATTCAACAATTTCTTCAGTCTTCTACAGGGTGAGCCTGGTTCTACTCTTCAGAGATCCTTTGATTCTTTTTCACATGTCTGGATTCAGTCCTAACAAGCAGTTACACGTTGTAGATCCGGAACTCTGGGCCTTGAACACGCTTTTTGACTGAAACTGTGCACTGAAGGAGCACAGGGTTTCTTTTCCCTTCACTTTCAGATCTCAAACTGAAACTCCCAACAGACAAAACTGGGCACTTCTTTGAGTTCCTCCCAGTTCTTGACTGGATTGGCTGTCACTCACAATAGACTGCTGCTGTTGGTCCAAAAGGCACGAAGTCTAAACTACATCTCCCAGAGTCACTGCCCATACAATCCTCTTGTGGCTGGCTCAGATTATGAGTCCCAAGTTCTGATTCGTCCAAGGCATCATTTTAGAGCTAGTTTACCCCACACTGATTGGTCCAGTTCAGCAGTTCAAAACCAGAATGGGGAACTAGGCAGACAGTTCTGACTGCAAAGAAAGCAGGTTAGACAAACTGTAATTTTATTATTACTGTAAATGATTTCTGGCAATCAGTTACATCTTTCAGACAGGTTCCCTTTGCACTCTAGTGACTGCAAAATGGGGTGAATTGGCAGCAGCTTGAGTGGTACTCAATCAAAGAAACACACAGTCCCCATACAAACTAATTATGTCTGCAAGCAGACAGCTCTTAAAGAGACAGTACCAGAGGTTCTAAAACACTCACTGATAAATGGCTTAAACGCCAAACACCATTCAGGCTTGGAGCATTCAAGCAAGCTCCTGAAGTCTTTTGGGAACCCCCATTTGCAGGGGGTATACATTCTTCACTGGATTGACTCTAAGATTTCCAGCCTGCAAGCGGACTTTAAAAACTTGAGTCCGTACATCGGCTATGAAACCCACCTAGACACCCTGCAGAATGAACACATGGCGTTGGGTTTGTTCCTAGCATTTCTCCACCAGAGGGAATGAGAGCTAACGACAGGGCAGAAGATGCTGAAGCCAGAACCAGTAGGAATAATATCTGAATTTTCTGAATTCCTGATGGCAGTGAGCAGGCAGATATGGTGGGGTATTTGGAGTCATGGTTGCAACAGGGGCTCTCTTTACCAGAAAATTTTCAGTTCACCATTGAGAGGGCTCACAGGATGGTGGCCTCAAAACCTAAACCAGGGCTCCCCTAGGTCCATCATGGTGAAATTTCCACATTTCCTACTAAGGAGAAAATACTGAAATTAGACTGGGAGAGAGAGACTTAAATCTGGATGGTCAAAAGGTGTTTTCGACCAGGACTTCCCAGGTATGATGGCTAAATGGAAAAAGTGCTCCAAGTGGTGAAAGCTCTGAGGAGAGGGTTGAGGGCCTACCTCCGCTATCCCTCATGGCTGTGGTTACACAACAGGAGAGTGTTCAGATTGATGACAACCTCCTGCAGGCAACCCCAGTGTTGGTGAGGCTGGGCATTCCAATTCCAGATACCAGTGCAGAACAAGCGGAATCTGAATTGAAAACTTGCTGTGGGGAATAGCTCCAGGAGGCGGCACCCCAAGGAAGAAGAAATTAATCTCTCATACCTCTACATGCCAATGTGGTTTGATGGGTTGTCCCTTGACAACTCCTCCTTGAACCTACAAGCCTGCTGGAGGTAACTTTGATTGCTGCATTCTGGGGACTTTCCAGGTTTCTAGGATCTTAATTTGTTGGTCCTCGAGGAACAGTCCGGGTGCACTTGCATGTTATCCTGAGTCTGGGTTTTCAGTCCGGGAGGAACTGTTGGGACTTGGTGCCTATTTCCTGATAGCAGCCTGGGGATGGATCATCTTTCCTGTGCTCTCCCAAACAGCTTCCCCTTCTCATGGGACCTCCTACCACCCGACAGACTGCGTGACTGCTGCCTTACAGACTGAAGGCTTTCAATTTATTCAATGCACATTGTGAACTGTTGCGAGTTCATATGAATATTATATATTTAATGTTACTGTTAAACTTGATTTTCCTATTAAATACTGAGTAGAGGAGGAAGAATTCAAAATTCAGAGTTGAGAGCATAACATCTTACTGCCTAGGAGGGAGCAGAGAAGGGCTCATAGTTAAGGTTAAACATCTATTGGTCTAGGGCCACTCTAGCTACACTCCTCACTCCTGTCAATAAAAGAGGTTGATATCAGGACGAGAGTAGGGACCATAAATGGGGCTTTTGGAAATTCACCCAGATTTCACTCTGCATCTCTAAGCCCTCAAGTTCAAAGTTATTTTACTTGCGTGTTTCACAAGGTTACCACTACATAAGAGCTACATGTCCTATGGGGACCTATATCAGTCTCCAGTCAGCCACCCATAGCCTTGATTTGCCAGGGTTTAGCTCTTTATCAGCACTCTATGAGACTCTCCACCCTGCAAGGCATCTTACGTCTTATTTGGATGTCTTGGAGTTAATGAGACAGGTGAGGGTAGCTCATTCAGCAGGATTGTTTCATTATAATGTTTTCACCAATTGGGGATAGATTACATAAATCCCCTGTGTTTAGTAAGATGGCAGGATTTTGTCTAAATCCTTGGACCCGGGCCAGCAGGTGGGGGCTTTGGACCTGTCTTATCAGAAGTCTTCTTGCTAGAAGGAAGGTGTACCTCAGCCGGCGTTGGCAGGCTGATTTACCCTTTGCACAGAGGTGCTGTACTCTTCTGATACTTTTGGAGGGCTTTGTGTCCTCAGTGGCTGACCTGCAGCTGCAGGAGGTCACCTGGGTAAGGCTAAAATCTAGCTTTGTACCCTAGGGCAGTTTGCCACCTTCTCCATGAAGTCTTTTGGACAGTTTCTACCACAGTTTTGGTTACCCTGCACCTCCAGTTGAGATTGCTAGTTAACATAAATATTCTCTGGTAGTCTGTCTTCTTTGTTTGTTATTTTGTTCTATTATTGTTTGAAATGTTTTGTGTAGGCTCTGTGAATAGACAATGGAGGCAGAAGATGGGAAGGGGATAGATATTTCACTTTTCCTTTTCACGATGGGGTGACTTAATATTTGCATGGTGAATGTGAAAGGTATCAATAATGTAACCAAAAGGGTCAGACTCTTGAAAGAATTTAAAGATTTACAGTGTGATATAGCATGTTAACAAGAAACTAAGCTTACTTCACTGGAGCATACTAAGTTATGGAGATCTTGGGTTGTACGGTGTTTTCAGACTCACACCCCTCATCCCAGCTGGTATGGCTATCCTATTGAAGAGGGCTCCCATTCTAAATCCATTCAGTTTTAAAGGATGGTAGTGATAAATGGATGTTATTATCTGGGGAGCTGTGGGGTCAACTTATATCGTTCTGTCAGTATACGCCCCAACCCCTCTTCTGGTGTTTTTGGAGATCTGTTTTCAATTATAGGGAACCTAGAGTCTGGACACCTCCTAGCAACTGGTGACTGGAACTGTATGGAAAATTGCAATTTAGATAGGAATCCACCCAGTACAAGTAGTATGGGGAGGGGTCTTCCAGATTCCTATGAACCCTTCTTACTGAATCAGGTATGGTTGACCTGTGGCAGTGGCAGCACCCTTCAGCCAGGAACTATACTTTTATGCCCCAGTTGCCAATGCCTACTCCAGACTGGACAGGATATACTCCTGGCAATCAGAGGCTCATGTGTTTGAAGAACTTTGGATACATCCAGTTTCTTTTGGACCACGCCTTGGTCCAAGCAGTGACAGTCTGGGAAACCGAGAGCCCCAACAGGTTCTTGGAGGTTGGACCCCAGCCTTTTAATGGATAAGACCCTGGTAGCAAAACTGAAAGAGGACATTAGTGGTATCTTGAAGAGAATAAAGTAACAAACACCCTGGTAAAATGTATTTGGGATGCTCCCAAGGCAGGCAAATTTATTAGCCATGCAGCTTATCAGAACAAGGTTCACAAAGCCAAGATTATCTCAAGCCCTGGTCTCCATAGACTATTTGGAAATGAAGCATAAAGTAACCGAGACCCCACACTATCAAAAATTGCAAGCAGCTAGGGAGGTATATAATCAATTGATGGTACATTGTACTCTCAACTCCCTTTGCTTCACAAATCAAAGATACTACGGGGGAGGGACAGGGTAGGTAAGCTATTAGCTACCTTAGAAAGCAGGAACTGGATAGGTACATTCCTAAAATCAGAGACAAAGAAGTGAACAGGGAACTATTTGTTAAACCCTCTGCAATATCAGAGGTATTCATGAACTTTACTCCCAGCTTTACAGACAAGAGAGGGTTTTGATCACAGTCAGAGCATAGATTCATTTTGGAGAAGGTGGGCGCCCAGCTGTCACTGCGGGGCAAGTCACTGGCCTGGAACACCCATTCGCAGAGGGGAACTGAATTCAGTGATTGCCTCCTGAGTTTGGGGAAGGCTCGACCTGATGGTTTCATTGTTGAATTTTACAAAGTATTCAGTAAGGAGGTAGCTCCAGTTTGGTTAGCTGTTTGTAATGAGGCCCATGTACCAGGTGCAGCCCCTGGGTAGTGGGGAGAGGCTACCATCTCAGTTTTACCTAAAGCCGGAGAGAATCCAGTGGAGTGCACCAGTTATTGACCAATTTTCCTGCTAAATGTGGACACAAAAATGTTTGCAAAATTAATTTAGAGAGACTTAAGGGACTGTTCCAGACCTGGTGCACTCTGACCAAACCGGTTTGTCTTGGACGGCACATACAGGATAATATCCAGCTTTTTCTTAATGTACTGTCCTTGGGTTCTCTCCGGGACTCAGTGCTGTAATCTCATTAGACTCGAAAAGGCATTCAATCATTTGGACTGGATGTTCCTGAATAAAACATTAGCAAAATTCAGATTTGGGAGCAAATTTGATTGGATATCCAACCTGTATAGTAACCGGGATCCAGGGTCAGAGTGAAAAGGGTTTCTCTAGCAGTTTCAGCACAGAATGAGGGACTAGACAGGGTGTCCACTCTCCCCTCTGCTATTTGCATTAAGTATGGAAACCATTACTGCCATGATAAGACAATCAGAATCATATGAAGGAATTGGGGTGGATGGGTCAGAGGTCTGGATATCCCTCTATGCTGATGATACTTTATTGTATTTAGCTGACCCAGTGAACTCAGTCCCACAGGTGTTACCCTTATACAAGAGTTTGGGGCCATCTCAGGGTTCCAGGTAAATGAGTTTAAGACAGAGATGCTCCCATCTCAAACCAGGGCAGGAGGACTCCCTGCCGTGTGTGCATTCCGTTAGGCCAGGGAGGGTTTCCATTGCTTAAAAGTATGGATACCTGAAAATTTAGACAAGTTATATTGTTCCAATTATCTTAAATTGCTTCAAAACATTCAAGGTGATTATAATAGATGGAAGAAGCTCCCTCTCTCTCTCTCTCTCTCTCAGGACGCATAGAAGCAGTGAGAATCAATCTCCTGCCCGGTTGCTTTTCTTGTTCTTGTCTCTCCCACTGAAGCCCCCTGCTGGCTTTTGGAAAATTCTGAAGTCAGCCACCTCTAAATTTATATGGAATCACAAACCACCTAGAGTTAAATGGCACATTCTACAGAGGTCCAAGCGGGCTGGGGATTGGTTCTTCCCAACTTTATAAACTATTACTGGGCAGCTCAGCTCCAGGTACTGAGCTCATTGTGGCCAGGAGTGGATTGACCTCTTTGGACTGAATTTGAGAAACCCAATATACCAGGGCCCAACTGGCTGATATAATTCTTTTGGATGAGGCAGGTCACTCAAAATTCTGGGTAATAAACCCATGGGCAGCAGTACTAAAGCAGGTGTGGCTCTGGGTTACAAACATTGGGAACTCCCTCTGAGGTCGACACCACAGACTCCTATCAGAGCCTGTGTGGACTTCCTCCCAATTCAAAAGATTTGGGTTTTCACAGGTGGGAAAGGGCAGGTCTTAGTTGTACAGGCCAACTGTACAGTTCCCAACATTTTAAAAGTTTCTCACAGTTAGCTGATGAATTTGGGCTTCCGTCAGGATACTATATTAGATTTTTGCAAATACGGCATTTTCTTATGAGCAAGGCTCCGACCTTTCCAGCATCACCAGTCCCTAATCCCTAGTGCAGTGGTTCTCAAATGAGAGGCCAGCCTCCCAAGGAGGCCCCAAATTACTCAGGGGAGGCCCAGTCAAGTCTGAGAATGTATAGTATTTAAATTTTAAATTTTGGCTGTTTTTGTGAAAAGATAAAACAAATTAAATATGGATAATTGCAGGTGAATTTCTTTACTTATGCACAAATTTGTGATCAGGAAGTTCCAATTGAGCCAAAGCGTTTTATAGGTATATATTTATATGTAAATGAATGCCTGGGAAGGCATGCTGAGTCAAAGGCTTGTTTCTACAATAGGTATTTATAAGCAAATTAGTAACTTGGAGAGGTACACTGAGTCAAGGCTCATTTCTATAATAGGTATTTATATGTAAATTAGTGACTGGGAAAGGCAAGGCAGAGAGTCCGATGCATGTTTTCAGGTGTGACCTGAGGTAAGGGTACAGGATGTTGCTTAACAACAGGGTAAGAGAGGAGAGATGAAGTGGCTAGGTTTGGTTGTTCCAGATGGAGAGGAAACAGACTAACAAGGGCTCAAGAGTCTGAAAAAGAGGTGACAAAGTATAACCTGGGGTGCCAGGTAGGGAAACAATAAGTTGAATAAAGAGAATATACTCAGTCACCTTTATTAGTTTCACTTTATTCCTGGTGTACTTGCAAAGTAGGAGTTATTTTTTCTGTGGGAGGCTCAAGATTTTTTCCAAATTTGAGGAGGCTCAAATCTTTTCATGGCTTGGGGAGGCTCACTATCACAAAGTGTGAGAACTAATGCCCTAGTGGAATTCCTCCTTCCCATGCTCTCCGGAAAGGATAAGACAAGCCTGGTCTTCCGAATTGTTACCGTCTTCACCTCAAATGAACCAGTTCTCTTGGGAAGACTAGAATCCATGTGGGAAAGGAGCTGGGGTGTCAGCTGGGAGAGGAGGATTGGCAGCAGATTTGGACTGGGGAGCACACTCAGCAAGGGTGGGAGAGGTTTTGAGTGTGGTACCATGGTGTGCTGCTGAACTGGCCCATGGCATGGTGGGTGGGTTTTGTGGCTTGGTTGGGCAGGGTGCTGGGGTGGGTCCAGACACAAGTATGTTTTTTGTCACCCGCCTCATTTTCTAAAAGTTTTGCACACCTACTGACATGCACCCCCTGGAGTTGAAAATCCTTAAGTGTGAGTGAGGGCACAGCCCCACATAAAACATTAAAATACAAGTCCCGGTGGGGAAGTCAGAGTGTCAAAATCGATTTTTGCGTTCTGACTTCACCATAACAATGTCGCCTTTTTGCAGTTACCATTATGACAGGAACACTACAATGTAGAAAGGTGGCTGTAAAGGCCAACAGGTTGCTGGGTGGTATTGCTCTGGGTATATCCTTTAAAGAGGGGAGGGATTCTGCCATTGTATAGATCACTGGTTAGGCCACACTTGGAGTACTGTGTGCAGTTCTGCTGCCCGTACCTGAAGAGGATGCTAGACTACTGTGGGCTCCAATGCAGGGTGACAAAGATGACTGAAGAACTGGGGGACTTACCATATGACAGTAGGCTCAAGGAATTTAACATGTACTTGCTGGAGAGGAGGAGGGAGAGGGAGATATGATTGAAACCTTCAAGTACATGACAGGGATAAACAAGATTTGTATGGAAGGGCTTTTCACATTAAGGAGAGGAGAGACATCAGAGGCCATGATATGAGGCTTGAGGTGGTGAAAGTTCAGGAGGAAGATGTGAAGACACTTTTACAGAGAGTGGTGGCCAGGTGAAGATGCTGCCAGCAGAGGTGGTATCCAGAAGAACAGTGGGGAGCTTCAAAACGGGATGGGACAGATTAAGAAGGATGGTCAAAGGAGGGAGGGGCTGCTTGTTGCACAACTGAGCAGACTTTGTAAACCGTAAGGCCTTTTTCTGCTTGCAAATTTATATGTTCACATGTTTGAGTGTACTACAGCACAGCCCCTGGAAACTTCACAGTGTAAACAAATAGGGGTGGTTAAGGGCTGCTTTCTGGCCCTTAGTGTGCTTACCAAATAGCAGTGTTGAGGAGTGGTGCACGTACAATGAATTTATGCACACACGCACACACACACACACACACACACCATCCCCAACTTGTATTTTTTGAGCACCATCAAGTGGCCATTGACTGTTTTGTGGCCATGCAACATCAAGGCTGCAGTAATATATTTGGTTGTTACAGTCACAGATTCTTAGCACAGTCTGTGTATGCATGGTTCACATGCACTTACTTCCTTGTTTCTGCTGCTTGAGTGTCCATACTTATCTCATGGGGATTAACCCTATTTGTCCCACATAAGGCTAGGCTCAAATGTATAGCAAATGCTATATAATTAAGTTAGTCCTTACAATGGCAATTGCAGCACTCACTCAGTTGTATTCTCAGAGTCCTTAAGCTGAAAAGATTGCACTAGTCAGTGTTATTGTGTCTCCAACTTGTTTTACTCATGTGCAAATCACAGAAGGATGGCAAAAGTGCATGTATCAATGAAACTCCCAGTGCATTAACTATGAGGGTGCCTTGGCTAGATGACCGTAGTCATTACTAACCCCCAACTAATATTTCGCTTCACCCCCACTCCCCACAGAGCTTCATTAGATGAAATCAGGTGCACCCTGCATATTTTTGTATTGGGAGTTTCATTGATGAATACACTTTAGAGGGAACTGTCAGCAATAAGAATCTCACACCCAAGAGTGAAACAGATCCCAATTAGCCCTCTGTGTACAAAACACTTTTTACCCAATGATTACTGCAGTGTAGTAGATTGTATCAGGCTAATATCATTGCTTTGTAAGCTGACATTTCCTGTAACCAGAAATGCCAGACTTTCTTGCAGATGACATCAGAGAAGGGCTTTAGCAGTGGGAGATTCAATAGCCTACAGTGAATGTCAGAGTTGTTTATAGCTATAATCTTCTGTTTCCTGGTCTGCTGTTCTTCCTGGGGGCTAGATATAGTCACAGAGGACTATACTAAGCTATGTGAGCACAGCAGGACCAGCAAACATCTGATTTTAGTTTACAAAATCTTTAACATGTATACTGCAGGCTATTGAATCTCCCAGTCTTCAGGCTTCACTGATGTCAGTTGTAGGATTGTGGGATTTCTGGTTGTAGGAAATAAAATCTAGAAGTCAGTAAAATTAACCTGATAACCACTATACTGCAGTAAACAGTAAAAAATGTTTTCTGACACAAAAGCACAATTAGAATCAGCCTCACACTTCAGTGTGAGGCTCTTAATACGACAGTTCCCCATTAATTCCTGTGTTT